>CM062296.1:822869201-824069201 GCA_031216915.1 Pictodentalium vernedei
AGTAAATGACACTTCAGGTTCCCCAACGTGAAAAAAGTACGCAATAGTTTACGACACCAGACACAACAAAAAGCCCTGCCCGTAAGTATCTTTAAAGGGTTCAGCCTAACTTCCTTTTGATCATTCTTAGGAGTTCTAGAGGATCAGTTGCTTAGTCAGAATAAATAGGGTAACAAACGAATAAAGTTCATCTTATCAATGTTGTTTAAGAAGCACGGTGGTTCAGCGGTAGACTGTTGGACTTCTATGCTAGAGTAATCGAGTTCGATCCCCGTCCGGGACGACCCGCGTTGTATCCTTGGGCGAGGCACTTTATCCCGGTTGCCTACATGGGGGCACGATGACGCCGTGTACTAAGACGTACTGCACGTTGATGGTGCACACGTGTCTTCAACCGCTGTAACCCTGCTTGGACGGAGCTTGAACAGAGTTAGAATGTTGGAGGAGCCGACAATTGCGCGTCGACGCTCGGTGGTTCTCTCCGGGTACTCCGGCTTCCCCCACCCGTAAAACTGTCACGGTCACGATTAGCCTTGTGCATAAGTATGTGACCTTAAACACCAATAAATAAATCAATGTTGTTTTCTCATTGTCAGATTTTCTCCCTCATTGACTCGTCCAGTGGACGAGTCAGTAAGGGAGAAAATGTGACAAGGAGAACCTTGCCCAATAGACTGAGTGACAAGAATCCATGTGAGCCACTTGTCCAGTATCCAATCATAAGATGATTTAGCGAGTTTATACACAAACACAGTAAAACCGTTTGGCCGGTTTCTGCTGGATCTTTCGGTTCGATGTTCCGGTTTGCCGCAAAACCCGGAAACCGAACGGTTAAAACCAAAAATCCACCCAGTCCAAACTGGTTACACCCACAAGGGTATAACAGTACCCTCAATTTCTTAATTATTTAAAGCACTGAAAGAACTTCAAACTGAGAGGTCCACTGCCATGGGTAACTGCGTTGTGTCCTTGGGCATGGCACTTAATCCCGAATTGCCCACGTTGGGGCACGGTGGGTCGCTGTGTACTAAGGCGTACTGCAGATCGGTAGTGCACCTGTCTTCAACTAATGCTAACCCCTGCTTATGTGGAGTTAGTACGTTAAGGAGTCTGACAATTGCTCGCCGTTGCTCGGTGGTTCTTTCCAGGTACTCCGGCTTCCTCAACCCGTAAAACTGTCCGACACGGGGTGATCCTGGCTGCCGAAAGTGTCGTTAAACTCCAATAAATAAAGCACTGAAAACTGATTCTCGTACCAGGTGTTCAAGAATAGAATCAAAACCGATTGTCGCGAGTTGGGACAAATGTTAAGCCCTTACCTGTGAGCGCGATGGCTCAGTTGGTAGAGGTGCAGGCTGCAAGCCGAGAGGTCCTCGGTTCGAATCCCACCTGCGGCAACCGCGTTGTGTCCTTGGGCAAGACACTTCGTCTCCATTGCCCCAATGTAAAACCCCTCATATTTATATATTCAGAAAAGTCTAACCGCTAAGGCATAATTGGGGGGGGGGGGGGTGCGGTGGCTCGGCTGGTAGAGGTACAGGCTGCATGTCGAGAGCTCCTCAGTTCGAAGCCCACCTGCGGCAACCGCGTTATGTCCTTGGAAAAGACGATTCACCCCCATTGCCCACGTGGGGGCTCGGTGACGTTGTGTACTAAGGCGTACTGCACGTCGATGGTGCACTTGTCTTCAACCAATGCTAACCCTGCTTGTGTGGAGTTGGTATGTTGGGGAGCTGACAGTTGCTCGCCGTTGCTGGGTGGTTCTCTCCGAGTACTCCGGCTTCCTCCACCCGAAAAACTGCCACGGTCATTATTAGCCATTGTGCATAAATATGTGACCTTAAACACCAATAAATAAATAAATAAATAAATAAATAAATAAATAAATAACCCTTTACCTAACATGAAAAGCAGACAACACTTGCAAAAAAAAATCTTGAATAACTAATTTCTTTTCATTTTTTTTCTCAGAAACATAGGTTATGACCCCTCATTGGAACGAGCTCGTTCCAATGAGGTGTCATAACCTAGGTTTTTGAGACAAAAAATGAATGAAAAAAAATAATGAAAATTAATAGGCGATTTTTGAAATTAGCGCTGGCCGGTTTTGTCCGTTACGTTAGGTAAAGGGTTCAGTCATGAAATAAATCGAATAAATAATAATACAACGGTGCACCCAGTCCGAAACTTTACTTTTGTATTTCTCAAATTATCCTCTCGTACGGAGGGCAGAACTGAGATGAATTAGTGGCGGTCAAAGGATAGTGGACGGGACGAGGGGCACGACTTGAGGGCGGTACAATATGTCAAAATATATCAATAAAGCCAGGAAATCCAGACGTCTATATGAAGCCAGCCATCCAGAATACTTGCATGCATGGGGATATATTTATTTATTCATTATTTATTTATTTATTGATGTTTAAGGTCACATACGTATGCACAATGGCTAATCGTGACCGTGATAGTTTTAAGGGTGAAGGAAGCCGGAGTACCCGGAGAGGACCACCGAGCATCGACGAGCAACTGTCAGCTCCTCAACATTCTAACTCTGTTCAAGCTCCGCTCAAGCAGGATTACAGCGGTTGAAGACATGTGCACCATCGAGGTGCAGTACGCCTTAGTGCACGGCACCATCCTGCACCTATGCAGGCAGCCGGGATAAAGTGCATTGCCCAATGACACCCTGCGGGTCGTCCCGGACGGGGGCCGAACTCGGGACCTCTAGCATAGAAGTCCAATAGTCTACCACTGAGCCACCGTGCTCCGACTTGCATGGGTATAAGGCGACACCGATAAGGTTGGACGTGGACGAAGATCTATGCTTGGCCGTTGCTGGGATGAATGTTTCTTCCTGAATGGAATGGTTTAACGCGCCGAAGGCGCGCATGGACGGTATGGGGAACAAGCCCCTTTCGACCCTCAGTGACTGTAAATGACTAAGTTCCACATGTCTACTCGTGTTGAAGGAGGAACAGGTTCAGGTACTCGGCAGGTGTCACCGGTTGTGGCGTGATGGTCTCTTTGACTGATGTCGGGTTGAACCCTCGGATGAGGACCAGTGTGAGAGTTCGGGTCCTCTCACAAAGGTACTACCTCTCCCCGAGGGTGCAGTCGATCTGGATTTTCAGGCAAGTATAATCTGCCACTTCGGAGATGATATTGAGTGATGGCCATCACTGGCAAGTATATATTTCTTCATTTCCAAAAAAAAAAAACATATACTTGCCAGTGATGGCCATCACTCAATATCATCTCCGAAGTGGCAGACTATACTTGCCTAAAAATCCAGATCTTCATTTCCAAAGTAGGGTATATAGAATAAATATATTGTGTGTATTTGTTTTTATTCCACAAGTAGAATTAATTAGTCAACACACGAACCATAAGTAATTACTGTTACAAGTGGGATAAAACATTATTTTGACACACCATATATTTATTGTATTTATCCCATTACTTTTTTATTGCCTTGGGTGGTAAAGATGTGTAAAAATATACCATGAATAGTTTACGACGTGTTGTTTTTCAGTATAATAGAAGCACTCCATTGTAACCACTGTTCACTTTACAGTTAAAACTAGAAGTCCTGTCACGAATAGTGCGCTTATGTAGGCTTAATTGCGCGTTGGAATTGCGCGCAATTGCCATATCGAATGGCATTCAAAGCCCGGCAGGTTCCCTTGGTTACTCATAGTAAACACATGCAATGTTTCTGCCAATGGACCCTCCGGGTTACCCGGAGGTCCATTGGCTGAAACATTGCTTGTGCACAGGCCATATATACAGAATTTGGTAGCCTAACTATGGTCATAACCGCGTAGATTAACGCGCAGATCAACGTGCTATTTGTGCGCATTGCATGACAGGACTTCTAGTTTTAACTGTATATACTATTCCAAAAAAGTCGGGGATATTTGGTAAAAGTGAGATATATGAAGAAATATATTTATATTTTCATCAAACAGACAGTTGAGGCATTGCACTGGTGAATGATTTCAGCGATAGATGGGTGTCTGACAAGCACACATTCCACGCACTGTGCTGTAGAAGACATGGACGGTCTGTCAGAGATTTTATCACATTCAGTACAAGACCTCAATACCTTGTAAATCCTCTTCGGTTCGCGAGACTAGCGCGGACCCGACGTGGCATACTCGTCACCAAAGGTCCAATATCAGCTCGATTGATGTTATTCCATTCTTCCTGCAGTGCAGCGGCGAGTTCCTGGACATTGGTAGGCGCCTGCCAAGCATATCCCAGACGTGCTCAATTGGTGAAAGATCTGGACTTAGTGCTGGCCAAGGCAGTGTAGTGATGTTCTGCTACGTGAGTAACTCTGTAGCGACACGGGCCCTGCGTGCTCTTGCATTGTCATCTTGGAGATGAATCTACGGCCGTGACGTCGCACAAATGGCACCACATGAGCTGCTGACATGCTGTCACGGTAGTACTGCCATGTGACATGCCCTTGGATGATATGTAATGTTGTTCTGCTTGTTATGGTTATACCTCCCCACACCATGACCGATCCACCACCAAAAACGACTGTGCTGCCTAACGGTTACGCCATGGTATCGTTCGTTCCGCCGCCGCCGCCGCCACACTCTGTTTCGCCTGTCGTGGAAGTCAAGAGTGAACCTCGATTCATCGGGAAACATGACGTTGCTCCACCGACGATTGTCTCCCCAGCGCTGTCCTGCTCCACACCAATTACACCTTGCTGCGATGAGACGTTCAGTCAAATTTGGAATTATTCGAGGTCGTCGAGCGTACAAATTCCAGCTGTGTGGGCGATTTCGGATAATAGTCTGACCACTGACTCGCACATCTGTCGCTCGCTGCAGCTGCTGTCCATTTTCTGGGGCACTTTGATGGCAGTTACGTAATGCTGTGGTTTGGATGAAACGATCCTGGTAGCAGTTGTCGCCCTTGGATGACCTGACCGACATCTGTCATCAACATTGCCCGTCTGAAGGTAGCGTGACCACAACCTGCTAATCACAGATTGAGTAACGTTGAGAATTTGAGCCACTGCAGGCTGTCTGTTGACAGCTTCCAACATGCCAACGGCACGTAAACGTTCGTCACTTATCTGTCTTCGCACTCCTCAAAAGCTACGTTTCGACCAGAAACTATTGATGAACGAATTTATACAAAGAAAAGAACGATGAGACCTCTGAAAAAGGCCGTCCAGTACAGATGAAAATTTCAAAACGTACCCACAGACATTAACGCAACGCTCGTGCGAAAAACCTGTACGAAGTTTTCGTGGGCCGGTGACCTTCACGAACCACACTAAACTTGGTAACATATTGATGTGTCCAATCACGCGTATCTAATACCATTTTCCGAAAATATCAACATCAGTTTTGGATATGCCCTACTTTTTTTTAATAGAATAGAACGCAAATTGGTCACATGTAGAAAATGTCTCACGGGCCTCTATCTGTGGGTAGTGGGGGGGGGGGGGGATTCTGCACAGCTGTTGCTATAAATAGACAAGGCTCAACAGCAAAAAAATTCGACTGACGTGACAACCGTTACTTATTCACAGTTCCTTATTCGACATAAAATCGGTTGATAACGAATGTCGAATAAGGAACTGGCAATAAGTAATGGTTGTCACGCACGTAAATTTTCGAAAGTTTTCAATTTTCGGACGCCTCGCAATAGTCGGACGCTTTTTAAAGAATATTATATTATCATATGACTCGTCCATTTTGTTCACTTTAAAACATTTGATATTTTGTTTTCATATTGATCAGTGATAAATAAAGCCTTCCGTCAAGTTCATTGGTCAGTTTCCAAACTAGACACTTTGATTGGCTGAACAAAATACAACTGGGCCATATTTTCATAATTTGCATAATTAGAGTTGGGAGCTTTCATTGGTCAATTTCAAACTAGACAATTTGATTGGCTAAACAAAATACAACTGGGTGACATTTGCATAATTTTAGTGGGGAGAATTTACGTTATCTGTCCTAATTTGGGTCGGTTATATTGTATTAATCTTTTACCTACAAGAAAAACGTCATTCATTTTTTTTTTATATTTTCACTTTTTGCTTCCAAAACATAGGTTATGACCCCTCATTGGAACGAGCTCAACGAGCTCGTTCCAAAGAGGGGTCATAACCTATGTTTTTAAAGCAAAAAATGAAAATTTTTAGTTATACGAGGATGTTTTTTCCAAGTGCCGTCTGCAACTCAAGTTATGTGATGGGTTAAAAAGTCATACTAAGTGGCTAATTTGTGCGTGTGTGTGTCATATGATAAATAGAATATGAAAATAGAATATGAAATGAGTGTTTTTCTCATATAATATTTATGAAGCTCGTCCGAATTTTCCGATCGGCTCGCCAAAACGGAAAATTCTTAGATTCGTTTCATAAATATTATATGAGAAGAACACTCATTCCATATCCTCTATTAATGTATGGTGAAAATGAATAAGAGACGATGGTGTGTACATTTTCGCGGCAATACAGATTGAATATTTGCAATATGTTCCAGTTATTATTAACAAAAACAAAGCTCGAGATTTAAAAATGATACAGTATTACTAGTTTTAGTACAAGGTCAATACCATGACGTTTCATGAAGTGACGTTCCGCTCTACAGTTTTCCAGACATGAAGTGAGGTTCCGCTCAACAGTTTTCCAGACATGAAGTGAGGTTCCTCTCCACAGTTTTCCAGGCATGAAGTAAGGTTCCGCTCAACAGTTTTCCAGGCATTTTCGAAAAATAACATGCCATACACTCTCTTCAAATGCGAATATTCTTTAACTTAGTTATTTAACCCATAACATGTATTACATTTCGAAATCCACTGAAAACATATCACACTACTATCTGACTAAGTAGAAATAAACAATCTGAATGTGGGTGAAACAATTTATTGTCAAATACAAGGCTTCAACCTGCAAAATTGCATGAAAAAATGTCGATACCAGTCATTTTCAGCCACCCAGCAGCCTCAAAGGCAGAAATTTCCCACTACCCCGACTTACCTAACCCTGGAGCATATAACCTCCTGTTTCTGAAATCTAAAGAAAAATTATACGTTTCCATCTCATTTTTAGTTACATGCCTGGTAACAACTTAATACAAAACTGTAAAGCGGAACATGAAAGCTGTTACAGCCACGACTTAACAGCTTTCACGCCATCAAACGTCGTCGATTGGGGAAGTTGATTTACTTTACGCTATCGGGGGGGGGGGGGGACGACGTTTTTTGCTGACGTTTCAGCTATCCAATTGCATAGATATCAGTAACTCCGGTTAAAAAAATCGCTATCAATACTTTAACCCTTTACCGAACGAATCGGCCGCATCCGCCCGCGTAATATGCAAGCAAATTCAGCAGTTGAAAAAATATTAGTTTTCAAAAAATTTCAACAAAACCATATCATGTGACCCCTCGTTGAAACGAGCTCGTCGAGCTCGATCCAACGAGGGGTCACATGATATGGTTTTGTTGAAATTTTTTGAAAAATTTGGAAAAATGATATTTAAAATAATAAATTTTGATAACGTCTGCGTTGGGTAAAGGGTTAATACGTGTTGTTTTTCAGATTTATTAAAGCACTGCATTGCAACGTCTTCATAGGAATGCAATGGCGTTTATGACGCAACGTGTACCATGGCATAAATCTATTTCAGCGGTCAACCTACTGAGATAATGTATTACCATACCACAGAATGAGAATAAAGCAGTTTTACGGGTGGAGGAAGCCGGAGTACCCAGAGAGAACCACCGAGCAACGGCGAGCAACTGTCAGCTCCCCAACATACTAACTACACACAAGCAGGGTTAGCATTGGTTGAAGACAAGTGCACGATCGACGTGCAGTACGCCTTAGTACACAACGCCACCGTGCCCCCACGCGGGCAATGGAGATGAAATGTCTTGCCCAAGGACACAACGCGGTTGCCGCAGGTGGGATTCGAACCGAGGTCCTCTCGGCTTGCAGCCTGTACCTCTACCTACTGAGCCACCGCGCTCCCCACAAAACATATTTTTTTATTTATTGATGTTTAAGGTCACATATTTATGCACAATGGCTAATCATGACCGTGGCAGTTTTACGGGTGGAGGAAGCCGGAGTACCCGGAGAGAACCGCCGAGCAAAGACGAGCAGCTGCCAGCTCCCCAACATCGTAACTCCGCACTGCAGCACAGGCAGGGTTAGATTGGTTGAAGACATGCGTACCATCGACGTGCAGTACGCCTTAGTACACGGCGTCATCGTGCCCCCACGCGGGCAATGGAGATGAAATGTCTTGCCCAAGGACACAACGCGGTTGCCGCAGGTGGGATTCGAACCGTGGTCCTCTCGGCTTACAGCCTGCGCCCCTTCCTACTGAGCCACCGCGCCCCCACACAAAACATATAGCTGGGATAGAAATTGTACATAAATAATGTTGAAATAAAAGACTGAGTGTAATTTCCACTCTGTTGACATAAAAAGCATCTGTACCCATGCCACCACCCATGCTAATTCCAGTTTCACCAGTCACTACCACTGCTGAAAGAAAATTTAATGTTCCCAAGCAGCTCACGTTTGCTTGCGGCTCGCCCGTGCAGGGTCCAGTACAAACGTCTCGCACCCGTTTCTATTTTTGAACAAAAAAACCTTACTGGATAATATTCCAACTACATCATCAAGGCATGCCTTAAACGAAGGAATATTTTATCAGTCGGGTCTTCGAGACGCCTGTATTCGATTTGAGTTTCGATTCGGTTTTGAGTAATAGACCAGACTCAATTTGAAATTCGATTCGAATCGAAAATGTTATTCGCAGGACCCGAAATTCAGTGTCTTGTTTGGAAGATTGTACTGGTCTCTACCAAACAAGACTGAATTGTTAAATTCCTAGTCGCATTATGGAAAAACATTTCTGCTTGAGATTTTCTGAATGTCCAGCGGTACCCCTACCCCACTTCAAAACCATTTTCACCTCACCCTCCCACTCTTGTGAAAAATTCAAACTGCTGAAGAATTCCAAATGAACCTCTCGCCTTGGGTTCGAAATATGTGACCATTTGGGTTCCAGAGATGGAAGTCTCCGCTTGAGAGCAACAAGGCGCCTGTCTGCAATTGCGGATGGCGCCTTGTTGCACTCAGGCGATTGGTATTGACTCAAGTTATAAAAATCCATGAGATGTGGTTAATGTGTCACAAATTGTCACAACTAATAGATAAAATGCCACAGGATCTTAGCGCATGATATTTCCAGTTGTTGAAACTATTGAAAATTTTGCTCAGGTTTGGGGGAAGTGAAGACCTTGATCGTGCTTTTTAAAGTAACTTTATTACTCTCGGAGACTCAGGGGGGGGGGGGGAATTTGCAAAACGCTGATGCCGGGGTGGGTGGGTGGTCAAGGTGGACAAAAACAAAAAATTTCCGATGCTTGCAAATTTTTTCCTCAGACACTTTTGGGCAAAATTGTACACCATAATCAGTGAAGTATCATTCAAGAACCAATAAAAAGACACTCAAGTTATCAGGGGGTACCTACCATGGGTTATATACGATTATAAAACTGTTATTGCGGCTGAGCTATGATTCGGGTTATAGTGATACAATGTATGACATATTGAATAATGCAAGTTAAAATGCATCACTAATTGCAATTATCAAACCCTGCACTCTGAGGATAAGTTATCTTGAGGGTGTTCCGTTTGATTAAATTTCTAATATGTTCACCCTGGTGAGATCGGCTGGCTTAGATGAGGAGCAAAGAAACTTATGTGAAGTCAAGAACAGTTACAGATTTCAGCTTCAGGAACAATTCTGTACAACGATGTATCCAGACCTATTACGAAAACACCAATGACTCTTATTGTCATTGTAGGAAGTATGTAACACAAAAACTACTAAACATTGAACCTGATTGAACTGCTAATGTATTTCAAACACATCTGAGAACACAGGTGTCAACAAAATCATGAACCAGACCTTCTAGGGCTGGACTTAAAATAAGTAATAAATCCCCATCCCCCAACCCAGCCATGCCCCACCCAAACCTTCATCAAAAAAATAAACAATTTGTATGATATTTTACAAAGCTCTCTGAACTCTGTCGAAAACCATATATATTGTTGGTTTCTACAACATGTCTGAACACATGGAGAGATAACTCTAGGTAAAAAGTTAATGATATGACATTCAAGAGTGTTAATGAATTACAATAGAACATGCCTTAAGAGACCGATGTCTTTGGAGACCATGTTTTATATGGACATACCTGGACATACCAGCTTTACTCTATATTTGATTTGTTATGGGAGACCATATGCCTTAAGAGACCACGTTGGTCTGATAAAACGGATGTTCTTTCAAGACCTGTCCTACTGTACAAGGTCAATCACTCAATACTGTATGATAAAATTGGTTATGGTGCAGTATGGTGGGAAGGATGATGCAGAAGCATGTATTTAGTGGGGGTGGGTGGTTCAGATAACCCCGGAAAAAAAATTGTAAAACTGGAAAAAATTATATGTGGTGGGTGGGTCCTCCGATCGGTCAAAAACAAAAAATCGGCATCGGTGTCTGCAATTTTTTTCCTACCCCCCCCCCCCCCCGGGAGACTCGTCTTATTTATTTATTTAGTTATTTATTTATTGGTGTTTAAGGACACATATTTATGCACAATGGCTAATCGTGACCGTAACAGTTTTACGGAGGAGTAAGCCGGAGTACCCGGACAGAACCACCGAGCATCAATAAGCAACTGTCAGCGACGTCATCGTGCCCACATATGGGCAGCCGGGATAAAGTGCCTTGTCCAAGGACACAACGCGGGTCGTCCCGGACGAGGATCGAACTCGGGACCACTTGCATAGAAGTCCAACAGCCTACCACTGAGCCTCCGGGCTCCAGGATACTGGTGTAGGACAGCCCATGTCAGGGCGGCGGCACATGAACAACAACATCGTGGGTGTCAGGAATGTTCTTTTCTCGTGTTTCGAAGAATAGCGAGAGAAAATTGTCTTGGCGATACGAAAAGGGTTAAACAAGATTAGTTGCACGGCTGAAATTTCAGTTCGAAATTTCAACCAATGAGGAAGGGTTTTCTTTGTCCCGTAAAGGGAGATAATGTAGAGATGTGTGAATGTGTCATTTTTGGGCAGGCACTCACATGAAGCGAATTTGCTCAATTCTCTTACCTTTCGGCTATATGCTGTTTTTGTAATATTTTTGTAATATTTTGAGTGCAGGCCCGAGCACTCCCTCGTGAGATCCCTGCATTTGATTTCGGATACAGGTTTCCAGGGTTTTGTCCCAAACAATCAAAAAGGGTTTTATTCCTGGTTGTTCCTGATCGGCATGGCTGTCTGTCTTAAACGAGGATTTGTTTGGGAGAGTTCCTTATGTGTATTCACATATTCAGTTTAGATACTGAAAAGTTATGTTGTATTTTGTCATTGAGTGTTGTTACAATAAATATTGCAAAGCTTCTAAGCCGCCAGCATAGTCGCCAATATTATTTGCGTTTTGTTTATTATTTCTGCCTAGTTAAAAACTGAAATGTTTCGCAAGGCAAGAAGTTCACTTTTCTGTTAATTTCAGCCCCTTTGGTTACGGTTTGGATAATTGATAGGTTGTAATTGGTAAATTAGGTTACTGGATACCTTTGTAGCGCACGAAAACTCAGTTTCAAAATTGTCAAATGTGTAGGACAGGCATTGTTTTTGGCGATTTGAAGAGATTTTCTTCCATTTTGGCGGAGGATGAGACATGCCAGTATCGGCGATAGGGCACCGTCAATACTACACCAACTATTTTTCGTGTTCCTGATGTAACAGAAAAATACGGTGACATACTTTGAAATAATATTTTTCACAGTGACAGTATTCCCCGTGGGAACCACTAGAAGTGGGGGGAGTGCTTCTTTACTGTGGCAAAAAGCTGCTTTACTGGTAAAATAGTACTTGGTTACCAATGCCTGGGTTGGAAGTTCTCTAAAATAGGCAGCATGGATATAAATGATTGGTTGGACTTCACTTTGTATCTATGTTGTGGTCACAATAAGTCAGTGTGCAGAAGTCTGTGACAGTATAGTGGAATTTTTGACACTTCGTGCTAAAGAACAACAGCTGTCACATTGTTGTTACATCACCACGTGGTAGTTTCACAAAGATAGCTTATGCATGAATATTTTGACTTATTTTTATTTGCAACCACCTGTGGCAGTCATCTGTCGCATTCAGAATTGTACAGTAAGACCGCCGTGGACCGGTCACATTCCGCGAGTGGGCAATATTTCCACGCACGCATTAATATTATATTCCAAACACTAATTCTAGGAATATTCTCATTAAAAATTTAATTAATGAAGCACCGGGTACCACCCGGTGCTTCATTAATTAAAATTTTGCTGATGATGATTTTTATTACCTGGTAAATGCATGCGTGGACATCAGTGCCCACGCTTGGATTACGACCAGTCCATGGCGGCTGTAAAGTATACATGGAACACACGATTGTTAGTAGTATGTAATGTATGCCTCACCACCAAGTTTGATGACGTCCGTGGCTAACCTAGGTAGTGTCATCATAGCTACGTTATTAGTTACGCCATGTTGTCAGCGCTCGTGTTGTGACGTCATTACTATAGTGATAAGTGGTGTCAGAGTGTTTGCGCGTTGTTAGAGCGACATGTGCTACCGTCGTTTATTTTGTTTACTAGAGGTCGTCATCTTGGTTTCTATGGTGACATGTTTTTGCTATGTAACCGACAGTTCTACAATAGGACTGGGTGTGGTTTTTTTTGGGGGGGGGTTGCTTTCTTTTTTGGGGCGGGGGAGGGGGTCGATTAAACGGGAATGTATCCAATTACCAGAAACAACTCGACAAGTATTTAACTAGTTCGGATTCCTTGGATTTTATCTGCATATACCTCGTTCTCTCAATTCCTGGGCATGTTCATCTATGATATTCTTTCGGTCAGCTGAACCCTATTCCATTTTTCAGGAATATACTCCAGTGGAATAGAAGAGCCTTTCAGTTGGAACAGCTTTGGCTCTCGTCAACTATTTTTAGCTTTTCTGGTCCGTTCTGACGAGTTCTGAGTATGGTTTTACTCCTGTTTTATGTTTCTGGAGTACGCCTGTAGAGTGGGAGAACCTTTCATTTCCAACAGTTTATTTTCTGTTCTTGACTTGTTGAGAGTATTGACCTTCAAACTGAAAGCTCTACAGTTCGACCCCGATCAGCGGTAACTGCATTGTGTCTCTGGACAAGACAATTAATCCTGATTGCTCACATGGTGCATGGTGGTGGTGTTGTGTTCTATGGCGTACTGCACGTCGAGGGTGCACTTGCCTTTAACCTAGGGATGCACGATATATCGATAAACCGATATATACCGGTATTCAAACCAACATCGATTGAATACCGGTGTAATTACAAAAATATCGGTTTATCGTCATTATTTATTTACCCACAGTTTAATTTTAAGATGTCTTGAGTTTTTTAACTGTGGCCCCGAATGAATAATATTATCCCTTTATCCAAGGAATCGTCTGCTTGTGCCCTCGTAATATACAAATTCAGCAGTTGAAAAAATAAATTTAAAAAATTTCAACAAAACTATATCATGTGATCCCTCATTGGGACGAGCTCGTTGAGCTCGTCCCAATGAGGGGTCACATAATATAGTTTTGTTGAAATCTTTGGGGAAAATCTGATAAACTAATTTTGAAAATAATAAATTTTGATATCGTCTGCGTAGGGTAAAGGTTTTTCGAATCGCATCATCAAGGCAGGCTAATTCGTTCCGACTGTGATGCCTCGAGTCTCGATTGTGGTACTTGTGTTCATATATCTGAACAGTTTTCGATATACCGGTATTTTTTGAATACCGATACCGGTATTCAGTTTTGAATATCGTGCAGCCCTACTTCATCCACTTCTGCAGAGTTAATAAGTTGGGGAGTCTGACAGTTGCTCGCCGCTGTTTGGTGGTTCTCTCCGGTTTCCCCCATCCGTAAAACTGTCCGACACGATATGGCCCTACATGTAGCTCTTGAAAATATCGTATGCCTCAATAAAACAAAAAAAAAACAATAATCAACTCAATGGTTTTGAAATTGCAAAGCGAATTTCCAGAAGTGATCCAACGAAACACGACCAACGCCGAACGCCTCAACAGCGAGGAGAGGGTGTTTGTCGCCTTTTTAACGTATTACGTCGCTCAAAGCACATCCCGTCGCTCGTTTTTAATGAAATATGTCAGAAATAGGGTAAACGTTGAAATGGCGTAAAAACATCAAAATGGCGCCAAATCGAAAAACAAAAAACCCAGCTATTTCTTAATTTTTTGAGCTCTACAACATTCTAAAATTTCAGAAAAATCCGGTGTATTTTAATTTTTGACCACATGACCTTCACCACCCTGACGTCACCTCAGCGTTCGGGTTTTACTGTTGAGAATTTCCTTGGACGGCAATACATTTTTAGATATGCATCTTTGGTTGTTTGGTTTGTTTTTTGTTTTTTGGGGGTTTTTTTTTTGTTTTTGTTTTTTTGGTGGGGGGGGGGGGGTGCGGAAATTACACTTCCAAGATTTCGAAAGACTGCGACTGAAAATGAGTATGAAAATAAAAGTTATAGACAAAAACGTGAAACTGACGTCGCTGGCGTATGGTGCCTACATTTGGAATGAAACCATGACAGTGGACAATTTCAAATAACCCTAAAACAGTGTGTGAAGTTTGATAGCTGTGTCGTTTATAAATACAGAGCCACGTGAATCACGTTTTTAATGAAAACTGCCCAAAATGGCTTAAGAGATGAAATAATAGGGCTGATGGTATTAACGTCATATCTTGGTTGTTTGAGTCCGATTTCCAAACTTCTTTCACCTTTGTATTGGGAACGACGAATACCAAAATTTTGTAAGACTTCAAATCCGTGAAGTCAAATTTATTTTGATTTCAAGTCGGTCAAGTGAAATTCAATTTTGTCGTTTTCTGACTCTCGATAGGCAATTACGTCATAACGTCAACATTTTTGGGGCGATCTCGATAACTCTGTTTGACTTCAATTATTCCTCTAGTCGTTCGTGATATAATTTCAGTGCTACGTTTCGTAGTTTTGGGGGTAGGCGCGTGATCAAATAGGACGACGTTATTTACGTCATATTTCCGGTGACTGACGTCTGATTTTAAAAATGTTTTCAACTTTGTGTTTGGGATCATAAGCACTAAAAGGTCACAAGGTCAAACATTCCGAAAGTTAAATATACGTTTTTTTCTACTTCCGCCACATTTGACGTCATAGAGTCAAATTTGTTGCGTCATTGAGCATGCAAGTTTGCCCTAACATCCTTCCAACTGAACACCAGTAAATACACAGAACGACACACGCGTGTAAATGGGTTAATCTATATGGCACTAATGCCAGCGTGGAAGGATAAACCTAAAAGCCGCGGCCGCAGGCCTGTCTTTCTGAAAAATACAGGAGGGCAAAACATCGCTCTCCTCAATCAGCTTAGGAGAGCAATTAGCTTTACACAGCTTTTTAAGTATCCAGTTCAACGAACTTATTGAAACTGAAACCAACAGACTACATCAGTGATTTTATTAACTTTACTAAGGTAAAGCAAAATCTCTTAGACATCTAGATGTCTCACTCAACAACCGAACACACACTTGACAAGACCTGTGTGTGTACCCAGACCTGTTGTCCAAGAAAGTCATACGCCTACCACTACCACATTCAACCCCAAGGGGGGTTGAAGGTGGTAGTGGTAGACGTATGACTTTCTTGGACAACAGGTCTGCTTGAATCTACAGTCACATCCTGGTGCAAGTGCTTCAGGTGACAGGATAGTAGCAATGGTAGTATATTATAGTGTCAATATTCCTTGAATAATTACCCCTCAAACTGTGATGTCAGTTGTTGAACTTGAAACTGACAGAATAAAAAATATTACTGTGACCCATTTTGCTTCAAATGATTGCAACTGTGTTTGTGTATGGTTGCAGCCATTACCTTTTACCACTAAACCACTTTCAAAATAAAATTACATGATGTTATGTGACTTCGAAGTTAAATTACATTTTTGCTTTACAACAAAAATTTAATGTGAGCATAATACATGTAATCTCAATCATCCCACACCAAAATATTTAGGAGGGCAATTTTTCGTTCTCCTTAATTCTTTCAGGGGGGCAGTAAGGAGAGCTAAAAAATCGCTCTCCTGAAATTGCCAAGCCTGCGCGGGCCTCAAGTTTTATCCTACCGCGATGGCACAAGTGTAATATCGATTAATCCATTCATAAACGCGTGCCGTTCTATTGTTTATTACACGTCTTCATATCTATGGAAGCAACAATAAGAAGGACACTCATTTGATAACTCGTCCCCTGAGTTCCAATGTGTTCTTTGTGACAGTAGGCACATAGAACACATTGGAGCTCTGGAAACGACCAATCAACAAAAAGAACACATTTGTGGCCAACCAAATTTGTGAGGGGAACCCGTGTTACTAAATGAAGCTATCGCTAGCGATTCAAACTGTAATTGCGGTGCATGAATTGTAAAAAATTTCAGCGAAATTTCGTTTCTATTTAAAAAGAGTCCGTCAACGATTTCCGTTCGGTACATGTATGCGGGACGGATTTTCATTTTCCGGAGTGTTTTGTGTTGCTGCAGATAGGGATTTCATAGAACGGGCGTGCAATAAGAATACGTTCTGGTTTACATGATATCTATCAATTGACACTTGACGAGCGCTGCATTCAAATCGAAAAGAAAAGTGTTTTTAATGCGATGAGGCAAAAACATTGACAACTTTAGGGTTAAAGTAAAAAATAAAGTTTATTAATCATTGATTGAACAAACTACACTGCTGGTGTTTGAGGCCCCGGGATTGATTTTTAATTAGATTTTTTCTCCGTTTTCAGATTAGTGCCTTTAATAATTTAATCAACCATGCTGACGGCTTATCCCTTTCGGAACGAAGGATTCCGAAAAGGCAATAAAATGACTTTCACGCAGTCTCTTGCAGAGCTAAGATGAAAAAATTAAACAATGTTGAGATTGTTTCTTCTGACAGCTGAACAATATTTTGCTGTGGTTACTGCCGTTGTCGTCAAAATGCTGACACACCTTGCTTGATAATGGCCAAAGTCTCGGTTAAGTAGGGCAACAAGGATATCAAACATGTGAGATGACAGAGAATCAAGACAAATTTCATCACGAAGATAGATGTGAGTCGGCTAAATCTGATTTCGAGCGTCAACGATGCATACAAACTTTGATAATTCGGCTACTTGAACATTGGTGATGCTGACCGTACCGGGCAACCGTTGGCGGTGCAATATGGGCCGGTACCCTGGTATGTGGTCCGTTTTTTCCGCTGGACCGGCCCAAGGCGATCCACTAGTGTTTTCGTTTTAAACCAACATAGAGTATTTTGACGCCTTCCGTGTATGCATTCGATGGTGGAGGGCAACTGCTGGTTTTTAGTGGATATCAGGTATGGACAATAAATTGCCAGCAAAATGAAGAAGTCTATAAGGACTTGTAACTTGGAGTGTCACGACTAATCGATTAATCGATTGTTGATCGGTCACGGCGAAATCGATTAGTATTTTTAGTTGTCGAATAATCGGTAAATTGTATCTCGCTTTAGACGTTTAATAATTAAAAGAAAATTTGATGAAAAAACTATTGTTTCTAAAGGTAAAGAGTCACGAACTTTGATGTTAAACCCCGAGAAGCCGTTGGAAGCATTTGTCTTTCAGGAACATTCATCAAAGCTATGATGTTCTGAACTTTTGAAACGTCAGTGTAATAATCAAGACCGGTCGGCAGTTGCGAACTTCGCAACTGCCGACCGATCTTGATTATTACACTGACGGTTCAAAAGTTCAGAACATCAAAGCTTTGGGTGTACCTAAAAGAGGATTTTTTCGTTGTTTACCGAAGGTAAGTCAACTGACATGAACTTCATTTTTTATCGACTTCAAAAAGAGGGAGGAGGTCATCTAGTACGATTAATCGATTATTATCGATTATTTGCGACGATTAATCGATTCCTAAATTAAAAAATCGTGACAGCCCTACTTGTAACAAGCGAATTTATATTTTCTCGTCCTGACACGGAGTAAAACAAGGCACCATCTGAAATGCTTTAGCATTGCAGATGGCGCCTTATTGCACTCAAGGGACGCTATATTGTATTACTGATTCCCCCATTTGTAATGGGTAGGCATTTCTCATCTGGGACGACTTGGGTCATAGAATGTGAGAGAAGACTCTTCCCAGAACTAACCTAGTTATTTCACAGGTTAAGTTGGAAGGTAAAGTCCAGAAATTAATGCTGTGTCCCGAACTAGAGATAAGTTGACGCCCCACAATTCCCCTCTGTGTCGCCTTGGTCCGCCCTGGACCCACCCAGCTCGTTTGTGTACCGGCACAGCAGGAGGTGGTCCAGTTCGACCGCGGCCCAGTCCTAGACTGATATCATTTTGCGGCGGGGCGACCAGCACTACCATTAAACATTGCAAAATACTACGAGACACAATTGAGTTCCTGTGGCAGTCTACGAATAAGAGAAGTTCCAGAGTTGTACAGAACAAATGTCTTTTTTTTTTTAAAAAAAACTGTTTGAAAATTGTTTTCTTTTCCACAATATATCATACAAGTCGAACAAGGAGAAATCCAAGTATTACAAACTACTGTGGAGTTTTGCTAATCGAGGCTGAAGAGAAATAATTAACCAATGAAATTTGGAAATTTATTTGGATGTGTGGGGAAGATGGCCATTATTTCAAGCACAAAATCCCATAGGAGTTTAGCAATAAAATATTACCAACCCCTTTATCAATCCACCACTCATATTTTGTCTGTTGTTTGTTTATTGACTGCCACACTTTTACTAACACAATTTATTTATTTATTTATTTATTTATTTATTTATTTATTTATTTATTTATTTATTTATTTATTTATTTATTTATTTATTTATTTATCATATCGTGTTGGGCACTTTTACTGATGGTGAAGCCGGAGTACCCTTCACGCTAAAAACTAAAGTGTTAAAAACTACACTTGAAGTGCTGTATTTAACACTTACTAAGTGCTGAACTTGCACTTTGTTCAAGTGTAGATATCCCAGAACTTGGCAGGTGTTACAATAATACCACTTGGCAAGTGTAATGTCGCGACACTTAAAAGGAAACAACGCAGATGACGCGGATCAGGCTCGAACTCTCGAGCCTGATCCGCGTCATCTGCGTTGTGTCCTTTTAATTATGTACCCACCAAGCGCAAATCAAATTATGGACGATTCTGGAAGAACCACCAATGCTAGACACATGGGAAGTGCCATCCATTCAAGTTTCAGATGTCTGACGATTGTAATGTCTGAGTGCTTAAAGCATTGCACTTTGAGTGTTAAAATCAAACCCTAAGAGTTAGAATGGGTTTAACACCTTGAAAGTGTCAGTTTTAACACTTTAGTTTTTAGTGTGTAAAAGAATTGTCGAGCAGCGGCTAATAACTGTCGAACTCTCCAACATACTAACCCCGAACACGCATGGTTAGCATCGGTTGAAAGCATGTGTACCATCTGCGTGAAGTACACTATAGTAAACTGCGGCGCCATGCTCCCACTTGAATAAATGGGATGAAGTGTCTTGCCCAGTGACACAGCATAGATGACGCTGGTGAGGGTCAAACTTTCCAGCTTTCGGCCTGGCATCTAACCAATTAGCCTCAGCTCTCCATATTAACAAACAAAATAAACGCCTTTGTTTCGATCCACAGCCGTAAATGTTCAGTGCTTGACGCCTGTAATAACAAAGTGAGGCACAATTTGTGTCTAAAAGATTGTTATCTCGCACAGGTCTGGTAAAGGCAGTGAATTAACCCTTTACCTAATACGAAAAGCAGACGACATTTGCAAACAAATTTCCGGGATGACTATTTTTTTTTATTTTTGCGTCAGAAACATAGTTTTTGATCTCTCATATATCATAAGCTGTTTTTGTGACAAAAAAAAATAAAAATAATTCAATTTGAATGGTGGTTTTTGTGAATAGCGCTGGCCGGTTTTGGCCATTACGTTGGGTAAGGGGTTAAGATTATGATGGTTTATGACGTAGTATTTGTTTCTAGTCGAGTGTCGTCTGCCCAGGTGGGCAGACGACACTTGACCAGAAATAACGTCCCATGTTATAAACGTCTGCTTACTATTATCTGAAACGTCACCGTCAGAGCTCTTGCCGATTTAGACTATATATCCAGGTAACGCAACGGAAAATCAGACACAATAAGTTTGAAAACTTCTCGCCTTTACTTGACTTTTATTCCCAAATTGAGATAAATGTCCACTGAATATAACTGGAAGGCCAAAATAAATTTTCAGTTGCATTTTAGTAACTTTCATGAGCTCGGAAAAACATGTTTTTATTTCTTTGTCGTTTCTTTTCAAACGCAAGGACTAACAACTATTACTGCCGTGGTACATCTGTTGGCACATCAGACGACTACAAATATCTCAACACCCATGATTTTTGCATTTTGGAAATGGATGGAATATGACATATTCAAAGCACGAGTTTGCCATGCCAGGCACACGTCATGTTATGATCACTTGATGAAATGTTTTGAAATCGTATGTTGACTTCTTAACCATGTCAACGTGGGAATCCCGGGAAGTGAAGATATGATATGATATGATTTATTTTTTTCTAACTTATTTCCATTTTCATGGAGTCAAGTTACAATGGTACAAAGAAAAAAACAGTTATATATTGTACAGCACATGTCCGTGTCAAAATAGCCCGATAAATAATTATTTCATACTCTCTCTCTCTCTCTCTCTCTCTCTCTCTCTCTCTCGCTCTCTCTCATTTATGTCCCCTTGCTTCAGAGCCAACTTGACTGAGTTTTGGTGATGTCATGTCACTCCCCAACATGCACCGCGGAGATATCTGGGCGGGATTGAATTATACAGCACATACACATACATACACATTACACACACATATCTATATGCACAAGCACAAACACATGCGCATATATATACATATACACATGCATATATATATATATATATATATATATATATATATATATATATATATATATATATATATATATATCAGAAGTTTATAAACAAATCCTTGTGCTGGTAGTTATAAGAAAAAAATATTAAAGTTCAAAACAAATACACCGACATCACTGACTATATTCCTGCTAGCGCTTTCACCGCTCTGTATGCGGATCTTCAGGCATTTTTATTTTTATAAAATACGTTATACAAATATTTACAAAATAACGTTATGACGTAAACCACTGGGTGTGGTGTATCGATTTTGGAGACGTTGTTCCAGAAACTGCATATGCAATAATTATTTCATACATTTGAACAGAGGCGTGTTGATCCTTTATCGAAAGAAATTATAACGAAATTAACATAACAAATAAAATAATGATGTTTCTTTTATCCTAGAAATTAAGTTATAAATGTTGTGGGCTCCGAAAAAACCCGGTATATTTATTTCCCACAGATGCTTCCCACTCCAACTCTCTATATATTACTATGTTGGTAATACCCATATTTCTGCATAATGTAAGGGAATGAACTCCTTACTCCCGACTCTAGCTCGAACTCGAATACTTTTGTAAACACCCTCTAACCCAGACATCGTCGCGGTGAGGAGTTGGGGAAAGATAGGATAGATGAACTGGCCTAGAGTTGCAAGAAACATAATTATTTCCACGAAGAAATGGTTGTGTACTGTGTAAACAAGCTATGTTTTACTGGTAAAATGGGCCCCGGTAACCAACGTCTGAGGTGGAAGTCCTGTAAACAGGCAACATGGGTACATGTATATACGATTGTCTAGGCTTGACTTTATATCCATGTTGCGGTCATGATTAGCCATTGTGAAGACACATGAGACCGTAAACATCAATAAATAATAAATGAAGAAATAAAAAAATAAATATCTCAGCAATGAAATTTCTCCCAAAGTACCACGAAAAACGGGAATTGCTACATAAAAACTTTTTCTACGCATTTTTTTGTGACAAAAGTTAATATTTCACTTGATGGTCACTTCATTGATTTCATGCTTCGTTTTTGCATGAGCATCTTTTCCCACGTGCATGCCTGTGGATTGTCCAAATACGGTACCACAAGTGATCGGAAGATATGACTGACAACGAAAGGCAAAGCCAAGTGATATGGCGTTTCCCTTTAACTCTTCACCTAACATGAAAAGCAGACGACACTTGCAAAAAAGATTCTTGAATAACTAATTTTTTGTCTCAAAAACATAGGCTATGACCCTTCATTGGAACGAGCGCGACGAGCTCGTTCCAACGAGGGGTCATAACCTATGTTTTTGAGACAAAAAATGAAAAAATAATGAAAACTAGATGAAGTGATTGTGCCCGCACAATACACAGGATTTTTCTCCTATTTTTCGTCTCAAAATTGAGAAGAACGCAGAAAAACGGATTTTTGATGAGCCTATTAACATATTGACGGCAGACGATATAATGTCAAGATTTTTTTTACAGAAACCCTGTTGTTTGATGTAAATCACTGGGGTCTTCTCGTTTGACCAGCAGCTATTGTTCAGGAGAGAAGTGTGATAGCTACCATGATATTTGGAAGGTTGTTGTCGGGTTTCGGGATTAGTACAGAGAAATTTGCAGAGGGGGTAATGTCCAGAGGGTCATAGACTCCTAGTAAGGACAAAGTCTACCCGAGAATATTTTGCAAAGTTCAGTACTCTTAAGATTCAATCTGAGCAGTTGTAGCATGTGCTGCCCTACATTGGAGAGCATTTGTGGGGGCTCTATGTTGTATGAAATTGCACTGGGTCAATTTTTTTTTTTTTTTTTTTTTTTGCGGGGGGGGGGGGACATTTAGGGGACTTGCCCCCCTCCCCTCCCCCCCCCTTAATTCCGTGGCTACACTACTGAATCAAAACAGCAGCAATGTCGGCAGGATCTCTATGCAGTATGCCCGCTCCCAGAGGTCGCATCTAATGAAATTCTGTACTGACCGCCAAGGCTCCATACATTGGAACAACCATAGACATTTCAAACTGCGCGTTATTACTATGTCGATCTCATTAAATGTCAACGAGTGGACGACATTTGGCAATAAATCCATGTCACTTGTAATTCCCATTCAGAAGTATAATTCCAGACCTTCGTGGTGCTGTATTACTTTTGGCTTCCATGTCAGAATGTTAGGAAGCAAATGGGTTTTTGCAGGTAGGTAACTGTCCGGATATTTCCTGTAATCAGACACCCCAAAGTTTCAATGATTTTTCACTCAAAACGTAAATGACACTGAACGCCTACCCTGTATAATCTAAAAGCGCATATTTTTCTGAATATAACTGTTCTCTGTCATAAATTTATTTAGATCCGAGTGCCAGCATGTCTCAATGTGACAGAGACAAATTGCCATAACGCCGTGTTGAGCAGTGCAGAGGCTTCTAACCACGTGGAGTGAATGACAATGCGTTTTTGAAACAGATGGCTTTGGCAAGAGAACTGTGATGAGTACTCTCCCTTGATGTCCAGAGCTTTGTTTTCAGCATCGGATTCCAAGTTTCCTTTCTTGCTTTCACAATTCCGTTTTTTGAAACGTTTTGTTTTCGAAATAACAGCATATCAAAATATTTCTTTATTGAGTAACAATTCTTCCAATATATTTACCACTATGTATTGTTCTTTGGGGGGGGGGGGGTCACCAAATTTCTTGCCGGCACCCAAGGTAAACTATTTGATATTTGTGGGACATCACTATTCACTGGATTGGCAATGCTCAACTAACTTCGTGTCAACTCAAGAAAGTTGCCCGCCTTTAATGAATAAAGGTTGACCAAAAATGGCCCACCTGGACTCATTTTAGGCGGAACATTATGGCCCTCCTGCCATTCTGACAATGACAAACATGGATTTGTACGAGTACAACATGTGTAGGCCTAAAATCAAGATTAACCAATCATGTATTCTGTTGTCACTTCAGGGGAATTCCACCAGACATTGGTCATATTTCCCCAACCCTTCCTGTTGCTTCTTATCTACATGTATGTCGCAGGGTAGATGAATAATTCTCAGTTATTTATCTATGCCGTGAGCTTTTATGGTGAAAGCCTGAAATTGAAACGCGGTACCAGAAGGCAACTTCCCCGGCCCGAAGTCAGCATTATTTAAAAATTCGACATGGGTGTGGGGAGAGGGGGGGGGGGGGGCAATTCTGTAACTAAGGCTAATTCGAACTTGGACCCAAAGTCCATAATATATTGGGCATACCCAAAATGCACAGCCCCGCCGAGGTGAGGGAGGGTATTGGAGGGGGTCCCCCCTTCCCGATTTTTTTAATAAGAGTCTCTGGTAACTATTCTAGAGCCTCATAATGCCTCATTTGAGGATTGTCATGGCTCTGCGTTTAGTCAATGGTTAACACAATAGGCCTGCTTTTTAAGCGAACGATCTTTTGGTTCGCCTGGAGGTCGCCTGAACTGAAAAATACGCGAACGAAAAATGGGTTGCTTCGAAATTCCCGACGGTTCGAGCAAAGTTTTTGATGGTTCGCGTAAATATTGTTTGTAACGATGAGCCGTACACGTGTGAGAATTGTTCCAAATCGCTTCGTGGATTGCCGCAAAAATTTGATACAGTCCGATTCGGTAATGGCAGCCAGGCTAATTAGGGATGTGTCGCTATGTAATGTCTACACAGTTAGTAACAATCTGGCAATACCGTCGGAATTGCCACCGTCATCAAATTCAATGAGGACGGGGGAGGGGATGAGTAGCTGGAGTCATATTCCCATAAAAAATAACAGACTCTCAGTGTTCTACTTTCGATTTCAGTTTAGGATACAAAATACCATGTAACATTATGAACAACGTTCACTGAAATTGAGGTCGCCGGGTGCAAAATGATCAAGGTTTTTCAGACGTGTTTCCTGGCTTGGACGCCAGAGTCTGTAGAGTCTAATCTAATACGTGTTTGCCTTGGGTGGGGGTTGGGCAGTCGCGTCGGATAGTTTTACTGGTGGAGGAAGAGCCTCAACATCCAAATTCTGAATAACGGCCACTTTAACCCGCCTCGTAGTACAGTTTTGTCAGGTCAAAGTGGTGATCTAAAAAAAAAAGTTTGTTTTTTGATCAAACATTTTCAGTCCAAACCGGACCAAAAAATTTCCAGGTAAAAAAAAAATTGTTTTCGTCTCAAAATTGAACAAAACACATAAAAAAAACAGAAACAAAAATTTCCGAATTTTGGTCTAAAAGTCCGAACCGGAGTGGTAGTTCTCCAGCCATCAGAAGCCAAGTGAAATAAAACCCTATTCCCATTTGGTGAGGAAAGGTTTAAAGATACCGTGAATGTTGCCATTTCAATCACGGAAGCCTTATACGATTCAAGAACGCCCAGTATTCTCATGCCGAAAAGAGGGTGTACGGACCGTTGAGAGGCCGAGAGTGTATTTTGGCGACCGCCCGAGGGCAAACTCAACAAAATTGTACTTCCAAACTACGGGGAATCTTTTTACCTGTATACGGGCTACACATTCTCAATCACCACCGCTTTTAACCCACTCCGGTAGAACAGTATAATTAGGTCAAAGTACCAGTCTGAAGACCGATTTTTCGTTTTTTGTTGTAGTGCAAAAAAAAGAAAATTTTTTTCGTCTCAAAAGTGAACAAAACACATGAAAAACAAAAACAAAAATTTCCGGATTTTGGTCGAAAAGTCCGAACCGGAGTGGTAGTTTTCCAGCCATCGGAAGCCAAGTGAAATAAAACCTTATTCCCATGGGGTGGGGAAAGGTTTAAACAGACCGTGAATGATACCATTTGAATCACGGAAGCCTTATACGAGTCAAGAACGCCGAGTATTCGCATGCCAAAAAGAGGGTGTACGGACCGTTGAGAGGCCGAGAGTGTACTTTTGGCGACCGCCTGAAGGCAACCGCAACAAAATTGTGCTTCCAAACTACGGGGAATCTTTTTACCTATATATACGCTACACATTCGCAATCACCGCCGCTTTTTACCCACCCCGGTAGTACAGTACAATTAGGTCAAAGTACCAGTCTGAAGACCAATTTTCGTTTCTTGGTGGTGGTGTGTAAAAAAAAAACAAAAATAAAAATTTCCGAATTTTGGTCGAAAATTTCGGAAGTCCGAACCGGACCGAAAATTTTCAGTGCAAAAAACATTTTTTTTTTTCGTCTCAAAATTGAACAAAACACATAAAAAACGGAAAAAAAAATTTCGATTTTTTGGCCGCCATTTTGGATTAACGAAAAATCGAAACGAAATTCTTTCGATTTTTTTATAAAGCGGTATTATTTCCTTCAATTTGGAACCCTTTTAGAAGGCTCTTTATATTTAAATCTCGATATTTCAATCCAAAATGGCCGATTTTTGAGATAACTTTCCGTTTTGTGAAAAATTTTGGCAGAAAACATAAAAAATGGAAAAAAATACCGATTATATTTGTTTTAGACAAGAGTAATTCTGACAAGTCTGTCAAAAAATTAAGTCGATAGCTTTTTCCTTTCATGAGATATTGACCTACGAAGCTTTGGGCGTTTGGGGCGTTTTTGCCCACCAAGAAACATTTCCCCCAAATACTGATGGTTTTATTTATTAGAACTCATGGCCGCCATTGATCGTGCAAAGTTTGAAAAAAATCTTAAAGACCGTTTTCGAGAAAACTCTTTCCCCGATGTGTTGGAAAAACAAAAAAAACAAAAAAAAAAAAAAAAAAAAAGAATAATAATCTTGGCAATAACAAATAGATTTTCCTTTCAGGAAAATCCAAATTAATTGGAGATTTTTGAGAATAGCGCTGGCCGGTTTTGGCCATTACCTTGGGTAAAGGGTTAACAAAATCAAAACAATATGAATACTTAGTTCAAACATGAAACTCTATCTGTCTGATGTCCCCCACCTTGTTCTTAAATATCGGAGGCAACCTCCGCCATAGATAGTTTTCATATATTGCCTGCCTCGGTTTGCGGTTATCGCCAACATGCGGTAGCAGACTTGCAAGAATCAGTGGAACCATTTCTACCCTTTTAGTTGTAGTCATGCATAGGTCTGGTTCTAATCAACACAACCTTCAGTTTGAAGTTTTACCTAAAATTGGTTAGTATTGCCTGGATATAGCCGTAATAGTGGATGCGAGTACACTTGACTTCACACCTCAGGGTGTTGAGATGTGCAATTACTTGTTCTCCGAGATATACAATGCAAGTGATTTTGTAATGTGTGCGTTACTTCCGTAATGTGAACAGATCTTATTTGCATTATAATCGCATGAAAATTTTACGCCACGTTGCAGGCCTTCACGCTTTCTGCGCCAAGGTGAGCATGGTCATTATATTAAAGTTGATGGATGGGAATAAAACGTTGCCTCCAATTTCTATTTTTCCATGAGCAGAGCTGTGGGTATTGAAATTCAAGTTCGGTTTTGGCATCGGTATTTTTAGAATGATTCACCTCGGTATCGATACGGTATTCGGTGTCAGCAACATACATGTATTCACACCAATACCAATATCGAATCGTATTTTGGTTATACTGCCCAGTCGTAGTTTCCCGTTTTATAGCACACAAGGCCACCGAATTGTCAAATTGTTGGAAGTAACACGGGCATTCGTCATATGTCATTAGACGTAACAAAAATGCTGAGCGAAGATAACCCCTAGGTATTTTCTCTCAGCATATTTGTCACATCAAATGACTGATTGTGCTTGCCTTCAGAAATACACAGTAAGTGGGCTCTTCTTGTCGTGAATGCAATGTTCTGTTGTTTCCCCTTTTATTTTTTATTTTTTTTTGACTAATGTTGTTAATATTTTTTTCAGTACAGCAATTTCGGTATTTTGAGATTCTTCGGTACGGTAATTCTGTAATGGCTCGATACCGTACGGTATTTACGGTATACTGTGACGAATCCACTATCCCCAACCCAACACAAGTCTAGATTCAATTTCTCCCTCCCAAAAACAGTTCGATCAGCCGAGGCGGTGCGGTTTCTAAAACCACATCACCCCAGATGGTCGAACTATTTTATAAGAGATATTTAACATTTGCGTTTCCGACCGGGCTTTAAAATAAGGAAAAGGGATCGCAGTTATAATGGGTAGGTCGGAGCCCCACATAAAGTTCTCGGGTAGATGACCCACCTTTAGACTGAAATTAAAAACTACAAACCATCAAGATGTAGCAAGGTAACAATAATTCAACACTAAGAAATGTTATGGTATAATTTATTGAATGAAATTAAACATTATTACATATCCAAAAAGCGTTTGTTTCACTATCTTAAATTGGGCTGAAATTCGGAGGCTAGAGAAAAAAAAAATATCAAGAATCCGTTAAACAAGGCCCTTTTTATTATGTCCAGGCCACCCAGATTTTCTAATATAATATTAGGAGACTACTATTCTCCCATAGAGGACGTACCAATGACCAAAGGGAACTGTCATAAGAAGCTTCCACCCTCGAAGAACCAAAGATCGTCGAGTGTGAAGTCTTCCACATATAAATAAGGAGTCACCGCTGCTCCTCCATAGGTGTCATACCAAATATCAATAATCAGGCCTCAATCAAGTAAGAAGCTTTCACCCTCGAAGAACCAAAGTTCGTCGAGTGTGAAGTCTTCCAAATATAAATGAGGAGTCACCGCTGCTCCTCCATAGGTGTCATACCAAATATCAATAATCAGGCCTCAATCAAGTAAGAAGCTTTCACCCTCGAAGAACCAGAGTTCGTCGAGTGTGAAGTCTTCCAAATATAAATGAGGAGTCACCGCTGCTCCTCCATAGGTGTCATACCAAATATCAATAATCAGGCCTCAATCAAGTAAGAAGCTTTCACCCTCGAAGAACCAAAGTTCGTCGAGTGTGAAGTCTTCCACATATAAATAAGGAGTCACCGCTGCTCCTCCATAGGTGTCATACCAAATATCAATAATCAGGCCTCAATCAAGTAAGAAGCTTTCACCCTCGAAGAACCAAAGTTCGTCGAGTGTGAAGTCTTCCACATATAAATAAGGAGTCACCGCTGCTCCTCCATAGGTGTCATACCAAATATCAATAATCAGGCCTCAATCAAGTAAGAAGCTTTCACCCTCGAAGAACCAAAGTTCGTCGAGTGTGAAGTCTTCCACATATAACTAAGGAGTCACCTCCGCGCTGCCATCTCTGACACCCCGCACACTCGGTGACTACCCAACAAGAAGAACTCACACTCGACAAAAGTTTGTCGAAGGCAAAATTCTTCAAAAAAATATTCCCGGAGTTCCAGAGAAAAAAAAAACCACTCTAAAACTTACTTAACTCTGATTCCATTGATCCGACAAACGGAGAAAAAAGAATACCAAATAAATTCCTAAATAACTATCCCGGTCTCACCAATGGCACAGAGAATTCGGTGTTTAGTTTCTCATTCCGGAACTCCAAGGAATTACTATTTAAACTCACGACCAGCCGGCTCTTCCCAAACCTTCCAGAGAAAAGCTAAACAACCTACCCCAGTGAAATCCTATCTCGAACTGACTTTTTCGACGGTCCAGATCACCCACTTCAATTCATACACAACACGAAAAAATCATGCAACCTCTGAAATCTTGTATCGATTCAGGAAATCGCTGGTGTGTGCATTTCCCTCAGTGAAACTTGACAACAATTCAATCAACCGTTACTAGATCTCGTGCTACCTGACACTCTAATCACTGGTGGAGACAACCACCACAGAGAGAGCAAATAAGTAATATGGAATTAACCCCTGTTGGACGACAAACCCCCGACTCCATTTATCAAAAAACAGCACACTACCCCCACCCCAAGGTAAACGTCCTCGTTTTTGGATGGCTCAGATAGTGTTTTTGATTTCTTATTAATAAAGATAAAAATAAAAAAAAAATGATTAATGATTTATAATGACTATATTTACACAAAAAAAAAATGGGTCCGAAAAAAAAAAATTGAGTACGATCTGTTCATACCTACTATCTAGATTAAATCTTTAGGCATGGGAAGTGCTACATCTGACGGAATAATCCGCCATCACATTTTATGTTTTATACAGCGGTAGGCAGGCCTGGGATACAGAAATCCAACCACCGACCAATTTCAATAAAAATTGAAACCGCTTACCGCCACGATCACTGACATGCGATAAGAGATGTTACCGCCTGGATTAGTTAAATCCCTGATCCGAAGAAAGCCACCACTATAACTTATATATTTATAAAACAATTAAACGGACCATACTTCATTGGAACACTACCCATAATTTACTACATATGAATTTTATCATCGTCCAGATGATGCTGCTCGCAGCGCCAAAAACTATCTTGGAAACCCTGCACACTACTGTATCCTTTTCATCACGACAACCCAGACAACAGCCACAAGATCCATTTATTGTTGGCGCGCTTGAATCATTCTAGATTAGAAAACAATTATCCAATATTTTTATGAATCCCGGAACTCTATTTCTCAATCGCCAACTCCATATTTCCAATTCAAAACAGTTGCAATTAATGCTTCACTTGGGCAGCATAGTGAGCCCAACAAGGAATCACCATACCATGCCCAATCGAACCATCAACAGAGCCAACAATTGCCATCAAGGTCAATGTGAAATATCTCCAACTTTCACATTAATCACTTCTTTCCCACTTAATAAACCATCAACACATTCCCAATCACCCTGACTAGGGGGTTTTAAATTACAACATCTGGTGAATTTTCCTTTTTATTCTATCCCAAAAATTCTTTTGTGCATTCGGCCGGAGATGTACACCATCTGACAGAAAATGATGAGGATAAACCTGTCGATGGTGAAAATATAAAATATCTTCATCACCTACAGCCTTAAAAGCATCATTGACAGCCATACGTCTAAACTCATAAATCTCATAAGATACATTTCGGGGCTTTACTCTAGGAAATATACTACCTAATGTTATTTTCTTCACCCCAGCAAGCTTCCATTTCTTTAGCAATTCTCGGAGGTCCCGCAGGAAACATTCAAAAGAGAATGTAACGCAATCAATATCATTACCCCCAATCTGAAGAACTATCCATCTAGCCCCTCTGACATTAATATTTTGCAAATGGCTAATCTTTCCCCCAGGTATCCCAACAAATTTCACGGAGGCAAACGGTATGGTACAATGCCATACTTCTGGGCACAATAATAAAAATCGGTACAATCTCGCCACAAAACTGTGTCCAATCACCAGACCCTCCATTTTAAGGAGTCAAAATTAAATCCTAAAAAGCAAAGTTAAATTAGGAAGGTTTACAAGAACCAATTCACATTCAAGAGTCAATGTTAATGGACAACTGTCAATATCGTCTGAACTCATAACCATCAAATACCATGATACACCTACACAACTTCACTGTCACTGGACAACCATCAATATCGTCTGGTTTCATCACCATCAAATACCATGATACACACACTTAATTTCAATGTCAATGGACAAATATCAGTATCATCTGGATTCATCGCCATTAAATACCATGACTCACATACATAATTTCAATGTCAATGGACAACATCAGTACCGCCCGGACTCATCGCCATCAAATACCATGATACACATACATAATTTCACCGTCAATGGACAAACATCAGTATCATCTGGATTCATCGCCATCAAATACCATGATACACATACATAATTTCAATGTCAATGGATAACATCAGTATCGTCTGGATTCATCGCCATCAAATACCATGATACACATACATAATTTCACTGTCACTGGACAACTACCAGTATCGTCTGGATTCATCGCCATCAAATACCATGATACACATACATAATTTCAATGTCAATGGACAACATCAGTATCGTCTGGATTCATCGCCATCAAATACCATGATACACATACATAATTTCAATGTCAATGGACAACATCAGTATCGTCTGGATTCATCGCCATCAAATACCATGATACACATACATAATTTCACTGTCACTGGACAACTACCAGTATCGTCTGGATTCATTGCCATCAAATACCATGATACACATACATAATTTCACCGTCAATGGACAAACATCAGTATCATCTGGATTCATCGCCATCAAATACCATGATACACATACATAATTTCAATGTCAATGGATAACATCAGTATCGTCTGGATTCATCGCCATCAAATACCATGATACACATACATAATTTCACTGTCACTGGACAACTACCAGTATCGTCTGGATTCATCGCCATCAAATACCATGATACACATACATAATTTCACCGTCAATGGACAAACATCAGTATCATCTGGATTCATCGCCATCAAATACCATGATACACATACATAATTTCAATGTCAATGGATAACATCAGTATCGTCTGGATTCATCGCCATCAAATACCATGATACACATACATAATTTCACTGTCACTGGACAACTACCAGTATCGTCTGGATTCATCGCCATCAAATACCATGATACACATACATAATTTCAATGTCAATGGACAACATCAGTATCGTCTGGATTCATCGCCATCAAATACCATGATACACATACATAATTTCACTGTCACTGGACAACTACCAGTATCGTCTGGATTCATCGCCATCAAATACCATGATACACATACATAATTTCAATGTCAATGGACAACATCAGTATCGTCTGGATTCATCGCCATCAAATACCTCCCTCAACCTAAAACAAAAAAAAGGAACACCACAGCAGTATACAAAATTTCGCAATTTTCTGTTTCCAACAGCTGAAATTAATTTATGTAATTTATTAGTTACATTACATGAAAGGAATGACCTCCAGTATTAAAAAAAAAAAAAAAACAATCTTTCTGTGACTCAGTCAAACTGCAACCAATAGGTTTCCAAGCAATCCAAATTTTTAAGTCGTAAATTTCTGGTGGTCTTGCATATTTACCATGGACACCTCACTTACGAAAAGTTACATACTGGCGACGCCATCATAAATTACTTACGAAACCCATTCTTACCCTAGCAACATCAACCACCACCCATCAGACACAATCATACCTAACCCCCACCCCAAATGCCCATCCCACATGCGCGCCATGCAAGTCACACCAAAATAAACGACGTATTTGGAATCACTCTTCTACTGGCTCAATTTCACTAGCGTATAATGCTCCCGCTCACGAGCATTTCCAAGTGTAATTCCCAGGGGTCACATTTACAAAACACAAATAGCGCTAGTATTTTTGAGATTACTAAGGTAATTTTTTTTACATTTTTAGAATTGCGCTGAGTTAGGGTGTTCGTTTACACAATTTTTCCTAATGGAACACCTCCATTACGACACCCCGTAAGGGAAACCATGGAATCAATTGATTTCCATCCTTTCCCTACATTATGTGACCCATGAGAATACTATATCATTTATCAATCTTTACTTTATCCAATCCACTACCATAGGACATAACCACCGGTCCAATGACCCTACAACTTGTCCTATATATGACTGTTTGAAAGTCAAAATTAAACAATTCTGATTCAAAAGTTTCCAAATGAATCGAACAGCAAATTCAAATGAATTTGCAGTTTATTTTGTCTCCGCCCATTAACCCTTCCTTGGATCCCCAGCACCATTCCTCCTTGCCTATTAATTACAACTTCCAAATGGAAGACATAATTTAACCCTTGCATCGACATATAAGGCACACTCCGGGTAATTTAACAATTTTCCCATGATCACTGGGCACCACATCAAAAATTTAGCAAATCTTATCTTTGCTCGTGAGCTAGAGTTCTCGCCAAATGAATTCATTAAGCCAAATCTTAAATCATAAAATCACCGAATTTAGACCGGGGTCATTCCAGAATAATAAATACAAATCTTTTTTTTTTTTTTTTTAAGACAGATCGTACTCATTTGAGTTCAACCAGCGGGGACGACGGACCCTTCGCCCCCGGTGGGTGACAGGATCTCCGCTAGGGGCAGGATTATTTAAGTTGCTGGAACTGCCCTGAGCCGACTGGTCAGAATCTTCCTCCCGATCAATGAGTTCCGAAAAAGGTAACCTACCAGAATCTCCTGAATTATCTACACTTGTTCCCATATTAGGTCGTTCAAAACATTTTTTTAATCTATTAAAGTGGACCACCTGCAGCCGACCACCATGCTCTCTACAAATAACATAATTTGCATCAGAGAGTCGCTTTTTAACCACAAATGGCCCAAACCAGTATTTAGCAAATTTGGGGGTTTGACCTTGCTTTATTTTTGAAATATATAGCCACACTTTATCACCAACCTCATAAGGTCTTCCATGAACTCTACGGTCGTACAACCTTTTCCTATGTTTAATAGCAGTTTCACACTTACTGCTCACAAACTGGAAAATGGTTGCCATTCTATTTTCCAAATCCATCACATATTGAACTCGACTAAGATCCTTATCAGGAACTTTACCAGCCATAAATTCAATAGGTAATCGGATTTCTTTCCCAAAAAGGATCATATTTGGAGTAAGGCCCGTGGTCTCATGAACAGCACTACGATAAGCCATCATAACAAAAGGTAGATAGTATTCCCAGTCGTTATGATTATCTTCAACAAAACATGCTAGCATAGCTATCAATGTTCTGTTGAAGCGCTCAACCTGGCCATCAGACTGAGGGTGATATGGAGATGTTCTTGTCTTGGAAATCTCAAAATATTTACAGATTCCCAAAAACAATTCAGACTCAAAGTTGGCCCCTTGATCAGAATGGATAAACTTAGGCATACCAAAACGGGATATCCACTCTTTAACCAATATTTCTCCAATTGTACTTGCACGCTGATTAGGCATGGCATAGGCTTCAGTCCATTTAGAGAAATAGTCAGAAACAACCAGAATGTAAATGTTTCCACTCACAGATTCCGGTAGGGGACCCAATACATCAAGTGCAACCCTCTCCATCGGTTCCGAAACACGGTCGGTAACCAGGGGGGCCTTTAACGCTTTGTTGGGACTTTTCCGACGTTGACACACCTCACAAGTCTGCACCCACTGTTCTACATCCTTCTTTAGACCAATCCAAAAAAATCTTTGCCTAATTTTCAAATAGGTTTTCATCATACCTAAATGGCCTCCCACCACAGAATCATGGCAATGTTTTAAAATTTCAGGTTTTAGTTTCCCAGGAACAATCCACAAAAATTTATTTTCCTTTCCAAATTCCAACCATTCTCGATAAAGCATACCTTGCCTAACAACAATTTGTTCCCATTGGGCTACATATTTTTTAAATATTAATTCTTCACCCTTCATTTGCTCAGCCGACGGCTTAGAATCATTTGTTTTATTTTCAAACAATTTCTTTAATATTGGATCACTCATCTGATCATCAACCGAAATTACACCTCCTGGAGACAAATCAATAGCATTAGTCTCCAAAGATATCCTACTCAAGGCGTCGGCATTCTTATGTTGCTCTCCTCTACGATGGATGATAGAAAAGTCAAATCCACTCAAATATTCCAGCCAACGAGCCACTTGCCCCGTTGGTTCTTTAAAATTAAACAACCACCTCAAAGATCCATGATCGGTGCGCAGAGTAAAGTGTTTTCCTATCAAATAATGGCGAAAATTTTTAATGCTTTTAATAACTGCCAATAGCTCTTTCCGAGTGACACTATAATTACGTTCTGGAGGAGAATGCACTTTACTAAAATATGCAATTACCTTCTCCTGTCCGTTAACTAACTGAGACAACACAGCCCCACTAGCCTGATCACTCGCATCTGTGTCCAAAATAAACTCTTGCTCAAAATTTGGAAATCCCAAGATTGGACTCTCACATAGTTTATTCTTTAAAATTTCAAAAGATTCTTTTCTAGCCTTATTCCACTCAAATTTTACATTCTTTCTAGTTAATTCCAACAGGGGACCAGCCAAATCTGAGAAGTTCAAAATAAATTTTCTGTAATAAGAACACAAACCGACAAAACTGCGTATATCTCTGACACATCTTGGAATCGGCCAATCCTTAATCCTAGCTATCTTTTCTGGGTCAGCCCGTATCCCCTCTGAGGACACGATATGGCCCAAAAAAGATACCTGTTTTCTAAAAAGAGCACATTTAGAAGGCTTGAGTTTCAAACCAGCTTCCTTAATTTTTGTGAACACCTCTTCCAACCTTTCTACATGTTCTTGGAAAGTTTTAGCATAAATAATTATGTCATCCAGATATATCAGACAGGTCTTCCAATGAAGGCCCTTCAAAACGAGCTCCATAAGCCTCTGAAAGGAATGGGGAGCCCCAGAAAGCCCGAAAGGGAGTACCTTGAACTCATAAAGCCCTTTACCTGTACTAAAGGCAGTTTTTTCTTGAGCTGAGGAAGCCATCTCCACCTGCCAATACCCTGAAGCCAAATCTAATGTAGAGAACCAACTGGCCCCCTGCATTCCTTCAAGGCTGTCATCAATGCGTGGCAAGGGATATGCATCCTTCCGAGTTACAGCATTTAACTTACGATAGTCTACACAAAAGCGTAGGCTACCGTCTTTTTTTTTAACCAGGACAATGGGGGCCGCCCACGGACTATCCGAGGGTTGTATTATCCCCTGTTCTAACATTTCTTGTAACTGCCTATCAACTTCCTGTCGCTTATGTACAGGAAGTCTATAGGCTCTTTGTTTTATGGGTGGATGTTTACCCGTGTCAATATCATGTTTTATAATACTTGTTCGACCTAAATCTTTATCATGGCGGATAAAAACCGACTCATTTCTATCAAGAAGCATTTTAACTTGAAATACCTGATCCGTAGTCAAAACAGTTTCATCAATTGTTTGCTGGAGAGAATACTTATCAACATTTTCTTGTTTTACATTTTCTTGAATTACACTATTTCCCAGAACCTCCCCTTGCTGGAATACTGCCACTGTTTCACCTTTTTTCAAGGACTGGGGTACCCCGGTGGTATTTACTAACCTCATTGGCACAACATCTCCATTTGAAGTACCCACAAAACTTCGCCCAACCATAATCCCATTATGTTTTTCTGAAAATTTTTGATCTACCTCACAAATTCCCTCTAAAAGAGAAACATTACTTACCTTACCATTAATTATAATCTCGGAAGATGGAGGTATAGTTACATTTTCAATAAGCATGACCTCATTACTATCGTTGTTATTGCCAAAATTTAGGGGAATTTCTTTTCCTGCTAATTTAACACAATTCCTCCCCAGATAAATGTCTAAGTCTAGGGCAGTCATCAGATCAACCCCCAATATTCCCTCAAATGATAACTCGGCAACATAAAACTCTTGATCAAAACTATTATTACCTATATTAATGGGAAGGTTGATAACTCCTGGCACCTGCAAGGGTTGTCCGCTAGCTCCACAAACCTCTCTAGGAGCTGCTTGTAATTCTGAAGAATCCTTTCCAAATACCTCTTCCAATACCTTAGTACTTAATATGCTAATGGCTGATCCAGTGTCCAGCAAAAATTTTACCTCTTTGTCACAAATGGTTAAGGGAAGAAAAAAATGACCAATCTTTTTCTCAGGGTGGGCCCCATTCTGTTGGAGCTGAGGTTTGACCCCAACCCCAGCTCTTATTCTTTTAAACCTTGCCTATTATTCCACCTTCCACCTCTTCGACCCCCATAATTCCGACGAACATTTCCTCGACCACGTCCACGAGAAAAATCTTCCCGAGTATTTTGTATTTCCGCTATTTTGTCAATTCCATCCTCCTTCCCCAATTGTTCTAAAAATTCGCGTCTCATTTCCCTTTGTTCTTTGCGCAAATCATCAATCTGAAACCGCAGATCAGTCAGCGTCTGAGTTAATAATTCCAATTGCTCGGAATTAACAGCTTCGTTGTCAGAAGGTTGGACAGTGGAAGCAACTTCCACTCTCCTATATGATTCTTCCTCTAATGCCAAACGAACCGCGGCATCCAACGTCTCGGGTTTTCCACGCAACACCTGCATCCGAACGTCTTTATCCGTTATGGCTTCAACAAAAGCTTCTTTTGCCAAATCGTCCCTTAAAATGGATGGGGCTGAAGGGTAAGCTTTCTTTACCAATCTACGTATACTACTAGCCAGCTCGGGGAGTGTTTCTCGAGCGGTTCGCCTTCTTGAACGCAATTGTGACCTATAAATTGCCGTACCTCTAAAGGGATCAAATCGATCTATCAAACTTTTTAATATTTGTTTTAGGCCAATCTTATCATTACTATCTAGATCTTCGTAAAATTGCAATGCGGCCCCTCTTAATGAAACTACCAAAAATCTACAAGCCACCACCTCTGACCATTCATTGATTTCTACACATTTTTCAAAATGCGTCACCCAATCAACCACATTGGTGGACCCATTAAATGTTTCTGGTGTAACCACCGGTTTTCTGGGCCCGTTATATTGTTCACCACTTTTGGATGGATGTTCCTTAAGAGCAGGAAGGTCCGCACCCGGTGCCACTAACGCCCGATCACCCTTATCTTGATAGCTGACCCTCGCAAGAGGAGTTTTAACTTTCTTAGGAATGGCACCCGAAGCTCTTCTTCTACAAAATTCACGCGCAGAACTTCCTACCTGTTTATGAATTCCATTGTCCAAACCATTATGTTTTGGAATTTCACTCACTTGAATTTCTACATTTTCATTAAAAGACGTAGGAGTGGCCTCTGGTGTTTCTTGAAAAAAATCTAGAGCCTCAGCCATGGGGTATCTCCTTGGTGTGCTAATATCTGGATTTGTAGCCAAATCAGTTAACTTTTTAGATGCCCCCAAGTATTCATCCAGCCCTTCCGAAATTCCCGTAGCCATATTAAATTTGAACCAATACTAAACAATTTACCTGTATTAAATTTCTATACATCAGTCTTATGGTATCATAAAATATCCTGTCGGCGACGCCAATAACTGTGACGAATCCACTATCCCCAACCCAACACAAGTCTAGATTCAATTTCTCCCTCCCAAAAACAGTTCGATCAGCCGAGGCGGTGCGGTTTCTAAAACCACATCACCCCAGATGGTCGAACTATTTTATAAGAGATATTTAACATTTGCGTTTCCGACCGGGCTTTAAAATAAGGAAAAGGGATCGCAGTTATAATAGGTAGGTCGGAGCCCCACATAAAGTTCTCGGGTAGATGACCCACCTTTAGACTGAAATTAAAAACTACAAACAATCAAGATGTAGCAAGGTAACAATAATTCAACACTAAGAAATGTTATGGTATAATTTATTGAATGAAATTAAACATTATTACATATCCAAAAAGCGTTTGTTTCACTATCTTAAATTGGGCTGAAATTCGGAGGCTAGAGAAAAAAAAAATATCAAGAATCCGTTAAACAAGGCCCTTTTTATTATGTCCAGGCCACCCAGATTTTCTAATATAATATTAGGAGACTACTATTCTCCCATAGAGGACGTACCAATGACCAAAGGGAACTGTCATAAGAAGCTTCCACCCTCGAAGAACCAAAGTTCGTCGAGTGTGAAGTCTTCCACATATAAATAAGGAGTCACCGCTGCTCCTCCATAGGTGTCATACCAAATATCAATAATCAGGCCTCAATCAAGTAAGAAGCTTTCACCCTCGAAGAACCAAAGTTCGTCGAGTGTGAAGTCTTCCACATATAAATAAGCAGTCACCTCTGCTCCTCCATAGGTGTCATACCAAATATTAATAATCAGGCCTCAATCAAGTAAGAAGCTTTCACCCTCGAAGAACCAGAGTTCGTCGAGTGTGAAGTCTTCCAAATATAAATGAGGAGTCACCGCTGCTCCTCCATAGGTGTCATACCAAATATCAATAATCAGGCCTCAATCAAGTAAGAAGCTTTCACCCTCGAAGAACCAAAGTTCGTCGAGTGTGAAGTCTTCCACATATAAATAAGGAGTCACCGCTGCTCCTCCATAGGTGTCATACCAAATATCAATAATCAGGCCTCAATCAAGTAAGAAGCTTTCACCCTCGAAGAACCAAAGTTCGTCGAGTGTGAAGTCTTCCACATATAACTAAGGAGTCACCTCCGCGCTGCCATCTCTGACACCCCGCACACTCGGTGACTACCCAACAAGAAGAACTCACACTCGACAAAAGTTTGTCGAAGGCGAAATTCTTCAAAAAAATATTCCCGGAGTTCCAGAGAAAAAAAAACCACTCTAAAACTTACTTAACTCTGATTCCATTGATCCGACAAACGGAGAAAAAAGAATACCAAATAAATTCCTAAATAACTATCCCGGTCTCACCAATGGCACAGAGAATTCGGTGTTTAGTTTCTCATTCCGGAACTCCAAGGAATTACTATTTAAACTCACGACCAGCCGGCTCTTCCCAAACCTTCCAGAGAAAAGCTAAACAACCTACCCCAGTGAAATCCTATCTCGAACTGACTTTTTCGACGGTCCAGATCACCCACTTCAATTCATACACAACACGAAAAAATCATGCAACCTCTGAAATCTTGTATCGATTCAGGAAATCGCTGGTGTGTGCATTTCCCTCAGTGAAACTTGACAACAATTCAATCAACCGTTACTAGATCTCGTGCTACCTGACACTCTAATCACTGGTGGAGACAACCACCACAGAGAGAGCAAATAAGTAATATGGAATTAACCCCTGTTGGACGACAAACCCCCGACTCCATTTATCAAAAAACAGCACAATACCACCCATCTTTTACCATCAGTCACTGTAAGACGACACTTTGCCCAAGGCCTGCTTGGTATCAGAGAGTTGTGGCGCAGAAATTATTACATATAATCTCTGCTGACATTTTAGGTGCACGAAAACAGCGCACATCAGTAACGAATACAGTGCATGATATTAACTCTTAACTCGTTAAGTATTTTCAAAGTATTTCAAATAAATCTAGTCATGGTTGCTGTGAAGCAGCCATGACTAGATTTGATAAAAATTCATCTGAATTTAACTCCCAAATCATTGGTCAAGAAGTTTATTCTGTTTTGTTAGATGTGCCCAAATTATACTTATTATTACAAGGACAAGAGATTTCATGTCCTGGGCAGAAATATCCGACAGTAGCATGCAAGGAGGTCGGGTGTGATAAATACAGATTATCATGATAGCGTGCATGTCCTGTGGTTTGTATCAGATTCGAGGCGGTGTCCAGAATAGGATCCCAACGAGCCGGCTTTGTCGGCGAGTTGTGATCCCATTTTTGGACACCACCGAGAATCTGATGCAAATCACAGGACATGCACGTTATCATGATAATTCATTTATCTAACAATTCTGTCACATAAACAGATTAAATCTTAACCCTTTTACCCAACGTAACGGCCAAAACCGGCCAACGCTATTCTCAAAAATCGCCAGTTAATTTTCATTATTTTTTTTTCATTTTTTGTCTCAAAAACATAGGTTATGACCCCTCGTTGGAACGAGTTCGACGAGCTCGTTCCAACGAGAGGTCATAACCTATGTTTTTGAGACAAAAAATGAAAAAAAATTAGTTATTCAAGAATTTATTTTGCAAGTGTCGTCTGCTTTTCATGTTAGGTAAAGGGTTAAATTATTTTTAAACATTTGTGTTACATAATGTTCGGTCGATCACTGAAACGCACATACAATGTATCCATGCGCCTGTTATGATAGCCCGTAGCGCTACCAGAAACGAGTCGTCTATATGATACGGAATCAGAATAAGTCGTCTATATGATACGGAATCGGAACACATTATGTGATACGTACCAAAAAATTATGTACTGAATTTCCAATGGGGAAGGGAGATCCTATCAAAAGTTACTTTGTTGATCACAGCTACGCTTCGGACACTTCAAAATCTGGAAATTAAGAAATATTGAAAAGGTATATTCTTCATCACGAAAACAAGGATTTAAATTTAAATGTCAAAGGCTACGGGGCTGTAGACCCAGAATCTCCCAGAGAGAGGGCGCTAGCAGTGAAATTACAGAAACTCCAATGAATGCATTTTTTCAATGCACCAACCTGAGTGAATAATAACTAATAAATGATGTTTCGACACAAATCCTGGTAATTTGGGGTTTTAGTCTTTTTTCTCTTTCTATACACCACAATTTAACCCTACAACTCGATAGGACTGTTGGACTAAAAAAATCTTGATCCCTTGCATGAGTCCACACCTTCTGGGGGGGGGGGGGGGAGGGGGGCGTTGTTGTTGATTTATCATTTTTGGACATCTCAATTCAGACATCAGATTTGTGAGGTTGAATGGTTGCACTGGATATTATGTACAGACGCGTCATGTTCTGTGGGATTTCCTTTGACGCCATAGATGTTATGCATCCAATGAGATCCTGTTGGTTATCATGGTAACACGCGTGAACAGACGTCAATAACACGGTGCTATGTACTTTAGGGTATGTATGCAGTACGTGTGGTTGGGGTGATAGATAGGTTTCGCTCCAGTCTCCATGTGTTTTCCAGATATTTTCAAAGTTGACATGCTGTGATCTTTCTTCAAAATTGAATATTGTCAAACATTACGCACCTAATCCGTAACATGTACTACATTCTCCAAAAACACTCTAAACACAGCCATCACATTCTGATAATGTTGAAATAAACAAATTATATGTGGGTTCATGCGAGTAGCAAGGAATGTTGTTTGTGAGGCGCGCGATCGACGATCACCGGCTTTGAAAACTTAGAAAAAATTAGTATCAAATGGAGATCTGTGGTACCATTATGTGGAAATTTAGGATCTATAAGCACTTTTGCACTGTTGTATGAGAAAAATGATATGCACAATACGTCGATACAATTGATAGGCATATGTTATTATATCATATGACTCGACCGTTTTATTCACTTTAAAACATTTGATATTTTGCTTTCATATTGATCAGTGATAAATAAAGACTTCCGTCAATTTCATTGGTCAATTTCAAAACTAGACAATTTGACTGGCTGAACAAAATACAACTAGGCCATATTTTCATAATTTGCATAATTAGAGTTAGGAGCTTTCATTGGTCAATTTCAGAACTGGACAATTTGATTGGCTAAACAAAATACAACTGGAGCACATTTGCATAATTTCAGTAGGGAGAATTTACGTTATCTGTCCTATTTAGGGTGGGTTATATTGTATTAATCTTTTACCTACAAGAAAAACGCCATTCATTTTTTTATATTTTCACTTTTTGCTCCCAAAACATAGGTTATGACCCCTCATTGGAACGAGCTCGACGAGCTCGTTCCAATGAGGGGGTCATAACCGATGTTTTAGGAGCAAAACGTTAGTTATACGAGGATTTTTTTCCAAGTGCCGTCTGCAACTCAAGTTTGTGATGGGTTATAAAGTCATACTAAGTGGCTAATTTGAGCGTGTGTGTGTCATATGATAAATAGAATATGAAATGAGTGTTTTTCTCATGTAATATTTATGAAACCCGTCCGAATTTTCCGTTTTGGCTCGCCAGAGGCTCCCCAAAACGGAAAATTCTTAGACTCGTTTCATAAATATTATATGAGAAAAACACTCATTCCATATCCTCTATATATCAAAATATTATGAAATTCTGTCAGAAAATAAACAGAAATAAGCTCGGTGTAGCATATTTTTCCAAGTGCCGTCTGCACTCTGCAACTCAAGTTTGGTGATGGGTTATAAAGTCATACTAAGTGGCTAATTTGAGCCTGTGTGTGTCATATGATAAATAGAATATGAAATGAGTGTTTTTCTTATATAATATTTATGAAACCCGTCCGAATTTTCCGTTTTGGCTCGCCAGAGGCTCTCCAAAACGGGAAATTCTTAGACTCGTTTCATAAATATTATATGAGAAAAACACTCATTCCATATCCTCTATATATCAAAATATTATGAAATTCTGTCAGAAAATAAACAGCAATAAGCTCGGTGTAGCATATACATCAGGACCCTGCAAACAAAAGTATACCAATATATAGAAGAAATCTATAGTGTTTTTGAGTGCATACTGAAAAATTATCTCATGAGTGACCGATACAAATGTTTATTTTTTGCGAGCGCTTGCGCGAGTAAAAATAACCATTTCTCTCGCTCACAAGTGAGATAATTTTAGGCATCCACTCAAAAAAACAACGCTAGATTTTCTTTTTATTATACGCTGTTTATAAGAATCTGATAAATCCACTCGATTCAACCATGAATTGATGCCGCACTGAATCATTGATAGTCGGAAGTGATTTGAACGATACTCGGAACACATAGCGTCTTGCGATCTGATTCAGTTGGTGGGTTTCTAGTCCAAACATGGCCTGAAAGTCCGTAATATAAGTTTTTGGTTTGATACGTCCTTTTAAGGGGGTCTGTCGGTGGCCGAGTGGTGTGCGTGGTTCAGTATAGTTTCGCTGGGCGGTTGGTGCCGAAGGAAACTCTCTCGGCGTGGGTTCGAACCCCCGCCATGCCAATGTAAACAAAACCAGCGTCCTTTCTTAATTCTATGGCATCCGAGAAATTTGTAAAAGACAAGTGTCGCTGATGTCTTCTGAGGTGCAGTTCGTAGAATTAAGTACTTAGATGCAACTATCTGATGAATAAGAAAAACCTTATATTACGGACTTTCATGCCATGTTTGGACTAGCGGATTTCATGCATCAGTTCAAGGTTAACAAGTGTTGAATTATTGCTGGAAATGATCGGTATCCACTCTAAAGAACTAGATTTACATTTCATGATACGTTTGTAGAACAAATTGATCATTTCCAGTGATAATGTGGCTCGTATTCACTTTGAAGTGATGCTTTGAAAGCCGCCATTTTGATTGATACCGTGAAAGTGAAAATTTCTATATCTTCACAGTGGGGGGATGCGATTTCTATCTTTCCGCAGTTTTTTCAATAAGCTATCGTTTAGCGTATAATAAAGAATCATATTTTGAGTTACTGCCCATTTGTAGTTCCCCGTTTTATAGAAGATAAAGCTACCGAATTGCCCAAATATTGGAAGTAACAAGGGCACTCGCTGTAAGACATTTGAGAAAATAAGCCCCAAGGCTGCACGTTGAAAATATTGATTGGATTTCCCTCAAGTAACGAATATAGACTCTACGAGTTGATGGCATGGAATATACAATCAGGGTCCAAAGGGGTTACAGTTTAATTCTTCATTTTTAAGAGGAAAGTTGCCTTTCTGTGAAACAAAGTATAACTAATTAAATTTCAGTTCTTCGTCGAAACAATTATTTTCTGGAAGAGGAATTTGCTATATATTTGATTTTATGGAAGTTAATTGATCGCGTGAAATAGTTTTGCACAAACTCAATACAAATAATTAATAGTAATCAACACACTAAAAACTAAAGTGTTAAAACTGACACTTTCAAGGTGTTAAACCCATTCTAACTCTTAGGGTTTGATTTTAACACTCAAAGTACAATGCTTTAAGCACTTAACCATTACAATCGTCAGACAACCGAAACTTGAATGGATGGCACTTCCCATGTGTCTTGCATTGGCGGTTCTTCCAGAATCGTCCATAATTTGATTTGCGCCTGGTGGATATATAATTAAAAGGACACAACGCAGATGATGCGGATCAGGTTCGACAGTTCGAGCCTGATCCGCGTCATCTGCGTTGTTTCCTTTTAAGTGTCGCGATATTACACTTGTCAAGTGGTATTATTGTAACACCTGTCAAGTTCTGGGATATCTACACTTGAACAAAGTGCTAGTTCAGCACTTAGTATGTGTTAAATACAGCACTTCAAGTGTAGTTTTTAACACTTTAGTTTTTAGCGTGAATAATGTGAAAACCAACACAAGTACATATTTTATATTACAAACTTGAAAAAATGCATTTAATAATTCTTTGTAAATTGGGTAACATCACGTCTTTTGAAGGAAGTATCAGTGCTGCATCCAGGTCCGATTTTATGCTCTCTTGCACAAACAGAGCTTGCACTCGAAGGGTAATGTATGATGGCATGGAATATACCATCAGGGTCTGGGGAATCAAAATGAATTTATTGAACACGACATACCGCAAAAAAAACTTACAGTAAAGCAGCTGCTTCTAATCAAGTGTCGTCTGCCTATTCAGGCAGACGACACTTGACTAGAAGCACCTGCTCAGTGTTCAATTCTCCCCCAGCCCAAAGATAGCCGAACCGCCACACACAGATTACCTCCCGTATTACATCACAGTCAAGAAAACTCGACTCCGGCTTCTAAGAGTTAAGTTCATTGATCACTGTTTGAACAAAATACACGACTGTAATCTGAAGCCATGAATTCTTTTTAAATTAGATTTCATTTTTTTTATTGTAGTTCATTTAGTAACTCAACCAACCATGTTGACACGTTGTCCCTTCCATGGGGGCGCGGTGGCTCAGTTGGTAGAGGTTCAGGCTGCAAGCCGAGAGATCCTCGGTTCGAATCCCACCTGCGGCAACCGCGTTGTGTCCTTGGGCAAGTCACTTCACCCCCATTGCTCACGTGGGGGCACGGTGACGATGTGTACTAAGGCGTACTGCACGTCGATGATGCACCTGTCTTCAACCAATGCTAACCCTGCTTGTGTGGAGTTAGTATGTTGGGGAGCTGACAGTTGCTCGCCGTTGCACTGTGGTTCTCTCCGGGTACTCCGGCTTCCTCCACCCGTAAAACTGTCGTGGCCATGATTAGCCATTGTGCAGAAATATGTGACCTTAAACACCAACAAATAAATACAATAAATATTTCCCAAAGGGGGATGTTCGAAGACTAGTATAACAATACAGAAGCTGACTTTTTATAATTTTTTTCCCAACCAGTTCGAATGCTTGAATGCTTGACTATTTTTCTCTGTTGAAACCCATTTAAGGTACCATATTAGTAATAGAATTTTGTTTATTTTGAAATTCTCACCTCTGATATTCTTTAAATTGAAATTAAATATACACAAATTATGAAGGTAGAGATGTATACAACACGAAACGCATATGTAATTAACTCACAGAGTTGACAGCAGGCACCACAGAGTTGACAGCAGGCACCACTGGTTCCTGGAAGACTGCTACCGTATACGCACCAGAACTGATAATAAAATAATATTTCTCGAGAACAACTTTTGGCCAAATGTGCTTCATATATCTAAGAACAAAGCTAGGGTATCAAAATTCTTCAAAACACAGCGATAGAGCTGCATGGGGGTAAATTCCAAAACTGTCGCTTTTGTTTAAATTAATAAATTACTTTCGATTTCCGGTCAACGTCATCGGACGGAAAAAGTATCGATACACAACGTCATATAAAATCAAATAATGAGAAAGATCGCCTTAATACTGCATACTACTATTATATAGAGACTGCACAGTTGCCATTTATGATTATTCTATGCAAGGTATCATGACACCTGTTGATGAAATTTCTTAGAATTACGATTTTGTTTTTCGAAGGAAATTCGTGGTATCGAGTGCTTTGCGATTGTCCGTCAAAGATGGAATCCATCTGTAATAGAAAATGCAGACAGCGTTGTTCTTTCCCCAAATGCAGTTCTATCGCTGCACTCTAAAGTGTTTTGAATGCCTAGCTTTGTTCTGTGATCTTTGGGGCACATTTGGCCACAAGTTGTTCTCGTGAAATATTATTATATTATCAGTTCTGGTACGAATAAGGTAGCAGACCTCCAGGAACCAGTGGTTACATATGTGTTACATATGTGTTTCGTGTTCTATCCATCTCAACATTCATTTTGATGTATAATTTGTGTATATTTAATTTGAATTTTAGGAATATCAGAGGTGGGAATTTCAAAATAAACAAAATTCCCTTACTTATATACAGCACCTTAAAAATAAGAAAAAGGCATTTTCATCATCTTTTAATGTTCTGTATTTTTTTCTCTTTATTACAGCAACAGTGTGCGCATCGTGACATAAAATGCAGACACTGCCCTTCCATAAAGCCTTTGCCTAACGAATCGCCCGCATCCGCACGCGTAATTTGCAAATTGAGCAGTTGAAAAAAAGATTTTTGTCAAAATATTTCAACAAAATCATATCATGTGACCTCTCAATGGAACGAGCTTTTTGTTGAAATTGTTTTTAAATTTTTTTTTAAATGCTAATTAAAATAATAAATTTTGATATACTCTACGGTGGATAAAGGGTTAATATAAAAGTCTATGGGGTGAGATTTGCTAATTTTTTTTCCCGGGGAAGAACAAACACTTAAAAAACTGTAAAAACACATTCCCTAGACAAAGAGACTAAGTGGATATGCAGTGTTGGTAGGTGCAATACTGATAAATATTTTTAATAGTTTTAGTTTTATTTCGTTACTTTTTTCCATTTTCATGGAGTACAGTACCAGAGATAAATACAGTAAACATAATTTCATAGTACATGTCCGTGGTGGGTATTTACAAATTCACAGTGCTCTCTCTCTCGCTCTCTATACAAAGCACCAAATGATGTATTTTGCATAAAATAAAATAAAATAAGAACATGCCAGTGGTAGTCAAAAATGTACATGTGAGAATGATACAGTCTCGGACAGAGATTCTCCAATATAAACCGCCAAATATACTATTGCCGCTTGTATATAGTATAGCCCTTCACTCCCATCGTCTTTCGGCAGGAGTAATAGGTTATACCATATATAGTATTCGACGTCGTGGAGCCAGTTATAAAAGAATGCAACTAGGCCATAATTTGCATCAAATGTCCTAGCTTCGATTCATTATTATATTTACAGGTTCTACACAACGAGATGCAAAATATGCCTTATGGCATGGATCAGCATGTAGTGTTTACCCAGGACCTCCCACTCTTGCAAGACACGCTCCTTACGAAATTTACATGGGGGTATCCCCTTGCCGCGAAAGATTTTGGCGTGCGTTAGTTGGATTATCTGTGAACTAGTTGCTTCTAATTAGCTTGCCATAAAAAGCCAAATTTCCCTTTGTTACTTTTAATAAACGAAAACAAGACAGCTCTGAAAGCTGCCTGTTGTTTTCGTTTATTAAAAGTGACAAAGGGAAACTTGGCCTTGTTTTTACTGATGTCACTGGTGTATTCTCAACATTTATTTGCTTCTCAATTGATGTTTCTCGCGCGTCTAATAATTTCAAGGGAGATAACTTTATTGAAAGTCGATTTTAGCTACGGATGGAGCCTTGTCATTTCAACTACAGTTGTCATTTCAACTGTTGTTGTCAATCAACTGTTTCATGACCTTTTGTTCTACGGTTTGTGCATTTCAGACTCATGCTCTTCTTATTCATAATTCCCATGGTGTACATGACATATGACATATTTTCATACCATCCCCGCTATTTTCTATCACCTCCACAGTTGATGTAAATCAGTCAGTCAGATCCACGTTTTTAGAACGTCGCAGGCGCGGCGGGATAATGGTGGATAGTTCGACTCCCTGTTTTCAAAGTTATGATTAGCCCTTTGAACCCGAGAGGTCGCTCTTCCGGTCCATGAACATGACACTTTATAAACTTTATAAATTCATTAAGTATGATAGCTGGTAAGTGAATGTGTGAGGAAGACCAATCAATATATTCAACGTGCAGCCTCAGGGCTGCACGTTGAAAATATTAACTGGTCTGCCCACAAATAATGAATATGGCCTCTTCCAACTGCTGCCATTGAATTGATATGGAAGATACCACCAGGGTTCTAAGGGTCAAGTAAAAACAAAACAATATAAATTCGCTGAGGTGAGTGTCTTAAACAGAGTGGGTTTAAGGGTGAGGGATAGCGTATATAAATTTATATATTTTGCATGAATACACCGCCCCATCACCATTGACACCCACCCCCCCCCCCCCAACCCCCCCCCCCCACCCCCTCCGAAGAAATATTATTTTCCATCCTACATCCTTCTTCCTTCTGGTACCCAGAAAGGTGTGACGCCCCCCCCCCCCCCCCCCCCTCCCCGCCTGCTAAAAAGTTTTTAGCTCCCGCCGCCCCTGAGTCAAAGTGGACACTTTGTGTTGGGGCGTATGTTGCTGATAGATAATATTCTCAGTGACAGTTTGTCTGTGAAGCAGTTGCTTCTGCTTAGCGTGCAATAAAAAGCCAAGTTTCCGAGCGTTGTCTGTTGTTTTCGTTTATTAAAAGTAACAAAAAGGAAACTTGGCCTTATTTTCTACTGACAGGTGTTTCCTCAATAGTTTCTGGCTTCTTAATTGGGCCTAACGGGGAGCACGGTGGTTCAGTGGATACAACACTGGACTTCAAACCGAAAAGACCACGATTCAGTCCCCGCCAGGGGTAACTGAGTTATGTCGTTGGGCAAGGCACTCAAACCCGATTGCCCACGTTGGGGTATGGTGGTTCATTGTACTGAAGCGTACTGCAAGCCCAGAGTCAGAACTCGCTCAGTGGTTCTTCCCTGGTACGCCGGCTTCCTTCACCCGCAAAACTGTCCGAAGCGTAGTGACCCTGGCTGTCGAATGTGTCGTTAAACCCCAATAAATAAATAAATTGGACCTTCCTCGCCCGTCTAATAATTTCAAGGAGGATAACTTGATCGAAAGTCAATTTTCATGGCGATATAAGTCAAGGGTGGCCACGTCAGTTGGAAGCTGAGAAGTTTAGAAAAGGCTTACGGAATTTATACTTTTTGTCAAACAAAAAGACCGTTGTAAAAATGGAAAAGAAAAAAGATTTTCTTAAAAAACACGAGTAGGCCTTGCTATCACTATCTTCGGCGGGGAAACGCCTACAATAAATATTAAACTTTGGTCGCAGCTGTACCATGTATTTTTTGACTCAGTTATTGACAATATTATTTGAATACTGGGTCGATTTGTAACACTTTTTGCGAAGACAATTTATTAATGCCCTGGAGACTTTACTCACTTGACAAAAGAAAATTACGGTCGGGGTAAATTAAACAAATACACTACCTTTTCTTCAACAATACATATATTGTAAAGAGAAAGTTTAGTTGAGCTGGCCGACGTGTTTATAGTTGAATATCATAACCCAATCAAAGCCGTGTTTTTTAATGATATTAACCCAAATAATTGTCATCTAGTGCACTGAGGCAAAACCCTTTTGCCCCAGTGTACTGAGGCAAAAGGGTTTTGCCTCAGTGTACTGCCACCTCTTGCAACTGCTTCACAAATAAACTGTCATTGAGAATATCTATCAGCAACACACGTTCCAACACAAAGTGTGTACTTTGACAGAGGCGGCGGAAGGTCAAAAAAGTAGGAGGGGGGGGTCACGCGGATGTAACATTTTAGACCACCTAAATCGTTAAAATGTAACATCCGTAAAGTTCTTTTGGCTCAGAACTTTATGGATGTTACATTTTAGCGATTTGGGTCGTCTGCCGAGTGCCGAGGAAAAGTCACCTTTACGTGTAGCAGGAAGTGAAGTTAGGCAACTTTTCAATCGATAGGCATATATTTGCTGACAGCCTAAGGCGATGGTAACCAGGTACGCCGGACGCAGGAGGGGAGGGGCAGCTGCCCTTCCTGCCTTCGCACCACGGGGGCAAGAGGTGGCAGACAATACCCTTCACAGGTTTGTCACTCAATTTTTTTCTATGATTTATTCTCTAAATAAAGCTAACATACACCCCAAATCCGTTCTGGGAGCTTTCAAAATTTAATGTGGGGAGTTTGGGAGGAGGTGACCCCTCCAAATGAGACTTGGACACCTCCTCTCAAACTCCGCCATCACGGGCCTTCGGTCTTCGAGACTTGCATGTTTTGGCGTGTCATGGCGGGACTGCTAGTGCGAGTAAATGCCCTTTTCCCGAGGTCTGACCCCTTCCCCATTCCCTCTGTCCTGAAGTGCCTCCCGTGCCTCTTATGGTAATATGACCAAAAATGGCTGAACATTTTGTTTGTGTTCAAAAATATATGGGGACTTTCTAAAGGACTAAATAAATTTTATTTTCAAGTAATGTGTCATGTGGCATCGATAATTGTGATAGAATGATATTATGTAAGAAATAATGAAAAACAAATGTCCCCAAAAAATTGTCAATTTATCTCTGAACACAAATCAAATTTTCAGCCATGTTTTTGGACATGAAACCATCACTTTAAACCTCTATATTTTGACTTTGGGTCGTCGGTGTGAACGATCGAGTCTTCTCGGTTCGTCCGATTATAGTATACGGACAAGATGGAATATCGGGTCATGCAGTGGAAGTACTTTGGAGCCCTCTGGCGATCTGATAACCAGCGTGGTTCCTCGGATCGAATCTAGGTGCAGGCAGGCCAGAAAATAAGCCGCCTGTCATTTGCAGAATGCGGTCCCCAGAGGGTGAATTTGATGATGCTATCCCACAGTTGGCCATTTTATCCTCTGGGTACATCTTTCTGTTCTGTTTTGAGACCCTGATTCAGATTGAGGTTCACAGAGGGTAAATTTAGTGATGCTACCCTGCTGTGCAGGGTAGCATCACTAAATTCACCCTCTGGGGGACCTCATTTTGCAGATGACAGTCTGCTTATTTTCTGACTTGGGTGCAGGCGATTGGTTAAATGTGTATGAGGTAATATTATCGCAGGAAATTATTCATGGAATGTCAGGGTTGAAAGGGATTATATAAGTCGTCTGCAGTACTCTGTACGAAATGTTCAGAGAATTATAAGTGTGTGGCTATTTTGTCGCAATGGGAGTCGTATATTTAATTGTAGCATGACTGGTCCGTGCTGAAAGTGCAGATTATGCTATTCTAAGCTATCTAACCACGCGTCAGGATAAGACTTGTGACTTGTTTTGGGGCCTTCATTATCAGGCAAGTCTCTTTCTCTAAAAATTGTAGTTTAAATGTTTTCTGTGAGGCGTAGCGGTCTTGTCAAAGACGAGTTTTTCTCAGCAGCCAGGTCCAGTTTGTCCCTTACAAATTAGGAATGCTGGATGGGCTATGTTTCAAGTCTTAGTGACAGAAGCCAAGAAAGTGGCGGGTTATGGTAACAGTGATAATTGCAGACGATATCAGTAGTAGTAAGGAAACACTTTTTTATACCATGATTACCTATTCTAGTGTATATGAAAAGCCTATGACATAAATTTTAGCTTTACACACCAACCGTGATGAACACGCCAGTAATGGGATTCCAATAGTAAAAATTTACACCTACAATAGAACTACATCCCCGTTGACCTTTGGTGACGACGGCATGAATGCAAACTTGTCTACATTTATCGCACGTCGCCTCTCGAAGAGTGAAATGGATGTGGCAATTATTTATTACGTTTTTAAATGGGTTTACCTCATAAGATGTCAAAAATTAATATAAACATGCATTGGCTCATGTTAATAAAGTATGCATAACTCGAAATAGTATGTTATTATGTTATTAAAACGAAAAAGGCTCAGTTTCTTTTTTTCATTTCGTGTCGGCGATAAAATTGACAGCGGAAGTACCGCCCACCGAAGATCGTGTAAACAAAAACAGATTCGCTCGTATGTACGTCTGCTGTTCAGTAAAACCGAGAAAAAATAATAGCGACTCTTAATAATCAGACGATCATGATATAAATAAAATATACCCAAAGTAGCTCGGTGTACCAAATGTTCACCACTCGTGGTGAACATTTGGTAAACCAAGCTACTATGGGTATATTCTATATGTACTGGATTAAGGCGGTTGTTCAACGACAGTGCTATTTCTGATATCAGTCCCGATTTTTCTCCGCTACTCCCCAATTGTCTCCGCTACTACCCAAATACAGGTCCCCACTAGTTCCCAAACAGTGGACTCCGATATTCCCCAAATACTCGTATGTGCCATGTGCTGCACGTGTTGTACGCACATTGTGCACCAGCACAAAGACACATATTAGCACTTTGGGCCTGTACCTATATGCTACATGTGTTGTGTTGTGCAGAGGCACAAAGATTACAATCGTTGGGGCGAAGAAGATGATGGACGGGGACGAAGGTGTATAGAGTGATTTGATTGGATATTTAACAGAGTGAGGCAGAGTATTGTGTGTAACACACAGAATGGTGCAAGTAATAGTCGGAACAATATTCGGAGGAAGTGTGACTGTCGAAAATGTTTTCCGGAAAAAAACCTCTTCTCTAAATGTGTACACTCTCGAACAATCGAAGAGGACAGTTATATCCAGTAGGAACCTACGTATGTATAAAGCGGCCCATACACTATCAATATTATTGACAATAATATTGAGTAAATAATATTGACAATATATGTTTTGCCACAAACTACTCAATAGTTTCTTCAATATTTTCGGTCATTTCTTCGTCTGCCACCGCGCTGTAAACATGGATCCAGTTGTGGGTTTAGGCGTGGTACTGGCGGCCCTGAGTAACGAAAAACAAAATAAAAAGAAATGGAGGACTAAACGGTTTTTAGAAAGACACACATTTGGCCATGGTGCCCTTATGGAGGAACTCCGGATTAATCAACCTGATGATTTCAAAAACTTTCTTCGAATGGATGAAGATTCATTTAAAGAGCTGCAGCTCTTTGTATACTTCAGTGCACTCTAGTGTGAACTTTCGTTCATCCTCTTTGGTGTTCTTTGCCATGTTTACGCTACGGTGACTTCAGATTTAATGAAATATTGGGTAATATTATTGACGGAACTCACACACTATCAATATTATTGACGGTCGTAAAATATTGAAGAAAATATTTCAGAGATCTCAGATATTCGTCAATAATATTGATCAATCTTCAATAACTCCCACACACTGGCAATAATATTGTCAATACCGTTTATTGACAATATTATTGACAATGATATTGATAGTATATGGGCCGCTTAAGGAACTCGAATAACAAAATTCTAGCTGGGTTAAGTTGTTTTGTGGCATCCTGTTTGTCATTGTAGGTGGTTTCTGGTATTTGTGGGATCGTTTTCGGTAATTCTGTATATTCCAATCGAATCGAGTATACGTTTTTGAAGTCCTCCCATTCTGTAGCAACATGTGCCATTCTCCCTACAAATTCAGGTTGGTGGCGCTTCTATGAAGGGTTTTTTGTCGTTTGAGGTAATATTAAGCAACTGTTGGGAGGTTTTCAGTGATTCGACATACTTCCTTCAATCATGCATACCTCCAGCATACACCCCGTCTTATTACATGACTTTCAGTTACACAGTAACCACGTGTCAATATAGAAGTCAAGCTGGCGTCCTCTGCCCTACAACATGGATGACGGAGACACATATTATCCTAACACGAGCATCGCAGGCACACTCATACCACCATCACCATGATAATGGCGCGACAACATGATCGCTCAAATAGGCTACCATGACATCGACGTGATACCCACAATGCATGGCAATATGGCGGTGTGATGCCACTTCCGGTGTCCAGAAGCCAGTGGTTGCAGCTAGTGGTAGTGCTTGCAGTATTGGGCACAGTGCTTGTAACTAGCAGTAGCTGGGGACAGTAATGGTATTAGTGACAGAGTACGATAGTGATAGTGCTAGTTTTATTCAAGGCGAGGGGTGGTAGTAGTTCGTATTATTTATTAATTTATTTATTGGTGTTTAAGGTCACATATTTCTGCACAATGGCTAACCATGACCGTGACAGTTTTAGGAGTGGAGGAAGCCGGAGTACCCGGAGAGAACCACCGAGAAACGGCGAGCAAATGCCAGTTCCCCAACATACCAACTCCACACAAGCAGGGTTAGCATTGGTTGAGGACAGGTGCACCGTCGACGTGCAGTACGCCTTAGTACATAGCGTCACCCACGTGGGCAATGGGGGTGAAGTGTCTTGCCCAAGGACACAACGCTGTTGCCGCAGGTGGGATTCGAACCGAGGGCCTCTCGTTTTGCAGCCTGCACCTCTACCAACTGACGCAGTAGCAGCGAGGACGGAATCAAGTTTTAATGATAGCAGTAGAAGCTAGTAGTTGGTCGAAACACGCGGGGTAGTAAAAGCTAGAGATTGAGGTAGCAGTGTTGTTAGAAGTGGGTAGTATCTGGTTGCAATAGCTAGTAGTTGCCAACAGTAGCAATCAAAGTGATATGAGATTGTGATTTTTGTTATTTAACAAAAAGGGTATGAAATATATGCCCACTTGAAAGCTGAAAACAGTGACAAAATAATAATATGTTCCAATAAGAGTAAAAATCCTCGCACTCTGATTGGATGAGAGCTGTTGTAGTTTCTTTTATGTTTACGGCTTCAGTAGCAAATGTTACCGTCTGACGTCACAACGCGAAATATTTGAAATGACGTCGCCCGTTTCGTAATTGCTTCATCAACGGAGTAACTAGCAAGCCGCTTCATTTTTCTGGATTTTTCACACGTGCAGCAAACGGTGTTCCGAGTGAAGTGTTGTTTAAATTACAAACCGATTTATAATTTGAACTGAGATGGAATGAGCTTTTCTGGTTTATTGATTATTTATCCAGTGCCGTCGTGGGGTACGCGAGAGGTTTATTACTAAACCTGCGATCGTTAAAAGTTGCCTTGAACAACATCACAATAACGTATATGTTCCAATAAGACACTATCCATAGCCCAAAACCTACATCGTGAAACACAGGAGGCTTATTTACTTAATTCCATTCGAATCGGAAATATGTGATTCGCAGGGCCCTGGTGAATAAATGAAATACACGTGTAGAAGTAGTGACGGAACGTCTTATTCAATTTACACATACCGTACCCGGTACCCCAAATTGGTCATACCGGGCCGGCAACAGCCTAAATCGGGTACTTCAGACCTCCACTTGTATGACCGAATGTGTGTTTGACAGGATTCCAAGTATCATATCTCGTCTTTTAAGCCCTTACCCAACGTAACGGCCAAAACCGGCCAGCGCTATTCTCAAAAATCCCCAATTAATTTTCATTATTTTTTCATTTTTTTTGTCTCAAAAACATAGGTTATGATCCCTCGTTGGAACGAGCTCGTCCAGCTCGTTCCAACGAGGGGTCATAACCTATGTTTTTGAGACAAAAAAAAAATGAAAAAAATTAGTTATTCACGAATTTTTTTGCCGTGTCGTCTGCTTTTCATGTTCGCTAAAGCGTTAAACTACACTATTAGAAACAAGAGAGAATTTATATCTTAGACTCTAATCCTGACATAAATGTCCCGACTGGAAAATTATTCCGGGGAAGGGTCACACCCCTACACACACACACACACACACCTTCAAACACACACACACACACACACACACACACACACACACATAATTATGTCCCTGCGCTTAGCACCTGTACGACGGAAGCCCGATTTCGAATGGGTTCACAAGGAAGCTCATAACGTCGGGGTGATGAAGAAATAATAAACATAATTGATGCAATAAGCTTTATATAATTATAAACATGTTGTCAAGGATATAAGGTACGTCTTTTTTTCAAAATAGCCGTCCGCAATTTGTATTTAATATATTTCCTGGGGAACGTGAATGGAATTACGGTCAGAACCGGGAACCAGAAAATTTCCTGGGTAATATCAATTCAATATTCAGTATCAACATTCAATTCTTAAGTTTTTCTATACCTTTTAATTTCTACGCCTGCAGCAAATTTACGAGAGTAACAACAGGTAACAAGACTTATTTATTTTAATGAAAATAAACAAATTATATTGGCAATCTGTCATTTCCAAACGGAAAAAAGTTCTTTTCCTAAGAGAAGATTGAAAATCTAAACCCACTTCAATCTCGTCTACATTTTCAGAATCACTAGTATTATGACCACTACTCCCTCCAACATCAACAACCCCTTCACTGTCGTCACCAGTCCCATCTGCTTGAAGTAGAAGAGACTGGGGACGGCAGTGAAGATGAGATGATATTGAAGGAGGAAGGGAATAGTGAGTGATACTAGTGATTCTGAAAATGAAGACGAGTTTAAACTCTGAAGCGGGCGAAAATCTTGCTGTTGAAGAGGGAAGTTTTCCAGAACTGGTTGAAAGCTACAGTGATTTGGAGAAAAGGGTTCGTCAGGAATCAGGTCTGTAAAAATACGTGCATGGAAGGGCTGACGAAATCTGACAAAGTTCGATGGGGCAGTTTTTTTATTCAGAAAACTTCAGTTCAATACATAAACAGTGCCACGCTTGATTCCCGGTTCCCTGTTATAGATTTCCCAGGGATCGGGATAGGCTTTCCAAACCGGGATCCAGAGAATTCCCGTTCCCTGGATTAACCCTTTACCCAACGAATCGGCTGCATCCGCTCGCGTAATATGCAAATTCAGCAGTTGAAAAAATATTATTTTTCAAAACATTTCAACAAAACCATATCATGTGATCCCTCGTTGGAACGAGCTCGTTGAGCTCGTTCCAACGAGATGTCATATGATATGGTTTTGTTGACATTTTCTGAAAAATTTGAAAAAATGATATTTAAAATAATAAATTTTTATATCGTCTTCGTTGGGTAAAGGGTTAAACCATATCCGTAATGTGATACTCCATTACGTAGATATGATTTTCTTTCCCATAATTGCCCACTACTAAGCTCGGCTAATATGATATTCAGACTCGGCTGATGGAACGCCGATTTTAACCAAGTTAAGTTGTTCCTCTTGCTGCGTTCAACCAATTTGTTTACTGCAAAATCGTTCACTCTTATTCGTCGAACGCAATCAGAAAATTTGGCGTTACCAGGCACAGTGGGTGAGTTTGAAGCTGAGTTATTGTACTATTGTGGACAGGCTCGTGGCGAGAGGGGGGTGGGAGGAGTGTGTTACCTCCCCAATCCTGACCAAAAGTTCCAATAATTGGAAATTCGGAGGGTAAGTCATGAGTAGTTGGAAAATCCCTCTCTCTGGATTTTAGAGCTCCTTTGGTGATGCTGATGTCTCCTTTACTTTCCAAAATTTCAACTAGGTTTCAAATCGGCAAAAATTTCAGCTGTTACTATTTACAACTACAGTGTACGCAATATCAAGTTTCATAAGTATGCATGATGTCAATCTGCACGAGATTTCTATAATACGTTTACTTATCGTAATAAAAAAAAACCTCGAAATGCACCTCAAGAAAATCACATCATGTAAAATCGTTATCCTGAGTTAATTCCATCATTCACAGTTACAAAATGATGAAACATCGAAAATTGATCATTCATGCATAAGATCTGATTTAATGTTAGGACAGTGTGAATTGTTCAAAGTTCTCAGCTTGAGCATTTGTTTAGGACATATTCATTTCCCAGAATAATACCAAATAATAACAACCTGGTAATTCTATCATAAATGTGTTGGCATTTCAGTTACTAGAATCAATTTTATGCCCCCTTTCATGGCTTCAAATTCAAAAATTTTCTCGGTGGTGAATTTCCAACTATGGGAGGTGCCGGGAGGGGGATTTTCCCCTCCCCCCCCCCCCCCCAGTTAAAAATTCACTACCCTACACTCCTCCAATCGGAAAACTGTGTCCACGTCCCTGATTGTGGATAATTAATTATGGTAGTATGTGAGGCTTATGTGGATTATATATATATTTATTTATTGGGGTTTAAGGTCACATGTTTCTGCACAATGGCTAATCATGACCATGACAGCTTTACGGGTGGAGGAAGCCGGAGTACCCAGAGAGAACCACCGTGCGACGGCGAGCAACTGTCAGCTCCCCAACATACCAACTCCACACAAGTAGGGTTAGCATTGGGTGAAGACAGGTGTACCATCGACGTGCAGTACGCCTTAGTACACAACGTCACCGTGCCCCCACGTGGGCAATGGGGGTGAAGTGTCTTGCCCAAGGACACAACGCGGTTGCCGCAGGTGGGATTCGAACCGAGGACCTCTCGGCTTGCAGCCTGCACCTCTATCTACTGAGCCACCGCGCCCCCGGCTTATGTGGATGAAGAGAAGAAATAAGGGAGTGTACAGATAATTCAACGCAAACGAAGATTCGAAGACCTAAGCGGAGATTCGTCGAAATGGGCAAAGATAAAGTTCAGCTATCCGAAACTTCGGACTGTGAAAAGAATGGGAAACGATTATTATGATCCCCAATGAGTCTGGAGATGGGATGGGGAAATCTCACCCGAGGGGCAAGATATTTGAACCAGACCCGAGGCTCGCCGAGGGTCTGGTTCAAATATCTTGCCCCGAGGGTGAGATTTCCCCATTCCCACCTTCAGACCCATCGAGGATGATTTTTCTCCCCCACCCCCCACAGGAGGATTACGTCTTTATAGATAATTGGCGGTCACGTGCTGACATACCCAATTTATCAAGTCGTAGTCCTTTCAAAAAACTAACAATTTCATCGGAAAGATCCTACAAAAGTTAGGTATACACCATAGGTATATACTAAAAAAAACTGATTTATTTATAACACTGTCCGTTAAGGGGTTAATGAATTTGCGCGTGTCAAACTCTAATGTAAAGGGCATTGTGAGATTATTGAGATTATTCGAGAAGTGATATTATTAAATCTGCAGAGAAACATGGGGTTGAAACAAATCAAGTTAAATATTTGAATAATAATTAAATATTGAATCTGTATCAACAGGTAAACAGGTAATAAACGAACACAATCGTGTAGCCATTTTGTTTATTTACAATTGTGCAGACGATGATGAAATCGTTCCTGCGACCGAATAAAATATGCAAATGAGTATGTCACGTGGGTGGGTGGGTGGGTGGGTGGGATAGAAATATCCCACCCTGCTGTCTCACCCGGGACACGCTTATGTTTCACGTATAGTGGGGGGGGGGGGGGGAGAAAACACTGTCAGAAAACTGTAAAAAGATCTGAGAACATTTTGTAATTCTTTGTTTTGGTTTAATAAATAAAAGGGTTATTACTTGGTTAGTTTCATATCGGCCGAGATATCAGTACGAGGTAACTCCATATCGAGCCGATGGTCGAAGGCTGATGTGAAGTTACCATGGACCTATATCTCAGCTGATATGAAACCAACCAAGTAACAACCTCTAAATCTTTGCATGTGGATATCTTTTGTCACGGATATCGGATACTTCTATTTTCAGAAACCCCTCGGTGATTTGTTACTTTGATAATTTGATACTTTATTCGTCAAATAAAATTGATTTCTATTTTTAACAGTGCATTGAAAATAATTTTGTAAACCAGGATTCACACAATATTAGAATGAAATGAATAGGTTTCATGTGAAGCTTTCCGTACAAAAAAAAATGGGTCTTGCGCAGCTTATTCTCGTCAGCAAACTTGATGTATCCACATCTAAGAGAAGTTTGTATGGGTTTGTTCTTCCGATTCTCTGAAGAGACCCTCGTTCAACCTCTGACAGTTAGTATTGTATCCCTTGATTTACAGGCTTAGATGAGATGTGCTAATTAAGCACTGGTGAAAATATCACCAGGTAAGAAATAAGCGGTATGGACCGCGATTGATTTCCACCGGCGGTGAGGCTCAAATAATTATCAGTCTGGTAGCTAATAGGGGACGTGACAACCGTTACTTATTCTCTGTTCCTGATTCGACATTCGTTATCAACCGATAAAATCGGTTGATAACGAATGTCGAATAAAGAACTGAGAATATGTAACAGTTGTCACGTCCGTGACTAAAAGGGAGGCCTCTCCAATAAATACAAATCACCACTTCCGGGACATCGCTGCGGTAATGTCACGGGAGGAGAGTAGATATCTATTTGCCGATGATATCATCGTCTGTTCTCAAACAAACTGGTGTCACATGATTATCACGTGATCGGCACCGGTACTCTTTGAATTGCAACGAAGTTAAAAAACTCAAAAACAACCCCGATATTTACAGATTTTAAGTCAGGAATAAAGGCTTAAAATGTCTGCAAACTTACTTACTATATACAGCTGCTTGTTCTTATGGAACTAACTTTGCTGGACATTTTATATAATTAATAATTTAAATAAAAATCATATTGTTTACTAGTTGAAACCATTTCTGGCAACTGTTTCCATTTTCGAATGTACGACAGCGAGGAACAAAAGTCACTTGACGTGTCGGGCTGTTAATGAAATGTTCAACTCATTAACGGCCCGGCACATCACGTGACTTTTTTAAGCTGGGCGTTACGTTCTTGTAATGCCCTGTTAAACTTTGTTAATGTACTAGGGAACGCCCTATAAAGTGGTAATAATAAAGGGTTATGAATAATAAACGATAAGAGTAATAAAACGTCTGGGACTTCTAAAATGCTGGGTAACTTTTTCGTTCTTGGATCACATGTAGCCCTTCTACATATATACTTTTAAATTCTCGTCGATCTTCTAAATTCTCCTGTTCCTTGGAATAAAATAATTCTCAAATATGCCAAAATGGAACTACCAAATCACCCTATCGCGACTCTGCACTACAAAACTTCATGATTCTTCTCTCTGCACGTCGATCCATGATGTGCCTCGATGATGAATGAAAAGTTTTAGCGCGCGAAGGCGTGCATGGACGACGTCGTATTTAAATCCTTTGCGACCCGAATAACTTTATTTGCTTTAAAACTTTATTTGCTTACGAATCCACGAGAGTTGGAAGCGCGAACCAATAGTCTTATTTGGTTTGAATGTGCGCGCTGCATGACAGTAGGGTGGTGGGTGCAGATCTCCGAGAACCTCGAACTGGAAGATGACTAGGAATTGTGCACAACTACACGAATTCTGCTCTGTGTTTGCTTATATACGTGGGCATATCTGTGGTTGTACTGAAACCGCGGTTTGTTGGTTGTTTTAGAAAAGAAAAAGAAACCCAAACAGTCGCTGGTTTGTTATCCATAACGGTTACAAAAAGGAAAACAATCCACCAATATGTGTTTTTGAAACTGGGAGTCATCCAATGGAGCGTGGATGCTGAGCCTTGGCCATCTGGTCTGCCTTCGGGGAGAACAGATGACCAGGTGATGGGAGGGGAAAACAAGACAAAACACACACACACACACCCACTCACAGACACATACTCGAAAGCCCTTAAAAGGGGTTTATTCAAATGTTTATTTATTTGAAACGTACACTCGTCCCAGACAGGCAAGCTTGTTTCAATCCTTGCCTAGTGTTTGGTGGTTTCCTGTAAATTCCTGTAACGGCCAAAACTGGTCAGCGCTATTCTCAAAAATCGTCAGTTATTTTTCATTATTTTTTCATTTTTTGTCTTAAAAACATAGGTTGTGACCCCTCGTTGGAACGAGCTCGGCGAGCTCGTTCCAATGAGGGGTCATAACCTATGTTTTTGAGACAAAAAATGAAAAAAATTAGTTGTTCAAGAATTTCTTTTGCTTTTCAGGTTAGGTAAAGGGTTAAGAGGCCAAGTTGTATGGTGTCAGTGACATCATCGAATATCGATGATGAGAGACCATACGTCCTCAAGCCCCCCCCCCCCCCCCCACGTACACCCCCACTCCCTTGCCTAGTGTTTGGTGGTTTCCTGTGTATGTTAACAGGAAGGTAGGTTGTACCAATTCCTCCCGTGCTTCGTCTACTATTCCCTTGCGTCTTCTTCATAAGGATGTTGCAAGAAAATTTGAGAAAGTTCAATTAGAAAAGTTATAGGTGATGAGAAAGATGTGTATCCGCTATTGTATATTGTGACTGTTGTGTGATTGTGGCTATGGAGTTGCGAGGCAGTCTTCACAGACTCGACCCTATAGAATTCCTGATGAGTTTCGAGGCAATCCTCACTGACTCTACTCCTCAATTTCATTATTAGAGAAAGATAGAACTGCGTTATTGTATATTGTGACTGTTGTGTGATTGTTGCTATGGATGGGGTGAGGGGGGTTTCTTCGGAGTTCACTCCCCACACTCGGAGTTGCGAGGCAATCCTCACAGACTCAATCCTAAAGTTCTGAATGAGTAGTGAGGCTATCCTCACTGACTCCACGCAATTTAATTCTATTGAGTAATTTTAATTTACTGTGACTTATTTTGTTTTTCTGTTAAAGGTTTGGTGTTCATTCAGCTCTACCACTGATTCACTATCCTGGAGTTTTGTTATATAGGTCTTATTAAACGCGTTTCAATTATCGCGCTTCAGCAGAGTTGCGAGGCAGTCCTCACAGACTCAACCCTAAATTTCTTAATGAGTAGCGAGGCAGTCCACACCGAGTCCACGCAATTTAATTATATTGTATAATTTTTATTTTCTGAAAACTTTTTTTGTTTTTCTGTTTAGGATCGGTGTTCGTTCAGCTCAACCATTAATTCACTCGATGATTTTCTCGGTCAAAGAATTTAAATGATTCCAATTGACACCTTACTGTGTCAGCATGATTACAATGTTAATTTAATTCAATAGAAAAGGGTGTGGGGGGGGGGGGGGGGTCATAAGAGCGGGGGCTTTTTTGACATGTTTGGACGTTAGATTGTGGTAATCTGTTTTAGAAGCAAATGACACCATCATGTTAATTGGAATGATTCCGTTTGGCAGTGTTTAGGACTGCTAATTTAAAACAATTCAAGGGATTGGGTTTGTGGACAGAACACGTCGGCGAGAAAATGAAATGCTTCGAAATCAACAGAAATTATTATTAACAGAGATGTAGTTACCTTAGTGGAGGGGGTGGCCGCATTATTGGTGATACAAACTTTTGCCCAAAACGTATATGGTAAATGCGGATGAAACGCACCAAACGTGCACTTTTATCGGAGCACCCTTTACCCAATGTAATGGCCAAAACTGGTCAGCGCTATTCTCAAAAATCGTCAGTTATTTTTCATTATTTTTTCATTTTTTGTCTTAAAAACATAGGTTGTGACCCCTCATTGGAACGAGCTCGTCGAGCTCGTTCCAACGAGGGGTCATAACCTATGTTTTTGAGACAAAAAATGAAAAAAATTAGTTGTTCAAGAAATTTTTTTTGCAAGTGTCGTCTGCTTTTCAGGTTAGGTACCAGATATCATATTTAACCCTTTACCTAACATAACGGCCAAAATAATCCAGCGCTATTCTCAAAAATCGCCAATTAATTTTCATTATTTTTTCATTTTTTTTTTTTGGTCTCAAAAACATAGGTTATGACCCGTCGTTGGAACGAGCTCGCCGAGCTCGTTCCAATGAGGGCTCATAGCCTATGTTTTTGAGACAAAAAATGAAAAAATTAGTTGTTCAAGAATTTTTTTTTGCAAGTGTTGTCTGCTTTTCATGTTAGGTAAAGGGTTAAGAGGCCAAGTTGTATAGTGTCAGTGACATCATCGAATAGCGATGATGAGAGACCAAGCCCCCCTCAAGCCCCCCCCCCCCCCCTCTCCATCCCGCCCTAAAATTCTTAAACGAATCTGATGCTGTTGTGGCCTGGAACCAGTCTTGTCCTTAAATAGTGCATCGCCAATTTTTAGATTCAATCGGATGGAATATTTCAGTTGGTCGGAAAAGCGGATACCATAAACATTCATTTTCTTTGAGTCTGCGCAAGAGAGTCTTTTCTCAATTGACATATAATCTGATCGAAACTTTGATAACATTATGACTACTATCAGACCCATTTGCTCACTAAATAATGTGAATGAAGACTCATCACAGCTGTAGTTTTTCGATTACGCCGCGTAGTTCCACTAACTGTTGAAATACCTTGATGTTTACAAGGTGAATGAAATACTCCGTGAAAGGAATATCTATTTCTTGAGCACAGAAGTATATCTGCATATTTTGAAAGCAAAGAGACGTCACGTTACAGTAACGAAAGTAGGCACGCAAACTCCACGAAAGAGGGTAACAAATAGCCAACGACATTCCTTAAAAATCAGACTGGTGGGATGAATGAACCAGCTTGAATGTCATGCACTAATAATTGATTAACCCTTTACCTAACGAATCGCCTGCATCCGCCGGCGTAATTTACAAATTAAGCAGTTGAAAAAAAAATATTTTTTTTAAATTCTAACAGAACCATATCGTGTGACCACTCATTGGAACGAGCTTGTTGGGCTCGTTCCAATGAGAGGTCACATGACATGGTTTTATTGAATTTTTTTGAAAAATTTTAAAAGTCAATAATTGAAATAATCCATTTTGATATCGTCTGCGTTGGGTAAAGGGTTAAACTAATGCTGATTTTGAGGATGTTTTCATTGTTAATCATCATTACTGTAAGCTTTCTCTCTTCCAGATTTGTGCCATCAGACAAAGCAAACTCGTGTGGAGTTTGAATAAAAAATACATTGGTTGTGGCATATCATTGGAAATGGCTTAATGAGCCGATTCCACTGACATGACACACTCAATGTGCTTTGAAATAATGCAAATAGCACGATACGTGAAAAAGTGGATTAGAATTTGAAAATTAAAAATTGAAGCACAATCTCTCTCTCATCCTCTGATCGACCTAATCATTAATCGGTTCAGTATGCTGCCAGTAGAAAGCTTTTTCTTAAAACCCTTTACCTAACACGAAAAGCAGACAACACTTGCAAAAAAATTTCTTGAATAACAAGTTTTTTTTTCATTTTTTGTCTCAAAAACATAGATTATTACCCCTCGTTGGAACGAGCTCGACAAGCTAGTTCCAACGAGTGGTCATAACCTATGTTTTTGAGACAAAAAATGAAAAAATATTGAAAATTAATTGGCAATTTTTGAGAATATGGCTGGCCGGTTTTGGCTGTTACATTGGGCAAAGGGTTAAACAGCTGAATAGCAGAATTGAGAGAAACAAAATCTGAAAAAATATTGTTGGAAACATTTCATGTTGACACCGAAAACTTATTCTGGGGTGTAGCAGATAGTGTACGTTTTTTTCTGGCCGTGTCACGTGACACTGTTGGAACTGTCTAAATCCGAAGGGCCCTCTAAAGCTTCGAGATTCGATTCGATTTCGAATCTCATGTCGATATTCGGTTCGATTTCAAATCGGCTGCCCGATTTATTTCATCTCGAATCTTTTTCATAGGAATATAGCTTGGTGTCCGTCATCTTCATTGTCTCACAAAAACGTATAGTTCTGATGGAAATCATACATAAAGGAAGAGCTGTAGGTTAACCGAAACCGAACCGAGGTTTTTAGTCTTTTTTTAACAACCGAAACCGTCGACATCCCGTAATCTAAGGTTTTTCGTTTTTTATTAAATACTCTCTTGCTGCAGAAATTCACAGAATGTAGCCATCCCAGAGTAGTGAGGGTACCCAGGCACTGACAATGGCCAATGGCAGTGTCTGGGTACTCTCACTACTCTTGGAGGGCTACATTCTGTGAATTTCCGACATTTCAGTTTAGTTGTGTTTGCAGCTTTCCTCAAGTTGCGTGTAGGTGTCAGACCTCGAAAAATGGCCAAGCACAATAAAAGTTCTGTATATTTATGTAATTTTTATATTGGCCTTCCTGATTCTTCATGTATTATAGCTTATTTCGGGCATTCATTGAGTTTCACTCAATTTCACTGCCATTCAGTTATGACTCCGGACATAAGAATGAGTTTTATTGAATTTTATTTGGCCTCATGAACAAACCGAAAACCAAACCGAACCGAGGTTTTACTCCACCTGAAAAACCAAAACCGAAACCGAACAAGAAATTTAAAAAACCTACAACTCTACACCAAGGCTTGCCTTCAACGTTGGCCTGCCTTGATGCTGTAGTTGGATTATTTTATCGGTCGGGACTTGAGCCATCACAGTCGGAACAAATCAGGTTTATGGCACCATAACCACCATCGGTCATCTTCAAAACCCTACTGATTCGATTCGAGATTCTATTCGAAAATGTGTGATTTCCAGGGCCCTATAAATGCGCTACTGAATCAGCAACCAATACTGAACTGTCAGACGCGGAAAAGAAAATGCACTGATATGAAGCGGTCTACGCAATATCATATTTGCATAAAAAGTTTGTGAAGCAATTGAAACAAGAACAAAACCTCGCGTTTTCGTTAACCCTTTACTTGACATGAAAAGCAGCCGAGACTTGCAAAAATAATTCTTGAATAACTAATTTGTTTCATTTTTTGTCTCAGAAGCATAGGCTATGACCCCTCATTGGAACGAGCTCGACGAGCTCGTTCCAACGAGGGTCATAACCTATGGCTTTGAGACAAAAAATGAAAAAATAATGAAAATTGATAAGCGATTTTGAGAATAGCTCTGGCTGGTTTTGGCCGTTACGATGGGTAAAGGGTTAACTGCGCCTTTAAATTTGTCGTCCAGCGTAACAGCATGGGGCTCTCGACTTGAATCTTCAAGTCGCTTCGGCCATGTCTGTGCGTTTTAGAAGTCCGAGAGTGAATTCTTTAAAACAAACTCCACTCTAATTTCTCTAATAGGGGCTTGAGCTGCGTGGTATTGAAATTTCAAGTTCGGTTTCAGTATCGGTATTTTTATAATGTATCGGTGCGGTATTCGGTGTCTGCAGCATACGTGTACTCGCACCAATACCAATATCGAATGGTATTTTGGATTTACTGCCCAGCTGGAGTTCCCGTTTTTGCAGTAGACAATGTCGCCAAACTGCTAAAATTTTGGAAGTAACACGAGCACTCCCCACAGGTCATTCGACGCAACAAACATGTTGAGAGAAAATACCCTCCCGGGTATTTTCCCTCGACTTTATTTTTGTTACATCAAATGACCGATGATGACAGTATATAGAAATACAAGTCAATGGATTTTTCTTATCGTGAATTTTGCGTTGTGTTCTGTTGTTTGTCTATTTATTTTTTAACAAATGTCGGTAATGTTTTTCAGTACGGTAATTTCGGGATTTTGAGATTCCCTCGGTACAGTAAATCGGTATTGGCACGATACTAAATGATATTGATATATTTTGGGGGGGGGGGTAGAGGGGGGGGCGTGGTGGCATTGCGGTAACCGGTTCTCGTCAGATCACTGAATTTAAGCAACGTCGAGCCCGGTTAGTCCTCGGATGGGTGACCGTCTGAGCGATCGATTCGGACTCCCGCGTTGTGTACTTGGGCAAGGCACTTAACCCCGATTGTCCACATGGGGGCACGATGCCGCCGTGTACTAAGGCGTACTGCACGTCGATGGTGTGCATGTCTTCAGCCAGTCTAACCCTGCCTGTGCTGCAGTGCGGAGTAACGATATTGGGGAGCTGGCAGCTGCTCGTCGTTGCTCGGTGGTTCTCTCCGGGTACTCCGGCTTCCTCCACCCGTAAAACTGTTACGGTCATGATTAGACATTGTGCATAAGTGTGTGATCTTAAGCACCAATAAATAAATAAATAAACAGAACGATATTTACGGTATACCACCCATCTCTAATAGGGAAGTGCACTCCATGATCTTCAGTACAACACAAGCTGAAGTACTTAAAATCAAACTTACATAATTGGATTGCAAAAATCAAAGATAAAGCTGAGATTCCAGCATGCGAAAACAAAGTGTAAAAGGAACAGGTTAAATTTGAGCCAATGGATAATCTGGTTTCCATGTTGTCCACCCTGAATTTGGATGATATTGTCTGCAGAGATGCCTGAATCACAGGGGCAGAGGGGGCAGATGCCCTCCCTGCCTTCGGACCACGTGGGCGAGAGGGGACAGACAATGCTCTTCCTGTGTTCGTCACTCAATTTTTGTCAATGATTTATTGTCGAAGTAAAGCTAAAATATACCCGAAATCCGTTCTTGGAGCATTAAAAATTCAGTGGGGGAGTTGAGGAGTTTTGGAGGAGGTGTCCCCCACCCACCTCCTCTCAACCCCCCCCCCCCCCCCCATCTCGGGCATTCGGCCTTCGAGACATGCATATCATGGTGGGGCTGCTAGTGCTAGTAAATGCCCTTTTTCCGGTGTCTGACCCCCTACCCTGAAGCGCTTCCGGCGCCCCTGACTGTCTGGTTGAAAACTTCACCCCATGGAAATCTACTTTAAACGCAGGGTTTATATAACCGTATTGACAGAGGCGGCGGAAGCTCAAAAAAAGTGTGGGGGCGAGCGGGGGTCACACCTTTCTGGGTACCGGAAGGGTGTTTGTTGGAAAATAATTTCCCTCCGGGGGGGGGGGGGGGTCAATGGTGGCGGGGCGGTGTTTTCAAGCGAAATATATAAATTTGAAATTTGTATACGCTACCCCTCACCCTTGAACCCACACTATTTAAGATAGTAACCTCGGCGTATTGATTTTGCTTTGTTTTTGCTTAATCCTTAAAACCCTGGTGGTATCTTCCATATCAATTCAGTGGCAGCAATTGGAAGAGGCCATTGTCGGAAACCGAGGCTTAGTCGTTGCTGGGGGTAATAAATTCACGCCGCGTACTCAGCCAAAACTCAAGGAGTGTTGTCTGTACCCGTGCGTGAACGTATGTCTCGCCGTAACGAACCCGCCCGTTTCACTTTTGTTGGGGCGGTTCTTATCCTGAAGGGGTTAATAACTTTTCATCGAAAAGCATAAATCAACAGGAGTTCACTGAAAACAACAATTTTAATACATATATATAAAAATAAATATGATAATTTGTGACTTACATGGAATCCAAAAGAATAAGAAAACAAAACGTCAATTATCCCCTACCCACACAGTTTTTAAGTCACTTGCGGGCCCGCATTCTCTGATGTCGCTGGTTTTTCCTCCTTTTCTCTGGTTTTTGTTCCTTGGTCGCCTCTTCACTTCACCTTTTCACTGCCGTCGTATTGTCACTTTATCGGACACCTCTGCTCTAACATGTGACGGAATGCCACTTTACCACTGCCGTCAAACGGCCACTAGCTTATTGTCACTTTACTTGACGCTTTTCACACAAGCAGTCGCCACCAATGGAGTCAAATTCTCCCTTACGTTTGTCTCAGAACAATGTTCATACAGGCAAAGCCTACTCTGCCTATGTATGACTTGCCTTCTAAAACAGGTAATACCGTTACCTAAATGCGAATAGCTCCCTGAGCTCGTACTTCGTGTTTCTGATCCTATTCTCATATATGGCCACCAACTTGGCCCGCGACTGCTCCTATTCTAAATATGAGCTCTGTGGCTCCCCTACATCACAACGTGCCTATACTTTCGCAACGATGCGGCACCTCCTCTACCCTATAGCATGGGGCATTCCCATCTACCCTCAACGGCCCACAGCCTTACACACCTTCAGACTGGAATGACTTTATCAAAAAATCCCCCAATTTTTATTTCCATGGCCAGAATATTAATTTTCAGTTTAATCGCTTCTCTTGAACTTGGCCGCTTAGATCTATCTTAATTTAATACTCGCTTTAAAGTTCCTTTGAAAGATCCACATTTCGGCGTATCCTGACGTTTCGGTGACAAGCTTGATGCGTAATATGGGTTTGTGTCCAGAACATGCGCGATGTGCTGTGTTTCCAACAATTATATACAACTCAAAGTTTGCTAAGCACCAAATATTTGACACATCATTGTGAAATTTGCTTTTGACATATTTGCGATATTTTTGGTGGATATGAATGAGGAATGTATTGAGATGGTCCCCAGTGTTTACATTAGCTCTCTTGACAGGCAGACTTTTCGTGACAGTCATGGAAAGTATGTACCCCTTGATTTTCGTGATGTTTTCGTGTACTGTCTACATGTACATGACATGTGTAGGGTATTCAGTCTTCATTTCAACACAAACCCTTGTGATTTAATGATTGAATATGGCAAATGCAAATGCAAGAAGACATTTGATTGAAGCAGAAATGTGGCGGGCTGTAGGGATGGTGCAGCAAGGGGCTACCCATCGTCAGGTTGGTGAAGCCCTTGGTGTGCACTATACGGTGATCACTAGGGCCTGGGAAAGATTTCAGCAGTATGGCACACCAGTAAGACGGCATGATGGTGGCAGAGACAGGGCAACATCTGCAGCTGAAGACCGGTGTTTGATCATTCAGGCCCGTAGGAACCGCTTTGCCACCTCAACCAGCTTCGCAGTGACCCTTCAGAATGCATCCGGGGTAAATGTTTCGACGCAGACTATCCGGATACTGCCTAGACCACACAGATGAGTTCCAGTGTATCGAGAAGACCAGGAGTGCGATTCCATGCAGCCAACACTGCTGAGCATGACCGCTATGGTGTGGGGGGGGGGGGGGGGCAATCATGGTCCTGGGCAGCATCAGCAGGGATGGGCGTACGGAGCTCTGTGTCCTTGAACGTGGTACGTTGACTGCACAGCGATCTATTGATGAGATCCTGGATGTCCACGTCAGATTGTATGCAGGTGCAGTGGGTGATAGATTCGTTCTGATGGACGATAATGCCCGTCCTCATGTTGCCCATGCTGTCGGGGAGTACCGACAGAGGGGGGGGATTGAGCGTATGGACTGGCCAGCAAGACCCCCTGACCTCAATCCAATCGAACATGTCTGGAATGAGTTGCAGCTTGCAGCTTCAGCTCGTCCTGTCCAACCAAGAAGTGACCAGGAGCTTGGTGCGATGCTGGTCCAAGAATGGAACAACATCCCACAGAGGACCACCAGGAACCTGATTGGATGCATGAGAAGGCGTTGTCAAGCTGTAATTAACACTAATGGGTCTCATAGTCGATATTGAACCCCTACCGGTTCCCTCCATCAACTTTTTTGTAAACTGAAAAATTTCCTCTTTTACCAATAATATCCATTTTCCATGGTTATCGTATTCAAAAGCTAAAAAATAACGTCAAACACAAATAAAATCATAATTTCTGTACTTAAATCATTAAAGATATAATTAAATAAAAAATATGTACACTTTTCATTACAATATTTCAACTAAAACGTAAAACAGGTAGTTGGATATACTTGGTGCTTAGCAAACTTTGAGTAGTATATATTAACTGGCCATAATTATACAGATAATGACTTGGTCTCTCTCTCTCTCTCTCTCTCTCTCTCTCTCTCTCTCTCTCTCTCTCTCTCTCTCTCTCTCTCTCTCTCTCTCTCTCTCTCTTAATCTTTATCAGATAGCCCATGTGGCGTTCGACAAATGCGCAATAATGGACATTAAACTTCACGCTTAATTTAGCAGCACTTGAATTATTGCTGGTCTGTTTAAATGACGAATCGGTTTTCGGGGTCCGTCATATACCTATCTTTACGCTTTACATTTAACCCAGGTAGAAATATTATCGAAAATATTTACACTTATAAACAAGAAAATCGCTATCTTTAGCTATCACCTTGACAGCCATACATGTATTCATTATTTGTGGGTAGGCCAATTAATATTTTCAACGTGCAGCCCTGAGGTTGCACGTTGAAAATATTGATTGGTCTTCCCCACACATTCACTTTCCAGCTACCATACTTAATGAATTTATAAAGTATCATGTTCATAGGCCGGAAAAGCGGCCTCTCGGGTTCAAAGGGCTAATCATAACTTTGAAACCGTCCATTGAAATATTACTCTCCACTTGGAGCTTTCTGTTTTTATTCAATAAAATCTTGAGAATCTATTTATTTATTTATTGATGTTTAAGGTCACATATTTATGCACAATGGCTAACCATGACCGGATCTTGAGAATCAATGTGGTCATGTATGTATAGGTGATGTGTAGTGACCATAGGGGTTATGTATGTTATTTCGGAAAATGCCGTTCGGGTACCTATAATTGGTAAAAAAAAAGTGTGGGGGGTGGCACGTGCTCCCTGTGACCCCCCCCCCCCCTACCGACACAGCCGCCCCTGTGGTGCTGGGTTAAAAAAGAAACTACACATACAGGGTCCGACATAAGCCGTAACCTATAGTTTAGGTTGTGGGGGAGGTTACGTGTTTCTGTAAACTCGAGACCTCCTATTATTAGGTTACGAGAGGAAACTGATTACCTTAATAATTTACCTTATATCTACACTACGGAAACCTACAGGTTACGGTATGCTAGGCACACTGTAACCTATTTTAAGGTTACGCTGTATGAAGCTTATATCAGTCCCTGCACATAATATAAATGAACCTATTATTTTTTAACAAAATGTATTGTAATAACGAAATGTTTATCCACGCTGTAAATGACACAGTAAATCGTTTCGCATTTGTGTTTACCCTAATTGGCCGATACTCACCAGTCGTTCCAGCGTCTTGACTATTTCCACGTGTAACCGGAGGTGGCTATGGGGTACGAATATTGAAAACCACCACTTCTGATATTCCGCTGGTTCAAGGGTCTTAAACTATAACTACAGTAACGCACTTAAAGTTACTGCAATATAGGCTTACTTAGGTCCCTGCGAATCACATATTTTCGATTCCAATTGAGTATCGAATCATGTCTATTATTCGAAATTGAATCCAACCTGGAATCGAATCAATGGTGTCTTGAAGATGACCATTGGTGGGGTGGGGGGGATTGGATACTATAAACCTGATTTGTTCCGAGTGATGGCTCAAGTCCCGATTGATAAAATAATCCAACTACATCATCAAGGCATGCCTTCGTCGAAGGCATGCCTTGGTGATGAAGATGGAATATTACCCTGTAAGGATTATAGTTCATCGACAACATTGCTTCACAGTAAAAACTAAAGTGTTAAAACTGACACTTTCAAGGTGTTAAACCCATTCTAACTCTTAGGGTTTGATTTTAACACTCAAAGTGCAATGCTTTAAGCACTTAGACATTACAATCGTCAGACATCTGAAACTTGAATGGATGGCACTTCCCATGTGTCTAGCATTAGTGGTTCTTCCAGAATCGTCCATAATTTGATTTGCGCTTGGTGGGAACATAATTAAAAGGACACAACGCAGATGACGCGGATCAGGCTCGAGAGTTCGAGCCTGATCCGCGTCATCTGCGTTGTTTCCTTTTAAGTGTCGCGACATTACACTTGTCAAGTGGTATTATTGTAACACCTGTCAAGTTCTGGGATATCTACACTTGAACAAAGTGCTAGTTCAGCTCTTAGTAAGTGTTAAATATAGCACTTCAAGTGTAGTTTTTAACACTTTAGTTTTTAGCGTGTTGGAAACCTTGAATTTGCCTTTAACAGTGGTAGGGACTAATGATATTGGAATTAGCATGGCTGGTGGCATTAGTACAGATGTTATTTATGTTAATGAAGCGGTGGTAACGCTCAGTCTTTTATTTCAACATTATTTATGTACGATTTCCATCTGAACTACAGGCTTACGTTTTGTGAGGCGATGGCGATGATTGGTACTAGCTATATTCCTATGAAAAAGATTCGAGAGGAAACGAATTGGCAGCATGGAGATTCCATTCGATTTCGGATCTTTAGTAAATATTCGGTTCGATTCGAAATCGAATCGAATCTCGAAGCTTCGCAAGCCCATAGGGTTACTCAATGATTTATTACAAGACAACACAAGTTATGAGCTCTGGGTTTGACAGAGCTGATTTCGGCAAATGGAGGCCATACACGTTACTGACTTTGTCTATAACTTTACACTTTGACTCTCAATCTCCAAGATTGTGGGAGTAATAGTGTAAGACGTCTGGCAAGATGTGCGATGTTTTGTTGACACAAGTGGACCTAAACCTGTTGTTTTTTTCTACACATTATTTTGAAAAGGATCTATTGCATCTGAAAAATCAATAAAATTATTCGTATTGATATGTCTGAAAAGTTTCTCTTTTGACTCAGCAGTGCGCAAAACTATGACATGGTCGGACAAATACTCCAATATGTTGCTGATAGATAATCCTTTGAACCCTGGTGGTATCTTCCGTGTCAGTTCATATGCAGCAATTAGAAGAGTCCATATTCATTATTTGGGGGTAGACCAATCAATATTTTCAACGTGCAGATTGAAAGTATGACGTACCATGTCCCTGGGCCGGTAAAGCGGGCTCTGGTGTTCAAAGGGTCAAGGTTCTTTAAAATGACTTCAGTTACGCATCTCTTCTGTGTTTTCGAAGGATGAGTAAAGCCGTTCTTTGCATCAAACTTGTTAGTCATTGATGTACACTTTGCAATTTGGGTGTATAGAGCATCTTCGTCAAGGTTCGTTAAACGATAGAAACTGAAACACCCTTTCCATTGAAAATAGTGGTTACTAATGCAACACGAAAGGCGTTGTTATCTACTTATATATCTCAACATGACAACCAAATAAACCATTCATATTGAAAACTTTGGGTTTTACATCACGAATACCATCTCATAGTAGCCATTATACCAACACAATATTCAAAATAATGTCCCTCAAACGTTTGTTTTGATTTTTGGATTTTTTTTTATTTTATTTTATTTTATTTTATTTTATTTTATTTTTCTTTTGGGGGGGGGGGGGGGGGGGAGGGGTTGGCTTGTTTGTTTTGTTTCTCATAAATTGTCTGGGGGAGGGGTGGGGTGGAAGTGGGACTTGTGTTTGTTGTTGATTATGTTGTTGTTGTTGTTGATTATGTTGTTGTTGTTGTTGTTGTTGTTGTTGTTGTTGTTGTTGTTGTTGTTGTTGTTGCTGCTGCTGCTGTTGTTTTGTTGGTTTTGTTTATTTGTTTTGGTTTTTTTTAGGGGGTCGAGAGGTTTGGTTTCTGACATCCCTACCCCCCCCCCCCCCTCCTCAGACAATAATCTTACAGTCGGGACATTTTCATTAGTATTGGATTCTAAGATATCAATTTTCTTGCTGGTAATCAAATACTATATATTAAAAGACAAGTTTGATACCGGGATCTGTGTCACACACACGGTCAGTAATTCAAAAAGAGGTCTGTAGTTCATGGTTCGTACTTTGGGCGGGTGCTGCATAGCCAATTGAGTGTATCGGTACAGTACGCGTCAATTGAATAACAGGTTGCGTCACGACTACTGCATGCGTATTTTATTTGTTGGCCAATATTATTTTCATTTATTCGACGACGGCATGCCTTGAAGATGTAGTTGGAATATTAGTCAGTTGGGACTTCGGCTATCACAGTCGGAACAAATCAGGTTTACACACTCCCACCCCACCCCCACACCCACCTAACCCCACTTCCTCCAATCGGCCATCTTCGCAACGCCCCTGAATGGCGGTTGAGTTCATAATAATATTGCAATTGTAACTTTTCTTCTCAGCCAATCAATGCGATTGCAAGTGCAATATTGTGCCTACAATTTTTGTGTGAATAGAACAAAATATAAATTTTGATGCATTTTATTGGTGCAATTTCATGAAAGTGTAAAACCCCCTTAATAGGTAGAAAATTTAATTTATTTATTGATGTTTGACGTCACATATCTCTGCACAATGGCTAATCGTGGCCGCAACATGGAGCTTGATAATAAATACAATTCTAGAAAACCCAGTTGTAAAAGTTTTATAGTACTTTCCACAACGAAATGGACGAATCCATTCAGTATTTGTGTGTGAGTGGGAGGGGGGGGGGGGGGGGGTCCGTAATAATTTAATCTTGTTGTTCTGTAGGACTGAAGGATTAAATTATTACTGATCCTCACTATCTATTTATTGTTATTTATATCGTCTTTTTGTCTATTAATAAATTTTTCATCACACAAAACTTTGCATGCAGTTAAAACAAGAAGCCTGCCATGAATTGTGCGCTTATCTAGGCTTAATTGCGTGTAGGAATTGATTGCCATATCGAATGGCATCCAAAGCACGGCAGGTTCTCCTGGTTACTAATAACAAACACAAGCACTGTTTCTGCCGATGGACCTCCGGGTTACCCGGAGGTCCATGGGCTGAAACATTGCTTATGCACAGACCATATGTACAGAATTTACTTACTATGGTCATAACGCGAAGATTAACGCGCAGATCGACGTGCTATTTGTGCGCATTTCATGGCAGGACTTCTAGTTTTAACTGTACCGGATTGAGGGAGTTTATGGCCGGTTATGGGACAAGTCTAATTTTTTCCGACAGACCAATAACTTTTTTCGACAGATATCACACTGGACAAGCAAATGTCTACTGTTCTGACACATAAAATGGGTTAATAATCGAAAATTTAGTCTAAATACATATGTTTTTGTCCAGATATTTCTAATTTTCCTTTCATTCTACAACATTATACCAACATAAATCCTCAATACTTTCCCAAAGAGTCGGAAATTTTCCGACAATATTTTTGATGTGGAGCCATCGCAACTTCACTACACACCGACACTCCTCCTGTCGTTTCGCCTGCGTCGTTCATTCCTGGGTGGTTTAGCCTCTCTAACCTTTTCGTGCAAACCTGTAATGGGGTTCTGCGAATATTCAGTATTCAGTAAGCAGTTCCGATTCGAATGCATTAGAGTCGAATTCTGGGCCGAACGTGGAATTTTCGAATATGGTTGATGAATGATGAATGAAATTCAGAAAACACTTGACGGAGCCCGACCGATCCCAGTTACACTGCCGGCGACACAATTCCTTTAACCCTTTACCCAACGTAACGGTCAAAACCGGCCAGCGCTATTCTCAAAAATCGCCAATTAATTTTCATTATATTTTCATTTTTTGTCTCAAAAACATAGGTTATGACCCCTCGTTGGAACGAGCTCGTCGAGCTCGTTCCAAAGAGGGGTCATAACCTATGTTTTTGAGACAAAAAATGAAAAAAATTAGTTATTCAAGAATTTTGTTTGGAAGTGTCGTCTGCTTTTCATGTTAGGTAAAGGGTTGAAAGCATGGCCGCTACTCGATACAAGTTGAGAACTCGGAAAAATTATATCTGGCAACTAGTTTATGATCGATCCTCTCCCCCCTGGGGCGACGTGGCGTTGTAGTAACCGGTTCTAGTCAGATCACCGAAGTTAAGCAACGTCGAGCCCGGTTTGTCCTTGGATGGGTGGCCGTTTGAACGATCGATTCGGACTCCCACGTTGTGTCCTTGGGCAAGGCACTTAACCCCGATTGTCCACATGGGGGCACGATGACGCCGTGTACTAAGGCGTACGGCACGTCGATGGTGCGCATGTCTTCAACCAGTCTAACCCTGCATGCGCTGCAGTGCGGAATTGCGGTATTGGGGAGCTGGCAGCTGCTCGTCGTTGCTCGGTGGTTTTCTGCGGGTACTCAGGCTTCCTCCACCCGTAAAACTGTCACCGACACGATATGACCTTGGCTGTTAAAGTTTCGTTAAACCTTAATAAATAAATAAATAATTTCTCTTCCCCACATAGGGCCACATTAATAATACGACAGGTATGTACAACTCTCCTTTTCAAAACAAGCCAACAGACTTTCTTTCTATTCCTCTCAAATTGGAACCACTTGGTGTTTTTTCGAACACTCGATGTGAAGTGAAAGAGGAGACAATAAGCTTAACCGTTTACCCAACGTAACGGTCAAAACCGGCCAGCGCTATTCTCAAAACTTATCATCATTTTTTTTCATTTTTTGTCTCAAAAACATAGGTTATGACCCATCGTTGGAATGAGCTCGTCGAGCGCGTTCCAACGTTCATAACCTTTGTTTTTGAGATAGAAAATGAAAAAAAATTTGTTATTCAAGAATTTTGTTTGCAAGTGTCGTCTGCTTTTCATGTTAGGTAAAGGGTTAACATTGATGTAAGTACAGTACTGTAGTAGGAGATGTCGAGATCGGGCGTTTTGGGAGGGGGGACCTAGGAGGTGGCGTCATTGCCGCGTGACCTAGTTACGTCACGTTTGGTTGTCATGGAAGCCCGCGTGAGCGGTCATGATGTGACATCATTCCCATAGTGATACGTGGTCTAGGTACGCATGCGTAGCGCGAGTTATTAGAATGTCACGTGTTTTCGTCGTAAATTTTTATACTGGATACCACCATCTTGGTTTCTTTGGTGACATGTGGTTGCTATGTGACCCAGATGCCTACAATATGATGGGAGGAGGGTGGGTATGTTCGGAGGGTGCGTTCCCTTGTATAGGAGAAGTTTTCAGATTCCGATTTCCCCATAATCTCGTTCTCTTTGTAGCAAATAGACCCGACAATCCCTCCAAATCACCAAAAAACTACCGAAATCTGTACGGATTCCACCAGAATCCTCCCTCCTTTTTCCAATAATAGGTGTTTTATAAGAGTAAATATAATTACCCAAAATCCACGATTACTTCGTAGAATTACCACAAACAACTCGACAACTGTTTATTTTGCTCGGACTTCTCACTAAATCCAAGGTTTCCACCGATTTATTTCAGGTAGAATTTCTGGAGAATCCTACTTATAAGAGTAGCACGTAATGCTATAGGACCGAGGGGTCTCTTGGAGATGTTTTTGATTGTTTCGAAGTATAATCCAGTATCGTATAAGAGAATTTAGGTTAGAACTTTCGCAGCTTATTGGTATTTCGATTTTATGCGTCCTGGTCCGTTCTGGCCAGTTCTAAACAATAGTATTGTTAATCCATTTTGTAGTTTGGGGCACTCTCTTATGGCGGAAGATATTTACAGAACAGTTTTATATTCCAAACCTAGTATGTCTCCACCTACTATTACAGACGCTATTTTCGCTACTCTCTACCCCTAACAATCTTTCTAGTTCTGGCTTACTGCCTTTACCTCTGTCTAAGTTTCCGAATGTCTAATTCGATTGCTTCATTTCACGTAATTTGTATCTACGCATACAGAGTGATCTCCCTTGTGTGCAACGACGTCCAAAATGATTCTTAAATCCGAAAGACAATCGAACAGGAAGAGCCATTGCTTAAATGACTCGAATATTATCGAGCAAAAAAGGTATCGAGTAACTGCTTGAACGAGTGCCTCCTTTTACAACTGTTATGCTCATCTTGTATTGGAGGATACCTATGACATGGTAATGTACTACTGGAGGATACCTATTGGAGGATCCCTACTTGAGGATACATTTTATGCGGTAGTTATGGGTCCTAGTACTTGTTCGTCCCTGCCTTCTAGTTTTCGCCGTGGTCTACATGGTTCCAAGGCCACTACTGTTGATTTCTCCTTTGTCACCATCGTCTGTCCTATGTTCAGCGTCCATCCTTTACTTCCACGACTATTGGTCTGTACCACTACTATTGGCTACCAATATCTGCCCTGTGCTAGAGTCTCTCACACTTACTACTGACTACCATGGCTCTCAGGGCCTATATCACTACACCACAATCCCTACGGATCCCGGTTCATATCACTATCATACTTGGCCTCCACTACTACCAGCAGCCTAATACAATCTGCTTACTCTAAAGACTAGAATCTTATCGAGCAAATAAAGCTATAGAGTTGTGACTTGAACAGGCATCAATTGCTCCAACGTCTTGAATCTTATACACGCTAAAAACTAAAGTGTTAAATACTACACTTGAAGTGCTGTATTTAACACTTACTAAGTGGTGAACTGGCACTTTGTTCAAGTGTAGATATCCCAGAACCTGACAGGTGTTACAATAATACCACTTGACAAGTGTAATGTCGTGACACTTAAAAGGAAACAACGCTGATGACGCGGATCAGACTCGAACTCTCGAGTCTGAACCGCGTCATCTGCGTTGTGTCCTTTTAATTATGTACCCACCAAGCGCAAATCAAATTATGGACGATTCTGGAAGAACCACCAATGCTAGACACATGGGAAGTGCCGTCCATTCAAGTTTCAGATGTCTGACGATTGTAATGTCTAAGTGCTTAAAGCATTGCACTTTGAGTGTTAAAATCAAACCCAAAGACTTAGAATGGGTTTAACACCTTGAAAGTGTCAGTTTTAACACTTTAGGTTTTAGTGTGTAGAACAAATATACTATCAAGTAATTGCTCGAATGAATTACTCTTTTTACGACTCTTATGCTCATCAGGGTATTGGAGGATACCTTTGGCATGTTGATGTACTACTATCCTCCGTGGGGGAATAAACAATTCCTATAACAAGAAAATCCACCGCAAAAGTAGAACTTGAGGAGTCGTGATACAACTTCTTATTTAACCCTTTACCTACGCCATTGGGCTAAGGAGAGGCGTTAATACACTCTAAAATCCGTTGGGTTAAAAATTAACCCAAATCGATTGGGTTGAGTGAATATGAACCCAATTGGGTTCATATTCACTCAACCCAGTCGATTTGGGTTAATTTTTAACCCAACTGATTTTAGAGTGTATAAGTTGCATAACTTGTTCGCCAATCCTTGTTAAAAAAATAAGATTAAAAAAAGCTTTTACCTAACACGAAAAGCAGACGACATTTGCAAACAAAATTCTGGAATAACTATTTTTTTTTCATTTTTTGTCTCAAAAACATAGGTTATGACACCTCATTGGAACGAGCTCGACGAGCTCGTTCCAAAGAGGGGCCATAATCTATTTTTTGAGATAAAAAATTTTTAAAAAATAATGAAAATTAAATGGCGATTCTTGTGAACAGCGTTGACCGGGTTTGGCCGTTACGTTAGGTAAAGGGTTAAAGGCGCAGAGTAGAAATCAAGCGTGCAGAATTATGAGCTAGGAAAGCTCCGGAATGTAGATGGCGAATTATCTTCAGCGGCCGTTAAGCCAAATTAAATTTGTCGTGTTGATGGTAGTGAGTATTATGATGAGCTTGATTAGGTGTCAAGATCTACTTTAGTAAGAACGTTCATCATCACTCACAAGAGCCAATCGATATCTAAAACTCCATTCTCGACGAAAATGTCTCAACCGGAAAAAATATTGGGGAGGTATTCGCCACACCCTTATTTATACCTCTGAAAGTATAAACCTACCAAGGAACCCAGAAGAGTTTGGGTAATGCTGAACGATTGACCTTGGAATGAACTGATATATAAACGTAACACACGAGTGTCTTGTGTAGCGTCAATCGAACAATCGCCATTTCTACAAAGCGCATGTTTGTCATGCGAGAGCATTCGTGGGAGCACGGTGGCTCAGTGGTTACAGCAGTGAACTTCAACCCGAGAGGTCCACGGTTCGATGCCCGCCAGGGGTAACTGCGTTGTGTCCTTGGGCAAGGCACTTAATCCCGATTGGTTACGTGGGGCATCGTGGCGCTATATACTAAGGAGTTCTGCACGTAGATGATGCACCTGTCTTCAACTAATGCTAACCCACCCTGCTTGTGTGGAGTTAGTACGTTGGGGAGTCTGACAGTTGCTCGTGGTTGCACGCGGTTGCTCGATCGTTCTCTCCGGGTACTCCAGCTTCCTTCACCCGTAAAACTGCCCGAGTCGGGGTGACCCTGGCTGTCGAATGTGTCATTCAACTCCAATAAATGAACTAGAAACTGTTTTAGCACACTAAAACATATGTCTCCCCTTCCTTTCTATTTATGCACTGCAAATTATATATACATGAATAATATTGACAATCATACCAAATATCTCAGGTTTAGCTCAAAAGAGAAAAAAAAGCACGTAAATCTGACCTTCAGGTCAAAGGTCATGGTCACATGAATGTCACTATGGTACGCAACACACCGGCCCATGGTGATACATCCAAATGCCAAATATCTAAGGTCTAGGTCAAAAGACAAAAAAAGTTATGCCCCGGACAAAGTTTCCCTTAAAAAGCACATAAATCTGACCTTAAGGTCAACGTCAAAGGTAAAGGTCACATGAAGGTCACTATGGTGCGCGACACACCGGCTCATGGTGATACATCCACAAGCCAAATATCTAAGGTGTAGGTCAAAAGACAAAAAAGTTCTGGTTCGGACGAAGTTTCCCTTAAAAAAGCACATAAATCTGACCTTCAGGTCAAAGGTATCCCCCCCCCCCCTTTTGGCGCCCCCACTGCTATTGGGGGCGTAAACCCAGTTTGTCCCGACTGTCATGACTCCTGTTCCGACTGATGAAATATTCGAACGAATTCATCAAGGAATGTTTTTTTCGAAGGAATGCCTTGATGACATAATTGAAATATCTGTCCGGGTGAATTATCGTTAAAAAGCCCATAAAATTTCTTTAAGGATAAATGTATTATTTATTTGAATATTGAGGTTTAACCCTTCTTTACCTGAAATGAAAAGCAGGCAAAAAAAATTCTTGAATAACTAATTTTTTTCATTTTTTTGTCTCAAAAACACAGATTATGACCTCTCAATGGAACGAGCTCTACGAGCTCGTTCCAATGAGGTGTTATAACCTATGTTTTTGAGACAAAAAATGAAAAAAATAATGAAAATTAATTGGCGATTTTTGAGAATAACGCTGGCCGATTTTGGCCGTTACGTTGGTTAAAGGGTTAACGACTCGATGATGTAGTTAAAATATTTGTCAAGGTGGATTAATTTATTTATTTATTGATTTATTTGGCTTTAACGACACTTTCGACATCAGGGTCACCTCGTGTGAGACAGTTTTACGGAGGGAGGAAGACGGTGCACCCGGAGAGAATCACCGAGCAATGGTGAGCAACTACAGGCTCCCAACGTACTAATTCCGCACAAACAGGGTTAGCATTGGCAGAAGACAAGCGCACCATCGACGTGCAGTACGCCTTAGTACACAGCGCTACCGTGCCCACACATGGGCATTTGGGGGTGAAGTGCCTTGCACAAAGACACAATGTAGTAACCCGTGGCCGAGATCGAGCCGTGGACCGTTCGATTTGAAATCCAAGCCATAACCACTGAGCCACCGAGATTCCTTGAGGATAAATCAATGTTGAAGTGGTGATACATCGGCTTCCCAACTTCTCATTTAACCCTTTACCCAACGTAACGGCGAAATCCGTCCAGCGCTATTCACAAAAATCGTCAATTTATTTTTTTTTTATTTTCATGGACGAGCTCGTTCCAATGAGGGGTCATAACCTATGTTTTTAAGACAAAAAATGAAAAGAAAATAGTTATTCAAGAATTTTGTTTGCAAGTGTCGTCTGCTTTTCATGTTAGGTAAAGGGTCAGGCCTGAAAATAAGCAGTTTGACATTTGCAGAATGAGGCCCCCACAGGGTGAATTTGATGATGTTATCCCATACAGCGGGCCAATTTATCCTCTGGGTACCTATTTCTGTTTAGTTTTGAGACCCTTATTCAGATTGTGGTTCACAGAGGGTAAATTTAGTGATGCTATCCTGCTGTGCAGGGTAGCATCACTAAATTCAACCTTTGAGGACCTCAATTTGCAGATGACAGTCTGCTTATTTTCTGGCTTGTCAGGTTTAATAAGCACATACTGTACACCAAACTGGTCATGCTGGGATCCTAACATTCCCCAATCGAGCACAGACCATCTGGCATTCTGCATGGGACCGGCTACTTGCCTAAGACACAAATCCAGTCCCGTGAGAAAGTATATGATTATCAGCATGACCGCGGGGGGGGGGGGGCGGTGGCTCAGTAGGTAGAGGTGCAGGCTGCAAGCCGAGAGGTCCTCGGTTCGAATCCCACCTGCGGCAACCGCGTTGTGTCCTTGGACAAGACACTTCACCCCCATTGCCCATGTGGGGGCACGATGACGCCGTGTTCTAAGGCGTACTGCACGTCGATGGTACGCATGTCTTCAACCAGTCTAACCCTGCCTGTGCTGCAGTGCGGAGTTACGATGTTGGGGAGCTGGTAGCTGCTCGTCGTTGCTCGATGGTTCTCTCCGGGTACTCCGGCTTCCCCCACCCATAAAACTGTCACGGTCATGATTAGCCATTGTGCATAAATATGTTACCTTAAACATCAATAAATAAATAAATCAGCATGAGCGAATCGATATCTCAGACTTCAATCATATGAAAATATTCCGACTGGAATATTATTGGGAGAGGTTACACCCTCTCCTACCCCCACCCCAGCCCCAGTTATGGCCCTTACTCAATAATCTTACTTCATTGTTTAACTTCAACTGTTTCGACCTCTCGAAACTGGAAAAAGGTGTTTTATGTTTTATATCATACATGATTTATGTGTTATTTATTTGAGGTTATTCAGACATCCTTGTCCTCAATTTTTAGCATTTTTGCATTGGGTTTCACTGATCTTCCTTCATCCGGGTTCCCATTGATATCAGCGAATCCAATTCAAGCATTATTTAACCCTTTGGTACTTGTGTACGTCTTATGACCTACGAAATCAAACAGCGCGTTGATACTTTGCGGTCATTTGTTTTGTTATCATTTTTCGATTTTTTAAAAGTTTTAAACTCAACTCCTATTTTCGATCGAATAGAGCTCAGTGACAACCGTTGAGCCAAATGTTATCGCAGCTGAAAATACTCATATAATCCTGCTGTCAGAACATCTTAACTGGTTCGGTGCTAGAAGCCACTCTCATGGCTTTCAAAAGATGAGGATACCAGAGCAAAAGCCAACACTTTCCTTGCTTCAATTTCATATTCAGTCAAACACAAATAATATTTTGTTTATATAAATTTATTTATTATAAATTATTGGAGAGTGCCTGTGGGCACTCTCCAATAATTTGTAATAAAACAAGTTTTGAATAACTAATTCAGACCACCAAAAATAATCTAGCCCTCAATCAGATAATCACTAATGTGAAAAATATCTTGTTATTTGTACCTTCCGACGTTTGACGTCGCATTTTGTCCAAATATCTTGTCCCGAGGGTGAGATTTTCCCATCCCACACCCGTACCCATCAGGTATTATTTTTATCCCCCACCATACAGCGGTTATACGTTAGCCAGAGGTAATCAGCGGTCACGTGCTGATATAATCAACTCATTTGGTATTCGTTGTTTTGAAAAACTAATGACACCATCGGAAAGAGCATGCAAAAGTTATGTATATACCAGTGGTATATACCACGAAATCAATTAGGAACGGTGGCATCTTGGGGTTTAAAGAGTTTTAGAACATCAAACTTTGATCACACGGCATTCTGATGACGTCAATATGAATTAGTTGGTATCAAGAAACTGATACGATATGCATAACGTCATAATAACGTCAATATGAACTTTGGTAAAGCCAAGAAGCGCGCGCAACTCACAGTGTTTTTCAAATTATAATGACATAAGCTTAACAAAATTTAAAACAGTGTTTAAGGGGTCGTCCAACAAAACATTTTGCGTTGTGAACTAATGCAGGTACATGCTGTCTTGTAGATTTATTTCCCCCTAAAAACATATCAGACCTACAATATAAAAATTGGCCTCGAAACGTATTGTCGAAAATTTATTGTTTTTGTTTCGCTGGGGTGCATACAATGTGGAACGGAACTTCTGTTTTGGAAATGGTAATTCGTGGACCTTTGTCAGACAGTTTGTCACTTCGACATCTTAGGTTCGTAATAACTGAATGAAAACGACCTTTGTCACAATCCGACCTGTGCGTACTTTTAAGTTACAACAAACGGACGTGTTGTTGATGCTTTTCATTTGGTAACTTTGTTCCAATAACACGCAGTGTTGGTTTGAAGTGAACAGCGTTTTGCACTTGCAAATGCAAAACAGATAAATCACGTGACAGAATACTCCGCAGAATCGAACAACAGCGGGATCCCAACAGCCAGCCAGCAGACGATGAAATCCAATGTGCATATATGAGAACATTTTGCTTTTCGACAATTTCTGTCATTTAGTCAGCAAAGCAAACGACAGTTTGGAAAAACTTTAATTTTGAAAAGCATGTTCAATAAATTATTCACAGTCTGCATGGAATGATCTAAGGAGAAATCTCGCATTACACCGTTCGCTTTTTAGGGGGCGTCATTCGATTTGTTTGCTTCTGAAAACGAGAGCTGGGGTTCCCCATGTTTTTACTTCCGGTTTCCGATTTAGATTGGATGGCATAGCATTCCTTGTTTTTCCAATTTCACGTACACGTTGTCTATTAGGCTTGCGTCAAAGCAGCCTTTCGGGCTGCTTTTGCGCGCTATAAATGTATAACGTCACGTGGGTGGGGTGGGATTATTATAATCCCTGATGGGTACGGGTGTGGGATGGGAAAATCTCATCCGAGGGCAAGATATTTAGGCCAGACACGAGGCTTGCCGAGTGTCTGGACCAAATATCTTGTCCCGAGGGTGAGATTTTCCCATCCCACACCCGTACCCATCAGGGATTATTTTTCTCCCCCCCCCCCCCCCCCCCCACCATACAGCGGTTACGTTAGCAAGAGGTAATCGGCGGTCACGTGCTGATATAATCAACTCATTTGGTATTCGTTGTTTTGAAAAACTAATGACACCATCGGAAAGAGCATGCAAAAGTTATGTATATACCAAAGGTATATACCACGAAATCAATTAGGAACGGTGGCATCTTGGGGTTTAAAGAGTTTTAGAACATCAAACATTGATCACACGGCATTCTGATGACGTCAATATGAATTGGTTGGTATCAAGAAACTGATACGATATGCACAACGTTATAATAACGTTATAAATGTATAACGTCACGTGGGTGGGGTGGGATACATCTGTCTCTCCCTGCTATCTCACCCGGGACACACGCATGTTACACATGCAGTGGGGGGGGGGGGGGGGGCTGGATTCCCAGTGACGTTTAAAGACTCAAATGGTTTAGCACTTTTCAAGGAATTTGATCACGGGTTTCAAGGACTATCAGGGACTTTTCATTTGAGGGAAACCCTGCTTACAAAACGATGAAATGTCCAGATTCCATGTCACCTGTAATTATCTACTTCGCTCGTTCAGCCTAATCTGTCATGCCGTAACTATCTTCAGACTGCTGGACGTTTGTCCGACTATAACATGATGTTGCTCGACTATTCTTATGAACCCATACCTCCATACCTATGTTTTGGGGGCTGCTAGACAACGAGTACGCATTCACCAAAACTTTTCATTTGTTTGTTTATTGCGGTTTAATGGCACTTTCAACAACCAGAGTCACATCGTGTCGGACAGTTTTACGAGTGGAGGAAGCCGGAGAGAACCAGTGAGCAGCAGCGAGTAACTGTCAGACTTTCCAACTTACCAATGCTACGCCCTAGTACACAACGCCACCGTATCCCCGCGTGTCGGGATTAAGTGTTTTGCCCAAGGACAAAGCGGAGATAACGTTGGTCTGAATTGAATGTAGGGTGACCTTTCGGTTTAAAGTCCAATACTCGAACCACCGAGATCCCCATTCTCCAAAATTAGCCATAGCAATCGGCAATTGCCATGGCAAACTTTGAGGGATAATTCCACTCACATATCAACCAACTAGCAACTATGTGTGCAGTGACGAGGAGGTCAATCTCTCGATCGCCATCATCTCTTTGGAGCGCAAAATATGCCAAAATATATCAAAAAGGCTTTGAAATCCAGCTATCTATTTGAAACCAGCCACAAAAGATTCTTATAGATTCGTGGGGATCAGTCGGAACCTAAGGTTGACCCCAAGCGGCAATCTATGCTTGTCCGCCACTGTACACGTGACAGTGCTCCGACTTTCGGGAGGTTCTTGAACAAAACAAGCTTCTCCAACAATAATGCTGGATAATTTTGTCAGCTGGGTTTTCTATGTGGCTTTCTAGGATCGTGTATTCTAACTTCGGGCCTGTGTCCAACAGTTCCAATTTAGATACTAACTTCGGGCCTGTGTCCAACAGTTCCAATTTAGACAAGAGGCCCCAGGGGGCCTGAAGGCGTTCACCTGACATGGTAGCCTGAATAAAAAGCCCAGGGAATTGATTTCAACAAGTTGCGTCTACCCCTCCTTAGAAAAGCTTATACTAAATACCCAAAGATTCAGACCAGTGGATCTAAAAAAAAATATTTTTAAAGAATATTCCTCATATTGAACTAAGTTATAATTCGGGCTCCCATAGGAAGCCCAAATATGAACCCATTGACTTGGCTTGAACAAATTTGAATCTCGCCTCCAGTGGGATGCCGTTTTCCAAATATCAAAGGATTCTAACTGGTGGATGTGAAGAAGATTTTTGAAGAATATTCCTCATATTGAACTAAGTTATAATTCAGGCTCCAACAGGGAGCCCAAATATCAACCCAGGGACTTGGATTGAACAAACTTGAATCTCACCCCCATAAGGATGCTGCATACCAAATATCAAAACATTCCGACCGCTGAATCTGAAGAAGATTTTTAAAGAAAAATTCCTCGTATTGAACTAAGTTATAACTCGGGCTTCCACAGAGAGCCCAAATATGAACCTAGGGACTTGGCTTCAACAAACTTGAATCTCACCCCCCCCCCCCCCCCCCCCCCCAAGGATGCTGCACACCAAATATCAAAACATTCCGACTGCTGGAGCTGAAGAAGATTTTTAAAGAAAATTCCTCATTTTGAACTACGTTACAATTCGAGCTCCCACAGTGACCCCAAATATGGACCTAGAGACATGGCTTGAACAAACTTGAATCCCCCAGCCCCCCCCCCCCCCCCCCCAAGCATGCTGCATACCAAATATCAAAAGATTCTTATTGGTAGATCTGAAGAAGATTTTTAAAGAATATTCTTCATACTGCACTAATTTAAAAAGTTGAGCTCCCATAGAGAGCCCAAATGTGGACCCAGGGAATTGATTTCAATAAACATATGGAACAATCCTCCAAAGATGTTATATGTGAAATTTGAAAGCTTTTGGAGCAGTGGTTTGGGAGACAAGTAGTGTTAAATGTTTTTCCCATTACCCACAGTGTTAAAAAATGCACTTTTCAAAGTCCCAAAAAAGTATCTCATGATAAAACCGATAGCAATTTTACACCAAATAAGAATTCTCAGTGCCGTGTAGTTTTGGAGATAAGGGCGTTTTAATTTTTTTTCTATTTTTAGCTCCTGCGGTTCCCTAGGGGCGACGGGGGAAAAAAATTGGCATAAATTAAGTACTTATGACCCAATAAGCCCTCATATCAAATTTGGTTCAAATCTGCCCCTTGGTTTGGAAAACAGAAATTTTGGGCGGGGCGAAAATTCTTGCCCCTCCCATAACAAAAGCAAATATAGCTCCTCGAACTTCTCTTGAACAAATCTGAGTCTACACCTCAAAGGGAAGCTGCCCACAAAATATCAAGTCTCTGCTACTGCTGGTTCATGAGAAGAAGATTTTTAAAGATATTGGTGCCCCTTGGGGTCGTGGCACCACCCAGGAAGAGGGGCAACTTCATTTGAACAAATCCGAATTGGCATTAGGTAATAAACATTTGCCCAACATTTGAATAAAATTGGGCTAGTGGTTTTGGAGGAGAAGTCGGTTTTGTAAAGTTTACGACGGATGACGGACGGAAAGTGATCAGTAAAGCTCCCCTTGAGCTTCGTTCAGGTGAGCTAATAAAAGTGCATCTTTGGGTCTTTGAGCAATACTACTGCGGACTACTCCCCGACGAGACAAAAAATTTGGTATTTACGTCCTTGTCTACAGTATGTTTGTCTTCAAACGGTTCAGACATTTTGTACTTTCTCAGTTTCACTGTAACTTGAGGGGTAATGAATCAATAAAAACGAACGTGAAAGAAGATAACCCGAGGAATCCGAGCAGTTAATTGCTTGTGGGTTTGATTACACGCTCAGATATACGTTTCTATAGAGAGAAGACAATTAAGGGTACATGTATATCTATATTGCGTGTGGTGAACATACACTGAACTTTACCTGTAACGGTGGTACATGCAATGATATAACGTTCGTTGAAACCCATAAGTGATTAACCAACTATTCCCGACAAACATTTTATTGAGTTTTTTTTCCACAAAGTAGATCTTCTGTTTCTCGGGCCTTTTTTGTAAAATTGCATGTGGGCGGGCCGTTTTTGTTTTGTTTTTTCATTTATTATCTTCTATTTTTGTAATTATTTTTTTGCCATTAAACGTTCATGTTTCTTGGTTTGTTTTATGTGTTAGGCCTCATGATCTATATAATAGCATGGGTGGTGGTGTTTTCGTCCCTAGAGTGCAAGAAGGCTTTGCAATGCTAAGCATTTCAAAGCCTTGTTGCACTCAGGGACAAATTTATTAATTTTATAAACTTGGTAAAATATCAGAGATAAACTCATTAATTTTCATTTTTTAAAGTTTCATTGGTTATAAAACAAGAGCACGCGGCAGCAATATGAACATGCAGGAGGGCCTGAAAAAAAAGAGACTTTTACCTTTTTTTAGGCCTTACAAACTATACACATGTTTCAGCATCACTGATCGTGCCATTCGGGTATTTTTTCTTCGGCTCTCATAAAATGTACATATCGAGTTGGAGTCCCAGAAAGGTTTGTATATAGACGGGGGCGTCGAGAAGATAACCTTTTGGGAGTGGAGGTGTGGGAATCCTGTTTTATTCCGACTGGGATGGCTCAAGCCCTGACTGACTAATATCCCAACTCAAGGCATCCCTTCGTAGAAGACATGCATTGATGATGTAGTTGGAATATTAGTCAACTTTCGTCATTGGAAGAGCTTTATCACGCTAAAAACTAAAGTGTTAAAAACTACACTTGAAGTGATGTATTTAACCACTTACTAAGTGCTGAACTAGCACTTTGTTCAAGTGTAGATATCCCAGAACTTGACAGGTGTTGACAGTAATACCACTTGACAAGTGTAATGTCGTGACACTTAAAAGGAAACAACGCAGATGACGCGGATCAGGCTCGAACTCTCGAGCCTGATCCGCGTCATCTGCGTTGTGTCCTTTTAATTATGTACCCACCAAGCGCAAATCAAATTATGGACGATTCTGGAAGAACCACCAATGCTAGACACATGGGAAGTGCCATCCATTCAAGTTTCAGATGTCTGACGATTGTAATGTCTAAGTGCTTAAAACATTTCACTTTGAGTGTTAAAATCAAACCCTAAGAGTTAGAATGGGTTTAACACCTTGAAAGTGTCAGTTTTAACACTTTAGTTTTTAGTCTGTACGGACAAGTTAGCTCCCCTTAATTTTCTTTAGCTGTCAGTAAATTTTGCACTTTGGGTATAGGACGATGTTATAGGTATTTTTTCAGCAATTACTTTCTTCTTAATTGGACCTTCATCGTTCGTGTAATAATTGCAAGGGAAACAACCTTACTGAAAGTTGATTTCCATGACGATAGTAGTCAGGGATGGTCGGGATTATAATTAAAAAGACCGATGCTTTCTGGGAAATGTATTATCGAAGAAATAAAGCATACATATTGTAGTCGTGACGCAACTTCTTAGTTACTTAGCACGTACTGTATCGATACTACAAAGTGGTCATAACAGTCCCATTAGGGTACTACAGATCTCCATGTTTAGGTCCGATGGTCTGGGCCGAGGAGAGGAATTTCGTGACGGGTCCCCTTTCGAAAGTGTCGGGATACTGATGAAGATGCCGAGGTTCTTGAAAGTGAAGAATTCTTGAAGTGATAACACCGGGTCTGGTGCATATGTGTATAGATAAATCTATTAACCCTTTACCCAATGTAACTGCTAAAACCCGCAAGCGATATTCACAAACATGCCATTCGATTTTCATTATTTTTTCATTACTTTGCCTCAAAAACATAGCACATGACCCCTCACTGGAACGATCGCATTGAGCTCGTTCCAATGGGGGGGGGGGGGGGGGGGGGGTGTCATAAGCTATGTTTATGATGCAAACAATGAAAAAATAGACATTCAATGATTTTCTTTGCAAGTATCGTCACTTCTTCATGTTAAGCGGGCAACTTGCTAATTCTAGCTCGGGGAACGGCGGGTCTAGGCTTTGCACATGAGTCAGAACTTTGAGGGACCCAGGCATGATCCAAGAATCCTGGACACCTGGGCCAACTCCGAGCCCCCAAAGTTCCAGGTCCCGGGGTTACTGCCCCGGGCGCACATTATCTCCCCGGCCCTAACGACGGTGTGTGTCCAACCTGCAAATCTCGTCTTTTAAGAAAGTATATGATTACTAGGAAGAGAGAATCGATGTCTTGGACACCAATCCGCACGAAAATGTCACGACTGGAAAAATTATTGAAGAATGTCGCACACACCCCTAAACCCCAGCGACGCCGCTGAGTACAGTAATCAAGTAACGCCCCACAAATTAGAGCTGTTTCTCGGGCTGATTTTTTGTAAAATTGCATGTGGGTGGGTGGGTGGGCGGTTTTTTATTTTATTTTTTTATAATTATTTCTTTGTCATCAAAAGTTCATGTTCTTGGTTTGTTTATGTTTTAGGCCTCATAATCTACAGAATAGCATGGGTGGTGGTGTATTTCGCCCCTTGAGTGCAAGATGGCTTTGCAGTGCTAAAGCATTGCAAAGCCTTGTTGCACCCAAGGAACAAATATCAGACATAAAACATTTAATTTTTCATTGGGTAGGTAAAGAGATCATGCGGCAGCCAAAAGGACCATGCGGGAGAGCCTGAGAAACAATTTTTTAACTTTTTTAGGCCTAACCATTTACATAATAATAATGACCATGTACACCATGCGGTATTCACTAAATTCGCTATTTAAAGGTTTTATTTTTCAATTTCTGCCTTCAAGACACGTTCGTTCCAATGTGGGCTCACGAGCTATGTACATGAGATGAAAAATGAAGTTTTGAAAGTGCCGTCAGCTATGAGGTAAAATGTATATCAAATATTTTCAACTTTACTCCGGGTTGAACAAGGGGGTGGGGGAGCACTAAAAATTTGCAAGACGTGACGTCCTATTTTTATTCGGCTCCCTTTTACACCCACCCACCCACTACGTGCAAATTTTCTACTACCGTTCTCAGACACCCACCCCCACTCTCCCATTAATATCCAAAATAAACTTATAAACTTAGTAGGCACAGCTGTCTTTAGGGGGTTTTCATAATGTTCTGAACCCTTTACCCAACGTAACGCCCAAAACCGGCCAGCGCTATTCTCAAAAATCGCCAATTAATTTTTATTATTTTTTTCATATTTTGTCTCAAAAACATAGGTTATGACTCCTCATTGGAACGAGCTCGTTCCAATGAGGGGTCATAACCTATGTTTTTGAGACAAAAAATGAAAAAAATTAGTTATTCAATCATTTTTTGGCAAGTGTCGTCTGCTTTTCATGTTAGGTAAAGGGTTAAACTGGTACCACCAATTTAAACCTCTGTGGGCTGCTGTGGGCCCCAGTCTACAAATGACAAGCTGTTCATTACCAGGCTTGGCCAGAGCAGGTGTACATATTAGGGAACAAATTTTCATTTGAATTGTTCCCAAAATATTGTCTGCACATTTTCCACATTTCGAACAAGACACCCACCCCCTACTAACGTGCGACATTTTCCCAGTTTAAGCAGGGGGGGGGGGGGGGGTGTCTGGAAAAAGTCCCATACACGAGGCTGAAAAAAAAAATTTCCGCCCCAACACCACCCACTACCCCCATTTTGAGGAGGAAATTTTTTTTTCCTTTTCTGAGAGGGGACCCACCCCCTAGTATCACCAAAAACCCGCGTTTTACACAACTTTTTCCTAGGTTTCACATGTAATTATACTTCCATTTCATTAACCTGATACATTCCCTGTAGCTGCTTCTTTAAACCAGCTTTAACCCTTTAACCAAGACAGGAATAAAATGATACTTTCAAATGATTTTATTATGGTTTTGTTTTATTATTACATGTTGTTTACAAAATAAATCATTTTAAAAACATTAATTTATTTTATTGAGACCCATTACCAATGTGGTTAAAGTTCACTTTCTGACAAATACAGCAAAACTACTATGTCTATTTTGACTCCTGTGTCACTACACTGGCAGTCAGGCTGTTTAAGCACATACGTGATAGTCCAGATGTTCACATAACCATCTCAATTTTTGGATGGAGCAAATTTGTTGAAATTTGTTTCTTCAAAATATTGATATGTCAATGTGGGTGAGCTGATTATTTCATTGACAGTTGTTGCTGTGTTCAATGTAGCAATCCAGTATGTATGCTAGGGTGAGCTTCTCGTTGTCTAACTTATCATTATGATAAAACATTTAGTTGAAACTGACAAAAATCCTGGTCAAGCCGACTCGTGTTCTTATTCATGAAAATTGCCATTATTGAACAATATTTGTGTTTCAACACATATAGGGTAGTTATTAGGCCACCCCACCCTCCCCTTGATTTCCACTTATGAGGTTATTGCTCTGGCTGCCCCTCTGCATAGAGTATAAGTGTCAAATATTGTTTTATATCAGATTTAAAATACAAAATAAGCATTATTTCATTGCAAGGAAAAAAGTCACTTTTTTCTCAGGCAGACCACCCACCAACCCCGGCCTCGTGTATAGAAAATTTTTCAAGACCCCCCCCCCCCCCCCCCCCCCCCACGGTTTAAGCCCAATATTCTCACATATAAAGCCTCCTGATGTTGTATTTATGTTCAGAGTGTGATGAACAACATCATCTTTAAGGTTTGAAACACAGATGATGGTATATATTAGCTGATATATTGATATATTTTTAAAAAATTCAAAAAATTGCACAAGTTGGAAATGCACATTTTTGGCGCACTCAAGAGACCCACCCACTCCCACGTCACGTCTTGCAAATTTTTGGTGGCCTCCCCCCTGGGTTGAACAATTTTTTTTCACAGTATTTGCATTAATCAATAATCTAATCGTTTCAGGGCCAAACTTAAGAAATGTTTTTCACAATAATCTCTATATTAAAACTTATTGTCTCTGAAATAAGACTTCAAGTATCTCTTAGTTAAGACATCATCTCTAAATTAACCTTGCGTTAATTGAGACTTATCTATCTCCACACCAAGACTCAAGGCATCTTTGTTGCCTCAATCTACGGCCACAGTACCTAATGTATGTGACGGCGGATGTAGGGGAATCGGGGGCCTCCCCAGTCGTAATGAGGACCCTCCAGTCGTTACCCCTCCTCCCACTTCCATGAAGGGAAGTGGGGGGATGGGTTAACGACGGGTGAGTTCTATTTTGGACCAGGCTCCCCACCCGCCCCAAGAAAATTTTGCAAAATTCTTTGCTCTAAAAGCGAATCTGAAGGAAAAATATAACGAGTGTAGCCCGAGACCATTTCAGGCCTCTAGCTCTAAATATTATGCGAAAGTGGCGTTGGGTCAATATTTTGGTGGTGGGGTGGGTGGGGTGGGGTGGGAGTGCAGCGAAAAGATTAGCCCCCCCCCCCCCCCCCCCCCCCAGTCATGCATCCCTTCCGGCTGCTACGCCACCCCGACTTGGGTGTATCGAAAGACGTCTAAGTACAGATACCACAACCATAGATATCTGCACCAGTATGAATCGTGAATGCGAGCCCTGTTGCTGTAATCTCCATCACTTCCTACAAAGACGAGAATTGTGTGAAAAAAGGCAAATGCAGTGTTACGGCCAAAGGATATCTGGAAGTGTTTTGCACAGAACATTGGTTATCCCTTGGGTGAAAATATCACCAGTGTCCGTTCACACAATGAATGGTGTGTGAGAACAAATTTGAAAATTTTCAAGGATTTATCCGAGGACTTTTCAGGAACAAATTCAGGCTCTGAAGGAGCTTTCCAGTGATTTGTGTCAAGTGAGGGTACTATTTCAGGAAATAAAGGCACAATACCTACGCCACAAATACCACAGCTTATAAATATAGCGAAAACACTCCCATCTAGGGGTAAGGCCCTGTGAAGCTTCGGGTTTCGATTCCATTTCAAATTTTAAGTTGTTATTCGGTTCGATTCGAAAGGGCTGCACGATTCGAATGGAAACGAATTTAATATAGCTTGGCGTCAGTCATCTTCGTCGTCTCACATTGCGTATAGTTCTTGTGGAAATTGTACATAAATCATATTGAAAATAAAGACTGAGTGTAGTTTCCGCTATCTAAACAGAAACAACATCTGTATCCATGCCAACAGCCATGCTAATAACATTCTCACTGGACACCATCGGGCGCGGTGGCATTGCGGAAACCGGTTCTCGTCAGTTCACCTAAGTTAAGCAACGTCGAGCCCGGTTAGTCCTCGAATGGGTGACCGTCTGATCGATCGATTCGGACTCCCGCGTTGTGTCCTTGGGCAAGGCACTTAACACCGATTGCCTACATGGAGGCACGATAACGCCGTGTACTAAGGCGTACTGCACGTCGGCGGTGCGCATCTCTTCAATCAATCTAACCCTGCCTGTGCTGCAGTGCGGAGTTACGATGTTGGGGAGCTGGCAGTTGCTCGTCGTTGCTCGGTGGTTCTCTCCGGGTACTCCGGCTTCCTCCATCTGTAAAACTGTCACGGTCATGATTAGCCATTGTGCATAAGTATGTGACCTTAAACACCAATAAATAAATAAATAAATAAATAAATAAATAAATAAATAAATAAATAAATACTAGACACCATCACTGTTGAAGAAAATTTAAAGTTTGCAGGCAATATCAACGAAGAGCTGCTGCTAGTGGCTAGCCATGTGTCGATGATTCTTGCACCCGTTTCTGTTTTTGAACTATAATCCTGACTGGGTAATATTCCAACAACATCACCAAGGCATGCCTTCGATGAAGACATGCCTTGGTGATGTAGTTGGAATATTTTATCAGTCGGCACTAGAGCCATCACTGTCGGAACAAATCTGGTTGACAGCACCCCCTTCCCTCAGTCGGTCGCCTTCAAGACGCCCCCATCTCGATTCGTGATTCGTTCCCAATTCGAATAACAGACCAGATTCGATTCGAGATTCTATTCGATGAGAAAATAGGCGATTCGCAGGGCTCAATCTAGGGGACTCCGGTGGCTTGATTGAGGGTTAAGCAATGTTGATTTATACATCCGGCATATGTCACTTAACGTCAAGTTAACGGTAACATAAATTCCTTTTGGGTAACTGAGAGTAATGAACGCTTCGCTAACTTGGTGTGCACAAGAAACTGACAGCTTGTTTCATGCAAAAAGTACGTTTCTAACGATATAGATATCATAGGACTAAATAGTTTCTTATATGCGACCATTATTACGTTCAGGCGAAATAAAATATGATCGCATTAATTCTGACATTCAAACTTCTTTATCAAATATAACCCTCCAGACAACGTTTATTTGGCCCGAAAACAGGGGGTCATTCAACAAATAAGAGAAATACGGATAGGAAGGGAAGTGCCGGTCACGAGCACATATTTTTCAGGGAATTCCCAATAAAAACACTCTAACAGTCAATTGTATGTTTTAGGTGAAAACTAAAAACATATCACCCTCCTCTTTACGTCTAAACGCAACTACAAATGTAAACAGAACTAACTCGCAAATAACTTTTTGCCGACTAGCAAGTGTAAACGCAATGGACGGCGGCATTTATTCAATAGACAGTTGGTTTGAATAAAAAAAACCTAAATACATCACAAAATTCAATTCCGTAGTCCTTTGCGAAAACAAAGATCGCCGCGTTAACAGCGAGAGACTTGCTGGACCTGACTGGAACATCGCGCCTCAATTGCCCATAATTTAGATCACGTGACATAACTATGACCTCTGATTCGCTGAATCAGAAACCAATCATTTATCTCCGTGTTCAAATAAATTTACCGTTACTTCTAGACAGTGGCGGCGCCAGAGTTACAACAGTGAGGGGGTACAGTTGGGGATTGTGCAGCTCCGAGCTGGGGTGGGTTTCGGGGGGGGGGGGGGGGGGTCCTCTCCCTAAGCTGAGAAAATTTTTGACATTTTTGCAACAAAATCATGCGAATATGGATATCATTGGAACCGGCAGTAGTATGTCATGTACCTTTGAGGGGTTAGTTGGGGGACCCCGATGGGGGACCCCGGAAGTGACGTCATGTCACGTGACCTAGTGGCGCCATGTTGTGTTGTCATGGTAACCCGCGTGAGCGGCCATGTTGTGACGTCACCTCCATAGTGATACGTGTTGTTAGTGCGCATGCGTAGCGCGTGTTGTTAGGCTGATACGAGCTTCCGTCGTCCATTTTGTATACTGGAAGCCGCCATCTTGGTTTCTATGGTAGCACGTGATTGCTATGTTACCTAAGGCCAGCAATAGGACAGGGGTATGTTTTAGGGGTATGTTCGATTGAATCGGAGTAAATCTGATTACCACAAACAACCCGACAATCCCTCCAAATCACCAAAATCCACCCGAAATCACCGAAATTGACTTTATTTCCCCATTTTATCGGCTTAGCACGTAGTGCTATAGTACTTAGGGGTACAAGGGGTGCATTCGATTGAACAGGAGTAATGTTCTGGCTTAGAATTCTCCCAGAATCCCTTTTTGGATCCTTATCCCATGACGTTTTTCCCTATTAAGAATAGCACGTAGTGCTATAGGACAAATTTACCCAGAATTCTCTGCTTCTATCTATATATGCAATAGTTTACGTCTATCTGGCCATGTTCCTTTGTTCTAGAGTATACTCCAGTAGCGTAGAAGAGCCTATTATTTGGAACAGTTTACCTTATTATTGCTATATTTAGCAATTTCTGGTCTATTCTTGTTAGTTCTGCCCCTATTCTAAGTACTCTTGTTGTTTCATTTATCTAGATCATTTATATAAATTATAATTAACCAACTAGATTGCTTGATTTCCCATAATCTGTATGCAGAGTTATCTCCCTTCTGTATAATAAAAACCTATATCAATGGCCATATCCCATGGAGTCCCATTTTTTGCAAAACACCTGTGGCTATGGAATCCCTTTTTTGTCGTATGAGGCCATGAGGGCTATGTAAAAGCCCTCAATGAGTCCTCATTTATTATCCCTCATGCCCTCATTGAATTTTGAGGTTATGAGGACCTTGAAAAATCCCTCAATGAGGTATAATTTACTACGACTCTTATCCTCATTTCAGTATTTAACAGGTATATCCTATAGAATCCCATTTTGGAAAACGCCCGTGGAATCCCTTTTTGTCGTATGAGGCCATGAGGGCTATGTAAAAGCCCTCAATGAATCCTCATTTATTATCCCTCATAGCCTCATTGAATTTTGAGGTTATGAGGACCATTACAAATCCCTCAATGAGGCATAATTTACTACGACTCTTAGCCTTATCTCGGTATTTGGGGATACCCATGGCCTGGTATTGTATTATTCGAGGATGCCTATCGAGGATACCTTTTATAGGATACTTATCTGAGGATACTATATAGGCTGTTCATATCCCTATAGGTCTCTTGCTGGCCCTTAGTACTATTAATCCACCTGATGCTTTATGCCATCCTATGACTGGCATAGGTAGTATGCAATGCTAGGCATAGGGGTATTGTGGGTAGGGGTACTGCCTGGTAGTTTAGAACGGTACTATAGTATGGGCGGTATATACACTTATAGGCCCCTGTTAGTGCTTGGTACTATTAACCAACCGATTGCTTTGTTTTATTATATGGCTGGTATATGTAGTACGTTATGGTAGACCTAGTGATTTTGTGGGGGTGGGGGTAATGCTTGGTAGTTTAGAACGGTAGTATAGCATAGTCTGTACATATCCCTGTAGGTCTCTTGCTGGCCCTTGGTACTACTGATCCACCAGATGCTTCATATTATTGAGCGGTATTCTGGGGTTGGGGTCAATGCCTGGTAATACAGAACGGCAGCAGAGTATGGTTGGTATATTTCCCTATAGGTCCCATTCTAACCGTTCATAGTATTAACCTACCAAATGCTTTGTATCATCCTGTTACTGGTAAGGTGGTACATAATACCAGTAGTTCCTACCTTATTTCGAGTACTCTTGTTATTTCATTTATCTAGATCATTTATATAAATTATAATTAACCAATTAGATTGCTTGATTTCCCATAACCTGTACTTAATCGTACAGAGTTATCTTCCTTCTGTATAATAAAAACCTATATCAATGGCAATATCCCCAGCACCCCAATTTGGGATTCTTCAGAAGGCACCCCAATTTCGGCACCCCCTTTTTTTGAAAAGCATATGGCCTTCGGCACCACTTTTTTCTGAAATGAGGATAAGAGTCGTATTAAAAATCCCTCAATGAGGGATTTTTAATACGACTCTTATCCTCATTTCAGAAAAAAGGGGTGCCGAAGGCCATATGTTTTTCAAAAAAGGGGTGCCGAAATTGGGGTGCCTTCTGAAGAATCCCATTTTTCGGAAATGAGGATAAGAGTCGTAGTAAATTAAACCTCATTGAGGGATTTTTAATACGACTCTTATCCTCATTTCAGAAAAAAAGTGGTGCCGAAGGCCATATGCTTTTCAAAAAAGGGGTGCCGAAATTGGGGTGCTGGGGATATTGCCATTGATATAGGTTTTTATTATACAGAAGGGAGATAACTCTGTACGATTAAGTACAGGTTATGGGAAATCAAGCAATCTAATTGGTTAATTATAATTTATATAAATGATCTAGATAAATGAAATAACAAGAGTACTCGAAATAAGGTAGGAACTACTGGTATTACGTACCACCTTACCTGTAACAGGATGATACAAAGCATTTGGTAGGTTAATACTATGAACGGTTAGAATGGGACCTATAGGGAAATATACCAACCATACTCTGCTGCCGTTCTGTATTACCAGGCATTGACCCCAACCCCAGAATACCGCTCAATAATATGAAGCATCTGGTGGATCAGTAGTACCAAGGGCCAGCAAGAGACCTACAGGGATATGTACAGACTATGCTATACTACCGTTCTAAACTACCAAGCATTACCCCCACCCCCACAAAATCACTAGGTCTACCATAACGTACTACATATACCAGCCATATAATAAAACAAAGCAATCGGTTGGTTAATAGTACCAAGCACTAACAGGGGCCTATAAGTGTATATACCGCCCATACTATAGTACCGTTCTAAACTACCAGGCAGTACCCCTACCCACAATACCCCTATGCCTAGCATTGCATACTACCTATGCCAGTCATAGGATGGCATAAAGCATCAGGTGGATTAATAGTACTAAGGGCCAGCAAGAGACCTATAGGGATATGAACAGCCTATATAGTATCCTCAGATAAGTATCCTATAAAAGGTATCCTCGATAGGTATCCTCGAATAATACAATACCAGGCCATGGGTATCCTCAAATACCGAGATGAGGCTAAGAGTCGTAGTAAATTATGCCTCATTGAGGGATTTGTAATGGTCCTCATAACCTCAAAATTCAATGAGGCTATGAGGGATAATAAATGAGGATTCATTGAGGGCTTTTACATAGCCCTCATGGCCTTATACGACAAAAAGGGATTCCACGGGCGTTTTCCAAAATGGGATTCCATAGGATATACCTGTTAAATACTGAAATGAGGATAAGAGTGGTAGTAAATTATACCTCATTGAGGGATTTTTCAAGGTCCTCATAACCTCAAAATTCAATGAGGGTATGAGGGATAATAAATGGGGACTCATTGAGGGCTTTTACATAGCCCTCATGGCCTCATACGACAAAAAAGGGATTCCATAGCCACAGGTGTTTTGCAAAAAATGGGATTCCATGGGATATGGCCATTGATATAGGTTTTTATTATACAGAAGGGAGATAACTCTGCATACAGATTATGGGAAATCAAGCAATCTAATTGGTTAATTATAATTTATATAAATGATTTAGATAAATGAAACAACAAGAGTACTTAGAATAGGGGCAGAACTAACAAGAATAGACCAGAAATTGCTAAATATAGCAATAATAAGGTAAACTGTTCCAAATAATAGGCTCTTCTACGCTACTGGAGTATACTCTAGAACAAAGGAACATGGCCAGATAGACGTAAACTATTGCATATATAGATAGAAGCAGAGAACTCTGGGTAAATTTGTCCTATAGCACTACGTGCTATTCTTAATAGGGAAAAACGTCATGGGATAAGGATCCAAAAAGGGATTCTGGGAGAATTCTAAGCCAGAACATTACTCCTGTTCAATCGAATGCACCCCCTTGTACCCCTAAGTACTATAGCACTACGTGCTAAGCCGATAAAATGGGAAATAAAGTCAATTTCGGTGATTTCGGGTGGATTTTGGTGATTTGGAGGGATTGTCGGGTTGTTTGTGGTAATCAGATTTACTCTGATTCAATCGAACATACCCCTAAAACATACCCCTGTCCTATTGTCGGCCTTAGGTAACATAGCAATCACGTGCTACCATAGAAACCAAGATGGCGGCTTCCAGTATACAAAATGGATGACGGAAGCTCGTATCAGCCTAACAACACGCACTGCGCATGCGCACTAACAACACGTATCACTATGGAGGTGACGTCACAACATGGCCGCTCACGCGGGTTACCATGACAACACAACATGGCGCCACTAGGTCACGTGACATGACGTCACTTCCGGGGTCCCCACCTGGGTCCCCCAACTAACACCTCAAAGGTACATGACATACTACTACCGGCTGAACAAGCCAGTTCCAAGGATATTCATATTTGCATGATTTCATTGAGTTATACCTTTGAGAATTTTTCTACAATATTAAATTTTATTTATTTTTTAAAATTGCTGTAGGCTGAATTCCAAACGGATGCCTTGCACGCTCTTGATTCTAGCATTCGTCGAATACTCTTAAGCACTATGTTTCAGTCCGTTTAAACGCGGCATGCCTTGTTGTAATTTGGACCCTCGACTCTTGTTTGTTGTTTGCAGCTAGCGTGTGTGGGTGGGGGTGGGGGCGGGGGGGGGGGGGGGAGGGTGCAAACATAATTTAAAAACTTCTCTGATTTAGTGCACTTGGGAATATGGGATTAAGCATACCGACCATTACACCGCAACGTTCAATACAACAAAAATTAAAATGGTAGTACTGTTTTACTACGCTTGGCGAAAAAAGTGGAGGGGTTAGTACCCCCACATACCCCTCCATGGCGCCGCCACTGCTTCTAGACAAGTTTTTCGTCGCTATACTGCGAAACACGAGAAAAACTTCATTATCTGTAATATTCAACAATAATGCAAGATGTCAGTAGAATACTTCAAACGTTTATTGAAACAATATATTTTCCAAAGGCTGCTTAGTTTCAGAGGTTGCATCATTTCCGATGTGCAAGTTTTCAAGGCGGGTAACTCTAATTCAAATATTTTGTACAGTCATACCAAAAATGAGAGAGCAAAATATAAGCCGAATTCTCCAGACTTTAAGTACACCTTCCGAATCTACGACAAGAACAAATTAACATTTTACGAGAATTACCAAGTATACGAGTTGATTCTTATTAAATATGGGTGCTGTTAATCAGGCCAACTCTGTTGTGAAATGAGCCTCGAATCCATAGTAATCTCTGAAGAAGTAATGTAAGTTCTTAGTAACTTTGACCCCCAGAAAGCTGGCGGAACAGATTTAATTAAAAACAGAATCGTTAACACATGTGCTTCCCCCCTAACTTATCTTTTTAATCTGTCCCTATCACGTAATGAGTTCCCAATTTTATGGAAGAAAGCCAGTGTTTTGTGTCTATTCATAGGAGTTGATTCTCATTGTTTCATTGCAAGAATCCTTTGCGAGAATCAATTCCGACTCTCGAATGAATGTTAAGCCCTGTCAGAACAGCACGTTGTGACCTTAGTTCAAGGATAACCAAAATAAATCTCATCTTAACCCTTTACCCAACACAGACGATATCAAAATTTATTATTTTAAATAGCCCTTTTTAAATTTTTCAAAAAATTCCAACCTAATCATATCAAGTGAACACTCATTGGAACGAGCTCGACGAGCTCGTTCTAAAGAGGGGTCACATGATATCGTTTTGTATGAAAAATTGCAATCTATATCGGTAAATGTACTATGACACTCTACAGTTAAAACTAGAAGTCCTGTCACGAATAGTGCGCTAATATAGGCTTAATTGCGCATTGGAATAGCGCGCAATTGCCATATCGACTGGCATCCAAAGCACGGCAGGTTCTTTTGGTTACTCATAGCAAACACATGCAATGTTTCTGCCAATGGACCTCCGGGTTACCCGGAGGTCCATTGGCTGAAACATTGCTTGTGCACAGGCCATATGTACAGAATTTGATAGCTTTACTTGGGCTATAACGCGTACATTAACGCGCATATCAACGTGCTATTTGTGCACATTTCATGACAAGACTTCTAGTTTTATCTGTATAATCTCTCGTTTAGATGAGCATGCCACTGTGTGTTCAATGTTCTGTCCATTTTTTCTTCTTCAATCATCACCCAACTCGAAGGCTCGCCTTGGTGTTGGGAAGATGGTTCAAGTGAAAGAAACGGACCAAAGCGACCAAGGATTGATTCTTTGGCCAAATATTGTTTGGATTTGCCAATAATATACTAGAGGAATGCCTGAAAATTGACACGTCTGTATGAGTCCGTTTTAACTCATTGTTTAACCGCGCAGCAGCAAGCCGAGAGGTCCTCGGTTCGAATCCCACCTGCGGAAACCGCGTTGTGTCCTTGGGCAAGACACTTCCCCATTGCCCGCGTGGGGGCACGAAGACGCCGTGTACTAAGGCGTACTGCTCGTCGATGGTACGCATGTCTTCAACCAGTCTAACCCTGCCTGTGCTGCAGTGCGGAGTTACGATGTTGGGGAGCTGGCAGCTGGTCGTCGTTGCTCGGTGTTCTCTCCGTGTACTCCGGCTTCCTCCACCCGTAAAATTTGCACGGTCATGATTAGCCATTGTGCATAAATATGTGACCTTAATCATCAATAAATAAATAAATAAATAAATAAATAAATAAATAAATAAATAAATAAATAAATAAATAAAATAAATAAAAAACCGCGCAGCATGTTTGGGGGAAAAGGTGGTGGAGCACATGTCTCCTGTGCCGCGTAGCACAGGTTACGTCGCTTCTATATTCAGATTATATTTGGAGAAACTGATTGAACGTTTGCTTGAGGCTAATGATACCTTCGACAACCAGGGTTATTGAGAATCGAACGGTTTTATAGGTGAGGGACACCGGACTATGAAAGCGAGAGCAACGAGCGACAGCGTATATATCTATTGAACTCAACAGCTTACTACTTACTACTAGTAAAAGCAGTATTATTTGGATTGGTTGATGGCAAGTGTACCATTAACCCTTTACCCAACGCCGACGATTTCAAAATTTATTATTTTAAATATCATTTTTTAATTTTTTTCAAAAATTTCAACAAAACCATATCATGTGACCCCTCTTTGGAACGAGCTCGTTCCAAAGAGGGGTCACATGATATGGTTTTGTTGAAATATTTCGAAATTTTTTTTTTCAGCTGCTGAATTTGCTTATTACGCGGGCGGATGCGGGCGATTCGTTGGGTAAAGGGTTAACTAGCACACTGCAACACCAGGCTCTCACCTGGGTAATGCATTGTGATCACCTGCCTTCCCCAAGAAGAGAGCTCAGAGGACGAGAGTCAAGATCGAAAGTACGTAACCCTTTCGAACGGATGTCGCGTGCGTAAACCAACGAGCCATCGCGCACCCGATGAGACTGGTGACATTGGCGCGATGTTATGGGTTGAAAAGTCCCGCATGGTTGACCATTTTCGTCATTGGAAGAGATTTAAGGGAAAGTTACGTGGGGCACGGTGGCGCTGTGTACTAATGCGTACTGCACGTCGATGGTGAATTTGTCTTCAACCAATGCTAATCCTGATTGCGCGGAGTAAGTAAAATGGGGAGGCCGACAGTTGCTCGATGGTTCTTTTCGGGCACTACGGCTTGGTTCGCCCGTAAAACATGAGGTGACCCTGGCTGTCGAAAATGTCGTTAAGCCCAGATAAACTAGAATTACTGTGAGCACTGCTCACTAAAGATACCACCCACTCCAACCAAGAAACATTTCACAACAGTAAAAAAGTATTTAATATACACAGCACATCTGTATGTTCTCCGAAAACATGAGATCAATTTTCAATATGAGAAAGGGTAAATATTACAAAGAGCATGCAAGATGAAAAAATAAAAATACCTGAAAGCAGAATAGAAGGTGCACATCTATAATGTATATAAAAGAATGTCTGAGAGTTTCAATGAAATTCGCCCACTGGTATAAGAGGAGTAGCGGATAGCAGGAGTGTACCCCCCTAAAGCATCACAACAATTTGGCTAAGTTCATTTCGCCCTTTGGGAAAGAGTAAAAAATAAAAATACCTGAAAGCAAAATAGGAGGTGCACATCTATAATGTATAGAAAAGAATGCCTGTAAGTTTCAATGAAATCCACCCACTGGTTTAAGAGGAGTAGCGGATAGCAGATGTGTACCCCCAAAGCGTCACGGACGTACGGACGTACGGATGTACGGAAGTACGGAAGTACGGACACCATGAATGCTATATACCGCCCACTTTTCAAGTGGGTGGTATAATAAATACATGAGTAAGGGAAAGTTAGCACCCCTGAATTTCCTAAAGCAGTCATACTGCGGGTATGGAAATTTCATTTTAAGATTGAAATTTCGAAATGTTAACGAATTTGTATCATCGATGTGCGCATCATTTCACAAACTTCAGGCAATTTTCCGTAGATTCGTATAAAAAGCTGGCTCCGCGCAAATTTTTCCCGTTGACCTGTTCATTATTTATTTTCTGTTCATTATATCAACAGTGTGCGCATCGTGACATATAATATAGACACATTAAAATAAAAGTCTAGGAGGTGAGATTTCCTAATTTTTTTTCCTAGCAAGAATATAAACCAGCGAATTACTGTAAAAACACATTCGCTATTTTATTTATTGATTGGAGTTCAACAACACTTTCCACAGCCAGGATCACTTCGTGTCGGAAAGTTTCACGGGTGCAGGTACCCGAAGAGAACCACTGAGCAGCGGCGAGCAACTGCCAGACTCCCAACGTACTGAGGCTACACAAGCAGGGTTAGCATTGGTTGAAGACAAGTGCACTATCGACGTGCAGTACGCCTTAGTAAACAGCGCTACTGTGCTCACACGAAACATTCGCCAAACCCTTACCAAGTGTTGGTAGGTGCGACACCAATCGACATTCGTAGCGACTGGTTATCTGTGAAGTAGTTGCTTCTAATTCGGAGCCGTATTATTCATAAGGCCGACTGGGCTGAAGCCCAAGGGCCCGCCAATATTTTTTTTTTTTTTTTTTTGGCTGAGGCACTTGTGGTTTAATGGTTAAAAACACTTTGGATTCCACGCCGTAGCGAAACATGTACATATGTATTTATCCATATGTATACTCTCATAAGTATACTATATATATTTATTTATATACAGGACATTATTTTAATGCTTATTTAACTAATATGTCAAGTTGTGAGGAGAATTCTTCAGAAGACCCGCAAAATGGATATAGAGCTATGTACTGCGGCATAGTGCCTGCCGTACCAGGGTCAGGCAGTCAGCTGTAGTGTGGTGAAAGATTGAAGTGCCGGAGGGGGGCCCGAGGCCGAAGTACCTAAAAGCCTAGCTAGGGGCCCGGCCATGGGTTAATACGGCACTGTTCTAATTACCTTGCCCTGAAAGGCAAAAGTTTCCTTTTGTGACTTTTTATAAATGAAAACAACAGACAGCTTGGGGAGCTGTCTGTTGTTTTCGTTTATAAAAAGAAACAAAAGAATACTTGGCTTCATTTTTTGATGTCATGGATCTTTTCTCAACAAAAATATGTTTCTTAATACGACCTTCCTCGCTCGTCTAAAAAATTCAAGGGAGATAACGTTATCGAAAGTCGCTTTTCATGGTGACACATGTCAGTGATGAGACATTCCAGCAGTGTGTGGGGGAGGGTTGTTCCGCAGTAAGACCGGCAGATGAAATGATAATATATGGAGTTCTATTAATTCGATGAAAACAGTAGGCGCGCACTTTGTCAAAGTCAGACACGGTCCAATAGGCCTACCGTTTTTCATACCAATACCGAGACAATGGGTCTACCTTAATCCTTGATCTAAGACGAATAGCGGCGACACTTGCAGAAATAGTCTAGAATAACTTGATTTTCTTTTTATACTTCACACAATCACAGGTCACGACCTTCACTGAAACGAGGTCAACGAGCTTGTTGAAATGAGGGGTCCTGAGCAACGTTTCTGAGGCCAAAATGTTAAAAAATAATAAAATTTGAATGGATAGCCTTGGCGGTTTCGTTGGGTAAAGGGTAAAGAAAACGCGACTTATTTCCTTAATTTTCTTGTTAGGCAATGACGCACTGGGTTTAACTCTTAACCCGCAGTGTTTTCAAAATATTTTTCATCAAATCTAGTCATGGCTGCTGTGAAACAGCCATGACTAGATCTGATAAAAAATGTATCCATATTGACCTCAAGAAATTATTGATCAAAAAGGCCCTTCAATTTACAGGTGGAGAATTTGATTAATTGCACTCTAATTATACTTATTTCAGTGGCAAGATATTTCGTGTCCTCGTCAGGAATATTGACCAGCAGCATACAAGGATCTAGTTCCCACTGATCAGTGCTCAAAATAACTTTTTTTCTTTGCGTAGCAAAATGCTACGTATTTCCAAATGAAAGTGTCAATGACACTGTAGAGTAACTTGTGTGTTGTGTTTGATGAAAGGGATAATGTTCAATGTTTATGAATGGATTATGAAATAAGACAAGAATTGTGATAATTGGGAATATGTTCATTTCTGTTCCCTGTATGCTATGTTTATGATAAAAATAACATGAGGTGTACACTGTACTAAAGAGCTGAGGGGTGGGTTAATATGACCTCACAGTTAATGTATGTGGCCCTCACAGTTAATGTATATCAACAAAAGTTACCAAGTTACAGTGAAATTATTCCAAAACGAGTCATCCTATCAAGTTACATTAAAATCCCTTCATAAATATGGCCTGTAGACTGTGCTAAAGGTTTTCGGGCTTCGGGCCCCTGTAGCCGTCAGTTTCCCAATTGCGTCCAAAGGGGACGTTCTCATCTAGACATTATATGAAGTCAACCTACCATGTTACAATGAAATCCCTTCATAAATATGACCTGTAGACTGTGCTAAAGGTTTTTGGGCTTTGGGCTCTGGCAGCCATCATGGTTGAATGATCGCAACCAAAAGGGGACATTCTCATCTGGGCATCATCTGGAGTGATCCTACAAAGTTACAATGACATTCCTTCATAAATATGACCTGTAGACTGTGCTCAAGGTTTTTGGGCTTCGGGCCCCTGAAGCCGTCACAGCTGACCAATCACGACCAAAAGGGGATGTCATCATCTAGGCATTATATGGAGTCAAATTTACGGGTTACAATGAAGTCCTTCCATAAATATGACCAATAGACTGCTAAAGGTTTTGGGGTTTTAGGTTCGGGCAGCCATCAAGGCTGAATGATCGCGACCAAAAGGGGACGTTCTCATCTAGACATTATTTAGAGTCATCCTACCAGGGTACAATGAAATTACTTCATAAATATCACCTGTAGACTGTGCTAAAGATTTTCGGGCTTTGGGCCCCTGTAGCCAACACAGTTGCCTAATGGTGTCCAAAAGGGGCTGTTCTCATCTAGACATTACATGAAGTCAACCTACCAAGTTACAATGAAATCCCTTCATAAATATGATCTGAAGACAGTGCTAAAGGTTTTCGGGCTTCAGGCTTGGGCAGCCATCATGGTTGAATGATCGCAACCAAAATGGGACATTCTCATCAGGACATCATCTGGAGTGATCCTATGAAGTTACAATGAAATCCCTTCATAAATATGACCTGTAGACTGTGCTAAAGATTTTCGGGCTTCAGGCACCTGCAGCCATCACAGTTGACCAACCACGCTCAAAAGGGGATGTCATCATCTAGGCATTATATGGAGTCAACCTAACAAGTTACAATGAAATCCTTCCATAAATACGACCTACAGACATGCTGAAGGTTTTTGGGCTCGGGCAGCCATCAAGGCTGAATGATCGTGACCAAAAGGGGACGTTCTCATCTGGACACTATTTGGAGTCATCCTACCAAGCTACAATGAAATCCCTTCATAATTATGACCTGTAGACTGTTCTAAAGGTTTTCGGGCTTTGGGCCCCTGAAGCCGTCACAGTTGCCCAATCGTGTCCAAAAGGGGACGTTCTCACCAAGACATTATATGAAGTCAACCTACCAAGTTACAATGAAATCCCTTCATAAATATGACCTGTAGACTGTGCTAAAGGTTTTCTGGCTCCGGGCTCGGGCAGCCATCATGGTTGAATGATCGCAACCAAAGGGGACAATCTCATCTGGGCATCATCTGGAGTGATCCTGCGAAGTTACAATGAAATCCCTTCATAAATATGACCTGTAGACTGTGCTCAAGGTTTTCGGGCTTCGGGCACCTGTAGCCATCACACTTCACAAATCACGACCAAAAGGGGATGTCATCATCTAGGCATTATATGGAGTCAACCTATCAGGTTACAATGAAATCCTTCTATACATATAACCTTTTGCCTATGCTAAAGGTTTTTGGGCTCGGGCACCCATCAAGGCTGAATGATCATGGCCAAAATGGGACGTTCTCATCTAGACATCATTTGGACTCATCCTACCAAGGTGCAATGAAATACCTTCATAAATATGACCTGTAGACAGTGCTAAAGTTTTTCGGGCTTCAGGCACCTTTAGCCGTCAAAGTTGCCCAATCATGTCCAAAAGGGGACGTTCTCATCTAGACATTATATGAAGTCAACCTATCAAGTTACAATGAAATCCCTTCATAAATATGACCTGTAGATTGTGCTTAAGGTTTTCGGGCTTCGGGCTCGGGCAGCCATCATGGTTGAATGATCGCAACCAAAGGGGACAATCTCATCTGGGCATTATCTGGAGTGATCCTACGAGGTTACAATGAAAGCCCTTCATAAATATGACCTGTAGACTTGTGCTCAAGGTTTTTGGGCTTCGGGCACTTGTAGCCATCACAGCTGACCAATCATGACCAAAAGGGGATGTCATCATCTAGGCATTATATGGAGTCAACCTAATACGTTACAATGAAATCCTTCCATAAATATGACCTTTTACATATGCTAAAGGTTTTTGGGCTCGGTCACCCATCAAGGCTGAATGATCGCGATCAAAATGGGACGTTCTCATCTAGACATTATTTGGAGTCATCCTACCAAGTTACAATGAAATCCCCTCATAAATATGACCTGTAGACTGTGCTAAAGGTTTTCGGGCTTCGGGCACCTTTAGTCGTCACAGTTGCCCAATCATGTCCAAAAGGGGACGTTCTCATCTAGACATTATATGAAGTTAACCTACCAAGTTACAATGAAATCCCTTCATAAATATGACCTGTAGACTGTGTTAAAGGTTTTCGGGCTTCAGGCTCGGGCAGCCATCATGGCTGAATGATCGCATCCACAGGGGACAATCTCATCTGAGCATCATCTGGAGTGATCCTAAGAAGTTACAATGAAATCCCTTCATAAATATGATCTGTAGACTGTGCTAAAGGTTTTCGGGCTCGGGCACCTTTGGCCGTCGCAGTTGCCCAATCATGTCCAAAAGGGGACGTTCTCATCTAAACATTATATGAATTTAACCTACCAAGTTACAATGAAATCCCTTCATAAATATGACCTCTAGACTGTGCTAAAGGTTTTCGGGCTTCGGGCCCCTGTTGCCGTCACAGTTGCCCAATCACGTCCAAAAGGGGACTTTCTCATCTAGACATTGTATGAAGTCAACCCACCAAGTTACAATGAAATTCCTCAATAAATATGACCTGTAGACTGTGCTAAAGGTTTTCGGGTTTTGGGCTCGGGCAGTCGTCACGGTTGGCAGATCATGCCCAAATGGGGAAATTCTCATCTAGACATCATAAGGAGTCATCCTACCAAGTTACAATGAAATCCCTCCACATTAAACATGACCTGCAGACTGTGCTAAAGGTTTTTGGGTTTCGGGCTTGGGCAGCCATCACGGTTGATAGATCATGCCCAAAAGGTGACGTTCTCATCTAGGCATTATACAGAGGCATCCTACTGAGTTACAATGAAATCCCTTTATAAATACGACCTGTAGACTGTGCTAATGGTTTTCGGGTTTTGGGCTCGGGCAGCCATACCGGTTGCCCGATCACGACCAAAAGGGGACGTTCTCGTCTAGACATGACCCCAAACCTGCATATGAAATTTCGTGACGATCAGACAAGAACTGCGGGGTGTAGCCCGTGCTAAAGGAAAATGTGAACAGACGTCAGACTCACAGACTAACAGACTTCCGCACGCGTGAAGGCAATAGCTTATCTTGACTGTCAGGTTAAGCTAAAAATGAATAGCATTTTGTAAAAATTACAAAGCTATTTTTGTATACCAGAGTTATGTTATGCTGTTTTATATTGAATTCTTCTAAGTAGATAGAATAGTTTCCATCCATTTCTGGGCATTTCCAAATGATCTGCAACACATGAAACATTTGCTATGTTTTTTTTAACTGAACTGCCTTTAAGGGTTGCATGGACTTGTATACTGTTATAAATGGCGTCTTGGTTCTTTAATAGAGTTCTCAAAATGGAAGTTGGGATTTATAATTTGATGGGCTTGTAGTTATTTTTAATGGACATTTTATGCAAAATGTTGTAAAAACAGGAAATATTTAAACCAACAGAACTCATCTTACATATGAAGTTGCTAATGATGCTTGATGGAAAGTTAATCTGAGTTATGCCTGGAATGTTCCACAATCAGAAGTAAAGCATCAGTGAACTAGTTTTCAAATTTGTTTGCAATTTTTCATTTACATTTTGCGATGCAAGATAATCAACTAATAGGCTGCAGTTGATTATCTTGTATCACAAAATGCTATACATAATTGAACATTGTGTAGCTTTTTGCAAGTTTTGCATAGCAAAAAAGCGACGTGACATCGCTTATTTTGTATATATTTATATCAGAGAATCAAATTCAAGCTCTATTTCAACAATTTTTTCGGGGAATTTGATGACGGTTTTCAAGGACAATCATGGCTGAAAAAATCGGACGAACGGTCGCTTCATTCGCCCATTTTAGAGGACTTCCACTCCAAGCATTGGTTTGAAACAGCGCTTGTTTACCGCAGTAAACAAGAAACTCCAGGGGACCTGCGGGCCCTCACCTGACATGGTAGTCTAAATATCAAACCAGGGATTTGAATAAGCTGCATACGCCTCTCCTAAGAAAAGCATATACCTACTAGATGAAGCGATTGTGTGCCCACACAATACACAGGATTTTCCTTCTATTTTCAGTTCCTGCACTTTTACGTCCCAAAATTGAGATAAACGCATAAAAAACAGATTTTTTTCCCAAAACAAAATATTTTCAGCCTCAATTTTTTTTTCTTAAAACGCATAAAAAACTAATTTCCGGATTTTGGTCCAAAATTTTCTAAGTCCCACCCGAACCCCAAATTTTCAGTGTAAAAAAAAAAAAATTTTTTTCTCCTAAAATTGACCAAAATGCATAAAAAACAAAAAAGAAATTTTCGGATTTTGGTCCAAAATTTTCTAAGTCCCACCCGGACCCCAAATTTTCAGTGTAAAAAAAAAAAAAAAATTTTTCTCTTAAAACTGACCGAAACGCATAAAAAACCAAAAAAAAATTCAGGATTTTGGTCCAAAATTTTCCAAGTCCCACCCGGACCCCAAATTTTCAGTGTAAAAAAAAAATTTTTTCTTTGTCTTAAAATTGACCGAAAAAAACAAAAAACAAATTTTCGGATTTTGATCCAAAATTTTCTAAATCCCACCCGGACCCCATATTTTCGGTGTAAAAAAATTTTCTTTTTTTTGTCTTAAATTTGACCGAAATGCATAAAAAAAAAAAAAAAAAAATTTCAGATTTTGGTCCAAAATTTTCCCACCCGCACCCCAAATTTTCAGTGTCAAATTTTTTTTTTCTCTCTCTCTCTCTTAAAATTGACCGAAATGCATAAAAAACAACAACAAAAATTCAAGATTTTGGTCCAAAATTTTCTAAGTCCCACCCGGACCCCAAATTTTCAGTGTAAAAAAAAAATGTTTTTTTCTCTTAAAATTTACCAAAATGCATAAAAAACAAACAAACAAAATTCAGGATTTTGGTCCAAAATTTTCTTAGTCCCACTGGACCCCAAATTTTCAGTGTAAAAAAAAATTTTTTTTTGTCTTAAAATTGACCGAAAAAAACAACAAAAAAAATTTTCGGATTTTGATCCAAAATTTTCTAAGTCCCACCCGGACCCCAAATTTTCAGTGTAAAAAAAAATTGTTTTTTTCTCTTAAAATTGACCAAAATGCATAAAAAACAAAAAAAAAAATACGGATTTTGGTCCAAAATTTTCTAAGTCCCACCCGGACACCAAATTTTCAGTGTAAAAAAAAATAATTTTGTTTGTCTTAAAATTTACCGAAACGCATAAAAAACAACAAAAAGAAATTCCGGATTTTGGTCCAAAAATTTTCCAAAGTCCCACCCGGACCCCAAATTTTCAGTGTAAAAAAAAAAATTTTTTTTTGTCTTAAAATTGACCGAAACGCATAAAAAACAAAAAAAAAATTTTTCAAAGTCCCACCCGGACCCCAAATTTTCAGTGTAAAAAAAAAAAAAAATTTGGGTCTTAAAATTGACCGAAACGCATAAAAAAACAAAAAATAAAATTTCCAGATTTTGGTCCAAAATTTCTAAGTCCGCAACGGGACCCCAAATTTTCAGCCCAAATATGAACCCAGGGACTTGGTTTGAGCAAACTTGGATCTCACCCCTCTAAGGATGCTGCATACCAAATATCAAAAGATTCTTATTGGTAGATCTGAAGAAGAAGATTTTTAAAGAAAATTCCTCATACTGCACTAATTTAAACATTTGGGCTCCCATAGAGAGCCCAAATATCGACCCAGTCAATTGCTTTCAATAAACATGTGAAACAATCTTCCAAAGATGTTATATGTGAAATTTGAAAGCTTTTGGAGCAGTGGTTTGGGAGAAAAGTAGTCTTATATGTTTTTTCCATTACCCACGGTGTTAAAAATGCTGACTCAGCACTTTTTCAAAGTCCCCAAAAGTACCCCATGATAAAACCGATGGCAATTTTTTTTACCATTCCATTCTGTTGGTCCTAAGGAAGCTTCACAACAAATAAGAATTCTCAGTGCCGTGTAGTTTTGGAGATATGGGCGTTTTAATTTTTTTTCTATTTTTAGCTCCTGCGGTCCCCATGGGGCGACGGGAAAAAATTTTTTGGCATAAATTAAGTACTTATGACCCAATAAGCCCTCATATCAAATTTGGTCAAAATTTGCCTCTCGGTTTGGAAAATAGAAATTTTGGGAGGGGCAAATATTCTTTCCCCTCCCATTACGACGCCAAGTATAGCCCCACAAACTTCTCTTGAACAAATCTGAGTCTACACCTCAAAAGTAAGCTGCACACCAAATATCAAGTCTCTGCTACTGCTGGTTCATGAGAAGAAGATTTTTAAGATTTCAGCACACTTTTTGGGTGTGGTCCTACCCACGGGCGAGGCAACTTGATTTGAACAAAATCAAATTGCGATGTCATAACAAACTATTATCTCAAATATCAATTAAATTGGTTCAGCGGTTTGGGAGGAGAAGACGCAAACACCATGCTCACGGACGACGACGGACGACGGACGACGGACAACGGACGACGGACAGTGAGTGATTACTATAGCTCTCCTGACTGAAAGTCAGGTGAGCTAAAAATAGCAACGTGAAACGTTGCATGTGCCTCCTCCTGCAATACCATGGATAGCATGTGCTGCTCAATGGAATGGTGACATTTCTCAATATGGCATAAATATCTGCCATTTTGAACAGACTTCACCTGCTTATCCATTCAACATGGGCATTATAAAGTGTATTCAACTTTCTGTTGTCAATCAATAGAAGATATTCCTGAAAATAGTGCACAATACAGTCACATGACTTCTGGTGTCAACTGCAGAGACGCTATGGAGCTTGGACAAAAGAATTGACTTCAGTGATCTAGAGGTTAAATAAATGAATACTAAGTCACGCTTAAAAGATAACTTTTTCAAATTTATACAATAAAACACAAGAGAAGAATGTATCAATGACATAACAGAGTGGATGCTGGTGCATGCATACATTCCTTATGGAACCAAACGGATACTCGATACATATTCTCAATAACGTACTATAATGACATGTAGTTCTAGGTGGGATGTGGGTTAACCCTTTACCTAACACGAAAGGCAGACGACACTTGCAAATAAAATTCATGAATAACTCATTTTTTTCATTTTGTGCGTCAAAAACATAGCATACATGTATGACCCATTATTGGAACGAGCTCGTTACAATGAGGAGTCATAAGCTATGTTTTTGAGACAAACAGAGAAAAAAACAATGAAAATTGGATGGTGATTTTTGTGAACAGCGCTGGCCGGTTTTGGCCGTTACACTGGGTGAAGGGTTAAAGTTTCAAGAAAATAATTTGAACATCAGTCTATTTCAGATTAACGACATGCAACTTTATCTGTTACCTAACGTAAACGGCCATAACTAGACAATGCTATTCACAAAAATCTCCAAATTAGATTTATTTATTGGTGTTTAAGGTCACTTTCAGAAGCTATACCAGGTCATACCACGACAACAAAATAGGTATTAAGTCAAGTTTAGCCAATCGTTTATACTTCTTCTGCCTTCCTTAGACGACACCCACCCTAGGCATTGATTACTGGGTCCTATTTTACAAGTAAATCGTCCGAACTTTTTCACCACAGTAAACAAGAAATGCTTCAATGCCTATGGTTTTCACGAGCATCAAAATTGGTCATTTTCTCATTTTTCTACCTCACAGACATAACTTATGACACATCATTGGAACGAGCTCTTTTTTTGGCAAACAAACTTTTTAGTTATTCAAGATTTATTTCGAGTATCGCCTTCTTATTTGTGTTAGGTAAAGGGTTAATGCTTCCCATCGCTCATTTCCGTTATTTATTTTAAGGTGTTTAACCCTTTACCTAATATGAAAAGCAGATGACGCTTGCAAACAAAATTCTTGAATAACTAATTTTTTCATTTTTTGTCTCCAAACATAGGTTATGTCCCCTCATTGGAATGAGCTCATTCCAAAGAGGGGTCATAATCAATGTTTTTGAGACCAAAAATGAAAAAAAATGAAAATTAATTGACGATTAATGTGAAAAGCGCTGGCCAGTTTTGTCCATTACGTCGTGTAAATGGTTAACGACTTGATGTAGTTGAAATATTTGTCAAGGTGGATTATCATTAAAAAGGGTTAAGGTCACTTTTAGGGCTGAAAGATTTTTTAATTTAGGAATCGATTAATCATCGCAAATAATCGATGATAATCGATTAATCGTACCTAAATGCCCCCCCCCCCCCCCCCCCCCCCCCCCCCCACACACACACACTCTCTTTGAAGTCGATAAAAATGAAGTTCAAGTCAGTTGACCTACCTCAAGGAAACAACGAAGACGATCCTTTTTTAGGTACATTCAAAGCTTTGATGTTCTGAACTTTTGAATCATCAGTGTGACAATCAAGAACTTCGCAACTGCCGACCGGTCTTGATTATTGCACTGACGGTTCAACAGTTCAGAACATCAAAGCTTTGATGAATGTACCTGAAAGACAATTGCTTCCAACAGCTTCTCGGGGGTTTAACATCGATGTTCTTAACTCGTTACCTTTAGAAACAATAGTTTTTTCATCAAATTTTCTTTTAATTATTAAACGTCTAAAACGGGATACAATTTACCGATTGTTCGACAACGAAAAATACTAATCGATTTCGCCGTGACCAATCAACAGTCGATTAATTGATTAATCGTGACAGCCCTAGTCACTTTCAGTAGCTATGCCTACTATCTTGACCACAAAATAATGTATGAAGTCAAGTTTAGCCAATAGTTTATACCTATGCTTCCCTCTTTAGAAGACTCCCATCTGTGATGTTGGTTACAAGGTCCTATTTTATCAGTAAACCAAAATTTATTTACCACAGTAAACAGGCACCACTTCACATTCCCGAGGATGCATTTATTTATTTATCGGTGTTTAAGGTCACATACTTATGCACAATGGCTAATCATGACCGTGAGTTTTACAGGTGGAGGAAGCTCAAGCCGGCGTACCCGGAGAGAACACCGAGCAACGACGAGCAGCTGCCCGCTCCCCAACATCGTAACTCCACGCTGAAGCACAGGCAGGGTTAGATTGGTTGAAGACATGAGCACCATTGACGTGCAGTACGCCTTAGTACACGGCGTCATCGTGCCCCCATGCAGGCAATCGGGGTTAAGTGCCTTACCCAAAGACACAACGCAGGAGTCAGAATCGATCGCGCAGACGGTCACCCATCCGAGGACTAACCGGGCTCGATGTTGATTAACTTCGGTTATCTAACGAGAACCGGTTACCGCAATGCCACCGCGCCCCCTCCAGAGGTTGCATAGGGAATGAATTATGTTGTTAACCCAATGCTTATCCTTCTACTAACATGTACACAGGTAACACACAATATGCATTATACTTAGTTCGGTTTCCAAGACAGAACCCTGTCAGTTCAATATCTCTGAAATGGTGCAGCGCAGTTATTTTTAATTTTCAGAATTTGTTCACAGGTCTTTACTGTTTTTACAATTTATGAGAGAGTGCTAAAGGACTCTCAAAAAAATTTCGACATGGCAAATCTGTATAAATTAACTTATTTCACTTCAAAGATAATATGAAGCACATCCACGAAACATGAAGCCTTTTAACCTTTTATCCAATGTAACAGCAAATGAAAGTGTCAATGACACTGTAGCTCAACTTGTTAAGACATGTACATGTATAGTATGTGACACAGCAATGACAAACATCTAGGTAATGACCTGATAACAAAGGTACATATAAAGGATTGTAACGGTCTGTACATAAATACTGACCGTAGCCTTAACAAATGTATAGGTAAAGTATTGTGAAGGTGGGTGACAGTCAGATGCTAAACTAGAAAAGAAATCTTTGAGTCCCAGAGTGGGTCTGACTGAACCCCAAAATATTTGTTCTCATAGCACAGTGATAACAAAGGCACCCCAAAACACACTCGTTCCTGTCCCAAGGTGAAAACAAAGGGACCCAAGAAGTTCGTGAAGATCAGTTCATAAATACGAGCTGTATAGAAGTTGTGACAAAAAAACTGATTGGACCTAATTTCAATACAAAATGGCCACTGGCAGCCATTTTGAATTTTGGGCCGCACCCAGAAACACTCGTTCTGTCCCAAGGTGATAAAGGTACCCAAGAAGTTTTGTGAAGATCGGTTCATAAATACAGCCTCTAGCCCGAGCCGTATTGACATGTGCACTTACAGTGTGTAAGTAGCACTGAATAAATCAAAGTTCATCTAATTTGCATAATTTCTGCACGAGAAAAAACCCCGTATTATATGTGATGTATTCCATGTTACTAAACATTCATACAAAAATTTATTCAAATCAGAACTTTCATACAGAAGTTCTGTACAAAAGACTGATTGCACTAATTTTGGTACAAAATGGCTGCTGGTGGCCATCTTGAATTTTGGACCACACCCAAAAACACTCATTCTCATCCCACGGTGATAACAAAGGTACCCAAGAAGTTTCGTAAAGATCGGTTCATAAATACGGCCTCTAGCCCAAGCCATATAGAGGTTGTGTACAAGAAACTGATTTGACCTAATTTCGGTACAAAATGGCCACTGGCAGCCATCTTGAATTTTAGACCGCACCCAGAAACACTCGTTCTCGTCCCAAGGTGATAACAAAGGTACCCAAGACGTTTCGTGAAGATCGGTTCATAAATACAGACGCAAGCCCGAGCCGTATTGACATGTGTACTTACTGTGTGTAAGTAGCACTGAAAAAATCAAAGTTCATCTAATTTGCATAATTTTTGCACGAGAAAAAAACCCATATTGTATGTGATGTATCCCATGGTACTAAACATTCACACAAAAAATTATTCAAATCAGCGCTTTCATATGGAAGTTCAGTGCAAAAATCTGATTGCACCTAATTTTGTACAAAATGGCTGCCATCGGCCATCTTGAATTTCGGACCGGACCCCAAAACACTCGTTCTCGTCCCGCGGTGATACCAAAGGTACCCAAGAAGTTTCGTAAAGATCGGTTCATATATATGGCCTCTAGCCCGAGCCGTATTGGCATTTGCACTTATAGTGCTGAAAGCAACACCAAAAAACATCAAAGTTAGTCTAATTTGCATAATTTACGCACGAGAAAAAAAAACGTATTATATGTGATGTATCCCATGGTACTAAACATTCATACAAATGAAAGTGTCAATGACACTGTAGCTTAACTTGTGTGTTGTGTTTGATGAAAAGGATAATGTTCAATGTTTAAGAAAGGATTATGAAATAAGACAAGAATTGTGATAATTGGGAATATGTTCATTTCTGTTCCCTGTATGCTATGTTTATGATAAAAATAATATTAGGTGTACACTGTACTAAAGATCTGAGGGGTGGGTTAATATGACCTCACAGTTAATATATGTGGCCCTCACAGGTAACGTATATCAAAAAAAGTTACCAAATTACAATGAAATTATTCCAAAATGAGTCATCCTATCAAGTTACATTAAATCCCTTCATAAATATGGCCTGTAGACTGTGCTAAAGGTTTTCGGGCTTCGGGCCCCTGTAGCCGTCAGTTTCCCAATTGCGTCCAAAGGGGACGTTCTCATCTAGACATATGACGTCAACCTACCAAGTTACAATGAATTCCCTCCATAAATACGATCTGTAGACTGTTCTAAAGGTTTTCGGGCTTCAGGCACCTGTAGACATCACAGTTGACCAACCACGACCAAAAGGGGATGTCATCATCTAGGCATTATATGGAGTCAACCTAACAAGTTACAATGAAATCCTTCCATAAATACGACCTACAGACATGCTAAAGGTTTTTGGGCTCGGGCAGCCATCAAGGCTGAATGATCGTGACCAAAAGGGGACGTTCTCATCTGGACACTATTTGGAGTCATCCTACCAAGCTACAATAAAATCCCTTCATAATTATGACCTGTAGACTGCTCTAAAGGTTTTCGGGCTTTGGGCCCCAGACGCCATCACAGTTGCCCACTCGTGTCCAAAAGGGGACGTTCTCATTATATGAAGTCAACCTACCAAGTTACAATGAAATCCCTTCATAAATATGACCTTAGACTGTGCTAAAGGTTTTCGGGCTTCGGGCTTGGGCAGCCATCATGGTTGAATGATCGCAACCAAAGGGGACAATCTCATCTGGGCATCATCTGGAGTGATCCTGCGAAGTTACAATGAAATCCCTTCATAAATATGACCTGTAGACTGTGTTCAAGGTTTTCGGGCTTCGGGCACCTGTAGCCATCACAGTTGACCAATCACGACCAAAAGGGGATGTCATCATCTAGGCATTATATGGAGTCAACCTAACAATGTTACAATGAAATCCTTCTATAAATATAACCTTTTGCCTATGCTAAAGGTTTTTGGGCTCGGGCACCCATCAAGGCTGAATGATCACGGCCAAAATGGGACGTTCTCATCTTGACATTATTTGGAGTCAACCTACCAAGTTACAATGAAATCCCTTCATAAATATGATCTGTAGACAGTGCTAAAGGTTTTCGGGCTTCTGGCACCTTTAGCCGCCAAAGTTGCCCAAACATGTCCAAAAGGGCACGTTCTCATCTAGACATTATATGAAGTCAACCTACCAAGTTACAATGAAATCCCTTCACAAATATGACTTGTAGACTGTGCTTAAGGTTTTCGGGCTTCGGGCTCGGGCAGCCATCATGGTTGAATAATCGCAACCAAAGGGGGCAATCTCATCTGGGCATCATCTGGAATGATCCTATGAAGTTACAATGAAATCCCTTCAAGGTTTTTGGGCTTCGGGCACTTGTAGCCAACACTGCTGACCAATTACGACCAACAGGGGATGTCATCATCTAGGCATTATATGGAGTCAACCTAATAGGTTACAATGAAATCCTTCCATAAATATGACCTTTTACCTATGCTAAAGGTTTTTGGGCTCGGGCACCCATCAAGGCTGAATGATCGCGATCAAAAGGGGACGTTCTCATCTAGACATTATTTGGAGTCATCCTACCAAGTTACAATGAAATCCCCTCATAAATATGACCTGTAGAGTGTGCTAAAGGTTTTTGGGCTTCGGGCACCTTTAGCCGTCACAGTGGCCCAATCATGTCCAAAAGGGGACGTTCTCATCTAGACATTATATGAAGTTAACCTACCAAGTTACAATGAAATCCCTTCATAAATATGACCTGTAGACTGTGCTAAAGGTTTTCGGGCTTCGGCAGCCATCATGGATGAATGATCGCACGTTCTCATCTAGACATTATATGAAGTTAACCTACCAAGTTACAATGAAATCCCTTCATAAATATGACCTGTACACTGTGCTAAAGGTTTTCGGGCTCGGGCAGCCATCATGGGTGAATGATCGCAACCATAGGGGACAATCTCATCTGAGCATCATCTGGAGTGATCCTAAGAAGTTACAATGAAATCCCTTCATAAATATGACCTGTAGACTGTGCTCAAGGTTTTCGGGCTTTGGGCACTTGTAGCCATCACAACTGACCAATCACGACCGAAAGGGGATGTCGTCATCTAGGCATTATATGGAGTCAACCTAACAGGTTACAATGAAATCCTTCCATAAATATGACCTTTTGCCTATGCTAAAGGTTTTTGGGCTCGGGCACCCATCAAGGCTGCATGATCGCGATCAAAATGGGACGTTCTCATCTAGACATTATTTGGAGTCATCCTGCCAAGTTACAATGAAATCGTATCATAAATATGACCTCTAGACTGTGCTAAAGGTTTTCGGGCTTCGGGCTCCTGTAGCCGTCACAGTTGCCCAATCATGTCCAAAGGGGGACTTTCTCATCTAGACATTGTATGAAGTCAACCCACCAAGTTACAATGAAATTCCTCAATAAATATGACCTGTAGACTGTGTTAAAGGTTTTCAAGTTTTGGGCTCGGGCAGTCATCACGGTTGGCAGATTATGCCCAAATGGGGAAATTCGCATCTAGACATCATAAGGAGTCATCGTACCAAGTTACAATGAAATCCCTCCACATTAAACATGACCTGCAGACTGTGCTAAAAGCTTTTGGGTTTCGGGCTTGGGCAGCCATCACGGTTGATAGATCATGCCCAAAAGGGGACGTTCTCATCTAGGCACTATACAGAGGCATCCTACCAAGTTACAATCAAATCCCTTCATAAATACGACCTGTAGACTGTGCTAATGGTTTTCGGGTTTTGGGCTCGGGCAGCCATACCGGTTGCCTGATCGCGACCAAAAGGGGACGTTCTCATCTAGACATGACCCCAAACCTGCATATGAAATTTCGTGACGATCAGACAAGAACTGCGGGGTGTAGCCCGTGCTAAAGGAAAATGTGAACAGACGTCACAGACTCACAGACTAACAGACTTCCGCACGCGTGATGGCAATAGCTTATCTTGACTTTGTCAAGTTAAGCTAAAAATTATTCAAATCAGCGCTTTCATATGGAAGTTCTGCGCAAAAAACAGATTGCACCTAATTTTGTACAAAATGGCTGTCAGCGGCCAACTTGAATTTCGGATCGGACCCAAAAACACTCATTCTCGTCCCACGGTCATAACAAAGGTACCCAAGAAGTTTCGTAAAGATCGGTTCATAAATGCGGTCTCTAGCCCGAGCCGTATTGAATTGTTGACGGACGACTGGCCATAGCATAAGCTCAAATTTGGCTTCGCCAAAGTTGAGCTAAAAACGGCCAGCGTTATTCTCAAAAATCGTCAATTTTCATTATATTTCATTTTATGTCTCAAAAACATAGGTTATGACCACTCTTTGGAACGAGCTCACTGAACTCGTTCCAATGAGGGGGTGATAACCTTTGTTTTTGAGACAAAAAATTAGTTCTTCAAGAATTTTGTTTGCAAGTGTCATCTGCTTTTCATGTTAGGGAAAGGGTTAATTTTGTGCTACCTGCACTTCAGACTGTGGCACGAAGCCAGTATTCTATAACGAGGGTGTGCTCTAGCCAATTTTTTTTTGGGGGGGGAGGGGGGAGGGCAAAAATGATATTTGAAAGGTCGTTGTGTGGGATTACGAATGGAGGCAACCCTTGTCCTCACTAGGACCTTCTGGTCATTACCCCCAGGACTACCCCCACCCCAACCTCAAGAAAATTTTCCAAAATTTATGCCCTACTAGCGTGTGTAGATCCTATATTGGAGACCATTTTAGGGCTCTATGTTGTGACACAACATACACCCCTAAAATGGTCTACAATATAGGATCAACAGTTGTGTGAGAGTTGCATTGGACCAATGTTTTGAGGGTGCAGCAGAACTTTTAGGGGGGGGGGGCCATGGTCTCTCCCCACACCCCGTAGCTACCCCAATTCAAACATCAAACCATTTACCATACTTCAGTACAAGTTTGACCTCTTGAAAAGTTAACTCTTGTTGACTAAAAAATTTTGTAATCAGTCAAAGAATTACTCTTTACAGTTAAAACCAGAAGTCCTGTCATGAAAATCAAATGCGCACAAATAGCACGTTGATGTGTGCATTAACCCGGAGGTCCATTGGCAGAAACATTGCATGTGTTTGCTATGAGTAACCAGGAGAAACTGCCGTGCTTTGGATGCCATTCGATATGGCAACTGCGCGCAATTCCAAAGCGCAATTAAGCCTAGATAAGCGCACTATTCGTGACAGGACTTCTAGTTTTAACTGTATAACCACTGAATTCCCCAACATTTTTTAACTTTTTGGCCTCAAGATATTCAAAAAAAGTCAATTACACTTTTGATGCATTTTGATGCATTTGACAGAGGTCAACGAACTCTGTCCAACAAGATATAATACAATAAATGTGCAGCTTATCACTCTAAGACAGGAAAATGATCCAGCCCCTGTTAATTGAATACTCCTGTTAATTGAATATTTGTCACTGGTGAATACAAAGTGGCTATTCAATTAACCCTTTACCCAATGCAAAAGATATCAAAATTCATTATTTTAAATACTATTTTTTCAAAACATTAAAGAAAACAAGAGGGCCCACGGGGCCTGAAGCGCTCATCTTGTACAGAACACAATTTAAACAGAGTCCAAGAATGAGTCTACATTAAGCAAGCCATCTCCATAGGCTACACTGTCAATCCTTGAGTCCCTCAGGAGTGACAAAAATAATCTGGGCATCATGCCTTTTCTTCGGTTGATCATAAGTAAAATGTAGAGCTCCCCTATGAAGCCCCTTGATATAACCTATGTGGATTAATCTTAGTACCTCTAGAGGGTACTGAATACAAAATTTTTAATTCTTGAGCAAAATAGCCAATTCCGGCTCCCATAGAGAGCCCAAATATTAACCCAGGCTGTTGATTTGAACACAGTTAAATCTGACTTCCCTAGAGATGTTGTGTACCGAATATGAAAGCATTCTGACTGTTGGATCTGAAGAAGAGAAATTGTAAAAGAAATTTCTTCGAATTGCAGTAAGTTCAAATTTGGGCTACCATAGCGAGCCCAAATATTAACCTATGGATCCGATTTGAACAAACTTGAATCTGACCCCCCTAGAGATGTTGTATACCAAATGTGAAAGCATTCTGACAAGTGAATCTGAAGAAGGTTTTTGAAGAAATTCTCTCATATTGTAGTAAGTTAAATTTCATGTTCCCATATGGAGCCCAGATATTAACCTAAGCACTCGAATTGAACAACCTGGAATCTGACCCCCCCTAGAGATGTTGTATACCAAATATAAAAGCATTCCGACTGGTGGATCTGAAGAAGAAGATTTTTAAAGAAATTTCCTCATATTGCACTAAGTAAAAATTTGGGCTAACATAGTGAGCACAAATATATACCTAGGGATCTGATTTGAACAAACTTGAATCTGACCCCCATGGAGATGTTGCATACCAAATATCAAAGCATTCTGACTGATGCATCTGAAGAAGAAGATTTTTTTAAATTACCCTCCATATTGAACAAAGATCAAATTTGGGCTTCCGTAGGAAGCCCAAATATTAACCTAGGGACTTGGTTTGAACAATCTAGAATCTGACCCTCATAACAATGATGTATACCAAATATTAAAAGATTCTGACTGGTGGTTCTGAAGAAGAAGATTTTTAAAGAATATTCCCCATATTACCCTATGTTAAAACTTCAGGCTCCTGTAGAGAGCCCAAATATGAACCAATGAGCTTTATTTCAACAAATTTTTATCTGACCCCCCTATGAATGCTGTATACCAAATATCAAAAGATTCTGATGATTGGTTCTGGAGAAAAGATTTTTCTAAATTTTTGCAAATATGCTGACTCAGCATTTTTTCGATGCCCATTACAGAACACACTAACATAACCGATGGCAATTTTTTTTACCATTCAATTCTACTGGTCATAAGGATACTTCATACCAAATAAAAGCTCTCTGTTCCGTGGGGTTTGGGAAATATGGGCGTTTGAAAATATTTCTATTTTTAGCTCCCAGGGTTCCCATGGGGATGCAGGATTTTTTTTTTTTTTTGCATGGGTCAAGTACTTATGACCCAATACTACCACAAACCAAATTTGGTTCATACCGGACCATCGGTTCAGAAAACAGAAATTTTGGGCGGGGCCAAAAATCTTACCCCTCCTATTACAAAGCCAAATATTACTTCACGAACTTCGTTTGAACAAACTTGATTCTACACCTCATATGGAAGCTCCATAGCAAATATCAAGTCATTGTACACACTGGTTCTTGAGGTTTTTAAAATATTTTGGAGCATTTTCCCCCACTCCCTTCCTATGGGGCTGGGCATGCTGAGTTGAACAAAAATGAAATGCCCCTTTGGGACCATCACTCACACAAACTTTCACTTGAATTGGCCCAGTGGCTTTGGAGGAGAAGACCAAAACATGGTGTTGACGGACGACGGACGACAGACAACGGACGGAGAGCGATAAGATTAGCTCAGCTTGACTTTGTCAAGATGAGCTAAAAACAATATCAGGCGTCAGGCGACACCTCATTGGGATGAGCTCAATGAGCCCATTCCAATGAGGGCTCAAACGATATGGATTTGTTACTTTTGTAGAAGTTTTCTGAACAGAGCTGAAATGGTTAAAGGGTTTTCTTGAGCGATTAATCATGTGGATTAACTTTGGTTAACCGATTAATCACTTGTCCAAATAGATATCTGAATAATTGCCATACCGTTGATGATTTACAGCATGAACCCTTTACCCAACGTAACACAGGGTTCATACAAAAATTTGCTCACAAAGTTCAAGGGTTTTTTTCAAGGGTTTTTCAAGGGCTTCTTTTTTTCAAGGGCTACATATACTATTCAGCTTGTTGTATGAGCTCTAAAAATCTAAGATTCATGTGACATGGATCTGACTTTGAAAGTCAGGAAGTACTGGTACCCAAAGTGTGATCTGTGTGCGCAACAAACAAGTAAAAGGCGAGTACACATATATTTACAATGCCAAGGAAATAGCTTGGTATTCAAGGGTTTTTCAAGAGATTTCTGAAAGTTCAAGGGTTTCTCAAGGGCTAATTTCAAATTCCAGGGTTTTTCAAGAAAAAACTCATTTTCAAGGGTTTTTCAAGAGCTGTATGAACCCTGTAACAGACAAGACTGACTTGGCCTATATACAAAAATCTCCATTCAAATTTATTATGTTTTCAATTTTTGTCTCAAAAACATAGCTTATGACCCTCTCATTTGAACATGCTCATTGTGCTCGTTACAATGATGGGTCATAAGCTATGTTTTTGAGACAAAAATTGAAAATTTTTAGTAATTCATTAATTTATTTTGCAAGCAACTGCAATGGGTAAAGGGTTAAGAATGACCATTTCCAGCTACTGATACAGTATGATGATCATGCAAGTGAACAAGAATGTCAGCAAGTAACTTGCATGATTTACTCTGTCTCATATAACTGATGTGAGTCAGTGTGACAATGTCTGCCTGTTTTGGAGCAAGTTTGTTCCTTTGTTGGCCCATATAATACAGTAGTTCAAAAGTAACGGTTAATTGAACAATTACTTTTTGGATCGCTCAAGATGTTGATCATTGATTAATTGGTTAACCTTTTCGGCTCTATTTTTGAACATTTTTTTTTAACTACTCAATATATATAATACACAGGCTGCGGCAGATGCGGCCAGTTCATTAGGTAAAGGGTTAACAGGGTTACGCTGCATAAGTATACAAATTTCTTAAGAAAACAGTAGTGTTAACACAGTGGTAAAATTGATGTTAATCTTCAATTTTCATGTTCAACACAGACTTGGAGGCTGAACTTTGCACGGGGTGTTCATAGGTCAATAGAGAAATACACGTTCTGGGTCAAGATGTGCAGAAAAGGGAGAACAAATTATTCTGGGAGTATTGGGGAAAATGCAACTGGACCTGATGGTGGGAGATGTAACAAAATGACTGTTTAGCCCTATGCATGCTAATGTCAAAATTTTCAAATTTCAACCCGAAAATCTTTCCCATAAAGTAACTAGAAATTTAACCAATTTAACCTTGTCTGACAGAGCTCATTGCGCTCTGTCAAACAAGATTGAACTGGCTAAATTCCTAGCTGCATTATGGGTAAAATTTACGGCTTGGAATTTTGATCTTTTGACATCAGTGCATATTTATTTATCTATTGATGTTTAAGGTCACATATTTATGCACAATGGCTAATCATGACCGTGACAGTTTTACGGGTGGAGGAAGCCGGAGTACCCGGAGAGAACCACCGAGCAACGACGAGCAGCTGCCAGCTCCCCAACATCGTTACATAACTCCGCACTGCAGCACAGGCAGGGTTAGATTGGTTGAAGACAAGAGTACCATCGACGTGCAGTACGCCTTAGTACACGGCGTCATCGTGCCCCCACATGGGCAATGGGGGTGAAGTGTCTTTCCCAAGGACACAACACAGTTGTCGCAGGTGGGATTCGAATCGAGGACCTCTCGGCTTGCAGCCTGCACCTCTACAGTACTGTGATCACAAAAGTGGTCTTTTAGTCGAACGGCTCTCGTCCGGCTTCGGTTCCGTCGCGATTGAGAATCGCGGTTCTGTCGATAAAACACGGCAGAATGGAGAAAGAATCGAGACAAAATTCAGGTAGAATCGAGAGAAAATCGCAACGGAAACACCAACACATTGTGAGATGATTTGTTACATGTATTCCTTGATGGTGAAAACTTCAAAGTTTGGCGTGAACGGATCGTACATTCTAAGATTCGTTCGTTGTATTCATATGTCGCATTTAAAAAACAACAAAATCCAGTCGAGTTACAAACCTGAAGATATTTTCCGACTCGCCCCCTTTTCAAATCAACAAAAGTAAAAAATTTGAAAGAAAAGTGTGCGGAGATGTAAATAGATGTGAACAAGTGAACACTATCATAAGAATAGACCTGGTCTGTGCGGGTAAATCCTCAGCGCATCAAACTGAGAACGAAAAGTATAAAGCCTGCAGTCTTAACTCCACCCGTCTTTTATTTTATGGAAATATAGCCAATATGGTACCTTGCGAAATCCCTGTTAGATAAGAGAAACAGAGTATTTCAAGGTCCATCAATTAATGTCATAAAGGATTCAGCAGGATAAGTCCTCTCCCAACAAAATGTCCTTCAATATAGTTTGGTGTAGCCAAACAGACCAACTTTGCCCCGAGTTTCGGTTAAAATGAAAATGAAATCATATAGGCTTACTTTTTTTTTTAAATTCAGAAAGTGACGGCCCGATCCCTAGGCAGATTCAATTATTTTTTTTAAAAATGATTTCCTGAAGAAAAACATGTCTCTAGCCTCCTAACTGGAATGCGCTCGGTCAAATGAGAGCTCACGACCTGAGCTATATTAAGTTGATGCAAAAAAAAAAGGATTTTTTTCAGTTAGACTTGGCTGAGCTTTTTACAGAACTATCTGTTTAACCTACCATTGGATGCAGCCGAGGGTTAACAAATAATTAAACGATTAAAACTATTTCCATTTTCAAAAGTTGTCTTTTTCAGGCACGTAGCCTAGAGTCTACAATATCATGTGTAGAAGACTGGGGGTGGGGGTGGGGGGGAGGGTGTGTGTGTGTGTGTGGGGGGGGGGGGGGGGGGTTCTGGGGGTTAACCAGTAAAATTCAGTGTTGTTCCCCCCCCCCCCCCCCCCACCAAAAAACATTGACTCTATGCAAGACACCCCCCCCCCCCCCCCCCCCCCGCCCCATCCTCTGACTGTGCACCTGGTATATTTACATGTACATCCCCTGCAGTTAAATAAATAAAAGTTCCGTCAGAGACTTCGCACTTTCAAAAGCATTGAAGTAGGACTGATCTACAATTCCATTGAAGCTCCACCAGCGGGAAGGCCACGCCCACCTCAGGGCTATGACCATCGGATATGCATGTGGCATATATCGAGCTGGCTATCCCCCCCCCCCCCCCACACACACACACCGTAAAAACAGGTTTAATCAGAACCACGGAATACATATAGCTCGTTTATGATGGGTGGGGATGGTGTCAATTTTGTTTTTCAAGAAGAATAGGCACATGAGGCCGGTACGACTACTGCCGAGAATCTACAGGGAGGGGGGGGGGGGGGGGGGCAAGGGTAATGCATCACTCGGGAGAGAAGTGTATGTATGTATGGGGGGGGGGGGGGGGGGGCTTAAAAGGATTGAATTGACCTGGATGAATATTTTGCGGTTCAATATCCATAACCAAACTGACTACGAGTTGACTTGATAACGAATTGGTATTTTCGCCATTAAAAACCGCCATGTACCCAAAAGTTCGAAAACTTGACGCTTCACATGCTTCTTAAAATACAAATGTGTTCATGTGATGTCAGTCATTTTGATAATTAAAGGGATAAATTTTTTCTTTTTTTTATTTTTTAAGATCCCAACAACCAACAAAACTCTTGAATTTCTAACGGAGAGAATAGTTGACACGACGATATCGTATTCACCCCAAACTACAGATTGTGGTGAAACTGAAACGGAAAGTACAAATTAAGTTGAGATTGGTGGGTGCTGCCTACACAATGTCAGATCGGGGGTGGGGGGGGGGACAACAAAAAGAGAGGGAGTGGTGAAAGACATAGTGGGTGGAGCGGGGGTGCCTGCCTCAAGTCCATGTTTATCACGATTTTCAAATTCAGATGAATACGATTAGGAATTTATGTTATGATTAATGTTGGGGTGTGGGCAATCACGACATCTGGGAAGTGTTGAATTTGACCCTTTTTTAGAATATATAACAACTCGATACATTGGTTAGGTCTACGTGTACATTAACAGTGCAAACATTTGTGCACATGCAGTTCAGACTGTTCCCTCCGACAAAATCGTGGCGTTGTTGACGTTCGCGAAAAATCTCCGCGAAAATCCAATCGGCGGAATGGAGATTGTGTTTCGCTTTAGCCGCGCTTCTGTCGATATGGTTTTTTTCTTGTCTGTCACCTCGATCGCGACCACGTCGAGAACGGGCCGCGATTTGGTGTCCGCTTTTGTGATCACAGTACTGTACCTACTGAGCCACCGCGCCCGACATCAGTGCATGTGCAGAGGGTTACAAACCGAAAATATGCATCAGAGAAATATTTTGATCAGTGTCGATTGGCACAAACCAAAATTGCGATAAATTACATGAAGTAGTATAATGTCGCTGTTCACACTAAATAATCTACATGTATTTGTTGTTAAAAACGGAGGAAAATATGTACAGTAAAACAGTATTAACCATGGAATCAATTATAAAGGGTTGTTTTGGGAAAACCAATAAGGAGAAAATAAAATAAATACAGAAGTTCACTACTCGAATTCGAGTATGATTTTATCCTCTCGTGGGTTATGTGGATTACATGTATTTCACTCGGCTAACACCTCGGGAAATAATCCTCCACGCAACCAGGCTTGTCATTTTGAGGCGGGCGATCTCACCGGGCCGCAGTCACCCGTCTGAGTTCAAAATGCCATGGACGGTAAACGTCTGTCTAACCCCGATTTCTGCGGACCATTAATTCAGTCGAAGGCACCTCAAAATCGGCCGTCTCAAACGCAGATTGAACAAAGCCTAATTTGTGAAGTTTGTAGTGTCTCGTCGACGCAGTTACCCAGAGACAGTAAGTAACTTTCCAAATACGAGTGAGAGGTCTTCTAATTCCAAAGCTGTAATTAGTTATTACATTGTACATCAGACTGTGACAACTCTCGTGTCATGCGCGATTACGGGACGTATCATCCCCAAGCCTCACCCTTTCAGACTTACTTACTACCTACAGTTAAAACTAGAAGTCCTGTCACGAATAGTGCGCTTATCTAGGCTTCATTATAATAACTGCGCGTTGGAATTGCGTGCAATTGCCATATCGAATGGCATCCAAAGCACAGCAGGTTCTCTTGGTTACTCATAGCAAACACATGCAATGTTTCTGCCAATGGATCTCCGGGTTACCAGGCGGTCCATTGGCTGAAACATTGCTTGTGCACAGGCCATATATACAGAATTTGATAGTTTTACTTAGGCCTTAACGCGTACATTAACCCGCATATCAACGTGCTATTTGTGCGCTTTTCATGACAGGACTTCTAGTTTTAACTGTAGCTCACGGTTAGTCGGTTGTGAAAATGAGCAAACCGTTTCAGCCCTACTGGTCACAACAATTTCACACCAGTGGGTCGAGACTTGAAAAATAAAAGATTGCAAAATCAAGGCAAAACAGAAAAATCATCTGAGATTCAAAGTTGTTGCATTTCATTTTGTGACAAATGAGATTCTACAGTGTAGTGGAGAACTGAGATTATTGACCAGATCGTGAGTGTCCACTTTAGCGACCAAAGTATTGGATGTGTGATAATGTCCAGTTTATCACTTTTTGCCTAAAATATCATAATACCTGTAAATTGAGTACTATTCTAATTGTTTATTTTTATGGTGTTAACCCTTTCCCCAGTGCTCAAAATAACTTTTTTTTTCTATGCGTAGCTACAAATTTCCAAAAAATGAGTAGCATTTTGTAAAAATTGCATAGCTATTTTTGTATACCAGAGTCATGTAATGCTGTTTTGTATTGAATTCTTCTAAGTAGATAGAATAGTTTCTATCCCCAATTCTGGGCATTTCCAAATGATCTGCAACACATGAAACATTTACTATGTTTTTTTCAAATGAACTGCCTTTAAGGGTTGATGGACTTGGATATTTTCAAATTGCGTCTTGCTTGGTCAATAGAGTTCTCAAAATGGAAGTTGGGATTTTTAATTTGATGGGCTTGCAGTTATTTTAAATGTACATTTTATGCAAAATGTTGTAAAAACAGGAAGAATTTAAACCAATAGAATTCATCTTACATATGAAGTTGCTAATGATGCTTGATGGAGAGTTAATCTGAGTTATGCCTGGAATGTTCCACAATCAGAAGTAAAGCATCAGTGAACTAGTTTTCAAATTTGTTTGCAAATTTTCATTTACACTTTGCGATACAAGATAAGCATCTGCAGCCTAATAGGCTGCAGTTGCTTATCTTGTACCACAAAATGCTATGCATAATCGAACATTGTGTAGCTTTTTGCAAGTTTTGCATAGCAAAAAGCGACGTGACACTGCTTATTTTGAGCCCTGTCTTTCCCCAATGCATGCAATATCAAAATTTATTATATTTTCAAATTAAAAAAACTATCAACAAAACCATATAATGTGACCTGACGAACCCCCCACTCCACCCCCTCATTGGGATGAGATCAACGATCCTGTTCCAAGGCAGTATCACATTATTAAGTTTTAAATTTTTTTAATAAAAAACGTTTTCAACTGCTTAACCCTTTACCTAGACGAGCTCGTTCCAACGAGGGGTCAGAACCTTTGCTTTGAGACAAAAAATGCAAAAATAATGAAAATTAATTGGAGATTTTTAAGAATAGTGCTGGCCGGTTTTACCCATTACGCTGGATAAAGAGTTAATTTGTAAATAAAGTGGGCAGATGCCGGCGATTCATTGGATAAAGGGTAAGGTCACTATCAGCATTTATGGCCAGATCATGACAAAAAACACAAGTACATGTACATGTAGAGTAACATGTAATGAGTATAACAAAATGTATCATTAGGCTATATTCTTACGCCTATCTACGGCTGCACGGTATTTCGATAAACCGATATATACTGGTATTCAAACCAATATCGATTGAATACCGGTGTAATTACAAAAATATCGGTTATCGTCATTATTTATTTACCCACAATTTAATTCTCAAGATGTCTTGAGTTTTTTAACCGTAGCCCCGAATGAATATTATTATTCCTTTATCCAAGGAATCATCTGCTTGTGTCCTCGTAATATACAAATTCTGCAGTTGAAAAAATAATTTTAAAAGATTTCAACAAAACTTTATCATGTGACCCCTCATTGGAACGAGCTCGTTGAGCTCGTTCCAATGAGGGATCACATGATATACAGTTAAAACTAGAAGTCCGGTCATGAAATGCACACAAATGGCATGTTGATCTGCGCGTTAATGTACACGTTATGGCCATAGTAAAGCTATCCAATTCTGTCCATATGGCCTGTGCACAAGCAATGTTTCAGCCAATGGACCTCCGAGTAACCCGGAGGTCCACTGTCAGAAACATTGCATGTGTTTGCTGTGAGTAACCAGGAGAACCTGCCGTGCTTTGGATGCCATTCGATATGGCAATTGCGCGCAATTCCAACGCGCACTTAAGCCTAGATAAGCGCAATATTCGTGACAGGACTTCTAGTTTTAACTGTAGTTTTGTTGAAATCTTTGGGGAAAATTTGATAAATTAATTTTGAAAATAATAAATTTTGATATCATCTGCGTTGGGTAAAAGGTGTTTCGAACCGCATCATCAAGGCATGCTAATTCGTTCCAACTGTAATGCCTTGAGTCTCGATTGTGGTACTTGTGCTCATATATCTGAACAGTTTTCGATATACAGTGGTATTTTTTTGAATACTGATATCGGTATTCAGTTTTGAATATCGTGCAGCCCTACGTCTATCATCAGGCGATATTTTTTTGTTACTAATGCCAAATTTACACCTTATAATGGCAATATTCCTGTAGCATTAGGATGGCATTTTCTAAATGCTATAGAGCAAATTGCAAGACAAACGCACTCATGACGGATATAGTTAAAAGTCCTGTCACGAATAGTGTGCTTATGTAGGCTTAATTGCGCGTTGGAATTGCACGCAATTGCCATATCGAATGGCATCCAAAGCACGGCAGGTACTCCTGGTTACTCATAGCAAACACATGCAATGTTTCTGCCAATGGACCTCCGGGTTACCCGGACGTCCATTGGCTGAAACATTGCTTGTGCACAGGCCATATGTACAGAATTTGATAGCTTTACTTGAGCCACAACGCGCACATTAACGCACATATCAACGTGCTATTTGTGCACATTTCATGACAGGACTTCTAGTTTTAACTGTATATTTTCACAATCACTGCTTGTAAATTAAATAATGAAAATCAGTGTGGTGCACCGGTACAACCCGGTGCTTCATTAAAATTTTGCTGATGATGATTTTTACTAGGTGGTAAACACATGCGTGGACATAACTGCCCACGTGTGGATTACGACCAATCCACAGCGACTGTACTGTACACTGCTATAAATGACACAGACAGGGAGCTCAACAGGGGGCATTCTTTACCGTTTTATGACCACAAATCCTACATGTATCTACAATAATTTTGTGACTTGTGATAAATGCAATTTAATGTTTAGTGCTAGAAAATAAATCCCTCGGTGATTTTTTCAAATCACTGCAGATATAAAACAACACACCCCTGAAGGCTGTTGAAGTTAAGCATCAAAATTAAACATTTGTGTAAAATGCAGTAAGTTGATTCTTACAGTTAAAACTAGAAGTCCTGTCATGAAAGGCGCACAAATAGCACGTTGATATGCGCATTAATGTACACGTTATGGCCCAAGTAAAGCTATCAAATTCTGCACATACAGTTAAAACTAGAAGTCCTGTCATGAAATGCGCACAAATAGCACGTTGATATGCGCGTTAATGTACGCGTTATGGCCCAAGTAAAGCTATCAAATTCTGTACATATGGCCTGCGCAGAAGCAATGTTTCAGCCAATGGACCTCCGGGTAACCCGGAGGTCCATTGGCAGAAACATTGCATGTGTTTGCTATGAGTAACCAGGAGAACCTGCCGTGCTCTGGATGCCATTCGATATGGCAATTGCGCGCAATTCCAACGCACAATTAAGCCTAGATAAGCGTGCTATTCGTGACAGGACTTCTAGTTTTAACTGTATGGCCTGTGCACAAGCAATGTTTCAGACAATGGACCTCCGGGTAATCCGGAGATCCATTGGCAGAAACATTGCATGTGTTTGATATGAGTAACCAGGAGAACCTGCCGTGCTCTGGATGCCATTCGATATGGCAATTGCACGCAAGTCCAATGCGCAATTAAGCCTAGATAAGCGCACTATTCGTGACAGGACTTCTAGTTTTAACTGTAGTTGAGAATAAAATTTTCAGTCTTCAATAGACCAGGGTATACCATTAAAACTAGAAGTCCTGTCATGAAATGCGCACAAATAGCACGTTGATATGCGCATTTATGTACGCGTTATGGCCCAAGTAAAGCTATCAAATTCTGTACATATGGCCTGTGCACAAGCTATGTTTCAGCCAATGGACCTCGGGTAACCCGGAGATCCACTGGCAGAAACATTGCATGTGTTTGCTATGAGTAACCAGGAGAACCTGCCGTGCTTTGGATGCCATTCGATATGGCAATTGTGCGCAATTCCAACGCGCAATTAAGCCTAGATAAGCGCACTATTTGTGACAGGACTTCTAGTTTCAACTGTACATGTACAGCCTAGCCTTCAGTTTCCAAAACCTGTCCAAGAGGTATGAAGCAATAGATTAAAATTCAGTAAAATCTCAGAACTGATCAGGGTGGACCAGCTAAACATTAAAATTCTTAGTAAAACCAGTTAAAAGGGAAGAACCCACTCCATTACATCATATCAACCGAGGGTGGTTTTCCATCTTGTCAGACAATGTGAGTTCCTATAAAAAGTTTTTATTATTACAAGGACATGTAAATTGATTTTTATGTACAAAGGGCAATAACTCTCCTAATTGTGCTGATGTGCTCACAAGATGAAGAGGAATTTTAAACTTCTCAGACACATTATTGATGAAAGGCTGTAAAACAGAATAGACCTCAAAAGTATATTTAAAAACCAACAGCTATTGTTGAAGTGATTGAAGAGAAACATGATGTTTTGAAAAAATAAACTGACAGACAAATGACTTTATGTATGGATGGTGCAGAAGCACTTTCCCCCAAAGACAACACAATTTCCTTATTCTAGATCACCAAATCCAAAAATAGCTCATCTCATTAGGTTGAGGGGAACCACAGTACAGTTGACAGGAATGACTGTAATCCTCAGGTGGGCAGTGATGTCCAGGTAATAAAAAAAACAACATCAGCAAAATGTTAATTAATGAAGCACCAGGTTGTACCCCATGCTTCATTAATTAATTTTTGAGGAATGGATTATTCCCATAATTATTTATTGGTGTTTAAGGTCACATACTTATGCCCAATGGCTAATCCTGACTGTGACAGTTTTACAGGTGGAGGAAGCCGGAGTACCCAGAGAGACCACCGAACATCGATGAGCAACTGTCAGCTCCTCAGCATTCTAACTCTGTTCAAACTCTGCTCAAGCAGGCTTACAGCGGTTGAAGACATGTGCACCATCGACGTGCAGAATGCCTTAGTACACGGCGCCATCGTGTCCCCATGTAGGCAACCGGGATAAAGTGCCTTACCCAAGGACACAACACGGGTCGTCCCAGGCAGGGATCAAACTCGGGACCTCTAGCATTGAAGTCCAATAGTCTACCACTGAGCTACTGCGATCCCTTTTACAAGGATACGACAAGGGTTATTATTCTTTTACATGTAGCTCCAAACAATACAAAGGGAACGAGCAACTGTCAGCTCCTCAGCATTCTAACTCTGTTCAAACTCAGCTCAAGCAGGATTACAACGGTTGAAGACACCATCGACATGCAGTACGCCTTAGTACACAACGTCATTGTGCCCCAATGTAGGCACCAGGATAAAGTGCCTTGCCCTCCGTGAAAATATTGCCCACCCATGGAAAGTGACAAATTCAACTGTACTACACAGTACGTGAAGAGTGTATTATCACTTAATCACCTATAGAGTGGAAATTTCACCCATGCAATAATTTTAAATTTGTTGCAAAGCATAACAATCACACGCAAAGTTCCAGTCAATGGACCTCCGGTGTTAACCCGGATGTCCATTGGCTGAAACATTGCTTGTGGTTTTTATCTGTATGAACAGAATTTGAAAGCGATACTTTTGGTGATAACTCCACTCCACAGGTGATTTAGTTGCAATCCACTCTCCACATACCAGGCCTTTGTATTATCCCAAATTCAAGGCGGTTAAGGCTGTGCCCAAATTAGGAGATGGGTACCAACAGCTTCTTGTAAGTTACATTCTGAAATACAGTTAAAACTAAAGTCCTGTCACGAATAGTGCGCTTATCTAGGCTTAATTGAGCGTTGGAATTGCGCGCAATTGCCATATCGAATGGCATCCAAAGCACGGCAGCTTCTCTTGGATGCTCATAGCAAACACATGCATTGTTTCTGCCAATGGACCTCTGGGTTACCCAGAGGTCCATTGGCTGAAACATTGCTTGTGCACAGGCCATATGTACAGAATTTGATAGCTTTACTTGGGCCATAACGCGTACATTAACGTGCATATCAACGTGCTATTTGTGCGCATTTCATGACAGGACTTCTAGTTTTAACTGTAAAGACATTTGTTAAGAAATTCTTTTGCATGACTCAAAATAGGCCTTTGAAAGTCATGTTTTATATTCCATTTGGATGTATACTGACTAACAATACAGTTTCTCATATTTTGGGCCTATTTTTCACTTGAATTTGATGTGTCCAAATTAGGTGAATATAAAAGCCTGACATGTACTGTATTTCCATAGCCCTAACTAGGACAGTCTGGTCATCATCCTCTTCTCTCACTTCCCCTGAAGGGAAGTGGAAAGAGAATATAATGAATGACCTTTGGGGCCTACTTAGGGCTAGTATTTCTGGAACCTAACATGAGTTACAAGGTATCATCAGTACAGGCTTGTCATTTTGTGGCAGGCGATTGCTCATCTTAGTTCAAAATTCTGTGTACGGTAAATGTCTGCCTAAACACAATTTCTGCAGCCCATTAATTCAGTCGAAAGCACCTCAAAATCGTCATGAACAAAGCACAATTTGAGAAGTTTGTAGTGTGTCGAAGACTCCGTCACCTAGAGACAGTAAGTAACTTTCCAAACACTAGCGAGAGGTCTGCCAATTCCAAAGTTGTAATTAATTATTACATTGTACATCATATTGTGACAACTCTTGTGTCATGCGCGGTTACAGGACATATCATCCCCAAGCCAGTTTGACCCCTGATGATTCGCTTAGGAAGTTTGTCCCAAAATCAATACCGGGACAATTCGTCCCCCAAATCTGATCGATTCGCCCCAATTATCGGCATCAGGCGATGAGCACAGTGTACTGGATTGTAGATATGGGCTTGGTTATTTGGAGGCTAGATAACTATAACACTCACTGTTTGTGAGTGTCATGGGTAACCTGGTACATGTATCTTACATCCAAATAGTCAAGCCTCAAGCCTGCATCTATACATTACATGATGACACACATAATTACACAAACCATGTACCTTAAAATGATATTAGTTGTCTACCCAGCAAGCTGAAACAAAATGGCCCCCGCAAACCAAATGGCCATCCTGGTGTCATTTTAGGCAAACCCAAAATGGCCCTCCCGGGGTGATTCAGGCGAACCATAATGGCCCTCCTGAAATTTTCAAAATGACAAGCCTGTCAGTGGTTGTGCACCCTGGCAATCAACAATTTGTTTTAATTTCAGTCTGGGTGCAAAGTTCTTGAAATCACATTTAATTGTGGTTATTTTTTAAGGTTATGTGCTTCATCCAATTGGTAACAGTTGGAAGATACTGTTTGGCATTTCATGTCCACAGAAGTCGACATTCACGTTCAAAGGTGATTTCTGCACTTGAACCTCAAGTCCTGTGACTGTATTGTGCACTATTTTGAAGTAATACAGTTAAAACTAGAAGTCCTGTCATGAAATGCGCACAAATAGCATGTTGATATGCGCGTTAATGTACGCGTTATGGCCCAAGTAAAGCTATCAAATTCTGTACATATGGCCTGTGCACAAGCAATGTTTCAGCCAATGGACCGCCTGGTAACCCGGAGGTCCATTGGCAGAAACATTGCATGTGCTTGCTATGAGTAACCAAGAAAACCTGCCGTGCTTTGAATGCCATTCGATGCGGCAATTGTGCGCAATTCCAATGCGCAATTAAGCCTAGATAAGCGCACTACTCGTGACAGGACTTCTAGTTTTAACTGTAGCATGCTGAGTTAGGCCTGGCATTTTCAGGAGAGCGATTTATTCGCTCGCCAACTGTTTGCCTTGAAAAAAAATTAAGGAGGGCGAAAAATAGCCCTCCTAGACTCAGAAAATAATGATTACCACAACAGCCTATTCCCAAAACCCACAGGTTTTCAGATCCCTGCTATGTTAGTGCTCTCTGCAATATGGCCACACTGCCCCTCCCACACCTCCAGGCCTTACCAAGACCCAGAGGTGTGGGAGGGGCAATGTAGCCATCTCACAGAGACTACCTGGTTAGCAGCAACAAATAAAATGTATGTACAAAGCCCACTAGCCAAATTCATTAATGGTACAACATCATTTTGCCACTTTTAGCTTTTGTAAGCTTGAGGAGAGCTACAGTTAAAACTAGAAGTCCTGTCATGAAATGCGCACAAATAGCGCGTTGATATGCGCGTTAATGTGCACGTTATGGCCCAAGTAATGCGATCATATTCTGTACATATGGCCTGTGCACAAGCAATGTTTCAGTCAATGGACCTCCGGGTAACCTGGAGGTCCATTGGCAGAAACATTGCATGTGTTTGCTACAGTTAAAACTAGAAGTCCTGTCATGAAATGCTCACAAATAGCATGTTGATATGCGCGTTAATGTGCACATTATGGCCCAAGTAAAGCTATCAAATTATGTACATATGGTCTGTGCACAAATAATGTTTCAGCCAATGGACCTTCGGGTAACCCGGAGGTCCATTGGCAGAAACATTGCAGGTGTTTGCTATGAGAAACCAAGAGCACTTGCTGTGCTTTGGATGCCATTCGATATGGCAATTGCACGCAATTCAAATGCGCAATTAAGCCTAGATAAGCGCACTATTCGTGACAGGACTTCTAGTTTTAACTGTAATTGCTCCCCCAAGCCATGTGTGGGAGAACGATTTTTAGCCCTCCTGCAGTTTTAAGAATGCCAAGCCTGCTGAGTTAATTCACTTTTGTCCCTATTAAACCATTAGTGTAACTCAATTCCTGTACTAAAACAACATACACAGGGCTGGAAATGAACAAAATTGACAGGTGCAGTTTTAAGCTCTCGTAAAATCAGAGACAGGAGTAAATTGCCCATGTAAAATGTTAGTACATAAATTTTGAGGGAATACTGTCACCAAACATCAGAAACTTGAACCCTTTGAAATTCTATCATCTGATTAATTGTTGGAAAAGGCTCTCTGAGCCCTTTCCAACAAGTAATCAGATGGTAGATTTGATCTGCACATACAGTTAAAACTAGAAGTCCTGTCATGAAATGCGCACAAATAGCGCGTTGATATGCGCGTTAATGTACGCGTTATGGCCCAAGTAATGTTATCATATTCTGTACATATGGCCTGTGCACAAGCAATGTTTCAGCCAATGGACCTCCGGGTGACCCGGAGGTCCATTAGCAGAAACATTGCATGTGTTTGCTACAGTTAAAACTAGAAGTCCTGTCATGAAATGCTCACAAATAGCATGTTGATATGTGCGTTAATGTGCACGTTATGGCCCAAGTAAAGCTATCAAATTATGTACATATGGCCTTTGCACAAGCAATGTTTCAGCCAATGGACCTTCGGGTAACCCGGAGGTCCATTGGCAGAAACATTGCATGTGTTTGCTATGAATAACCAGGAGAACCTGCCGTGCTTTGGATGCCATTCGATATGGCAATTGCGCGCAATTCCAACGTGCAGTTTAGCCTAGATAAGCGCACTATTCGTGACAGGACTTCTAGTTTTAACTGTATCAGAACGTACAGATAATCATCATAAAATAGGTGACAATAGTCGCTTTCAGCAGCATAAGCGTTAAATGTACAAGGACCTGCTGAACTACAGTTAAAACTAGAAGTCCTGTCACGAATAGTGCGCTTATCTTGGCTTAATTGCGCGTTGGAATTGCGTGCAATTGCCATATCGAATGGTATCCAAAAGCATGGCAGGTTCTCTTGGTTACTCATAGCAAACACATGCAATGTTTCTGCCAATGGACCTCCGGGTTACCCGGAGGTCCATTGGCTGAAACATTGCTTGTGCACAGGCCATATGTACAGCAGGGTTGGGGTATTCATATTCGGTATTCAGTCGTATTTAATACATTTTTTCAAGTATTCGAATGTATTCAGTATTCATGCAATTTTAAAGTATTCATATTCGTATTCGAATAGTCAAATTTGAGGTGTATTGATGAATACTTTTTGAATACTTTTCTTGTTTTTAATACACATGTACACAGTATTTATATAAAAATATTGTGATTATCTCTATTAGAAAGTAGTAAAGAATTAAACTAATACTTTTGAAGTGCCTTTTAACAGCAACAGGCTAATTCACTTTAATAGCTGTTTCAAATAGCTTGTTTGTCTTTACCTTCAAAGAAATGTTTCTTAGCAGATGGTCAGGAGTGATATGGATTCATGATCAAGACAATGGTTAGATAAAAGACTAATTGATCAAACCTCCATTATCCAATTAATACTAATCTAATATTTTTTTACAGTAATAGTAGAAATAAGGTGTAGACTGATTGATCTGTAAAATTATTGTGCTTGAATTACAACATTCGTCCAATAGTGCAGTAATTGCTTAATTGATTTTTGTGAAAAGCACTGGCCAGTTTTTAGCTCACCTGACTGAAAGCCAGGGTGAGCTATTCTGATCACTTTTCGCCTGTCGTCCAGCGTCCGTCGTGAAGGTGCTGTTTGGGCCTTTTTCTCCCAAACCACTGGCCGCATATTAATGAAATTTCATGTGAGTAGGGGTTATATAAGGGCATTTTGATTTTTTGTCAAATTAGGTTTCAGCTCATATTGAGCAGAGGGATGGGGCAAAAATGCTCCAATTCTTAAAAAATCTTCTTCTCAAGAACCAGCAATAGCAGGGACTTGATATTTGGTATGCAGCTTCCTTTTGAGGTGTAGACTCAAGTTTGTTCAAGAGAAGTTTGAGGGGCTATATTTGACGATGTTAAAGGAGGGGCAAAAATTTTGACCCCGCCCCAAATTTCTATTTTCCAAACTGCGAGGCCGATTTGAACCAAATTTTAAGTGAGTGCTTATTGGGTCATAAGTACCTAATTTATGCAGAAATTTTTTCCCCATAGCCCCGTGGGAACCACAGGAGCTAAAAACAGAAAAAAATTAAAACGCCCATATCTCCAAAACTCCACGGCACTGAGAATTCTTATTTGTTGTGAAGCTTCCTTAGGACCAACAGAATGGAATGGTCAAAAAAAATTGCCATCGGTTTTATCATGGGGTACTTTTTGGGGGGGGACTTTGAAAAAGTGCTGAGTCAGCATTTTTTAACACTGTGGGTAATGGGAAAAACATAAGACTACTTTTCTCCCAAACCACTGCTCCAAAAGCTTTCAAATTTCACATATAACGTCTTTGGAAGATTGTTTCACATGTTTATTGAAATCAATTGCCTGGGTTGATATTTGGGCTCTCTATGGGAGCCCAAATGTTTAAATTAGTGCAGTATGAGGAGTATTTTTTAAAAATCTTCTTCAGATCCAGCAATAAGAATCTTTTGATATTTGGTACATGTATGCAGCATCCTTAGGAGGGTGAGATTCAAGTTTGTTGAAGCCAAGTCCCTGGGTTCATATTTAGGCCGAAAATTTGGGGTCCTGTTGCGTGTTTTTTCTGTGTTTCGGTCAATTTTAAGACAAAAAAATTTTTTTTTTTTTCCCCTGAAAATTTGGGGTCGGGGTGGGACTTAGAAAATTTTGGACCAAAATCCGAAAAAATTTTTTTATTGTTTTTTTATGCGTTTCGGTCACTTTTAAGACAAAAAAAAATTAATTTTTTTTCCCCCTGAAAATTTGGGGTCCGGGTAGGACATAGAAAAATTTTGGACCAAAATCCTGAAATTTTTTTTTTGTTTTTTCTGTGTTTCGATCAATTTCAAGACAAAAAAATTTTATTTTTTTTTTCCCCTGAAAATTTGGGGTCCGGGTGGGACATAGAAAAATTTTGGACCAAAATCCTGAAATTTTTTTTTTTTGTTTTTTCTGTGTTTCGATCAATTTCAAGACAAAAAAATTGTATTTTTTTTTTCCCCTGAAAATTCGGGGTCCGTGTGGGACCAAAATCAAAAAATTTTTTTGTTTTTTTCTGCGTTTCGGTCAATTTTGAGACAAAAAAAAAAAAAAATTTTCCCCTGAAAATTTTGGGTCTGGGTGGGACTTAGAAAATTTTGGACCAAAATCCAAAAATTTTTTTGTTTTTGTTTTTTCTGTGTTTCGATCAATTTCAAGACAAAAAAATTTTATTTTTTTTTCCCCTGAAAATTCGGGGTCCGGGTGGGATCAAAATCAAAAATTTTTTTTTTTTTGTTTTTTTCTGCGTTTCGGTCAATTTTAAGACAAAAAAAAAAAAAAATTTTTCCCCGAAAATTTGGGGTCCGGGTGGGACTTAGAAAATTTTGGACCAAAATCCGTAAATTTTTTTTGTTGTTTTTTATGCATTTCTGTCAATTTTAAGACAAAAAAAATTTTTTTTTTTTTCCCCTGAAAATTTGGGGTCCAGGTGGGACTTGGAAAATTTTGGACCAAAATCCCCAAATTTTTTTTTTTTGGTTTTTTCTGCGTTTCGGTCAATTTTAAGACAAAAAAAAAAAAAAAAAAATTTCCCCTGAAAATTTGGGGTCAGGGTGGGACTTAGAAAATTTTGGACCAAAATCCGGAAATTAGTTTTATCGTTTTTTATGCGTTTCAAGAAGAAAAAAATTTAGGCTGAAAGTATTTTGTTTGGGAAAAAAATCTGTTTTTTATGCGTTTATCTCAATTTTGGGACGTAAAAGTGCAGGAACTGAAAATAGAAGGAAAATCCTGTTTATTGTGTGGGCACAATCGCTTCATCTAGTTGGTATATGCTTTTCTTGGGAGGGGGCGTATGCAGCTTATTCAAGTCAAGTCCCTGGTTTGATATTTAGACTACCAGGTCAGGTGAGCGCCCTCAGGCCCCCTGGGGCCTCTTGTTTTTATTCTCACCAGCAATGTATGTTTAAATATTAATAAAAGACATGAAACTAAGAAGCCACAATTAATAGACATTATTGGAGGTCATAAAATGCAGTTTAGAAGAAAAAACTTTAAAAAATACCCCAAAAATTGTGTTAATTTCTCACAGTTCCCTATTTAATGATTTTATTTTTCCATTTTTTTTTTAAATTGGAAAACAAGTTTATTGTGTATGCACTAAACAACAAAATATTGGATGAGTACTGTGCACATTTTGCTAATTGCTTTCTAAATAAATTGATATTTGATTTTATTTCTTTTGTTTGTCGTTAATACCAAATTATGTCTGTTGATTGGATTCTAAAGGATTATGAGATCCATCCTCTGAAAAACTAATTCTTCACCTATAATCCCTTATACCCTTAATCCCAATTTACAAGAAATAATTTTGAAAAGTATTCGTATTCAAATACATTTGAAATTTGTGTATTCATATTCGTATTCATATTCATATTCAATACATTTACAATGTATTCGTCCCAACCCTGATGTACAGAATTTGATAGCTTTACTTGGGCCATAACGCGAACATTAACGCGCATATCAACGGAGGTCCATTGGGAAGAAATATTGCTTGTGCACAGGCAATATGTACAGAATTTGATAGCTTTACTTGGGCCTTAACACGTACATTAACGTGCATATCAACGTGCTATTTGTGCGTATTTCATGACAGGACTTCTAGTTTTAACTGTACAGCAGTAACTTGCCACTGGCCACAGAGTGCAGTTTTCTCAAAACAACACACATTTATATGCCCTCACGGTATATTTGTGCTCCACAATATTTTTCAACAAGCGCATTTTTTTGCTCCCGTAAAACAGAAAACTACTAACCTCTAGCAGGATACATGTACATGCAATGACGTACAGTTAAAACTAGAAGTCCTGTCATGAAATGCGCACAAATAGCACGTTGATATGTGCGTTAATGTACGCCTTAAGGCCCAAGTAAAGCTATCAAATTCTGTACATATTGCCTGTGCACAAGCAATATTTCAGCCAATGGACCTCCGGGTAACCCGGAGGTCCATTGGCAGCAACACTGCAGGTGTTTGCTATGAGTTACTAAGAGAACCTGCCCTGCTTTGGATGCCATTCGATATGGTAATTGCGTGCAATTCCAACGCGCAATTAAGCCTAGATAAGCGCACTATTCATGACAGGACCTCTAGTTTTAACTGTAAATTGATATTAAAATTTGGCTGTACATACAGAATGAAGAGAGTGGATTACAACTGAATCACGTCATACATACTCCATTCAAAAGGTGTTTACAATTGTTCATAGCAGCACAAAAAATACTTGCAAACTTCCATCACATGGACCACCGGAAGTTTGCAAGTACTTCTTGTGTTTTGTCCTCAGAAGTTGTAAATAATTACTAAGTGAAAAAAACTATCTCACAGCAATTTGGTAGTAATCCATCCTTCATCTACTGATTGGTTCAGTATGTGGTTTCACTACCGATCTCATGAACATTTACACATTATACAGTACATGGAGAGTGTATTATCACTAAATCACCCGCAGAGCGGAGATTCCACCCGAGCAGTAATTGCAAATTTGTTGCAGAGCATAATAATCACAAGCAAAGTTCCAGCCAATGGACCTCCGGGTTAAATCCGGAGGTCCATTGGCTGAAACATTGCTTGTGTTTTTTGTCCATATGACCCGAATTGGAAAGTGATACTTTGGGTGGTAACTCCACTCCACGGGTGATTTATTTACAATCCACTCTCCACGTACTGTATATTGCATTGTACAGTGCAAATGCTTTTGTGTATTTCAGATTACTTTATTCTTCTGCAGTAAGAAGCGCATTAACTAACAAGCTTTTTCTGCACTAATTGTGACATGACTTCTAGTTTCAACTGCAGATAACAGATTAATTTACTAATGTACAGTTAAAACTAGAAGTCAGATCAGTTCATAAATACGGCCTCTAGCCCGAGCCGTATTGAATTGTTGACAGACGGAGACTGGCCATGGCATACAGTTAAAACTAGAAGTCCTGTCATGAAATGCTCACAAATAGCACGTTGATATGCGCGTTAATGTGTGCGTTATGGCCCAAGTAATGCTATCAAATTCTGTACATATGGCCTGTGCACAAGCAATGTTTCAGCCAATGGACCTCCGGGTAACCCGGAGGTCCATTGGCAAAAACATTGCATGTGTTTGCTATGTGTAACCAGGAGAACCTGCTGTGCTTTGGATGCCATTCAATATGGCAATTGCGTGCAATTCCAACGCGCAATTAAGCCTACATAAGCGCACTATTCATTACAGGACTTCTAGTTTTAACTGTACTTTAATCCACTGGGCTCAGTCAGTCACGAATCTTCACAAAATGCACCGTTTAATTAGATAAATATTTTTTCATACCATTGTGAGTGTCATATGATCATATGGAGTTTTTATCTAATTAAATGCTAATTTAATTGCTAAAATTATACATTAGTGTGATCACTGCCCCCCCCCCCCCCCTACTCCAAGGAAGCCCTGCATAAGGAGCATTTGCAAATTTTCAGACAACGGACCTCCTTGTTCAACCCAGAGATGCAACATTAACTCAAACTTTGCTCAGTTCTTGTGAATTTTTTTTATTATGATTTACTGCTTGGATGGAAGTTCAACTCCATGAGTGTTCTAAATAAAATCTTTTCCTCAGGCTGAACTGTATTTGGTAAAAAAAAAACAGTCTTCAATTTGACAGGTGCAAGTGACCATTTTTTCAAGTTTCCAGTCCCCCCCCCCCCCCCCTCGACTCACTCGACAACCACCAAACTGTTATTTACAGTAATAGGACATCTGGTTGCCAACTTTCCGTTTCTTCCGTGCCTCCATCTGCCCAAAAAATTCTTTTATATCTTCTTCTCTTACGACTTTTCCATTCTCTGCAAACTTTTTCAAGTAATCCTGAAGTTCTGATTTCAGGTCATTAAAACCGTGCAACACCTCAACTTGCTGCATCCGCTCCATTTGAGACAAAGCTTCTAGACCCTTATCATACTGAGATTTGGGCGTCCCTTTTGTCTTGCCCTTTTCCTCGTAGGAATGAATTGTGTCATTTTCATCAGTTATAAATTCAATGTCATTCTCCTTGTATAGTTTTAAACAATCATCACAATGACAAAGCTTTTTTCGCCATCCATTCAACCAAAATGTCGCCCCTTGACCTGCAGTAACATTGTTTTTTTGCAATTCCTTCAAATAACAGACTGTTTTATTAGAGGAACCATTACCATGTGATACAGAGTCAGGACTGTCACTGACTGGGTCAAGCAAGTTCTCATTTGTTTTGACCCCTCTCTGTGGTGAGGAACAGTCACTTTTGTTTGATTTGTCCTCATCAATACAGGTGTCAGAGCCAGATTTATTATGTTCATGACAAACATCAACATTTCTCTCACATGACTCGACTTGCACAACAGGTGATTTTACATTGTAATGCCAGAGAAAAGAATTTGTGTTCATGCAAAAAGAGCAGATCATTTCATCAAAATCAAATGATGGCAATTTGGCATTCAAATGTCTCCCATGGAACCAGTCCTCACAGATTATGCATTGGAGCATTTCATCATCTGTGTCATCTTCAGGATCTGGGTAGGGCCTAGCACACGTACAATAAAGACCTTTAAAATTATGACTGTATCTATTTTTGATATTTTTATCACTCTTGCTAGTGAAGAGTCTACATTTTCTATCACTGTCATTGAACAGGCTGTTGCCGCAGTCACATTTGAAATTGCGTTTGGTGTATAATTCGATCATTTCATGACCTTCATGACACTCGAGACAGCATGCAAGACACACTCCCGCCTGATCTGCTTTCTCCGGAGGGCAACACGTGAGACAAGAGTATAATGCCTGGCGTGGGACGTACCCCATGGGGTACGTGCAGTTCTTATCGTCGCTTCCTCCAAGAACTGCATTTGCGTCTTCCTCCATCTGTTTTTCTTCCTCGAGAATATCCACCATTGATATAATCTCTGATTCCTCGTCTTCTAGTATACTTTTTTCGTTTTCCATCTTGCTTGCTATTTATTTTATCACAAGTACCTGGTTTTCTTGTCAAACGACAGATTGCACAATGTTGTTGTTTTGATAATTCCGCGGAAAAATAAAAATAGCATGGTCCGCTGACGAAAAATATTTTAGGTTCGGTTCGATATGTGGAGGTTTATACTCAGTACCTCGTTCACAGATAGTATATTTCGTTTCAACGAATTATGCTCCGAGTTAAAGCGTCCCTTAAAAGAGAAAAAACATACCTGTTTTCACCACAATACAAGTTGAAAATTTATACATTTTATGAAATATTATGTTTGAAACATATGTTCAAATAACAGTTATTTACCTATTAAATGTGTACAGAATCATTCAATCAACACATGGGTGAAACAGACTCGGGCTTGAAAAAAAGAGCTTCTGTGGAATTTTGCAAACGTCTTCCTGCAGTGGAGGATCAGAGAGGCTTATATGATAAAATAACAACTAAATAACTCTTATTGTCCAACAAAATGGGGCATTTGGATGGCCAGAAGTACATATTACATATATATATTTACAGCTAGTGCCCTGCCAGAGACGGACTGGCCGTATGGTCCGTCGGGAAAATTCCAGGTGGGCCCCCATTGATGCAGCCCAACACCTGTTGGTCCCTGAAATTTAATGAAAACGGCCAAACAGGCGAAATGGATCTAATTGCATAGAATGCCGGTATACAAGCCAGAATATAAGCAGACTGTCATCTGCAAAGTGAGGTCCCCATAGCATCACTAAATTTATCCTCTGTGAACCTCAGCCTGAATCAGAGTCTCAAGCCTAAACAGAAAGAGGTACCCAGAGGATAAATTGGCCCACTGTATGGGATAGTATCAGCAAATTCACCCTTAGGGGACCTCATTCTGCAAATGACACATTACTTATTTTCAGGCTTGCCGGTATATTGAAATGTTCCACATAGAGAACATTTAGATATACCAGCAGTCTAGTCTGCCACTGATAGCCCATATGTAAGGACACAGCGCACTTTTAATTGGAAAAACTCAAATTTTTCCCCCATTTGGCTGAACTATGGTCGACCCGGTGGGCCCGCGCACCCCCACCCCTGTTGATATCATTCTTGCCGAATGAGTGATGATGATGATACAAAAAAATACAATCACTATGTCCTCTGTGTGAACTCGTCGCCTGAGTGCTAGAATGTCCTATGTCCCCTAAGGGACATAGGGCATTCTAGCACTCAGGCGACGAACTGCCATTCATCACTCAGATACAAGGAATTGAGCAGCGTTCATTCAGTTCGAACAAACAAAATTTTCTCCGGGTCCGGGGGGGGGGGGGTCTGCCTTGGTACGTTTCCTAGTAACTTTTCTTGGCCCAGTCTGCTCCTGGTCCCTGCAAGCAACATGGGAGCACATCATTCAAGAATAGATCAGACAAACACTGGGCAAACCAAGACAGTGTATATAATTTTTTAGCTAAATTAGATCTAAAAACAAAGGGCGCACAAGCGAAGACAGATGAAATATATGTTTTTGAGACAAAAATGAAAAAGTAAGTTATTCAAGAAATTTTTTTGCAAGTGTCGTCTGATTTTCATGTTAGGTAAAGGGTTAAATATTCTAACATTTGAAATGTAACCAGAAAATACGAAATACAGTCAGTGCTGTCTAATTTACACCTGTTGAAAAAACAGGAAATGGATAAGGATTAGAGCTATCATTAAAAACCTACTTACGGCTGAAAAACCACCCATTGTAGAGTGTTGTGTTCAACTGGGTAGTGTAGGGGTGGGTGTACAAGGGTCTGATGGAAAAAAATAATTTGGGTGTCTAGAGAGGTGAAACTTCTTTTTTCAGCCTCGTATCTGTAATCATTTTCTAGACCCTCTCCCAGGGACACCAGAAGCACGGGGCAGAGGGTGCAGCTGACCTACCTACCTTCGGACGACGGGGCGAGAGGAGGCAGACAATGCTCTTCTCAGGTCAACTTTTTTAGTCTGGAAGTAAAGCAGCTAAAATACACCACAAATCCGTTCTGGGAGCTCTCAAACCTCAATGGGTAGTTGGGGGGAGGTGCCTCCTCCCAGCTCCCCTCAAACTTCCCCATCTCGGGCCTTCGGCCTTCAAGGCATGCATGCTTGGACATGTCGTGGGGGGCCTGCTAGCGCGAGTAAATGCCTTTTCCAGGGGTCTGAACCCCTCCCCCTGAAGTACTCCCCCTCCTGCAACAGAAGTAGTAAGGGAAGGGACTATGGTGTAAAGATTTAACCCTGAAATCTCCATAGACATTGGTTCGCCGATGCCACTCTGGCGAAAAAGAAATGTCTATGGGAATTTTCAGTGTTACATATTTACGCCATATTCCTTTTACGCCAATTTTTATGCCAAATTCAAAATGCTATGGGACGTTCCAGTGTTAAACGTTTATGCCATATTCCTTCCAGACGTACATTTCCCTGGCGAACCAATGTCTATGGATATTAAAGTGTTAAATGTTTACGTCATAGTCCCTTCCCTTACTACTAACAGACGGGAAAACATGGTCTGCTCGACAATAACCATTTCAGAAACAGATAAGTTCAAATATTTCAAACTAAAACCTTTTTTCTGGATTTCACAGTGAGCAACCAAATTTCTACGGTTTCGGCATACACAACGGGCTAATTATCGAAAACCTTTCTTCTATTCTGCAAATTTTTGTCAATAAAGCCCCCTAAACTCTTTTCCAGAGGGGCCGGGAATTTTCCAATAATTTTTTTGTGTGCGTGGGATTCATCTCCCCATCCGGACTACTAGTAGTGCAAACATGGCCCGGAAGTCCATAATAGAATGTTTGGGTTTGGAACGTCCTATGAAAGGACGTACGGTCACGTACCAAACCCAAAAATTATATTACGGACTTTCAGACCATGTTTGGACTACACTCGGACCTGTATCTACTTGGCTCAGGAGCTGTTTCGTCTGAGTTGTCCATTACCGGGTGGTTTTGCCCTGCTTGCTCTTTCGAGGGAGATTGGGGCCGATCAGTTCCACTAAAAGGGGCCTGCGAATATTCGAAAAACAAATCGATTCGAAACGTATATTCCATTCGATTCAGAGTCGAAACAGGAGAGTCCAAATATGGAATTTTCGAATATGGTTAATGAAAGCAATGCAGAACCCAACCGATCGCTGTCGCAGTACAGGCAACATATTTCTGTTCAAACGCGATGGGAGTGTCCCTTCACGCAGAGGTGACTGTCTGAGCAGTCCAATTCGAGCTATTGTTCTTCAAGTTGTGTCACCTGGGCGAACTGGCTGAAAATCTGGCCGAATCGGAATATGTTCGACAGACCGGATTTTCACACGGTCAGCGTTAAACGAAAATCCATACCACGCTACTTGGTTGCCAGTATGGTGAAATCAAGTGTTAAAAGGTCAAAGGCATATTGGCAAGTGTCACTGTAAGTACTTAACCCTTTAAAATCTGATGGTTTTTCTCATGTTGGAGCTCGATGGCTGGGTGGCTACGGTACTGGACTTCAAACCGAAAGGTCCACGGAGCGATATCCACCAGGGGTAACTGCGTTGTGTCCCAGGGCAAGGCACTTGATCCCGATTGTGCACGCGGGGGCACGGTGGCGCTGTGTACTAGGGCGTACAACATTGCGGTGGTGCACTTGTCTTCATACACTGCTAACCCCGCTTGTGTGGAGTTATTACGTTGGGGATGTCTTACAGTTGCTTGCCGCTGTTCTTCGGTTCTTCCCGGCTTCCTCCACCCGTAGAACTAACCGACACGAGGAGACCCTGGCTATCGAAAATGTCGTTAAAGCCCATTAAATAAATTTCCCATGTCAGTGCAATGGCAACAGTTTGAAGAGTCCATGTTCGTTATTTGGAGGTTGGTCAATACGCCTTTTTCGAAACTGCCATTTTGGCTTTTAATCTATGCAAGGTCACAGGTCGCGAGGTGTAAACATTTCAAGAAAACACGTTGTAAGCAATAAGAGAAAAGAGCAGGTGAAGTGCTTCGGACCCCATTACGTTCATTAGTGCGAATTCAAAAAACATTTAGCCAAGGTTACCATTTGGTTAAGACAGTGGCAATATTGTTTGAGAACTTTCGTTATTTCGAATTAGGTTGTCGATTTAAATGGTGACTGAATGCACGCTGTGTCATGGCTCTGTGGCCGTCTGCACTGTTTCGACAACTTTCGGGGATTCCTCAAGCCGAGAAACTGCGTGCAACGAGGGTTCCCCTGTTGCCATTCAAAACAAGTCCTCGCCATCGTAAAAAAGACTTTAAAATTGCGGTATCTCATCGTTTAAGGTCATCTAAGGCTGCCCCTTTAGTTAATTCGAATGATGACATCAGTTCTACGAATTTAAGCTTCATATTTCACAAAACTAGTGGTCCTGTCTGACACTAGAGCTGTAGGTTAACCGAAACCGAACCGAGGTTTTTAGTTTTTTTTAAAAAAACCGAAACCGAAACCGTCGACATCCCGTAATCTAAGGTTTTTCGTTTTTTATTAAATACTCTCTTGCTGCAGAAATTCACAGAATGTAGCCATTCCAGATTAGTGAGAGTACCCAGACACTGCCAATGGCAGTGTCTGGGTACTCTCACTACTCTGGGAAGGCTACATTCTGTGAATTTCCGACATTTCAGTTTAGTTGTGTTTGCAGCTTTCCTCGAGTTGCGTGTAGGTGTCAGACCTCGAAAAATGGCCAAGCACAATAAAAGTTCTGTATATTTAGGTAATTATTATATTGGCCTTCCTGATTCTTCATGTATTATAGCTTATTTCGGGCATTCATTGAGTTCCACTCAATTTCACTGCCAATCAGTTATGACTCTGGGCATAAGAATAAGTTTTATTGAATTTTATTTGGCCTCATGAACAAATCGAAAACCGAACCGAACCGAGGTTTTACTCCACCTGAAAAACCAAAACCGAACAAGAAATTTAAAAACCTACAGCTCTAGCTGACACAGAACTCCGCGCGACGAGCATGGAAATCGCTTTGTTTACAACCCGCGACCTGTGACCTTGCATAGATTAAAAGCCAAGATGGCAGTTTCGAAAAAGGCTTATTAATATTTTCAACGTCGAGCCTTCGGGGCTGAACGTTGAAAATATTAATTGGCAGTCGTGAAAATGAGATGGGTGTGAGTGCAATTGCTGCCGTCAGAACCCGTGTTTTCTATTTTACGGGAGCTAAAAAATGCACCCGTTGAAAAAAATTGTGGAGCACTTATATACTGGGAGGGCAAAAATATGTGTTGTTTTGAGAAAACTGCACTCTCCAGCCAGTTGCAAGTTACTGTCATAATTCAGCAATTCCTTATAAATTTTGCCCCTTGAACCCGAACGGCCGCTTTTCTGGCCAGGAAGATGATACGCCATAACGTCATTAAATAGGATGGCTGTTCAGTAAATGTGTGGGGTAGAGCAATCAATATTTTCAACGTGCAGCACCGAGGCTGCACGTTGAAAATACTTATTGGTCTACCCCAAATAATGAATATTGACTCTTCTAATTGCTGCCATTGAACTGGCATGGAAGACACCACTAGAGTTCAAAGGGTTAAGGTTTCTGGTGTTTGGTGACAGCATTCCCCCGGAAATTCATATACTAACATTTTACGGGGGCAGTTTACTCCCGTCTCTGAATTCACGGGAGCTTAAAACTGCACCCGCCAATTGTGTTCATTTCCAGCACTGTTAATTGGTCTACAATACAAATTCACTGAACAATCACCCGCTTTATGAATCCAGGTCATATCCCACACCGCCGCCCCCACCACCCCTCCCCCTCCTCATACATTTGTATACACAAAACTTCGGCACTCGAACTCCAACTTGTAACGCGTAATGCACACACGCAAAACTGGTACGCACTTACCCAAATTTTATGTCCCGCTTTCAAGCTTTGTTGACAAAATTTCAGCACAAGTTCCTGCGAGTTCAGCAGATAGTTCCAGCGAATACAAAAACACATTGTTCCTTCTAAAATTACGCTGACTGACATGCTCCCTTTCAAGTATTTGCGCAGTGGCGCGTCTGGAAAATGTAAAATAAATAGAGGCAGGGCAGGCAGGGGGTGAGGGTGCACCGATCAAAAACACTTTTTTGTTTTTGTTGAAATAAAAATTAATATTGTCATTTTTTTTCATTTTGAAAAGTCAGCTATTCTGACTCATTAGACAATAGACAGGATTATATATACTACGCTTGATTTTAAAGAATTATAGACAGGATTATATATACTACGCTTGATTTTAAAGAATGTTCCATAAAACAAACTCGAATATGAACGAATTATGTTGTGAATGGATATTGTTGTCGACTTTGGGAGAAAATTATCGGACAATTTTTGTTCCATTCAATTTCGGACATCCACCCACTTCTCAAATCATTTTTTGGTGAAATCCTCCAATATTTTTCAATTATGGGGGAATCTTTTGTTAATAGTGCTCCTAAATGGGCTTTTATGGTCAAATGGTGACATTTTCTTACTGTTTGGGACACAAAAGGTACCATAATAGTGAAAAAAGGGAAAAAACGCATTAAGTGTTTACGAAACGCATTAAGTGTTTACGAACATTTTCTTTGACACTTGATAATACAGGCACACTTATCCCACCATCATATAAAGCTGTCTCTTTATTAGCTTTAACATTTCACCCAACGCACACGATATCAAAATTACTTTTTTTTATTTATTGTTTCATCAAATGATTTAACCCTTTACCCAACGTAACGGGACCAAAAAAGGCCAGCGCTATTCTCAAAAATCGCCAATTAATTTTCATTATTTTTTCATTTTATTCTCAAAAACATAGGTTATGACCCCTCATTGGAACGAGCTCGACGAGATTGTTCCAATGAGGGGGTCATAACCTATGTTTCTGCGACAAAAAGTTTCAGGTTAGGTAAAGGGTTAAAAAAAATCAATAAACCCATATCATGTGGGTCCTTATTGGAAGGATCTCGGTGAGGATGTCCAGATTAAAGGTTACATGATATGGTTTTGTTGAATATTTTTTGAAAAATAGATATTTGTCAACTGCTCAATTTGTAAATTATGCGAGGGAATGTAGGCGATTCGTTAGGCAAAGGGTTAACACATAAATACCCCCCCCCCCCCCCACCCCACACACAACCCCAAAAAAAGCAGACATGAGATATTCATTCGTTTCGCTCGACTGTCTGACTGAAATGTAGTGTTTCGCATTACTCTCAAGAATGTTATCTTTTATTAATTAATTATTTATATATATTTCCATGTGTACCGTTTTACGGACGTGACAACTGTTACTTAATCCCAGTTCCTTATTCGACATTCTGTTATCGATTGATAACGGGTGACGAATAAGGAAATGAGAATAAGTAACGGTTGTCTTGACTTTTTCGCCAGAAGTGCACTAGTGGAAAATACTTTTCTTTCCGAGAACTGTAACTGGTATTATTATGCTAGTAAATTTGTTTATTCAATCAAATGAAGTTACTAAGAGACATAGACTCCGCAATATTAGGTTCAGGATGGCTGAAAAGCACCCAATATTAATTTAATATTAGGTGCGCGTCAGCCATTTTGTTTTATCATTATATCCACACGCCTCAGCTTTTAATTTACACGTACGTACATGGTGCAGCACAGTCGCACAGAAGACTCACCATATAAAATAGCCCCGTCGTATAAACATTGCATTCGATTGAATGAAACTGTTACAATAAAATGTCAAACCAGCCCAAAACATTGGCGGTTACAGAACAAGTCACGAGTAATTTATTAGAATGCGGAAGCAAAATTACCCCCCCCCCCCCCCCCCCCCCCCCCCTTGTTGCGTATGTAAACATCGTCTGCTTTGTTTACATTTTCGAGAAGTGCGCATCATTTAACTATTCGTTGAGTTAACTTCCCCAATGACATTTTAGCATGCCGTGCATAATAAATACGTTACAGGGCGTTTAGTTGGCAGTTACAGTGTCATATACGGCTCAGAGTAAACAATATTAGGTTCGGCTTCCATATTCGGCTCAGAGAAAACAATATTAGGTTCGGCTTCCGCCGACCCTAATATTTTTTTCTCTGAGCCGTATATGACACTGTATCTGCCAACTAAACGCCCTGTAACTTATAAACTCTCGAGCATTTGATTCTAACTTATTTTGCGTATACCAATGCTAATGGTGTGTGTCTGGAGGGGGGGGGGGGGGGGCTCAGTGGTAGACTGTTGGACTTTTGCGCTAGAGGTCCCGAGTTCGATCCCCGTCACGGACGACCCGCGTTGTGTCCTTGGGCAAGGCACTTTATCCCGGTTGCCTACATGGGGACGCGAAGACGCCGTGTACTAAGGCGTACTGCACGTCGATGGTGCACATGTTTTCAACCGCTGTAACCTTGTTTGAGCGGAGTTTGAACAGAGTTAGAATGTTGAGGAGCTGACAGTTGCTCGTCGAGGCTAGGTGGTTCTCTCATGGTACTCCGGCTTCCCCCACCCGTAAAATTGTCACGGTCACGATCAGCGATTGTACATAAGTATGTGACCTTAAACACCAATAAATAAATAAATAATAAATAATGATGGGGGGGGGGGGGGGGGTCGCGGGTATAAAGTATAATGACGGAGTTTGGTCGATAATCACCAAACAAAGGTTTTAGCTTTGCAGATGGTACCTTGTTCCTCCCAAAGGCCGATAGATAATGTCAGTACTATTGATTACCACATCCCAATTTTTGATGCATTGTAAACTCCAGGCCAGGGGCGTAGGAATCTTATAATATTGGGGGCGGGGTATTGTAAACGGGGGCTTGTAGGGGACAGCACGGCCGCCTTTGGAGGCCCGCTCTGCGTAGCCGAGTTCGGGGAGAGTGCGGGGGGGGGGGGGGTACCACCACCCCCCCCCCCCCCGGGAAAATTTGTGAAATATGAACTACTGAGAGCTCATTCTCACTCGCTTCTCAAGTGAAAAAATCAAGGTATCGTTGCTGTTAATTTTTGGTGTTTATAGGAGGATGCATGTCAGAGAGGAAGATGTTAACCTGTTGAGCGTCAAATCAGTCAGTGACATCGGCTACCAACTTTTCTATGCACTGCAAATGGTGTTGATCATACACACTAAAAACTAAAGTGTTAAAACTGACATTTTCAAGGTGTTAAATCCATTCTAACTCTTAGGGTTTGATTTTAACACTCAAAGTGCAATGCTTTAAGCACTTTGACATTACAATCGTCAGACATCTGAAACTTGAATGGATGGCACTTCCCATGTGTCTAGCATTGGTGGTTCTTCCAGAATCGTCCATAATTTGATTTGCGCTTGGTGGGTACATAATTAAAAGGACACAACGCAGATGACGCGTATCAGGCTCGAGAGTTCGAGCCTGATCCGCGTCATCTGCGTTGTTTCCTTTTAAGTGTCGCGACATTACACTTTTCAAGTGGTATTATTGTAACACTTGTCAAGTTCTGGGATATCTACACTTGAACCAAGTGCTAGTTCAGCACTTAGTAAGTGTTAAATACAGCACCTCAAGTGTAGTTTTTAACACTTTAGTTTTTAGCGTGTACAGTTTCAATTCAGATCGGACATAGAAGTGAGTAATCTTTGTCGTTTTGGAGTCGAGGACATTTTTCATATTTCAAAGTATTTTGGACTTTTCAAGGTAGCAAGGGGCGCAGCTGTACCGTTTGTATCAGACAGTACACTTAAAACGTATACCCAGTGATTTTCGTTCAAGACAATTAACGTTACGCTAACGAATCGAGAACAGTATATGTGGCTACGAACGTAACATGTTTATTCTACCTGGCTTTTAATTCTGCCTGGCAGCATTTATGTGCGCCTGTATGATGTAGATGCAGAGGTATGTGGTTATTTTCGTGTAGATGCTAGATATGATTTACAAAGATTTGGAAATTTGGGGGGGGGGGGTACCCCGGTTCCTACGCCACTGCTCCATGCCTTATAACTCATACCCATGGGCCCTGTCTCATTGCCCTCGGATGCTTCCGACGCCCTTGCAACTGCAGACCGTGTCGTGATTTTTTTAACCAAAACACTCTCTGCAGACAGAAAGTACCGTTTTTTATTAGGCGTACTATTAGCATGCATCAACGAGGCATACATAACCTCGTGAAATATGTGATTCATATTTAACAGCCACAGCCACGGAGCGGAGCCATATAAATCTTTTACGACATCAAGATATGAAGGTTTTATATCACAACTCTCCCCATGAGAACCAGGGAAGTGGAGCATTGCATTTTATCGTGCTGAACATGTCCTGTTTACTGGTACCAAGTACCCGACAACTGACGCCTGGGGTTAAGCCCCCTTAAGATTAAGTTCAAGTGGGCAACCTTAATATAAATTGGCTAAACTTGATTTAATGCCTATGTTACAGGCATGGTATAGCCATGGATACTGAAATTTTCCCTAAATACCAATCAGTTGGTAATATCGCAACTGAGTCAAATTTTGAAAGAGAAAAAAAAATCGATATGCAGCACAATGCAATCGGAAGCGTATTGGTGCCAACAAGTTCAAAAAAATTGGATGTCATAAGTCCTAATGATGAGATATTATCTCATCATTATGAGATATTTTCTCATCATTAGGACTTATTATCTCATCATTAGGACTTTTTATCTCATCATTATGAGATATTATCTCATCATTATGACTTTTTATCTCATCATTATGAGATATTATCTCATCATTAGGAGAATATTATCTCATCATTAGGACTTTTTATCTCATCATTAGGAGATAAAATATCTCATCATTACGAGATATTATCTCATCATTAGGAGATATTATCTCATCATTAGGACTTATTATCTCATCATTAGGACTTATTATCTCATCATTAGGACTTTTTATCTCATCATTAGGAGATATTATCTCATCATTAGGAGATATTATCTCTTCATTAGGACTTTTTATCTCATCATTAGGAGATAATATCTCATCATTAGGAGATATTATCTCATCATTAGGACTTTTTATCTCATCATTAGGAGATAATATCTCATCATTACGAGATATTATCTCATCATTAGGAGATATTATCTCATCATTACGAGATATTATCTCATCATTAGGAGATATTATCTCATCATTAGGAGATAACATTTCATCATTACGAGATATCATCTCATCATTAGGACTTATTATCTCATCATTAGGAGATAATATCTCATCATTACGAGATATTATCTCATCATTAGGAGATATTATGTCATCATTAGGACTTATTATCTCATCATTAGGACTTATTATCTCATCATTAGGAGATATCTTCTATTCCTAGTTGATGGCTATGGCGTTTGTTTCATATCTACGGAAGCGTATTAGGGACTTGAGAAAACATAATTCTCAGACCCAGAAAGTCGAAATTTCGACTTTTTATCTCGAAATTTGGACATAAAATCTCGAAATTTCGACTTGATATCTCGAAATTTCGACTTAAAATCTCGAAATGTCGACTTTTTATCTCGAAATTTCAACTTAAAATCTCAAAATTTCGACTTAATATTCTCGAAATTTCGTCTTTTTATCTCGAAATTTCGAGATTTCATCTCGCTTGGTATGCACGTGGTCTTTTGCTCATTAGCAGTGTTCGATAGATTCCGATACACCAGGTTCTGAGTTCTAGCAAATTCTCACCGAACCGACAGGACAGGGATGCTACCCACCTCACCCCGACCTTTAAGAATACCGTTAACTCACTTTTCAATAAATCCAATAAATGAGGTTCATTGAAGACTTCCCACATGCCCTTGGAAATCTTCTCTATCGCGCCATTATAGACCACAGAGGTTCACTGAAGACTACCACGTGACTAGTCCAAACTTGGACCCACAGTCTGTAATATAATTTTTGGCGTTGGTACGGCCTGTAGGTCCAACGCTCTCGATCTCCGTGGTGTACTATATGATCCAGTAAACGATTTACTTGCAGGTCTATCTCGCCTTGTGAGAACAATATGGCATATCCAGAAGCTTTTTGTTATTATGTGAGTGAAAGAAGGATAATTGTAAAAAACAAAAACCTCTATGTCGGAAACGCTTGGTCACCGTATTGTTCAGAAACGAAAGATTCATATCATCGAAGTGGTTCGAGAAAATGAAGTTGGCAGCCATGTTTTGTATTTTTAAACATAATGACGTCATTCCTTCCTTAAGCGATTGGTTGCAATCAGGGAATCCCTGGTGGAAACCAGGAAGGAATGACGTCATTATGTTTAAAAATACAAAACATGGCTGCCAACTTCATTTTCTCGAAACCACTTCGATGATATGAATCTTTCGTTTCTGAACAATACGGTGACCAAGCGCTTCCGACATAGAGGTTTTTGTTTTTTACAATTATCCTTCTTTCGGTCACATAATAACAAAAAACTTCTTGATATGCCATATTGTTCTCACGAGGCGAGATAGACCTGCAAGTAAATCGTTTACTGGTCAAATAGTACACCACGGAGATTGAGAGCGTTGGACCTACAGGCCGTACCACGCCAAAATTATATTACGGACTGTGGGTCCAAGTTTGGACTACCACATGACATGCCCCTGGGTGTCTTCCCCATCCCGCCATTATACATCACAAAAAGAGCGATACATCCAAATAATATCAATGTACACATGCGTCTCCCACCCTCTGATAAGTAATTCTGCATCAGCCCTAACCCCCCCCCCCCCCCACCCCAGTCCCTGAAAGTGCTGTCCAGTAAATATCACCGGAGTATTTATTTATTGGTGTTTAAGGTCACATATTTTTACACAATGGGTAATCGTGACAACATGGAGATAAAGTCAAGTTTAGTCAATCGTTTATACTCATTTTAGAGAACGTCCACCCAAGCATTGATGGATGGCTCCTATATTTTAACAGTAAAACAGAGCTTGTTTACAACAGTAAACGAGCCACTAAGCACCACTTCACGTCCCGGGGTACCCTCGGTGAATCACAGGAGTAGTAGTCAACCCTTACGAAGATATGCTGCCCAGTAAATATCACCTGGGTATTTCCCTTACGAAGAGGTGCTACTTTTTACCCAGGACACTACCGAAATATTACAGAAGAAAAAATAAAAAAAAAAAACACGTGAATCAAGACGAGACACATGTCACCCAAGTGAAGCGTCAATGTGTGGATAAACAGCAAATACACCCCCTCCCCCCCCCCCCCCCCCCCCACCTTTCGAACCACCACCAACAAGTTAAATTAGAGGGGATGCACTGCCAGAAGTGTATGCTGTAAGTTTTTGAGCAGCGCACTGGGTAAAACTGATATTTATTGGGCAGCACTGTGGGAGAAACATGTGCGCGCTGAGATCATTTGGATGTATTTTGCCGTAAACTTTAGGAAGCTGTGTGGTCGGGTGTATTACATTTTTATTTACCGTTAGCGAACTGACTAGGCAAATTCGATGGATAAAACTGGACATTTTATGGGGTGGATTGTTGTACTCTTCCGGAAAAAACAATGTACCCCGTGGAGGGCCATGCGAATCAACACATTGTGGTGGTGACTGCGCACGCGCAGAACGTGTGTGTGTGCGGGGGAGGGGGCGCACCATGTATTCATTTCTGGACAAGACAGGTATAAGGAAGGTATATAGCCAAAATTTACATACTTGAAAGGGTATATGTATGTAGATATTATAAGGAGATTACAGTTTTCAAATTATGAGTCTTTACCCCTGGGTGCCCCTGGCATATCCGGTTGGATATCGATGTTTGTGTTTGGGAGAAGTTTGTTTGTATTTAACCACATTTTCAACAGCCAGGGTGACATCGTGTTATTGGGCAGTTTAACGGTGGGCGGAAGCCAGAGAGAACAATCATGCAGCGGCGAGCAACTGACATACTGTCGAACTTTGCACAAGCAGAGTTAGCTGCGGTTGAAAGCAAGCGAATCATCGATGTGCCGCACGCCTTTGTACACAACGTCTTCGTGCCCCGCATGATGGGATGAAGAGTTTTTTACCCAAAGCAGTCACCTCTGATCAGGATCGAACTGCCGATCTTTCGGTTTAAAGTGCAATGCTCTAAACACTTCGTCACCGCTCTCCTCATCGGGGAGGTGTGGTGTCGGGATGGCCTGTTATATTACATGTTGTAAGGGATTAAGATAATGGATTTTTTACTCTTCGGAAATATATCATACACTTATTTTAATCTCGGCAAATGGAATTTTACTCGTATCGAGTGGAAAAACTTTATTTCTGGGTTTAATGTGCCGGGTAGGGGAGAAATGGGGTTAATGTTGATAGCAATGTGTTAAGTGGACAAGTGTTCTTTTCAAACATTTCGATGGCCCTGATAAGGGTCGTCTTATGGACGAACCGAGCGGTCCATTCAAGATTGTCAGTGGTTGGAGCTTTGCACTTTAAACCGAGATGTTCACCGATTGATCATGAACTAGCGGTAACGGCATTGTGCCCTTGGGTAAGGCAGTTAATCCCGATTGCCCACATGTTGGCACGGGTGTCGCTATGTACTAAGGCGCACTGTGTTTACGTCCATGGCGCACTTGCCTTCTTCAACCAATGATGACTCTCTGTAGAGTTAGTACGTTGGGTAGTCTGACAGTTGCTCGCCGCTGCTCGGTGGTTTTCTCCGGCTTCCACCACCCGTAAAACTGCCCAGACACGAGGTGACCCTGGCTGACCGTAAATAACGGTAAACAGCAATACAAAATTCAAGCTTGCAGTTATTCCCCAAAACCAGGCACAGAGATAGGATCTCAAAATCCACCCCCCCCCCCCCCCCCTCCCGACATGGTGAGTCGAGAGGTAAATATTCCGACAGTGTTCCCGGATCGCTGACCGTTGATACAAGGCTTGAATCCTAACTCATATTTTTTCGTAAAACAATAATTAACGAAACCCCAAATGTTCGTTTATTATTATTATTATTATTTTCAAGAATTACTTTCGTTTCACAAAAGTAATTCTTTTATTATAACAATAATAAACGAACAAGCGTTTACACACAAAGGATATACGAAACCTAAAGATAGTTTTGTACAATGAAAAATGTGGTATCGTTGTCGTGAGGGCGGCCATAAGTTTTCCCGACAGTAGTATGTCATGTACCTTTGAGGGAATAGTTGGGGGATCTCATCGGGGGATCTCATGTGACGTCATAGTCACGTGACGCAGTGGCGCCATGTTGTGTTGTCATGATAACCCGCTTGAGCGGCCATCTTCTGACGTCATCTCCATAGTGATACGTGATGTTAGTGCGCATGCGCAGCGCGTGTTGTTAGGGTGATACGAGCTTCCGTCGTCCATTTTGTATACTGGAAGCCGCCATGTTGGGTTCTATGGTAGCAATTTTACAGACTCGGCTAGGAATCTCAATAACGGAATGCCTTATATGTAACAGGGGAAATCTGATTCAACCTTGATCAATGTTATAGTCGAGACAGATAGGTGTAGCTAGGAAGTAATGGATGAGATATGGGCAGAATAACAGAAGCCAATAGTACTGGTACAAGGCCGCAATGGAACAAGACTGCTGTAGAAGCTAATGATAGGACAGATAGGCCCATAGACCTGTAATGGCTTTGGAGCTTTGGCGACAAGATGGAAGCGGTTGGTAATACTACATTAGACCCATTGAGGGCTTTTACATAGCCTAATGCGACACAAAAGGGATTCTCCAAAAGGTATCCTCGATAGGTATCCTCAATAGGTATCCTCAAATAATACAATACCAGGCCATAGGTATCCTCAAAAACTGAAATGAGGATAAGAGTCGTATTAAAAAATCCCTCATTGAGGGATTTTTAATGGTCCTCATAACCTCAAAATTCAATGAGGCTATGAGGGATAATAAATGAGGACTCATTGAGGGTTTTTACATAGCCCTCCCTGGCCTCATACGACAAAAAAGGGATTCTCCTAAAGGTATCCTCGATAGGTATCCTCGAATAATACAATACCAGGCCATAGGTATCCTCAAATACTGAAATGAGGCTAAGAGTCGTAGTAAATTATACCTCATTGAGGGATTTTTAATGGTCTTCATAACCTCAAAATTCAATGAGGCTATGAGGGATAATAATGAGGACTCATTGAGGGTTTTACATAGCCCTCATGGCCTCATACGACAAAAAAAGGGATTCCACAGTCACAGGCGTTTTCCAAAATGGGATTCTATAGGATATACCTGTTAAATACTGAAATGAGGATAAGAGTCGTAGTAAATTATACCTCATTGAGGGATTTTTAATGGTCCTCATAACCTCAAAATTTAATGAGGCTATGAGGGATAATAAATGAGGACTCATTGAGGGCTTTTACATAGCCCTCATGGCCTCATACGACAAAAAAGGGATCCCATAGCCAAGGGCGTTTTCCAAAAGGGGATTCCATGGGATATGGCCATTGGATATAGTCTTTCATTATACAGAAGGGAGATAACTCTGCATACAGATTATGGGAAATCAAGCAATCTGATTGGTTAGTTAGAATCTAGATAAATGAAACAACAAGAGTACTTGAATAGGGTCAGAACTAACAAGAATAGACTAGAAATTGCTAAATATAGCAATATAAGGTATACTGTTCCAGTTAATAGGCTCTTCTACGCTACTGGAGTATACTCTAGAATAAAGGAACATGCCTAGGTAGACGTAAAACTATTGCATATATAGATAGAAGCAGAGAATTCTGGGTAAATTTGTCCTATAGCACTATGTGCTATTCTTAATAGGGAAAAACGTTCATGGGATAGGGATCCAAAAAGGGATTCTGGGAGAATTCTAAGCCAGAACATTACTCCTGTTCAATCGAACGCACCCCTTTGTACCCCCCTTAGTACCATAGCACTACGTGCTAAGCCGATAAATTGGGGAAATAAAGTCAATTTCGGTGATTTTGGGTGGATTTTGGTGATTTGGGGGGATTGTCGGGTTGTTTGTGGTAATAAGATTTACCCTTCTACAATCGAACACACCCCCGAACATACCCCTGTCTTGTTAGAAGCCATTGGTAACATAGCAATCACGTGCTACCATAGAACCCAACATGGCGGCTTCCAGTATACAAAATGGACGACGGAAGCTCGTATCACCCTAACAACACGCGCTGCGCATACGCACTAACATCACGTATCACTATGGAGATGACGTCAGAAGATGGCCGCTCAAGCGGGTTATAATGACAACACAACATGGCGCCACTACGCCACGTGACTATGACGTCACATGAGATCTCCCGATGAGATCCCCCAAACTATTCCCTCAAAGGTACATGACATACTACTTCCGACAGACAACTTGAAAAATTCCAACACGGACAGGGTCATGGGTCGCACCCCCCCCCCCCCCTTCACCATTTTAGCTGAAGGACATACCATTCTAGCGTTAATTTAATTAAAAACCTTGGACGGCAGTGTAAATAAACTATGGAGGAGTAATGGTGCCACCAACACAAGTTATGGTCAGCATGCAGCTGTGTCAGTCATAGTGACCGAAACTCTGCTGAAACAACCAGCAATTTATCTAAGTTATCTTTCTATACCTACCCTATACCTGTCTTGTCCAGAATCGAATATAGGTGAGCCCCCCCCCCCACCCCCCCCCCCCCCGCCACCACCACAATGTTATCCCCATGACGAATAAAATAATTTTCCAATGCATTAGGATGTACGACAATACACTGGTTTCTGATTTCTAACAAACTCTCGCCCTACCGACCGGACACGAATACCCCCCCCCCCCCCCCCCCACATACACACACCCGAACCTTGACATTTCTGCCAGCTTGGGGTAGGCCTCCTTTTCATTCATTAACAACCACTCCAAGTGGAATATTGTTTTCCGGACGAGTACAACAGACCTCACCCATACAAATCCCCAATTTTGTCCATCGACTTCGCCATCCGTTACCTAACTGTAAATAAGAATTTAGTCCAACCCCACCCAGCATCCTAAAGTTGATGGTCAAATAAACTGACTCTCTATTCCAAACCGTATTTACAAAGGATGCAGCTTAACAAATGCTGTTCCACGTGAAATTTACCAATCGCTCCCCCTCCCCCCCCCTCCACACACGCACAGAGTTATGTTCGTCCAATAAACATTCTAATAAAATACCAAACACACGTTATTGACAAGTACCGTTAAATCATGTTGCAATAAAAGTCCACAGAGCGCGTCGAAAATATATACATGAGGATCCGTGAAGACGTCCCACAACTTCGGATGCCTTCCTCATCCCGTCATTATAATCCACAAAAAGAGCGATACACCCAAATAATATCAGTGCACGCATGTTTCTCCCACCCGCCAATGAGCAATGCTGTGGAAGTTGCCTCCCCATCTCCCCACAAATACTACTCGAAAAGTGCTGCCCGTAAATATCACTGGACTGGCTCAACCTAACGAAGATATGCGACTTTCACCCAGTTCAGTGCCCCAAAATTACAGCAGAAAATAAAAAAATCGTGGAAATAATAGCCTTCCACCTCTAATTCAATTTCCACCCCACCCAGCATATTCCCCATTTCAAATCCTGGCGCACCAACACCCATAATAGACGAAGATCAAAATGGAGCACATCCCACAAAAGCAAAGTGAAGCGTCGAAGTGTGCATAAACAGTAAATACGCAACACCGTCGCAGCTGATAAGGCTACCAAGTGTACAACAAAAAGTCGACATTTCGAGATAAAAAGTCGATATTTTGAGATTTTATGTCAAAATTTCGAGATTTAAGTCAAAGTTTCGAGATAAAAAGTCGAAATTTCGAGATAAAAAGTCGAAATTTCGTGATAAAAAGTCAAAATTTAATTTCGACTTTCTGGGTCTGGAAATTTTTTTTTATCATGTCCCTAATACGCTTCCGTACAGGTAAAATACAAGGAGTATTTTGATGGGAAAAATTGAGCTCTTGTACAAGGAAGCCATAGGAGAGCCTCAATGACTTTCCATTTTCAAAAATTTTCCCCAGGAAAACTATCCCCAACAACGAAAATGGGATACCCCCTCTCGTGATCGGTCTCAGCTCGCCACTACGTGCGTTCAATCATGCGCATCACGACTAACAGGCCTAATTGAGATATTTAACAGTTGGTGTTTCTTGAAATGAGGCCCAGTTAAATTTTGTAGTGCTGGTTCAGTTCCATTCCAGTCACTGGAAAGGAGTTACGAGGGAGTTTGGTGGACAACTGGATTCAAAGTTCAGCTAAAATGTCTGCTAGTCCTGTTCGGTGAAGTTAAATTTCCACCACTCTGTGGCGTTGTTGAGGGGGAATCACCCCAACACCCCACCTTCCTGAAAAATTGGAACACTATTCAACCTGAAACCCCCTAGAACTAGTTCATGTACTTTCACTCTGATATTTGTCGGGTTATCTTTCTCTGCTTATTCTTACACTCTCTAGCCTTCAAAAAGTACCCAGGTTCTCAAGTTGGCAGGGAAAGTTACTATCGTTCCCCTAGACGTTCATCTATGGGGAATAGACAATCTTAACCCTTTAACCTAACACGAAAGGCTGATGACACTTGTAAACAAAATTCTTGACTAAATATTTTCTTTCATTTTTTGCGTCACAAACATAGCCTATGAACGAGCTCTTCCCCTGATGGGTCATAAGCTATGTTTTGAGACAATAAATGAAAAAAAATAATGCATATTGAATGGTTGTTTTGCGAATAGCACTGGTATGTTTTGTCCATTATGTTAGGTAAAGGGTTAACCCAGAAAGTGGGGATGGGAGAATAATTCATTTATCTGCTGCTGTAAAATATTTTCCCCTCCGCACTTCATTTTGGCCTACAATGCCCCTCCACAGCCTTCTAGTCATTACGAGGAGAATGTGAAGACATTTTTAACTCTTCACTGAATAGGATGAGCAGATCTCGTAATGATAAGATAATAAGTCCTAATGATGAGATATTATATCCTAATGATGAGATAAAAAATCTTAATGAAGAGATAATAATTCCTAATGATGAGATAATATCTCCTAATGATGAGATAAAAAGTCATAATGATGAGATAATATCTCCTAATGATGAGATAAAAAGTCCTAATGATGAGATAATATGTCCTAATGATGAGATAATAAGTCCTAATGATGAGATAATATCTCCTAATGATGAGATATTATCTCCTAATGATGAGATATTATCTCCTAATGATGAGATAATATCTCCTAATGATGAGATAAAAAGTCGTAATGATGAGATATTATCTCCTAATGATGAGATAATATCCCATGATGATAAGATATTATCTCCTAATGATGAGATAAAAAGTCCTAATGATGAGATAACAAGTCCTAATGATGAGATAAAAAGTCCTAATGAAATATCTCCTAATGATGAGATAAAAAGTCCTAATGATGAGATAAAAAGTCGTAATGATGAGATATTATCTCCTAATGATGAGATAAAAAGTCCTGATGAGATAATATCTCCTAATGATGAGATAATATCTCCTAATGATGAGATAAAAAGTCCCAGTGATGAGATAATATCTCCTACTGATGAGATATTTTCTCCTAATGATGAGATAATAAGTCCTAATGATGAGATAATATCTCCTAATGATGAGATAATATGTCCTAATGATGAGATAATAAGTCCTAATGATGAGATAATATCTCCTAATGATGAGATAAAAAGTCGTAATGATGAGATATTATCTCCTAATGATGAGATAATATCTCGTAATGATGAGATATTATCTCCTAATGATGAGATAAAAAGTCCTAATGATGAGATAATAAGTCCTAATGATGAGATAATATCTCCTAATGATGAGATAAAAAGTCCTAATGATGAGATAAAAAGTCGTAATGATGAGATAATATCTCCTAATGATGAGATAATATCTCATAATGATGAGATAATAAGTCCTAATGATGAGATAATATCTCATAATGATGAGATAATAAGTCCTAATGATGAGATAATATCTCATAATGATGAGATAATATCTCATCATTAGGACTTAAGACGTCCAATATTTTTTGTAGTTGTTGGCACCAATACGCTTCCATACAATCGAGCAAAAAATTCGTTGCCGCTTTGCCAGGCCTGGATTTTACAGGAGTTACCTCCCATAGAATACTCAGTGATTTTTTTCTTTCTCACATACATGTTTTTTTCATTTGGTTTTGTTTGCTTTTTCGTTTTGGGTTTTTTTTTTCTCTTTTTTATTTATTTATCTGGATCAAGCTCAATTAATCTTTTGTATTTGCATCTCAATCTTGAGGACAGCAGAGTTTTCAGTCTGATTTTTTTAGGCGGACTTTCTGGCCGCCCGGTTCCTGATCGGACAATGGTTTTTTTCCGATAATGTTTTCTATTTCTGAAACGAATTTCTAACGAGGTTGAGTCAGCACCGTATTGTGACCGTAATATCATTTTCTTCTGAATGGGGAGGGAGGTTAATGGGGGAGGAGAGCTGCTGACCCATGCTTGCCCGACCTTGTCATGAATTTGCAAGTGAGTTCTCAAGTACAAATACCTGTGCGCGAGCTTTTTTGGCAAGAAAAGCGGATTAAACACGACAATAAGAACGTCAGTGTCAGAGCTGTGGGAAATTGCCTTTATTACGACACTGTCGATTGCAGTGGCTTTTTTATTGGGCTTAACATATTACCAGACTGAGAACTACCTGTGACATTTGTATGGCTGTCACAGGTGGTTCTCGCCGCTACTCGGTGGTTCTCGCTACGTTTTCGGTCTTCTTCCTGACCACCGCAAGCAACTGTCGGACACAACAAGACCCAGGGTAGATTGTTGAAAGTGTCATTAAAACCCAATAAACAAACCAACATAGCAAATTTATTCTCTGCGAGGAGAGATGAATTAAATTTTGCTAGAGATAATTTAAACTAAAAAAAATCTATTCATAAAGGGCAGGGAGTCTTTGACGTTGCGAGTGAGCTACAAATGTCTCTCTCACCCCCCCCCCCCCCCCCTCCCCATCAGCTACCTGGTTCCAAAAGACTCCAGTTGTAAAAAGATAGAAATATAAATCTCAAAACTGATTGGAATTTTCATCTTTTCGACTAGAATTTAGGGGATGTCATAATAAAACGAAATGTGCGTAGGTCTTCTAGCTATCGGACATTAGTCAGGGATGTGGTTAGAGGGGTTCAGCGGGGGGGGGGGGGGGGGGGGCACCGGTGTAAATTCCAACTGTGAGTGGTTTCGATAGGTGGTTGCACTGCAGCGCTGGGTGATATCTTTTAAGAACCCTTCTGAAAATTTTCGCTAGTCTTGAAACGGAAAAAGCATCATTTATAATGTATCTGGGTCAGAAAATTTACCGGATTGATGTCAGAGTCGAAATTTTGAGGCCATGTCAATTTTAGAGTAGGAAATTTGAAACTCAAGTTTCCAGTTGGAAATAAAAGATCAAAATTTGTCATCATTAGTTGGAATTTTAATATTTTTCATGAAGAATGTTAATTTATTGAATTTCCAACTATTTGATTTTTGACCTCGGAATTTCCAACTATTGAAAAAAATACTCCTAGCTGGGGGGGGGGGGGGGGGGGGGGGACACACATCCCTGACATTAGTATATACTCTGCCCTAATAGTATTGATGGTCGATGAGGCAAAGATTTTGAATGTGTCACGGGGCGGGGGTGGGGATCATTTATTCGCTCCTGGCTAAAGTTATCAATCGTGAACGAAAAATGTTTATTTCTCTTTCGAAAGTTTATGTAACTAAAGCATCCAACATAACGTCGAATTAGGAGACGTGACAACCGTTACTTGGTTCCTTAACTCTTTACCTAACGTAACGGCCAAAACCGGCCAGCGCTATTCTCAAAAATCGCCAATTAATTTTCATTATTTTTTTTCATTTTTTGTCTCAAAAACATAGGTTATGACCCCTCGTTGGAACGAGCTCGTGGAGCTCGTTCCAACGAGGGGTCATAACCTATGTTTTTGAGACAAAAAATGAAAAAAATTAGTTATTCAAGAATTATTTTTGCAAGTGTCGTCTGCTTTTCAGGTTAGGTAAAGGGTTAATCGACATTCGTTATCAACCGATACAATCGGTTGATAACGAATGTCGAATAAGGAACTGGGAATAAGTAACGGTTGTCAAGTCCGTATCGAATTAAATTGTTTCTTGCTCATCCGTCATTATTTTCTTGTGGTAAATCTAAATTCAACACCTTACCCTCAAAATCCGAGAACACTACAGACGTTTGTTCGCGAAATTGCATGCGACGAACTTCTGTCAGCAGTGCAACGTGTCTTCTTTTGTTTGATTTATCTTCTTGTACGCTTGCCCTCGACCAAAATGCTAAAAACAGCTTGTACACCGTGTTCCTAAGTTGAAGAGACCGATAGTTACTCGCCGCTACTCGGTGGTTCTCGCTAGGTACTCGGTCTTCTTCCAGATCCCTGCCCACGCAACTGTCGGACACGACAAGACCCAGGGTAGATTGCTGAGAGCGTCATTAAACCCAATGAACAAACATAACAAACCTCTTCTCTGCGAGGAGAGATGCATTAAATTTTCCCAGAGATAATTTAAACTCAAAAAGAAAATCTTTTCCTCAAGGGCAGGGGTCCTTTGGCGTTGCGAATGCGTCACAAATATATTTCTCAGCACCCCCCCCCCCCCCTCCCCAAATCAGCTCCTGGGTCCAAACGACTCCAGTAGTAAAAGTATAGAAAAATAGATCTCAAAATTTATAAGAACTTCCATCTTTTCGACTACAATTTAAGGGGTGTCATAATAAAATATAATAAAATGAAATGTCGTGGCATATAGTTAGCTTTTTGGGGGGAGGAGCGGTTAATGGAAGGCTGAGATTTTCAACAGAAGTTTGCACTGCAAATCATTACTATGTACAGTACAGTCGGTAGACTAAATAAGGCTGTACAGACAAGAAGCGAAAGGCGGCTGTGGTGCAACTGCCTCCCCCACCTCCACCAGTCCGTTCAAATATCTTCTTTATTCTCTCTCGGGACGAAGGGCAATCCCCAATATTCATCTAACGTGGCATACAAAGATTTGACACGAACTCTCATAGAGTAGCCTGGTAATCTTGCAAGAAATTCGCAGTGTGCTTTTCGTTCTCCCATGCTTTCCTCGTTCGGAGCTTGCTTCAGAATGCAGGTCATGGGATAAGAAATGTCCATGCACGTAAATCGAGTGCCACCCCCTACCCTCGCCTCACTTCATGACTTCCTGGTCATCTTGAGGGTAAGCAACACAGCGTCGTGTATCTACCTTTATCTATTGACTAAAGAGGATTTTTTGATTTGATTGGTTGATAGATACGTGGTATGAGGCCATATTCATTGAAACCCACGATACGTCCGCCCAGCCACTGACAAATTTCCCATACCCAGTGGAAGCCTCGTTTCGAAATCTACAAATTGTCCATACCCCGTAGAAGACGCGTCATTCCAGTTTTACAGTGTACATGTATTATATTTTAATTTTGTATATCTCCAAAATATAGCTCATGACCCCTTATTGGAATGAGCTTGTCGAGTACCCTCCAATGTGGGGTTCATAAGCTATGTTTTTGAGACAAAAAAGAAAAAAAGAAATTCAATATTTTTTTATACTAGTCATATCGGCATATTTTCACAAAAACTCTTTTGCACAAAAATTCCACAGAAACCTGTATGGCTCAACAATGGAAGATAAAAGATCTCATGCTGTGTGTGTGTTCACACATGAAATAGATTGTACTTCTAAAACTGAAAGTCAATAGATAAATAGGTTACCCCATGTCTGATCACGTGGTATGGGTTTTTACCTACCCGAAGCCAGCCGTATCCCATTCGGCCTTCGGCCTCATGGGATACGGCTGGCTTCGGGTAGGTAAAAACCCGTATCACGTGATCAGACACGGGGTAACTAATAGTATCTCTATTTGGCGTGGATTGTATCTTACGTCCCACACTGCCTTGACTTCTCTATTTCTTTCCATTAGTTTAAACAATCTCCAATAATATACTAAACAGAGCAAAGCCTCCGGTTAACTAACTTGTGTAACTATACTACTCAAAGTTTGCTAAGCACCACATATTTGACACATCATTGTGGAATTTGCTTGTGACATATTTGCGATATATTTGTTGGAAATGATTGAGGAATGTATTGAGATGGTCTCTAGAGTTTACATAAGATCTCTTGACAGGCAGACTTTTCGTGACAGTCATGGAAAGCATGTACCCCTTGATTTTCATGATGTTTTCGTGTACTGTCTACATGTACATGACATGTGTCGGGTAGTCAGTCTTCATTTTAACAGTAACCCTTGTGATTTAATGATTGGATATGGCGAATGCAAATGTAAGGAGACATTTGTCTGAAGCAGAAATGTGGTGGGCTGTTGGCATAGTGGAGCAAGGGGCTACGCATCGTCAGGTTGGTGCAACCCTTGGTGTGCACCATACGCTGATCACCAGAGCCTGAGCAAGATTTCAGCAGTATGACACACCAGTAAGATGGCATGGTGATGGCAGAGACAGGGCAACATCAGCATCGGAAGACCGGTTTTTTTATCATTCAGGCCCGTAGGAACTGATTTGCAACAGCAACCCAGCTTCGCAGTGACCTTCAGAATGCATCCGAGATAAATGTTTCTACGCACACTATCCGGGCAAGGTTGCACGAAGGTGGTCTCCGATCGAGAAGACCATGTATTCGCATTCCGCTGTCCCAGAACCACTGCCAGACACGATATGAATGGGCCATGGACCATGTTGGATGTACCAGAGAAGATTGGCGACCTGTCCTTTTTACAGAAGAGTCAAGGTACTGCCTAGACTACACAGATAGGCGTTCTAGGGTATGGAGAAGTCCAGAAGAGCGATTCCATGCAGCCAACATTGCTGACATGACGGTCCGCTAAGGTGCAGGGTCAATAATGGTCTGGGGCGGCATCAGCTGGGATGGACGTTCAAAGCTTTGTGTCCTTGGCCGTGGTACATTGACTGCACAGCAGTATATTGATGAGATCCTGGATGCCCACGTCAGATTGTATGCAGGTGCAGTGGGTGATGGATTCATTCTGATGGACGATAATGCCCGTCCTCATGTTGCCTATGCTGTCCGGGAGTACCAATAGGGGGAGGAGATTGAGCGTATGAACTGGCCAGCAAGATCCCCTGACCTAAATCCAATTGAACATGTCCGGAATGAGTTGCAGCTTGCAATTTCAGCCCGTCCAGTCAAGCCAAGAATTATCCAGGATCTTGGTGCCATGATGGTCCAAGAATGGAACAACATCCCACAAAGGACCACCAGGAACCCTGATTGGGAGCATGAGAAGGCGTTGTCAAGCTGTAATTAACAGTGATGGGTCTCATACTCGATATTGAACCCATACCAGTTCGCTCCGTCAACTTTTTGGCAAATTTAAAGAATTTCCTCTTTTTGTAAAAATAATAGCCATTTTCCATGATTATTGTATTCAAAAGCTAAAAAATAATGTCAAACACAAATAAAATCTTAATTTCTGTACTAAAATCATTAAAGATATAATAAATAAAAAATATATGCTTTTCATAACAATATTTCAACTAAAACGTAAAACAAGTAGTTGGATATGCTTGGTGCTTTGCAAACTTTGAGTAGTATATTTAATGACGTATCACATTCCTGGCTGGAAAAGAGGCCGCTCGGGTTCAAAGGGTTAAGGTTTCTGGTGTTTGGTGACAGTATGTCCTCGAAAATTCATATACTAACACTCAGTAACAGTAACAATACTAACATGTCACGGGTGCAATTTACTCTCGTCACTGATCACTCTCGTCACTGATTTCGCGGGAGCTTAAAACTGCACCCGTCAATTTTGTTCATTTCCAGCATTGCCTTACTAGTACTACAGTGAAAACGTATGGACGACCAAAGCCAGAGAGCCATGAGACATGAGCTATTCTACATGGTAGAGTGGTACTGGTTCAGTGTTTGGTAATGCCTAATGCAATAGCAGGTCTACTCCTCCTCTCCACTAGTACAGTCTACAGCACAGTAGACCAACACGACTGAAAACACACGCCTCGCTTTTCATTTCAGTAGACCTCTGCCAATATTGCCATGGCTATATTTACGGCAGTGCAGATCTTAAAAATCACAGAGGTTAGCAGGGCTACAGCTGAAATACTACACGCAACAATCAAAATAAAATATGCGCCAAGAAGGGTAGAAAATAAAACAGTATGCGTGGCTTTACAAAAAAAAAAAACTTACGCTTCTCGAAGAAATGAGTCGATCGTGAAATGTCACAATTGCTCCTCTGGTAACAATTGACGTAATTACGACAAATCATGTGACGTAAACTGGTTCCGTGCCAGAAGCTAAATTTGGATCCAATGAACAGCTCTAAACATCAATCTTTCAGGGACGCCGAAGCCGGGGGGAGGGGGGCGGGTGGGGGGGGGGCACACCATATCTTTTTCATTGGATGGGGCTGCTCTGTCTGATAAACGACCAAGCCTAAATATGTTTCGACGACATTCTTGTATCCAGTTTCCGCGAGAAATGTCAGCACTTTCTTGGTTTCTCGTCAAAATATCTGATTATCAGCGTTGTCACTGCACATCATTAGTCATTCTTTGCTCGTCCCTTGAATGAATGTGCGGGTTATCAAGTAAAAGTCGCCAGTCGCGTTTGATAAGATTGTGCCCCTCACACAGGCCGCCTGTGTGTATGGGGTGGGGGGTATAATCTTATCAAACGCGAACTGCGTATATATTTTGCATCATGTCAAAAATTGAGTTTATTAACACTCAGTACACAAACCACGAATACTATTCTCGATTGAGACTCAATCGAGAACAGTATTCGTGGTTTATATACTGAGTGTTAATAAACAAGGGTCGGCCTGTCATGCCCTTACCCCCCCCCCCCCCCCCCCCCCCCCCAATGCGAAATTCGCTCCGCGTCCCTGTCTTTCAAGCCAATAGTCAAATTCTGTTTGGGTTCCTTACAAAGAAATTTGGTATAACATTTTTCCGATTTCTATGTTTCCTTACATGATTTGATACTCCTTGTCTGAGAGCATGGCTAAACACACATGTACATAAACAAACGCTCGCTTATGTTTGACGCGAGTCAACAGCGTAGCTTGGCTAAAATATTCACTTCATTTTACCTCATGCAGAGTTGGGAGTGTTTTTTCCCAAAAGCTGAGGGTCCAGAGTCTTCACAGGGGACAAAATTGACTATTCATCAATGCATGCCAACCGGAGCACTTTTTGAGGCTCAAGTTCCCCGAAAGTTAAGGCATTAACCCTTTACCCAACGAATCGGCCGCATCCGCCCGCGTAATATGCAAATTCAGCAGTTGAAAAAATAATATTTTTCAAAAAATTTCAACAAAACCATATCATGTGACCCCTCGTTGGAACGAGCTCGTCGAGCTCGTTCCAACGAGGGGGTCACGTGATATGGTTTTGTTGAAAATTTGAAAAATTTGAAAAAATGATATTTAAAATAATAAATTTTGATATCGTCTGCGTTGGGTAAAGCTTTAAATGTAACTATAACAACATAACACCAAAAATATCAGGATGAGTACAAGAAACAGTTTTAGGGATTTCGGACCTGAATGATAGCGGTATATATACGATAATACCATAGTGTGTTTTGATATGTTTGATATCTCAACGAGTTGAAAGTGAGTTTTTTTCGCGAGGCTTGCCGAGCGAAAAAAACTCACTTTCAACGAGTTGAGATATCAAACATATCAAAACACACTATGGTATTGTTGTATTTATCTTATACCGACCATTTTTGTTCTTTTCTGCATTTTTAAAAGGGTTTTGGGGATGATTTCGTGTCAAAATGTCGACTCAAAATGTTCTCCAATCTATATGACATAGGGGTATGTGTTATAGATAATCTATAACACATGGGCTATATCTTCAACAGGTATAAGATAAAATTATATAAAAGGTTTGTCTCCAGGGAGTCATGGAGGTGTGGGGGGCGCTTCCAATTAAAGCGCTGCGAATCACACATTTTCGATTCGCATCAAATTTCGAATCGCATCGGGTCTATTAAATTCGAAATCGAAGCGAATCACGAATCTAATTCCGATTTAATAAGAGGATCGTGGGGGTGGGGGGGGGGGGGGGCTATAAATCTCAAGTCCCGACTGATGAAATATTCCAGCTACATCATCAAGGAATGCCTTTCTGGAAGGCATGTATTGATGATGAGGTTGGAAAATTATTCAGGAACATGTGTGAGACTTACCTGCTCTAATCACTTCACAGGACTAGTCGCTAGCAACAGCTGGTCGTCAACATTATTTGGAAACTTTAACTTTGTTTCCTATAGTGGTAGAGATTAGTGAGACTGCAATCAGCATGGGAGGTGGTATGGTCAGATGGTTCAATCCCGTTTGTCCCACTTCTGGATTTTCACACCTCGGGATAGATTTCCTGGTTGTCCCACGTTGCTTAAAACAACATGTTATAGTCTTTATTATATTAGTCTTTATTACAATCTGAACGCAGGTTCACCTGATATGGTGATCATTTATTAATGAACATAATAATATAATAACACTTTGGCCAGCCGCTGATTTGTCGCGGTTCTCGGACGAGAAGGCCATGGTTACCCCTGTACTCCCAACTGCCTCCCTATTCCCACGCTTCTCCTCTCCTCCCAACACTCGGAGACGAACTGCTTGATGATATCCCTTGTCCCATTCTTCCCAATCTCTCCGATTAGCATATTAACCCTCCCCTTTGAGTCTCCCCGTAACCACATGTCCTTCATTCTCCCATCCCACTTCCCCATTATACTCCCAGTGAATCTCATTCTTTTAGGCTGATACTTTGGGCATTCCAGAAGAAAGTGTTCCAGGGTCTCCACCATGTCCAAGTTACACATCTGGCACTCCCTTTCACCGTCTTTCCCAATTTTTCCCCTCAGCTCCAGGGATCGCGACCTCAGCTTGAACAACAGTGACCCCCCCCCCCCCAAAGGTGCCATCAAGGTACTCTTCAAAACCTGGCTTCTCTTTATCACGCAGGCCATCCAAAGACCTCTTTGATTTGACCCCCTCTCGCCAATTACGGTTACAATCCTCCATGACCCTTTCTCTGACGATTTTTTTACCCTGGTTTGCCCCAACGTCCAGGTCCGAGATCTCCAATGAGTAATTCTCTACTAGCTCCCTCACTTGGACCATCCACCCCGTTTTGATATTTGAGTTGAAAATTCTCAGGAACATTGCTTTACACCATCGGCTGTCGGGGAGATTTACCAAATAATTAAGATAACCGAGCTTCAACAGGTCTATCCTGTCCTTGATCCTCATCCACCCAAGCTCACCCCTGATTGCTTCTAGCGCTGCGGCATTACTCGACCCCGTTATCCATCGGCCTGCATCGTTCTGCAGGATTTCCAAGCTCTTTACGGCCGTCTGGTTTTGGGGGTACCACTTCCGTACCGTATGTTATACTTGGCAGCCCCACCATTTCCCAAATGGTTTTCCCCACGAAAACCTTATTGAAACTGTTTCTCCCTATAAGTTTCATTTGGTTAAGGATTCGCTTCCCCTTCAGAATCAATTTATTTGTGTGGTTCCGGTAGATGCCTCTTCTTGTAATGTTTATATTTACCCCCAAATACTCGTAATCACCTGTCTCTCCCACACTGAGAAGTTTGCTGCTCCCTTCCGGAATGCTGAACTCACCCACTCTCCACCTTCGAGTGGGGTCCACTTTGCGGCCCACAGGTATAATTTTGCTCTTGCTTTCATTAAGTTCGAGTCTCCATTTCCTCCCATATTTCCCAACAATTTCCAGCATTTTCGTTAGCCCCTCTTCGCTTTCTGACACTAGAACCATATCGTCTGCAAAAATAGCCCTGGGATCTTCAAGTCCCCAACTGCTACCCCCTCCTCGCTACGCAGGAGTTCATCTCCTAAACTTTGATGTACAATGCAAACAGGATCGGCGAAAGGATACACCCCTGTTTTAGGCCTATCTCGATAGGCACACGTTTTGTTGTAATGTTCCCCAGGCTAAGTTCACTCTGTACATCTTTATATAATGCTTTCATAATTCCAACAAACTCGCCTCCTAAGCTCATAGCCTCCAGCTTGCGCCACATACCTTCCCTCCATACTCTATCGCATGCCTTTTTGATATCCAAAAATAAATAGTAGCAACGGACACTGTCTATGGTGATGGAATATTTTATACGTGCCCAACCTTATTTTTTCAGTTATACACACTGCATGGTTTTGTTGATGGCCATATGTATCCACTTGTATAAGCCCTTCTTCCTGTACCCAGTGGTCCATCACATTTCTGAGTGTTTTATTTGCTGAAAATTATGGGTGCACAGAATAATAATATCTTTAAACAACTAGTTAAAATTGTGCTAATTATTTCAAGATTTTTTTTATTCTATGCACATCTAATTTTCAGCAAATAAAACACTCACTAATGTGAAATAAACTATAAATCAAAACCTTTCATCAAACCGCCTAACAAGTAATTAAAACTTCCCGATTGTCCCACTTTTTTATTACGTTTTAACTACCTGAATTAAGAAAGTGGGACAAACGGGAAGTCACCGGTCAGATGCTATAATGCTATTTAGGCTCTTGTGTTGATGTAGAAAATTGAAATTACACTCTGTCTTTATTTTCAACATTATTTACGTAGCCTACAAATTCCATCTGAACTATACATTTTGTGAGACGACGACAATGTCTAATACCAAGCTATATTCCCGTGTAAAGATTCGAAAGGAAACGAATCGGACAGCTGATTTCGAATCGAATCGAATCGAATATCAGCTTAAGATTCGAAATCGAATCGAATCTCGAAGCTTTCAGGGCCCTACCTCCAATCCCCTTCCCCCCTCCCTGGATCACCCGCTCACACGAGACATTTTTTTTTATTAGGGTTTAACGACACATTAACAGACAGGGTCATATCATGTCGGTGACAGTTTTATAGGTGGAGGAAGCCGGAGTACCAGGAGAGAACCATCGAGCAACGACGAGCAGCTGTCAGCTCTCCAACATCGTAACTCTGAACTCTGCACCGCGGCACAGGCAGGGTTAGATTGATTGAAGACATGCGCACCTTCGACGTGCAGTACGCCTTAGTACACAGCGTCATCGTGCCCCCATGTAGGCAATCGGGGTTAAGTGCCTTGCCCTAGGACACAACGCGGGAGCACGAATCAGTCGCTGAAATGACACGAGTCATTAAAAGGAAACTTCATGTTCTACATTCTAGGCTACAGTTTTCTATAACTAAACATAATCTGAATTTTATAACAATTATTTTATGACATTTTATTAAGAATACAATAGGACTAATAAAATAGTTTTTTATGAACAATTCTAACATGGTTCTACTGTTCTGTTAGTGTTGATGAGTGTTGTTTGTATACACCTTGGCCCTTCGTAGGCCTACATTCCAACCATTTAGATCATGTTCTACAAGTAGGCCTAGCCTACATTCTTTTAATAAAGCAAGAAGGGGATGTTCAACCTAAAGGCCTTATAAGTACACTACATGCTAGATGCGAACGTTACGAACTTCGCGGTAAAATCACGGCGTTGTTAACCCTTTACCCAACGTAATGGTCAAAACCGGCCGGCCTTATTCACAAAAAATCGCCAATTAATTTTCATAATGTTTTTGTCTCAAAAACATAGGTTTTGACCCCTCTTTGGAACGAGCTCATCGAGCTCGTTCCAATGAGGGGTCATAACCTATGTTTTTGAGACAAAAATGAAAAAAAAATTAGTTTTTCAAGAATTTTTTTTGCAAGTGTCGTCTGCTTTTCGTGTTAGGTAAAGGTTTAAGGGGTGTGCCTCTTCCCCAATATTTTGTTTCCAGTCGGGGACATGTTCACCTGAATTGGGGGTCCTGGGACAATATAATATGCCATATCTTTAGGGAAACGATTTTCACCCACATACTACTAGTCTCGGGTGTGGTGTATTATATATGACTACATGTAAAGTTGAAACTAGAAGTCGTGTCACAATTAGCAGAGAAAATGCTCCTTAGTTAATGTGCTCCTTTACTGCAGAAGAATGACGTAGCCTGAAATATATACAAGAACGTTTTCGAGTCCTGTGCAATGCAAAATGTAATGCGCTATTAGCGAGGTCGGAAGTGAAATCACGAACTGAACCTGATCAAACAAAAAGAAAATATTGAGACCCCAGTATGTAGAGGGTGGATTACTACTAAATCGCTGTGGGATAGATTTTTCACTTAGTAGTTATTTACAATTTCCAAGGAAAACCACAGAAGCACTTGCAAACTTCCATCACATGAACCACCAGGTTGCACCCGGTGGTCCATGTGATGGAAGTTTGCAAGTGTTTCTTGTGTTGTTATGAACAATTGTAAATACTTTTCGAGTGGAGAATACATGGCGCTGCGATTAAGTAGAAACCCACTCTCTTCATTCTGTGTACCCGTAAAACTGTCTCCGACGCGATATGACCTTGGTTGTTGAAGTGACGTTAAACCTTAATAAATTTATTTATTTGTTTATTTAATGGTGTTTAAGGTCACATATTTGTGCACAATGGCTAAGCATGACCGTGACAGTTTTACGGGTGGAGGAAGCCGGAGTACCCGGAGAGAACCACCGAGCAACGGCGAGCAACTGTCAGCTCCCCAACATACTAACACCACACAAGCAGGGTTAGTATTGGTTGAAGACAAGTGCACCATCGACGTGCAGTACGCCTTAGTACACAACGCCACCGTGCCCCCACGCGGGCAATGGAGATGAAGTGTCTTGCCCAAGGACACAACGCGGTTGCTGCAGGTAGGAGTCGAACCGAGGACATCTCGACTTGCAGCCTGCACCTCTACCTACTGAGCCACCGCGCTCCCACCTTAATTAATAAATAAATCATTATGTGTATATAGTCTTGTGTATATTTATTCATTACATGTACGTGTATCTTAGCAGAGGTTAAGAATGAAGTCAATGATCTCTATTTATTAGTATAGAATTTGTATAGAGTTAGGCACGCTGTTTTTCTGCAGGAATTGAGTTACGCTAATGGTGAGGTTTGAGAGGAACAAAAAATGCACTTACAACTAGAGGAAGTGATTGTACCTTCGGAACAATACACAGGATTTTCCTTTGTGTTTTTACTGACTGTTCTACTCAGCAAGTCCTAAGAGAGCTCCATACCAAATAAAAATTTGAATTTTTTTCGGTTTCGTGAAATGTTTTGGCAGAAAGGCGTTAATCAACTACCATTTTGTGCCCTTGATTAATAGAGAAGTGTATTACAGTCATTCCCGTGAAAAGTTCAAGTTAATCGCCTCTTCCAGTCCAAAGATATCGGCTTCTGCATATTTGGGCGTTTTTGGACGGTTTTGGCTGGAAAAACATTTTCCGCAATATGCGGATAGTTTTATTTATCAGAACTAATGAATCTAGACATAATAAAGTAAAGAAAAACACAAGAATTTTTTTTTCAATTTTTGGTCACAGGGTCCCGAAGCCATGTTTGACTGCTAGCAGAAGCCAAACGAAGAACAACCCCAATTCCAAAAGATGACAACTGTTCATGTACACTGTGAATTCAACATTTCTAACATCAGAAGCTTTCAAATCATCCCCGTTATTGTGTACTCTGATCCCAAAGTAGCCCAGTCGTAACAAAAATTTTGGACATTTGGTCAAAAATTTCAGTCTGAAGCGGACCGAAAATTTTCAGTGTAGAAAAAAAAAGAATTTTTTGTCTCAAAATTGAACGAAACGCATAAAAACGAAAAAAAAGATTTTCGATTTTTTGGCCCCCATTTTGGATTAACGAAAAATCGAAACGAAATTCTTTCGATTTTTCTTATAAAGCGGTATTACTGCCTTCAATTTGGATCCCTTTTAGAGGGCTCATTATATTTAAATCTTGATATTTCAATCCAATATGGCCGATTTTCGATATAACTTTCCGTTTTGTGAAAAATTTTGGCAGAAAACATAAAAAATGGAAAAAAATACCGATTATGTTTGTTTTAGACAAGAGTAGTTCTAACAAGTCTGTCGAGGAATTAAGTCGATAGCATTTTTCCTTCATGAGATATTGACCTATGAATGTTTGGGCGTTTTTGGGCGTTTTTGCCCAACAAGAAACATTTTGCCCCAAATACTGATGGTTTTATTTATTAGGACTCATGGCCATCATTGATAGTTTTCATTTATGAGAACTAATGAACCTAGACATAATAAAGTAAAAAAAAACACGAGAAAATTTTTTTCAATTTTTGCTCACAGTGTCCCGAAGCCATGTTTGACTGCTAGCAGAAACCAAACGAAGGACAACTCAAATTCCAAAAGACGATAACTGTTTATGTACACTGTGATTTCAACATTTCTAACCTTAGTAGCTGCCAAATCATCTCCGTTGTTGAGTACTGTGACGGCAAAGTAGCCCGGTCGTAACAAAAATTTCCGACTTTTGGTCGAAAATTTCTAAGTCCAAACCGAAAATTTTTCTGGTGCAAAAAAAAAATTTTTTTCGTCTCCAAATGGCCTGAAACGCATAAATAACCGAAAATAAAAATACGATTTTTCGGCGGCCGTTTTGGATTGTCGGAAATTCGAATCGAAATTTTTTCGATGGTTTTCACAATTCGGTGATAGAGTCTTCATTTCCAAGTCATTTTGGATGGTTCAGCATATCCATGTCCCGAGACTGAGTTAAAAAATGGTCAAATTTTGAAATTTTTTTTCGTTTCGAAAAATGTTTTGGCAGAAAGGTGTTAACTACATACATTTTTGTACCATATGCTGATAGAGGGGTATATTGCGGACATGTCTGCGAAAATTTCAAGTCAATCGCCCTTTCCAGTCCAAAGATATGAGCTGCCGACAATTTTTGTTAAGGGGTTAACAAAAACATTTTCAGAAAAATGGGAATATGGCGAGGGCATACAACTTATGACCCTTTATGAGTACAGAAACTTTAAAAAAAATCGTTCAGAGCGTTTTCGAGGAATAGTGAAAATAAAAGTGTGGAAGAATAATAATAATAATAATAAAAAAAAAAAAAAAAAATAATCATTGCAATAACAAATAGATTTTCCCTTTAGGAAAATCCAATTACTATTACTATTACTTCACAATAGTGCACAATACAGTCACTGGACTTAAAGTTTCAACTGTGCGTGTACCTCTGTGGAACAGTGGCACAAATTGAACAAAACCGAAGGTAAACTTTTGTCGCATTCCTACATTACTGCACCACAAAATGAAACATTCAATGGGAGTTGTTGCCATTGTAATAAAGACTAGTGGATGGACATGTGCCACGCATGGTTTTTTTGATAGATGGTATTTTCGAGTTACCGCCCTTATACCATAGAACGTGCCGAATCCTAAAAGTGTTTTACCTGCATGCACACTTACTTATCTTGCCACACAATTGCAGATTCTCGGTAAATAACGGAAAATATTGACACCAAACATGCCCATTACATACTGTATTATAGTTATATTGGAATGAAATACACACACCTTCCGAGTTTGAATTCGATCGGGCCCTTGGAGGCTGGGCAGACACGTCACGACCAACAGAAACGACATACAGACTAGCTCAAATTACAGTAAGATACAGAGCCAAATAAACTTTATACAGAGCGGAAAATCTTCACAAAATTAATAAACATGCATGTATGTTTATTTGAAGCCCGAGAATATGGTGCTTCTCGTGTCACACGGTCATTGCTGTAGGACAAAGACGCGTAGATTATATAATTCACTATGCCTGAAACCAATATGCAAACTGATATATAAAATTAACGATTATAATTTCCACACACGTCGTTGCGTTTGAATTTTAACCCTTTACCCAACATAACAGCAAAAACCGGCCAGCGCTTTTCACAAAAATCGCCAATTAATTTTCATTATTTTTTTCAGATTTTGTCTCAAAAAACATAGGTTATGACCCCTAGCTGGAATGAGCTCGTCAAGATCGTTCCAATGAGAGGTCATAACCTATGTTTTTGAGACAAAAAATTAAAACAATTAATTATTCAAGAATTTTTTTTGCAAGTGTCGTCTGCTTTTCATGTTAGGTAAAGGGTTAAGGAGTTATTGTATGTTCTAAGTTGGGCATTAGACTCAGTTCACTTATTTACTGTCTTTGTTCTACAGCAAGGTTGAATACAGAGCCTTCATATTGTGGAAGTTTCAAACTGAAAGTCACTATTTTATTAGTTTATCGGGGAGGGGGGGGGGGGGGTGGCGTCGCGGTAACCGGTTCTCGTCAGATCACCGAAGTTAAGCAACGTCGAGCGCGGTTAGTAGTTGGGTGGGTGACCACTTCAGCCGGACTGATTCGCGCTCCCGCGTTGTGTCCTTGGGCAAGGCACTTAACCCCGATTGCCTACACGGGGGCACGATGACGCTGTGTACTAAGGCGTACTGCACGTCGAAAGTGTACATGTCTTTAACCATAGTTACGATGTTGGAGAGCTGACAGCTGCTCGTCGTTGCTCGGTGGTTCTCTCCGGGTTCTCCGGCTTCCTCCACCCGTAAAACTGTCACCGACATGATATGACCCTGGCTGTTAATGTGTCGTTAAACCCTATAATAAAAAAAAAATAAAAAAATAGTTTATCGCATCGATTGGACCTCTCGAATCACTTTAATTAATGCAGGGGCGTAGATACTGTTCGCTGTGTGAGTGTACGTTTGCCAAGCACATAATGTACCGACAGAGCAATAAAACTTTTCGTCAGATTTCAGATTGTGAAACCAAATTCTACCATCTTTGCACCCGAAACGGAATAATTATCAATGATTTCATCTTAAAACAAATGTTTCAGTTCAAATATCAGTAATTTTCTTTCCTTTTTGCAAAACTTTATCAAGAAAAGGCCCCAATAAAATGTTGACGAGTCGAAATCCTTTTGACAGCCCCCCCCCCCCCCCCCCCCACACACACACACACACACTACACACACACATCAAATCCACTAAGACTCTCTTGTGAGTGAAAAGCCTTAATAGTAATTAATAGTCTAATTTAGGTGTTTACCTAACACAACTAGCTGACGTAATTTATGACTCCCTCATTTGAACGAGCTAGATAGAGAAAGGCGGTAATGAAATTTTGAGTTCGGTATCGGTTTCGGTATTTTTAACCCTTTGCCTAACATGAAAAGCAGACGACACTTGCAAACAAAATTCTTGAATAACTATTTTTTTCATTTTTTCTCTCAAAAATATAGGTTATGACCCCTCATTGGAACGAGCTCAACGAGCTCGTTCCAACGAGGGGTCATAACCTATGTTTTTGAGACATAAAATGAAAAAATAATGAAAATTAATTGGCGATTTTTGAGAATAGCGCTGGCCGGTTTTGGCCGTTACGTTGGGTAAACGGCTAAGGGGTTGTACCTCGGTATTGGTTCGGTATTCGGTATCTGACTTGACAGAGATTTGCTGATTGTACCAAAGACGAATTCATATCAGGAAAAACAGAATAAGTTGTTGTAGTATCATTCTGCCACAACGCTATAAATGACACAGCCAATGAGCATTAACGGTGTCATTCTTTTACGACCACAAATCATATCTACAGTAATTTTGTAACTTGTTCTAAAGGCACCTTAATGTTTAAAGACTATGTCAGGATTTTGCGATCTCGGGATATGTGCCCTGACCATGCCATTTTTAGGAGGTCTTGCTGCCAATAGACAAAACACATGGGCAGTGGTTTGTAATCAGGTCTTGGCTGACTTTACAGGCAGCCCATACTTGACTAGAAATCACTGCTGAGCAAATGGACATGAACAGGTGGAAGTCTTGTGGCCCGTTGTGGGTATTTAGGACAGTTGCCTCCTCCATTGAGGGTTAACAAAACTGAAAAGAAAATCAGTCACTTCTCTTATGCAAATGAACCTTTCAATTGTTATCAAGCCCCAACGGAACTTATAACTAGCGAATGTAGGAAAATTTTAAAATTCAGGCGGTTTCGGTATTAATTCAACGATTGGTTCAGTTTGATTTATCGGTATCTGTTCGGTTTTTCGGTGTATTTCCCATCCCATCTCTAGAGTTGAATTTGCTCGTTCCAAGAAGGAGCCATAAGCTATGTGTTGGCCACATTTTTAACAAATTAAACTTGAAAGCGATTTTTTACAAATATGGATGCTCGAGTGTGGGCGTTAAGTAAGGTCGGACAAAGAGTTGAGGTTTGTTTTTGTTTTGTTTTGTTTGTTTTTTGTTGTTTTTTTTTTTTGTTTTTTGTTGGGGGGGGGTACGACATTTCCAGAGCCAGGCATCTCGTGTCGGACAGTTTTACGGGTGGAGGAAGCCGGTGAACCCGGAGAGAACTAGCGAGCAGCTTTGAACAGCTGAAAGGCTCCTCGTCGTACTAACTCCACACAAGCAGGATTAGCATTGGTTGAGGACAAGTGCCCTATCGACGTGCAGTACTGCTTAGAACTTAGTACACAGCGCCACCTTGTTGCCACGTGAGCACGTGGGATTAACCCTTTACGCAACGAATAGCCCGCATCCGCCCGAGTAATATACAAATTCAGCAGCTGAAAAAAATAGTCTTTTTCGAAACACTTCAACAAAACCATATCAAGTGACCCCTCTTTGGAACGAGCTCGTCGAGCTCGTTCCAATGAGGAGTCACATGATATGGTTTTGTTGAAATGTTTTGAAAAAATTTAAAAATTGATATTTAAAATAATAAATTTTGATATCGTGTGCATTGGGTACAGGGTTAAGTGCCTTAACCAAGAATCAAACCGTGGACCTTTCAGTTTGAAATCAATTGTGGTAATCACTGAGCCACAGTGCTGTCTGATAAAGAGTTACTGATGGCATGCTATCATCAGAAAATGAACTGCGAAACACAAGACGCCGAAAGGAATGGTTTCAGGGCGCGCAGGGGCGATTTGGGGAACTAGCCCCTTTCGACCCTCAGTGACTGTAGATGATTTTGATTGTCTGGGCGTGGCAAAGGAGGAATGTAGAAGGAAGCAGCTTATCCTCTTTTATGTTTTTTGCGGGACTTCTTCTTTGGAGGTGGTTGTGATGGAGATGAGTTTGTAGAATCTTGTGGTGGTTGTGGTGGAGATGCGTTTGTCGAATCTTGTTGCTGGTTTCTTTTGTTGATGAGTTCTTTAGCCATTCTGGAGATTTCATCCGAGTGCTTATCACCATCTTTGCACTTTGCCTGGAGCTGATTAGACTGCGCCCTCAGTTCCCTTGCTTCTGTTATCAGTGCGGCCAGTGTTGGTTGGTTGGCAGAGTCCCCCTTGCCCGGGCTGTCCGGAAGCGAAGGAAGAGGGGAGTCAGGGGCGGGAGGTGGCGAAAAAGCAACTTCCAGTTCCTCCTCTATCTCCACAGGGCATTCCACATCCAGCTGAGTCGGCTGGGGTGCCGGTAGTTGGTTGGGTGCTCCTGTGGGACTGGGAGGGGAACTGGCGGCTGCCCTCGGAACCTCCATCACCTCACTCCTCTCCTTCTTCTTTTCCAGGAAAGCCTCCAAGCGTCGGGCGTCCCTACGCTTGGTTGATGGGCTCTTTTTCCTGTTCTTCTTTGGTCTCTCTTCCTTTTCAGGGCCACCTCCAGACCCCTCAGGTGAGGTCCAGTGTGAGAGGGGTTCCTCTCACAAAAGGTACTACCTCTCCCCGAGGAGGGTGGTGTATGTTTCTCTTCAATGGTGAAGTCCAAATTCAGATGGACGTTCTTGCCCGTTTTTTGGATAGTCCAAGAGATGGGACAAGAGACGCCCAGAGCTGATATGGCTTTTTGCAATCTGGCTGGTATTTCCATAGTCAAGTTGTTCACGCTCTGGTGTCAGAAGTGTGAATCCACGGTGTGCTATCATCTGAAAGGAATGGTTTTGCGCGTCGAAGGCGCGCAGGGACGATATGGGGAACAAGCCCCTTTCGACCCTCGGTAACTGTAGATGATTTTGATTGTCTGGGCGTGGCAAAGGAGGAATGTAGAAGGGAGCAGCTTATCCTCTTCTATGTTTTTTGCGGGACTTCTTCTTTGGGGGTGGTTGTGATGGAGAAGAGTTTGTAGAATCTTGTGGTGCTTGTGGTGGGGATGAGTTTGTCGGGTCTTGCTGGTTTCTTTTGTTAATGAGATCTTTGGCCATTCTGGAGATTTCATCCGAGCGCTTATCACCATCTTTGCACTTTTCCTGGAGCTGATTACACTGCGCCCTCAGTTCCCTTGCTTCTGCTATCAGTGCGGCCAGTGTTGGTTGGTTGGCAGAGTCTCCCTTGCCCGGGCTGTCCGGAAGCGAAGGAAGAGGGGAGTGAGGGGTGGGAGGCGGTGAAAAAACAACTTCCTGTTCCTCCTCAGTCTCCACTGGATGTTCCTCATCCAACTGTACCGGCTCGGGAGCCGGCAGTTGATTGGGTGTACCAGTGGGACTAGGAGGGGAACTGGCGGCTGCCTCCAGAGCCTCCACCCCCTCACTCAACTCTTTCTTCCTATTCCGGAAGACCTCCATGCGCCGGGCGTCCCTGCGCTTGGTCGATGGGCTCTTCTTCTTTTTCTTGTGTCTCTTTTCAGGGCCTCCGTGCCCCTTCGGGTGAGGACCAGTGGGAGAGGGGATCCTCTCTCCAAAGGTACTACCTCTCCCCCGAAGAGGTTGGTGTTGTTGTTGTTGGCTTCTCAATTTCAAACTCCACTTTCAGGTGGACGCTCAAGCCTATTTCCTGGATAGTCCAGGAGACAGGGCATGAGACGCCCAGAGCTGAAATGGCTTTCACTAGTCTATCTCGTAGTTCCATGGCTATCTAGGTGTTGTTCACGCTCTGAAGTCAGATGTGTGAATGATCGATGTATGTGCTATCATCAGGCGACTGGCCCGGTTTATATATTGGGGGTGGGGCGAGCATCTTTCGGGGCGGTCCAAACATTTTTATGTCATCGACATATCACGGTGATCGAAATCTTGAGTTGCGAAAAGGTATTAAGGCGAGTCTTTCTCGCGTTGGTGGGGCCGGGGGAGGATATTTTTCCCAAATTTCTCTAGTGAAGGCCAAGGCTTGGGCTCCCCCAGGGACATTTTTAAAAATATGCCCCAAATGTCGCCACTGGGAGACATTTTGAGGCTCCAAAGAAAATTAAGCGTGGCGTGTCATCTGTACTTTCATTAGTTGACGCTCCATGCAGATCACAGACTAAAGAATATTTAGGGGAAATTTGTGGGGATTGGGAGCAAGGCTCCCTAACCACCCACACCACCCACCATTCCCAGCTACGCCACTGGCTATCATACCACACGGAAGTTGCTACCGATTTAGAAAAACAGGTTATTCTTTGACGACTTATTTGAGGGATACCAGAATCAGCAAGGTTCAGGGGGAAAATATATATCAGAAAAATTGGGAATTATAGGCTAGATAAGACCAGGCATTTTGCTCCCATAGACTATTAGGCTATAGTTTTTCTCAAAGGCCTTCAAAAAGAACACAGGAAGAACCATTAGAAGGAAGTTATGCTCAAGTGCACTTACTCTTACTCGTCTAAACAGTAAATTCGATTTGGAAAATTATGGCGCTCGTTAGGTATGTACTGCCATGAGGCGTGTATGTGTATTTCTCCACCCCACCCCCACCCCTACTATACGTTAAACATACGCGTGTCCCGGGTGAGACAGCAGGGATCCCACCCACCCCACGTGATATACTCATTTGCATATTTTATTAGGTCGCCGGAACTATTTCATCACCGTCTGCACAATTTTAAATAAACAAAATGGCTTCACGATTTCTCAAATGAAATCCGCGTGCCATTCAAAATCAACAATGTTAATTTGTTTCAACCCCCCACGTTTCTCTGCAGATTTAATAATATCACTGCGCAAATTTATCGATCGATCAATAATCTCACAATGCCCTTTACATTAGAGTTTGACACGCGCAAATTCATTAACCCCTTAACGGACAGTCTTACAAATCAATTTTTTAGTATATACCTATGGTATATACATAACTTTTGTACGATCTTTCCGATGAAATTGTTCGTTTTTCGAAAGAACTACGACTTGATAAATTGGGTATGTCAGCACGTGACCGCCAATTATCTATAATGACGTAATCTTCGTGTGTGTGCGTGGTGGGGGGGGGGGGGGGGAGAAAAATCATCCTCGAAGAGTCTGAAGGTGGGAATTGGGAACTCTCACCCTCGGGGCAAGATATTTGAACCAGACCTTCGGCAAGCCTCGGGTCTGGTTCAAATATCTTGCCCCTCGGGTGAGATTTCCCCATCCCACCTCCAGACTCAACGGGGATCATAATAATCCCCACCCACCCGTCTATCCGGCCATGCATCTTTCCATTTTTCCAGATCAGTTTCACCGTATAGGTATGCTGGAATTTTGGCTCTGTTATGATGAGACATCGTACAAGCTGCACAAGCTGCTTAACCCTTTACCCCAACGTAGAGTATATCAAAATTTATTATTTTAATTACTATTTTTTTAAATTTTTCAAAAAATTTCAATAAAACCATATCATGTGACCCCTCACTGGAACGAGCTCATCGAGATCGTTCCAATGAGGGGTCACATGATATGGTTTTGTCGAAATATTATTTTTTTAAATATTTTTTTCAACTCCTCAATTTGCAAATTATGCGGGCGATTCGTTAGGTAAAGGGTTAAGCTGCTTTACCTCGCCCCAGTTTTACGCGTTTGTCTAATCCCCGAAGGCCGAAGCAGGGGTGGTCGGGTGGGCGATTTCCCTTTTCACGTCTCTCTCTCTCTCTCTCTCTCTCTCTCTCTCTCTCTCTCTCTCTCTCGGCATTTTTGTTGTTTTTTACCATTTGACGAAACCACAATTTTCATTCTGCAAAAATACTCTTATGTTATACGGACGTGACAATCGTTACTTATCCCTAGTTCATTATTCGACATTCGAAAATCGGTTGATAACGAATGACGATTAAGGAACTGGGAACATGTAACGGTTATTACATCAGTTTAGGTTTCAAACATCCTTTAGATGAAACAGCTCGTTATAAGTATTAAACAAACAATCGAGCTGTCTTGTAAATGACAACAGTTCGCGTGTATTATTTTTCAAATAATTACTTTCGTCAAACCAGGGTGGGGGAGGGGGGCGGGGGGTGGGGGGTAGGAAAAAATTTGCAGACACCGATGCCGTTTTTTTGTTTTTGACCGGTCGGAGGACACACCCACCCACCCCATGTAATATTTTTCCAGTTTTACAATTTTTTTCCGGGGTTATCTGAACCACCCACCCTCACTAAATACATACTTCTGCATCATCCTTCCCACCATACTGCCCTATAACCAATTTTATCATACAGTATTGAGTGATTGACCTTGTACAGTAGGACAGGTCTTGAAAGAACATCCGTTTTATCAGACCAAAGTGGTCTCTTAAGGCAGATGGTCTCCCATAACAAATCAAATATAGAGTAAAGCTGGTATGTCCAGGTATGTCCATATAAAACATGGACTCCAGAGACATCGGTCTCTTAAGGCATGTTCTATTGTAATTCATTAACACTCTTGAATGCCATATCATTATCTTTTTACCTATAGTTATCTCTCCATGTGTACAGACATGTTGTAGAAACCAACAATATATATGGTATTCGACAGAGTTCAGAGAGCTTTGTAAAATATCATACAAATTGTTTATTTTTTGACGAAGGTTTGGGTGGGGCATGGCAGGGTTGAGTGAGGGGATTTATTACTTATTTTAAGTCCAGCCCTGGAAGGTCTGGTACATGATTTTGTTAACACATGTGTTCTCAGATGTGTTTGAAATAAATTAGCAGTTCAATCAGGTTCAATGTTTATTAGTTTTTGTGTTGCATACTTCCTGCAATGGCAATTAGAGTCACTGGTGTTTTAGGTCTGGATACATCGCTGTACAGAAATGTTCCTGCAGCTGAAATCTGTAACTGTTCCTGACTTCACATAATTGTCTTTGCTCCTCATCTAAGCCAGCCGATCTCACCAGGGTGAACATATTAGAAATTTAATCAAACGGAACACTCTCAAGATAACTTATCCTTAGAGTGCAGTGTTTGATAATTGCAATTAGTTGTGCATTTTAACTTGCATTATTCAATATGTCATACATTGTATCACTATAAGCCGAATCATAGCTCAGCCGCAATAACAGTTTTATAATCGTATATAACCCATGGTAGGTACCCCCTGATAACTTGAGTGTCTTTTTATTGGTTCTTGAATGATACTTCACTGATTATGGTATACAATTTTGCCCAAAAGTGTCTGAGGAAAAAATTTGCAACCATCGGAATTTTTTTTTTTCGTCCTCCTTGACCACCCACCTACCCCGGCATCAGTGTTTTGCAAATTTTTTCCAACACCCCCCCCCCCCCCCCCCCCCCTGTCAAACGAAAGAAATTCTTTAAAATAATAATAATAAGCTACCATTTCAGTCGTGTTTCGCCTTTTATTGTTTTTAAGAAGTATATTGTGTTGAGTTTCAAGTTCATACTGACTGTCAACGACTCACAAACACGTTCGGAAAAGTTTCACACTTGCCCACAATGTCGGAAAACTCTGTCCAAACGCTTCAGGTTCATCCAAAGAATGTAGGATTGGACAAAAAAGAGGAGAAAGAGAAATGCATTCCATTCTTCAAGAATCAACCACAATTCGCTACACAGATCACTAAAGCCTTAATTATTTATTTATTTATTTATTTATTTATTTATTTATTTATTGGTGTTTAAGGTCACATACTTATGCACAATGGCTAATTATGACCGTGACAGTTTTACGGGTGGAGGAAGCCGGAGTACCCCGGAGAGAACCACCGAGCAACGACGAGCAGCTGCCAGCTCCCCAACATCGTAACTCCGCACTGCAGCACAGGCAGGGTCAGATTGGTTGAAGACATGCGTAGCATCGACGTGCAGTACGCCTTAGTACACGGCGTCATCGTGCCCCCATGTGGAAATCGGGGTTAAGTGCCTTGCCCTTGGGCACAACGCGGGAGTCCGAATCGATCACTCAGACAGTCACCCATCCGAGGACTAACCGGGCTCGACGTTGCTTAACTTCGGTGATCTGACGAGAACCGGTTACTACAATGCCACCGCGCCCCTACTAAAGCCTTAAGCGTCGTTTTGTGTTTTTTATTTGTTTTGGATTTTTTTTTTGGGGGGGGGGGGGGGGTGAGTAGTAGGAGAGGGATGAACCGAGCCGATTGGCTGGATCTCAAGCCGGATCTCATATGTGACGTCAGTGGCGCCATGTTTGATTGTCATGATAACTCGCGTGAGCGGCCATTTTGTGACGTCATCCCCATAGTCATGCGTGGTCCTAGTGCGCATGCTCAGCGCGTATTGTTAGGGTGATACGTGTTTCCGTCGGCCAATTTGTATACTGGAGGCCACCATCTTGGTTTCTATGGTAGCACGTGGTTGTTGTGTTACCCAAAGGCCTACAACAAGACAGGGGTATGTTCAGAGAGTATGTTCCTTTGTACAAGATCAATTTTCTGATTCGCGGAATTACAACAAACAACCCGACAATCTCTTCAAATCACTAAAAACTACTTTATTTGACACGGATCACCCCTAGAATCCGTTCAGGACCGCTATACCATGGTACCGAGGGGCCCCCGAGGTGAGCTTGATTGAATAAGGGCAAATCTAATTACCACAAACAACACGACAATCCCTCCAAATCACCAAAATGTACTTTATTTGATATGGATTCTTCAAGAATCCCTTTTAGGACTGCCATACCATAGATTTTAATAGTAGCACGTAATGCTATGGTACTGAGGGACCCCCTTTGGATTATAGCCAACTGATAGACAACCTCCATGAAAGCCTATATCATTCCTAAAGACAAGAATCTATCGAGTAGTTACTGATAAGTCACTGCTCGAACGACTCGAATCCCATCGAGCAAATAAGCCATAGAGTATTTACTCGAACGAGTGACTCGCCCATACGACTCTTAGCCTCATTTCGGTATTTGAGGATAACTGAGACTTGGTATTGTATTATTTCAGGATATCTATCGAAGATACCTTCTAGAGAATTTCTTGTTTTGTCGTGTGAGGCCATGAGGGCCATGAAATCCCTTACTGAGGTCTAATTTACTATCCCTCTTAGCCTCATTTCGTTTGAGGGCATGAACAAAATCCCTCAGTGACGTCTAATTTACTATCCCTCTTAGCCTCATCTCGGTATTTAACAGCATATCCCGTGGTACCCCAATTTCAGCACCCCTTTTTGGAAAACGTCTGGCCTTTGGCACCCCTTTTTAGTCATATGAGATCTAATTTACTATCCCTCTTAGCCTCATTTCGTTTGAGGTCATGGGGCCATGAAAAAAAATCCCTCAATGAGGCCTAATTTACTATCCCTCTTAGCCTCATCTCGGTATTTAACGGCATATCCCGTGGTACCCCAATTTCAGCACCCCTTTTTGGAAAATGTCTGGCCTTCGGCACCCTTTTAGTCGTATGAGGTCATGAGGGCTATGAGAAAAGCCCTCAATGAGGTCTAATTTACTATCCCTATTAGCCCCATTTCATTTGAGGCCATGGGGTCATGACAAAATCCCTCAATGAGGCTTAATTTACTATCCCTCTTACCTTCTTTTCGGTATTTAACCGAAGGGGATGGGGTGGGGGTCAGTACCATAGCATTACGTGCTACTGTTAAAACCTTGGTATGGTGGTCCTAAAAGGGATTTCTGAGGGATCTATATCAAATAAAGTGAATTTTGGTGATTTGGAGGGATTGTCGTGTTGTTTGTGTAATTTGATTTACCCTTATTCAATTGAACTCACCCGGGGCCCCTCGGTACCATGGTATGGAGGTCCTAAAAAGGATTCTAGGGGGAATCCGTATCAAGTAAAGTAGTTTTTGGTGATTTGGAGAGATGTTCGGGTTGTTTGTGGTAATTCTACGAATCAGGAAATTGCTCCTGTACAAAGGAACATACCCCTGTCTTGTTGTAGGCCTTTGGGTAACACAGCAACCACGTGCTACAATAGAAACCAAGATGGCGGCCTCCAGTATACATAATGGCCGACGGGAGCACGTATCGCCCAAACAACACGCGCTGTGCACGCGCCTAGGACCACGCATCACTATGGGGATGACTTCACAACATGGCTGCTCAAGTGAGTTACCATGACAACCAAACATGGCGTCATTGGGTCACCTGACATGACGTCACATATGAGATCCAATCGGGTCCGGTTAATCCCGCTCTTACTACTGGGGTGTTTTGGTTATTATTGTTTCGTGTTTTTGTGGGGGGGGGGGGGATTATGAAGGTGTAGATGGGGTTGTGTGATATCGTATGTTTGAGAGGGTGCGAATATGTGATTTTTATTTAACCCGTTATCTAACATGAAAGGCAGACGACACTTGCAAACAAAATTCTTGAATAACTTTTTTCATTTTTTGCATCAAAAACATAGCTTTGTCTTCATATTGGAACGAGCTCAATGAGCCTGTTCCAATGAGGGATCAAAAACTATGTTTTTGAGACAAAAATGAAAAATAATGAAATTTGAATGCTGATTCTTGGGAATAACGCTGACAGGTTATGGCGTTACTTTGGGTAAAGGGTTAATTTAGTTATTAATTTTATGGATGGGCAGGTGCGTAGGAAACGAGGGCACAAGCCCCTAACGTTTTCCAGAAGAAGTTGAGAGAGAAAGGGAAAAAGATCTCATCACCCCAATGCAGTCACCTAAAACTTGTATTTATATTTTGGGTTCCCGTCATTGCAGTCTTATTCGGAATTAGTAGGAAGGGTGTGCACAAAGAATTTACTCTTAAAATTTGATTGAAGATTCCCTCTATGGGTTATCTTTTCTACGACCTTTATAGTCGAGAAAAATGTACTGTGTTTACTGTATGTTTAACCTTTTGAACGCGAGCGGCCGCTTTTCCAGCCAGGAACATGATACGTCATAACATCATTAAATAGAATGGCTGTTCATGGGGGGTGGGGGTGGGGCACCAAAAATTTGCAAGACGTGACGTGGGGGTGGTTGGGTCTCTTGAGTGCGCCCAAAATGTGCATTTCCAACTTGTGCAATTTTTTGAATTTTTTAAAAATATATCAATATATCAGCTAAAATATACCATCATTTGTGTTTCAAATCTTAAAGAAAATGTCACACGTTAGTAGGGGGTGGGTGTCCTGTTCGAAATGTAGAAAATGTGCAGACAATATTTGGGGAAAATTCTCTCTGGTGCACTAAATTCAACCCAAGTTATTTATTTATTAATAGAATTTGTATGGATAGAAGAGGAAAGTAGCAAACACCTGAGAATACTGACAGAACAATTCAAATGAAAATTTGTTCCCGTATATGTACACCTGCTCTGGCCAAGCCTGATAATGAAGAGCTTGTTATTTGTAGATTGGGGCCCAAAGCAGCCCACAGAGGTTTTAATTGGTGGTACCAGTTTAAGAACATTATGAAAACCCCCCTAAAGACAGCTGTGCCTACTAAGTTTATAAGTTTATTTTGGATTTTAATGGGAGAGTGGGGGGGGGGGGGGGGGGTGTTTGAGAACGGTAGTAGAAAATTTGCACGTAGTGGGTGGGTGGGTGTAAAAAGGAGCCGAATAAAAAATAGGACGTCACGTCTTACAAATGTTTAGTGCCCCCTCCCCCCCCCCCTCCCCCGGGCTGTTCAGTAAATATGTGTGGTAGACCAATCAATATTTTCAACGTGCAGCCTTGAGGCTGCACGTTGAAAATATCGATTGGTCTATCCCCAAATAATGAATATGGACTCTTCTAAATGCTACAATTGAACTGGCATGGAAGATACCATTAGAGTTCAAATGGTTAACAATTGTTTTCATTACAGGTCCAATGCACAATTGGTAAGATAAAAACTGATTGGCAATTAGGGGAAATACCGCTGGTCGGATATGGTCGTGACGAAGTTGAAGGCTAGACTTTTTAAAATATCGCCCACTCGAACAGCTGCAGTCCTATACACCCGCTCCTCTCGCAGACGTCGACTCCGAGCAGGGGTGTGAACTGGCTAAATGAAGTGGAGACAATATATTTTCACCTACTTCGATTTTGTGTATCGAAATGTTCACTGTGTGGACTGTCAGTCTACAGAGAGAGCGTTTCGATATATCAGCAGTTTAGTCTGCAATTGGTTACTCAGATACAAGAAAAAGGGTCTTCTTCTAACCTGAAAAATCAAACTTTTCTCCCAATGGATCAAAGAATGCTATTCCCGATAACCCCTACTACCCCACCGCACCCCTCCCCCACACCCACCCACCTCCCACCATTTTTTGCCGAATGAGCGATGAATACGATACAAAAATTCCATCGAAATGTCATTGATTGCTCAGATGTAAGGAAGCAGACTTCATTCAATTCTAAATATCAAAAATTTCTCCGGATCTGGAGTCCCCTTGTTGCATTTTCCGGCTACATTTCTTTGCCCTGTCCGTTCCTGCTTGAACCAGTTGGCGGAATTTCAGGCATAGATGAACAATTATAACGTTGACAATTTTCAGTGAAGGTTGGGGGAAGAATCTCTAAATCCCATGTAGCCATGCCACTGGCTCTCAGCTAACTCATATCCAAAAGAATTAAAGGAATGCTGTCGGCACGACCACGACCATAATATACCACTAAAGAGGACCTGGAATGCAGTCATGGGGGAGACTTTTTATGTCCTCCCGAAACATGTTAAGCCAAGACGTGGGGTATATGTGGAGGTCAATCAGTGTATTGAAAAGTGTCGCTCCCGCCACCCAAAATTATCCGACATGATAGAAGAGAATAAAAAAGAATAGAATTTTATTGAAGCAATAAGCACCCACTTGAGGCAGATTGCCAATGTTACAACAACATTGTTATAGTTATGCCATGAAATAATATAAAATGGATGAAAAAGTAACTTAGGCAATGAAAAAATGACCAACGAGCGCAGTATTGTCCCTGGCTCACGGCAGATACGACCCTGGCTCTTGAAAGTTAAACCCCTGTAAATAGATAAATATTGAAAAACGTAAATAAGTTGTCAAGTGGCAATTTAACCCTTTACCCAACGAATCGTCCGCATCCGCCCGCGTAATCTGCAAATTCCGCAGTTGAAAAAATATTATTTTTCAAAAAATTTCAACAAAACTATATCATGTGACCCCTCGTTGGAACGAGCTCGTCGAGCTCGTTCCAACGAGGGGTCACATGATATGGTTTTGTTGAAATGTTTTGAAAAATTTTTTAAAATGATATTTAAAATAATAAATTTTAATATCGTCTGCGTTGGGTAAAGGGTTAAATGATTCGAAAGAACTTAGTGGTTTGTTCTTGGATAATTCCTGGGTCAGGGATTTCACCATTGAGCTCACTAACGAGAGTGAAGAATGGGGAGAAAGAGAGCCCGCCATCTCCATACATCCCGCGCTACAAGATTTTAGTGTGGGAGGAGGCAGAAAATATTTGGAGTGTGTATATACGGGAGTGAAACATTGCCCAGCCTCCTTCCAGTCTCTACATCCGTCATTCTAATTCTGTGCGGAATATTCGACGCTGTTGTGGGCCATTTGTTTATCCACTATTCGTTGAGTTTGCGCACAGTCTATGATCATTTAACCCATTACTAGTACCGAAAGTAGTGGTCAAAATCGGCCAGCGCTATTCACAGTATGAAAGTGTCAATGACACTGTAGTTTAACATGGCTGTGTGTAGTTTTTGATGAAAAGGATAATGTTCAATGTTTATGAAAGGATTATGAAATACGACAAGAATTGTGATAATTGAGAATATGTTAATTTCTGTTCCCTGTATGCTATGTTTTGAATAAGAATAATTTGAGGTGTAGACTGTACTAAAGAATTTAGGCTTGGGTTAATGTGCGCCCCCCCCCCCCCCCTCGCAGTTAATGTATGCCAACCAAAGTTACCAAGTTACAGTAAAATTATTCCAAAGCGAGTCATCCTACCAAGTTACAATGAAATCCCTTCATAAATATAACTTGAATGCTTTGCTTAAGGAATCTAGGCTCGGTGCTCACGGCTGACCGATCGTGACCAAACTAGGACAGTCGCATCTAGACATCATACCGAGGTATCCTTCCAAGGTACAATGAAATCGCTTCATAAATGTCAACTGTAGACTGTGGTAAACAAATCTAGGTCACGTGGCTGTGCCGCCGTTACGGTAGACCAATCACGGCCAAAATAGGATGTTCTCATCTAGACATTATACTGAGTCATCCTACAAATTTGCAATGAAATCCCTTCATAAATGCAAGCTGTAAACTCTGCTAAAGGAATCTAGGTAACGTGCCCTGCGGCCGTCACAGTTGACTGAACCCGACCAAAAAAGGACGTTCTCATCTAGACATTATACAGAGTCATTCTACGAAGTTACAATAAAATCCCTTTATAATACGACCTGTAGACTCTGTTAAAGGTCTTCTGGCTTCGAGCCCACGTAGCCGTCACGGTTGACCGATCGCGACCAAAAGGGGACGTTCTCATTTAGACATTATACGGAGTCATCCAACTAAGTTACAATGAAATCCCTTCATAAAAACGAACTTTAGATTGTGCTAAATGTTTTCGGCTTTCGGACTCGGGCATCCGTCACGGTTGACCGATCGCGACCAAAAGGGGACGTTCTTATCTAGACATGACCTCAAACCTGCAATATTTTTGAAATTTCATGATGATCGGACAAGAGCTACGGGGTGTAGTCTGTGCTAAGGGAAATGTGAACAGACTCACAGACTTCTGCACGCGTGATGGCAATAGCTTATCTTGACTTTGTCAAGTTAAGCTAAAAATCATCATTCAGTTTTCATTATTTTTTTCGTTTTTTAACTGAAGAACGTAGCTTTTTACCCCTCATTGGAACAAGCAAGCTGAGCTCGTTCCAATAAGGGGTCATACGCTATGTTTTTGCGGCAAAAAATGATAAAAAAAAATAAATATTCAAAGATTTTGTTTGCAAGTGTCGTCTGCCTTTTGTGTTAGATATAGGGTTAATGTGACGTTCCTTTATTCACAAAAATACACAGATAAACTTTCGTGCTTCAGTTATAGATACTCCAATCAATAAGTGTTCAATTCCAGATATTATCAGAATTAGTGGAACTACGTGGCGTAATCATTTATTTATTTATGGATGTTTAAGGTCATATATTTATGCACAATGGCTAATGACCGTGACAGTTTTACGGGTGGAGGAAGCCGGAGTACCCAGAGAGAACACCGAGCAACGACGAGCAGCTGCCAGCTCCCCAACATACTAACTCCGCACTGCAGCACAGGCAGGGTTAGATTGGTTGAAGACATGCGTACCATCGACGTGCAGTACGCCTTAGTACACGGCGCCATCGTGCCCCCATGCGGGCAATGGAGATGAAGTGTCTTGCCCAAGGACACAACGCGGTTGCCGCAGGTGGGATTCGAACCGAGGACCTCTCGGCTTGCAGCCTGCACCTCTACCTACTGAGCCATCGCGCTCCCTGGCGTAATCATAAAACTACAGTTGTTGTCAGTCTTCATTCACAATGATAATGTCAAAATTTCGACCAAAGCAAATCTCCACTGAGAAACATTTCTTACGTTGATTCAAAGAAAAAGCATGTTTGTGGTTTTTATTAGATTAAATCGTCTGGAATCGTTCGCTTTTCCGACCAACTGGAAAAATTCCAGACGATTTAATGTAAAAAAAGTCGATGCACTAGGCTGGTTCCAGGTCACAACAGCGTTGGATTTCGATCAGAATTGGACTGGTGGCCTTTTAGCCTGGCCACCTTCCCGTAAACTTGTCTCATAGTTACTTCTCGTTTCGAAGCTCGCCGCTGGAGGTGATAACTCTGGTATCGCCTTCAGCGAGATCCCCGTTGCACGTTTTAATATAACAATAACATGATTTTGAAGGGCATTACAGTATATCTTACCTCCTACAAGTATCTGGGAATTTCATTGGTTCAAAGACGTCACATGCAGACTGCATATAAAACCATATACTGCCTGTCAACATCAATATACGCTGACGGCTATGGGTAATCTCCCCTTTGTTCATTGATTATTCAAAATGGCGGCAGCCGATAAACGCTTCAAGTTGAAAAGATTGAGTGTTGGAAGCCCATATTTGGTCTGAAGTGCAGGTTAGGCAACTTAAAAGGCTTCATATTCTGTGGATGCGTGCCATGTTACCTTCGAAATGAAACTGTTTGGTATGTATGAATTTGCCTTGTTACAATTTATGGGAGAGTGCCTACAGGCACTCTCCCATAAATTGTAACAAGGCAAAGAGACGTGAACACAGTGTGAAAATTTTCTCATTTAATTTTGATCGCTGTTGTTATTAGTTCTGTGCATTGATGCAACAGTCGGTAAGATATATTCGTTACACAGTTTGTTGGTGGCCTAATATGGTATATATGGTGTCAGTTAATTCCATATTTGACTCCAGCTTCGCTCACGTCTAATATGAAATTAACTGACACCATATATACCATATTAGTCCATAAACAAACTGTGTAACTAATAGTATTAACGGCTCAACGGAAATGGGTGTCAGCCCAAGAGTTTATTAGCCGCTAATAAGCTCAAGGGCTGTTAACCATTTCTGTTGAGCCGTTGATACACTGCAATGTCTGACAAAGTCATGTTATTTCTATTATTGCCACTTTCGTACCGCGGGTACAACATTGCATTTAAATTATATGGGAAATAAAATAAATAAACGATGTTTGACGTTTTCGAATTAAAAAAAACAACAACGAAACTATCGGCTGATTTGTTGAAAAACAAAACGGGTAACATGACTATCATCTGATCGGTCTACGGCGAAATTTGGAAAGTTAGATGATGAAACATATCTTCGAAATGTGAACTTTTGGCAAAGAGTTTATTCATCAAAGATTTCATTACTTACTCAGTGCGTAACGCTTCCTATATTTGATACATTATCTATCCGTGACACAAAGAGAAACACTTGAAACAAATGTGTTTACAAATTAAAAATCCAAATTGAATTTCGATCCAAATGGAAATCTGGGGAAAAAATATTATTGATCGGATGAGAGATGTGACGTCATTGTCTATATTTAGACTGTTATTGACTTGTTCGGCCCGACACATCACATGACTTGTACTTGTTCAGCATCACAAGGTTTCAACACCAGGTAAAACATCGTTAATGTGCTAGGAACGCCCGCAAAAGTGGTAATAATACGTTTTCTGGAAACGGCTCGCGCCCAGCACAATTCAGCACCGAGGCAGTTAATAGTTGTTTTCGTGGTTCTGAGTGCAAATGAATGTCAACATCGTGACAAGAAGCCTCTTCTGTCATAATTTGATCGCTCGAGAAGAACCGAAAATCAATTTTCTATTGATCAGCTTATGACATTCCGTGCCGTCGAAATCCAATCAAATGAAGTCGTTCACTCACGATTTGCGCTAAATTCGCATTTGCTCCAAATCCCTGCTCCATTTCGTGACTTGCCTGAAAACCTGAAAACGTTCTCCGTTTGAGTGATGTACTGAACGAAAAGGTAAAGCCCAGGCATCATTTTCATTTCTTATATATTACATTAAGCATACGTTTGTTTGTTTATTGGGGTTTAACCCTTTGAACTCTAGTGGTATCTTCCATGCCAGTTCAACGGCAGCAATTAGAAGAGTCCATATTCATTATTTGGGGGAGACCAATCAATATTTTCAACGTGCAGCCTTGAGGCGGCACGTTGAAAATACTGATTGGTCTACCCCACACAATTATTGAACAGCCATCCTTGTTAATGATGTCATGACGTATCATGCTCCTGGCCGGAAATGCGGCCGTTTGGGTTCAGAGGGTTAACCCTCACATAACATGAAAAGCAGACGACACTTGCAAACAAAATTAATGAAGAACTTTTTTTTTTCATTTCTGCGTCTAAGACATGGCTTATGACCCCTCATTGGAACAAGCTTGTTCAAATGAGAGGTCCTGGAGTATGTTTTTTGTGGCAAAAAATGAAAAAAAAAATGAAAATTGAATGATTACTTTTGTGAATGGCGCCGGTCATTTTTGGCCATTACGTTGGATAAAGGGTTAAGAAGCTTTGTTTGTTCTTACGTGCATTTGGGCGTCTTTTATTGCTTGGCTGGGGTGGATCAAAGGATAAACTGAGTTTTCCATCCCTCCCAGTTAACCCTTTACCCAACGCAGACGATATCAAAATTTATTATTTTGAATATAATTTTTTTTAATTTTTCAAAAAATTTCAACAAAACCATATCATGTGACCCCTCGTTGGAACGAGCTCGACGAGTTCGTTCCAACGAGGGGTCACATGATATGGTTTTGTTGAAATATTTTGAAAAATTTAATTTTTTCAACTGCACAATTTGCATATTACGGGGGGGGGATGCGTGCGATACGTTAGGTAAAGAGTTAACAGTGAAATTTGCTTAACTTGTTCGGTCTGTTTATTGAACTCATCTCGTATTCGTAAGTTGCAGTATAAAATGGGAACGTGTTGAAGACACTCCCATATTTTTTTTTTTTTTTTGGGGGGGGTGGGGGGTAGAGAGGGGTCACTTTTATTTAGCCAGGAATAAGTTTCTCACCAGCAGTCTTTCAGGATCTAGAATATTTTCAGAATAGTTACGATTCTGCACTCTGCTCCTGGAATATGATGGGCTAACATGGTGAGATTTACTGCCCGAGATTTAATAACTACAGGTGTAGGGGTGGGGGTGGGGGGCTCAGTAGTTAGAGGTGGAAGCTGCAAGGCGAGAGGTCCTCGGTTCGAATCTCATCTGCGACATCGTTTTGTCCTTGTACAAGACACTTCACCCCAATTGCCTAAATGGGGACACAGTGGCGTTGTGAACTAAAGCGTACTGCACCTCGATGGTGTACTAGTCTTCAACCAATGCTAACCCTGCTTGTGTGGAGTTAGTATGTTGGAGAGCCGGACACTTGCTCGCCGTTGCTCGGTGGTTCTCTTCGGGTACTCCGGCTTCCTCCACCCGTAAAACTGTCCGACACGAGGTGACCTTGTCTATCGAAAGTGTCGTTAAACCCCAGTAAATATATGAATAAATAACTGCAGAAGTATTTTAGCTGCAGGGTATTTCGAGAAAAATAATCTGCGTTCATGCTTGTTAAATATAGTCTTGGATAAATAGCCTAAATGTAAGTTAATTTACACCTTCCAAAAACAATAGAACTGCATGGTACAGTACGGCCGCCGTGGACTATCCACCTTCCAAGCGTCGACAATATTTCCACGGACGCAATAATATTACATTGCAAAATTTCAACAGCCAGGGTCACATTGTATTGGACAGTTTGACGGGTGGAGGAAGCCAGAGAACGGAGAGCTAACCAAATGCATCATCATCGTGCAGTAGTATGCCTTAGTACACGGTGCCATGACGCACCTACACGGGCAATCGCGATTAAGTGTCTTGCCCAAGGATTCAATGCAGCTACCACTAATCAGTACGGGTCAGACATGTCAACCGGTACGTGTACCGTCGGATCCCTCATGCTCCAACCGGTACCGGTACTGAAGCTTTGTTCTCCCCCACTATACGTGAAACATACGCGTGTCCCGGGTGAGACAGCAGGGTGGGATATTTCTATCCCACCCACCCCACGTGACATACTCATTTGCATATTTTATTAGGTCGCCGGAACTATTTCATCATCGTCTGCACAATTGTAAATAAGCAAAATGGCTTCACGATTCTGTTCGTTTATTACCTATTTATCTGTTCCTTGTTGATATGGACTCAATATTTAATTATTATTCAAATATTAAACTTGATTTGTTTCAACCCCATGTTTCTCTGCAGATTTAATAATATCACTGCGCGAGGGGGGCGCGGTGGCTCAGTAGGTAGAGGTGCAGGCTGCAAGCCGAGAGGTCCTCGGTTCGAATCCCACCTGCGGTAATCGCGTTGTGTCCTTGGGCAAGACACTTCACCTCCATTGCCCACGTAGGGGTAGGGTGACGCTGTGTACTAAGGCGTACTGCACGTCGATGGTGCACCTGTCTTCAACCAATGCTAACCTTGCTTGTGTGGAGTTAGTATGTTGGGGAGCTGACAGTTGCTCGCCGTTGCTCGGTGGTTCTCTCCGGGTACTCCGGCTTCCTCCACCCGCAAAATTGTCGAGGTCATGATTAGCCATTGTGCAGAAATATGTGACCTTAAACACCAATAAATAAATAAATAAATAATATCACTGCGCGAATTTATCGATCTCACAATGCCCTTTGCATCATAGTTTGACACGCGCAAATTCATTAACCCCTTAACGAACAGTGTTACAAATCAATTTTTTAGTATATACCTATGGTATATACCTAACTTTTGTACGATCTTTCCGATGAAATTCACCAATTATCTATAATGACGTAATCCTCGCGTGTGGGGAAAAATCATCCTCCATGAGTCTGAAGGTGGGAATGGGGGAAATCTCACCCTCGGGGCAAGATATTTGAACCAGACCTTCGGCTGAGGGTCTGGTTCAAATATCTTGCCCTTCGGGTGAGATTTCCCCATCCCACCTCCAGACTCATCGGGGATCATAATAGTCCCGCCGGTACTGGCACAAAATTATTTTATGGGGTAATACCTAGTGAATGAGGGTAAACAGGCCTATAATCGTGTATGGCACACTTGCACAACATACTTTTAACCCTTTACCCAACGTAACGGCCAAAACCGGCCAGCGCTATTCTCAAAAATCGTCAGTTAATTTTCATTATATTTTCATTTTTTGTTTCAAAAACATAGGTTATGACCCCTCATTGGAACGAGCTCATCGAGCTCGTTCCAATGAGGGGTCATAACCTGTGTTTTTGAGACAAAAAATGAAAAAAATTAGTTGTTCAAGAATTTTTTTTTGCAAGTGTCGTCTGCTTTTCATGTTAGGTAAAGGGTTAACTTATTTGTGAATGAACATATCAAAACACTCTCAAAGTGCATGTTCTGTCTGCACCACGACCTCGATAAGGCCGACCATATTGACTTTTCAGACGTCGCGCCTAAGACAATGACAGCGCCGTTATCGGCAATTTCAAAGAAATTATTCAGTGGCGACATCAACGTAATCATAAATCACGATATTCGAGCTTTATGATTACCTTGATGTCGCCGAAGAATGATTGGCATGATGTTATGTTTGTCCTTGCGATCTTGGGGACTGGGGAGGTTTAAATGAGAATTTCTCTCATCTGATTGTGATAATATTATGTCACCCAGTTGTTGATTTGGCCCGGTACGGGTACCGGTTTCGGCGGGACAGGCTCTGTCCCGTCCGGTATCGGTTGTGTTGGTACTGGCGGTACTTTGACATGCCTGGTACGGGTCGATTTTAGGGACCTGCGAAGCTTCGAGATTCGATTCGATTTCGAATCTTAAATAGATATTCGATTCGATTCGAAATTGTCTGCCCGATTCGTTTCCTCTCGAATGAATAAAGCTTGGTGTCAGTCATCTTCATCGCCTCACAAAAAATACAGTTCAGATGAAAATAGTACATAAAGAATGTTCAAATAAAAGACTTGAGTGTAATTTCCGTTACACTAAAATAAATAAAATCTGTACTAAAGCCACCAGCCATGTGTAACATCCATTTGATGATTAACATAAATAACATCTGCACTCATGCCCCCACCCATGCTAATTTCTATATCACTAGTCCCCACCACTGTTAAATGCAAATTTAAGGCTTCCAAGCAATGTCGACGATGAACTATAATCCTTTCAGGGTAATATTCCAACTACATCATCAAGGCATGCCTTCGACGAAGGCATGCCTTGATGATGTGGTTGGAATATTTTATGAGTCGAGACCTGGGCGATCACAGTCGGAACAAATCAGGTTTATACCACCCCAACCCCCATCGGTCATCTTCAAGGCGCCAGTGATTCGATTCGAGGTTTGATTCGATTTCGAATAATAGAAATGATCTGAGATTCGATTCGAATCGAAAATGCATAATTCGCAGGGCTCTATAGTCGATCTTTCAGATTATTGTCCAATACTCTAATCATATTTAAACATGTAAATTTATATAAACTGGGGAAGCAGATTACTACATATTGTAAAAAAAACCTTCTGAACATCGAAGGCAACCCTTGGCCTTTTCGAAGGATGTGCTTCTCTTCAAAAAGCCGTTTTGTGGAGGCACCTACGAATCACATATTTTCGATTCGAATCGAATCAGTAGCGTCTGGTCTTGAAGATGGCAAATGTGAGTTGGGGTATTATAAACCTGATTTCTTCTGACTGTGAGGGCTCAAGTCCCGACTGATAAAATAATTCAACTACTTATCAAGGCATGCCTTCGTCGAAGGCATGCCTTAATAATGTAGTTGGAAGATTACCCTGTAAGAATTATAGTTCATCGTCGACATTGCTTAGAAACCTTAAATTTGCATTTAACAGTGGTGGGGATTAATGATATTGGAGGGGGTTCGGTGGCCTTGAGGTAACCGGTTCTCGTCAGATCACCGAAGTTAAGCAACGTCGAGCCCGGTTAGTCCTCGGATGGGTGACCGTCTGAGCGATCGATTCGGACCCCCGCGTTGTGTCCTTGGGCAAGGCACTTAACCCCGTTTGTCCACATGGGGGCACGACGACGCCGTGTACTAAGGCGTACTGCACGTCGATGGTGCGCATGTCTTCAACCAATCTAACCCTGCCTGTGCTGCAGTGCGGAGTTACGATGTTGGGGAGCTGGCAGCTGCTCGTCGTTGCTCGGTGGTTCTCTCCGGGTACTCCGGTTTCCTCCACCCGTTAAACTGTCACTGTCACGATATGACCTTGGCTGTTAATGCGTCGTTAAACCCTAATAAAAAAATTTAAAAATAATGTTATTGGAATTAGTATGGCTGGTGAAATGAGTGCAAATGTTATTTATATTAATCCGTCGGGAGTTACACTCAGTCTATTTCAACATTATTTTTGTAAGATTCCACCTGAACTATACGTTTTGTGAGAAGATGAAGATGACCGGTAAGAAGATATATTCCTATGAAAAAGATTCAAGAGGAACCGAATTGGGCCTGAATTCGAATCGAACCGAATATCTACTTATGATTCGAAATCGAATCGAATCGCGTGGCGGAGCTTCGAAGGGCTCTAGTTTTGTGGGTCTTCACTCATTGAGCTATTCAATACATAGCGGAACCACCTCCTACACTGGTGCCATGTCTGATACACCTTGGCATGCTGTTGACTAGCCGTCGAATGTCCGCAATAATGATGTTGTCATATTCCTGTATCAGAGCTTGCTGCAGATTCACGATTTTGTCAGGTTGTGGCTGCCTCTATTTCTGCCAATCATATCCAACACATGATATACAGTTAAAACTAGAAGTCCTGTCACGAATAGTGCGCTTATCTAGGCTTAATTGCGCGTTGGAATTGCGCGCATTTGCCATATTGAATGGCATCCAAAGCACGGCAGGTTCTCCTGGTTACTCATAGCAAACACATGCAATGTTTCTGCCAATGGACCTCCGGGTTACCCGGAGGTCCATTGGCCGAAACATTGCTTGTGCGCAGGCCATATGTACCGAATTTGATAGCTTTACTTGGGCCATAACGCGTACATTAACGCGCATATCAACGTGCTATTTGTGCACATTTCATGACAGGACTTCTAGTTTTAACTGCATATATTGGTCTCCAGACAGGGTCTTTAACAGGGAAGTCCGTCCAAATTATTACACCAGGTTTTTGGACATGAAGTATTTGTTTATCCTTGCCCTGTGAGGCTTGGCATCGTCGTACAGGTAATGGAAATAAGTAGTTATCAGCTATCTCAGATTACATAGGTTTCCATGCCTACACGGTATATAAATGGTGGTGGGGGTGGGGTAACTTTTTTGTTTGGTATATAATTATGATAGTTGTCCATCCTCACAAGGGCGTGTTTATGCTGTGAGGTTGTGGGCTGGTATACCTCCTCTCGCTTCGTGTTGGGGAATAGATGGGTGTGATCATCCCCTTACAAGCCTTGACGAAAGTTAAAAACATTCATAGGGAGTAACCTATTGTATTTAATTACAGGGACGGAATATTACAAGAAAAAAAACGTTTCAGTAGGAAATGTCTTTGCCAGTGCGTATTTTTTCGTACTTTAACTCTCTATCTAACACAAAAGGAAGACCTGTCTTACAAACAAAATTCTTAAATAACTTTTTTTTTTATTTTTTGAGTTAAAAACCTAGCTTTTCATCCCTCATTGGAACGATCTCAATGAGTTCATTCCAATGAGGTGTCATAAGTTATGTTTTTGAGACAAAAATGAAAATATAATGAAAATTGAATGGTGATTTTTGTGAAGAGTGCTGGCCGGTTTTGTCTGTTAGTTGGGTAAGGGGGCACACACACCCAAATGCAGAAAAATAAATTCCTGTCTGTACATTATGGAAAGCCGACCGATATGCTTTTTGCTAAATGCGAAATGCTTTTTGCTAATTGTGAAATGCGTTTTGCCAATAACGAATATCACTGAAAAGTGTTGACTGACGCCGACTGTGACTAAGGAAAAGTTTGTAGACGGTAAATGTTTTAGTGTAAACAACAATGTTTTATTTTATACAATCATGCAAGATCCAATCCTGAAACTATTTTTATGTTTTTAATTCAACAAAATCTAAAACATATATATTACTGTTTTAAATAGAAGCGAAATAATCTAATGTCCTGTTCTAATTCTGGATTAAGTTAAATATAAAAAGAATGAATTTTGTAACGTTAAACATGTTTAGGTCTAGACCAATTTAATTCTGACTTGGACGAAAAAGTTGTGATTTATTCATTTTCTTATTATCAAATCACGACCTACGCTACTGCTGTTTGAGATGCATACAAATGGACAATTCACAAAATGCATTTATCAAAAAGAATTTCATAAATTGGAAAAAATGCATTTCGCAAAAAGCATTTCACACTTTTGATGCGTTTTGCTATTCGCATTTCCTTAAAATGCATTTTGCTATTCGCATTTCGTTGTCAGCAAAAAGCATAAAGCAATTCGTATTTTCCAGTCAGAATTTCATAATTAGAATATCTGAAAGTAAGACTTTGATTGGTAGTTCCAGAAACGCCATTTCTGATAGGTCAAAATAAGAAAAAAGCATTTTGCATTTCGCAAAAAGCATGTCACAGCCGGCTTTCCATAGTACATTTTATTTAGCGCGCGTGCGCACGTTATATCTGGGACGATTTTGACATATTTAACGCACAGGTACTCCACACAAGCTGGGAAATCGAAAGAAAAATGATATTTGATACCATTTTTGAATCGATGCTGACGTGCCCCCATAATGGTATATAAATATTAACAAGGTACCTAACTCGCTTTTCGAAAAAGATAGCACACATCTTCGTTATACCCCCCTCAACTTTGATTCACACAACGTATCCAACAGTATCCGGTATCAATGGAAAGGGGAATGAATACAATTTACAGTGGTGTATTACACGACCGTTGGGTGCTCTTGGGTTGTTCATGATAACTGGGAAAAGTCGCAGAAAAGGCCGAAAAACATTTAGTAGGACAAGATAGTGCACAGTGGAATGTGGATTACGAGCGACAATTATCCGATTTATTATAATAATTCGAGGTCTCATTATCTATGGAGGGCAAATTCAAATATTAACCGTATACCTTTATCAATTCCTAATCTCGGATCCACATTTATTCATTTCTGGCGATCACATTTGCCGTTTATACATTTTTAACCTTCCTTTGGAAACAAAGCAAGCTAACGACAGCCATAGAAGCGAAGATGGTCACGAAAACATCCCATTGGCTACTATTTATGCCGAGAATATCATCACTGAAAATAAGCCAATGGGAGAATGGGGAAAATATTTGCACAAGTCGCGTATCTTTGGACGCCATCAACTTGGAAACTGTTTTAAAGTTATGGCTAAAAGTGTATAAACGGTAAATGTGAACTCCAGAAATGAATAAATGTCAGCCCAAGATTGAAAATTGATAAAGGTATACGGCTAATATTTGAATCTGCCATCCATAAACAATGGGACCTCGAATTATTTGTAATAAATCGGATAATTGTCGCTCGTAATCCACATTCCACTGTGCACTATCTTGTCCGACTAAATGTTTTTCGGCCTTTTCTGCGACTTTTCCCAGTTATCATGAACAACCCAAGAACACCCAACGGTCGTGTAATACACTGCAAAAAATATAGGTTCTCTTTAGAACCAAAACTGGTTCTAATCTTGTCCCTGAGATGGAACCAGTTCTGTTTAAACAGTATTTATTTCAAATCAAATAAATTTATAAAGATTAACAATAAATATTAACAGAATTAAACATAAATCGAGGGGGTTTCAGCCGTAAGTTTAGCGCTCATACGAGATTGTCTAAAATCCTTATTAAGCAAAGGAGATATGAACAGTTGGCATATCGAACCAGTTTTGGTTCTATAGAACCAAAACTGGTTCGATATGCCAACTGTTCATATCTCCTTTGTTTCAAAATCTTTGGCGACTGCGTTGAATAAGCTCCAAGTTTCCTGCTGAATCTACTTCAGTTCATGTAAGATTCTGTTAACATTGAACGCTAATCTTGGTAGATTTATTGGATTTGAAATAAATACTGTTTAAACAGAACTGGTTCCATCTCAGGGACAAGATTAGAACCAGTTTTGGTTCTAAAGAGAACCTATATTTTTTGCAGTGTACACCACTCCAAAGCGTATTCATTCCCCTTTCCAGTGATACCGGATACTGTTGGATACGTTATGTGTATCAAAGTTGAGGGGGTATAACGAAGATGTGTGCTATCGTTTTCGAAAAGCGAGTTGGGTACCTTGTTAATATTTATATACCATTATGGGGGCACGTCAGCATCGATTCAAAAATGGTATCAAATATCATTTTTCTTTCGATTTCCCAGCTTGTGTCGAGTACCTGTGATTTAACGGTGTGTCATATCAATGAGGAAGATAAGCCAATTTCCAAACTGCCATCTTGGCCTTTAATCTATGCAAGGTCACAGGTTGCGAGGTATAAACATTCCAAGAAAACGCTTTGTTGGCAATGAAATCGCAATGTTTACACCTCACGACCTGTGACCTTGCATAGATTAAAGTCCAAAGATGGCAGTTTCGAAATTGGCTTATTGAATTGAGTTGATGAAAAATCGGAAACGATTATTTGGAATTCTCCTTTATTTGGTTTTACTTCATTTTCATTTCCGTGCATTGTTTTTAAACTATACAAGCAACGCGATCTGTAATACAAATATATATTTTCATACCTACTAAGTGAAACGAAAACATTCCGACAAGAAAGTCCAACACACTTTTTTGCGAGTGACATTGAATACCCGGTCGAACTAAAATAGACTGCAGGTAGAAAACCATGAGACCGATCGTACTAAAATAATACCGCAGGTAATCAATGAGACCGCAAGTGGCCGCTGGCAAAAGTACAGGTGTTACAGTCCGCAAACGAACACTACTGGTTATGTGGGGTATACCAAATATACCAAATATATATCCGAAGTTTGGTACGATAATTTTAATTTTAACCCTAACAATTGTACTTTTAATGTATAGCGCGATGTCCGCTGTGCAAAGAGGAATTCATTCGCCAATTAGACAATTTACACACCACAAGCACCAAACAATTTTGGGATACTGTGTCTAAATTACAGGATGATATTTCAAACACGTCAGATTTTCGATCAATATACCTATAGATGACTGTCAGGCTGGTTTTCGGAAAAGTTATAAAACTTCGGATCACCACGTGGTTAATAAGGTATTAATCAATAAAGCATTTCATAGCAGTAGAAAGTTATATGCCTGTTTTGGAGGTTTTCAAAAGGCTTTTGACAGGGTATGGAGGCAAGGGCTACTCCTTAAACTTTTACAAAATGGTGTAGGTGGCTGTTTCTACTCATACATCAAACAGATGTGTACCTCTAGCTCACTACGTGTTAAAGCTGGGGGTAGACTGTCGGGAAAATTTACCACTTTGGTAGGGGTAATGCAGGGGAATAATCTAAGTCCACTGCTGTTCAACCTTTTTATTGACGATATTCCAGAGTATATTAAGGAAAATGTACGTCACGATAGCTTTCCCACCCTTCAAGAGTTTGTTATATAATGCCTTTCTTACGCAGATGACCTTGTTCTGATTTCGACGTCATCAGCAGGTCTACAAAAATCATTGGATGTGCTTTCCGACTATTGTACGTGGTGGAGACTGACTGTAAATATAAATAAGACAAAGGTAATGGCTTTCAATAAAATAGAACATCGAAGGCCGTGTTTCATTTCAACAATGAACATCTGACAACGGTATCATCCTACAACTATTTAGGTGTTATCTTGGCATCGTCAGGTAGTCACACAAGTGGTATTACTAATCTTAGATCTAAACCACTGAAAGCGTACTTCCGACTGCAAAAGTATTTTTTAGATCTGTGTCGAATGATAATTTGCGTGTTCGCGAAAGGTTATTCGACGCATTGGTAAAGCCGATACACCTCTATGGGTGTGAAGCATGGGGTGACCAGATATCGCGGAATGCCCAGCACCAAATTGAAACAGTTCAACTCAAATTCTGTGAATATGTTTTACAAGTTCATTCAAAAGCTCCCAAATGCAGCAGTCATGGCAGAGCTTGGGAGATATCCACCATACATTGAAGTACAGTGTCGATTTGTAAATAGCTGGCTTCAGGCAAAAAGTAACGATAATCGTCTTTTGTCTCGGTGGTGAACTACAAGTACTTGGACATTCGAGTATCTCTAAAATAGGAAATATCCTTTGAAAGGCCGGATTCCGAAATGTCTGGGTGGATCCTTCGACCACCACAGCAAACTTCATCGGACATTTAAGGACGCGTCTCCAAGATATGTACGCTCAGACATGGAAAGATGATTGCTCTTTAGAAAAAACAAGATCAGACCATTCCAGGCTACAGTTTTATTATTATATCAAGAATGGCTATGCACGTGAATGGTACTTATACAACCTCGTCTTGAAATATAGAAAATGTGTCACAAAATTTAGAATAAGCACACATGAATCTGAAATCGAATGCGGTCGATACAATAGGCACAAACCTGCCCCGCGCGAACACCTATACTGTAAACAATATGAGCTAAATCTCGTTGAACACGAAATGCATGCTCTCTGTCTGCTCTGAGCACAAAGAAGTGCGCCAGTAACTTGTGAAGACAGCATGCAAACAATACGCAGCTAACACATCTCAGTATTCGCGATAAAGTCCGGTGGCTTTTCAAATGTCAAGAGATTGATGTGACATACGGCCTTGGACACCTTTTATCTGCGATTTTCTCCAACAGGGATCATGTGTAATTACTCCACTCACCTGGCGATGCCGTGAAAAATACCCCCCACCCCACGTGTATAAGTGCGTGGGGGCCAGTGTGCGGGTGTGGGGAGGGGCAGGGGTATGTGCACGTATGTGAAGAAAGGGGTGTACGGGAAATGTCTCATTTGATTTATTTCTAGCATATTGCAACTTTTTTGTATCTTTGTATTTTTTGGCATACCCATTTATGTTGTGGTTGTGCAATAAAGTTTATTTTATCCGACTTGCGATTTCCGCAAGTGAAAACAGAGAGATCGCAAGTAAACTTCTGGTCCCCAAAAGACCAAATGAACAGTATCTGGTGATCTGGGGTATATTCAATGTATATCCGAAGTTTAATATTTTGATTTTAACCCCTATGATTACCCTTTTAAAGTATAGCGCCTTCCGATTAACGGTCTAAATTGTCGCAAGCAGGGATAATGAGACCCGCAAGTAAATTATTAGTCTTGAAAATATCAAATAAACGCGAAAGTATACGCCATATTACATACGGCAATTATAAAACTTGAAAACTTGGCAGATTTAGACGTTTTGGTTTTTTTTTGTGGGGGGGGGGGGGGGGTTGGGGGGGGGGGGGCAGTAGCGCGTTTTGCTACTGTTTTTCTTTTCTCGGCCTCTTCATGGTGGGCTTTTACAGTGCATTTCGCTACTGTTTTGTCAGCCTCTTTGGGCTTTTCCAGCGCATTTGCTTTTTTTTTTATTGCGTTACTCGGATTGTCTGGTTTTATTGCTCCAAAATCACATGGAACTGAATTCCCAGGTCGATTCAATTGACTTGGATCACTGAAAAATGGAACCGTATATATACTGGATTCACTAATATGCGGAATTCGTTACTTAACTCTTCACTTAACATAGCAGCAAAAAAACGGCAGAAAAATTAACCAGAATAAACAGCCTTAAAATATCTCGTAAGTTTCTCAATAAAACCATACAAATATGGATATCGTTGTTCTCGTCGAGCTGGTTAGCAACTTTTTAACCCTTTACCTAACATGAAAAGCAGACGACACTTGCAAACAATTTTCTTGAATAACTAATTTTTTTTCATTTTTTGTCACAAAAACATAGGTTATGACCCCTCTTTGGAACGAGCTCGACGAGCTCGTTCCAAAGGGGGGCCATAACCTATGTTTTTGTGACAAAAAATGAAAAATAATGAAAATTAATTGACGACTTTTGAGAATAGCGCTGGCCGGTTTTGGCCGTTACGTTGGGTAAAGGGTTAAAAGATAGAAGGATACCAAATGACTGTCAGGCTGGTTTTCGGAAAAGTTATAAAACTTCGGATCACCACGTGGTTATTAAGGCATTAATGGTATCCATATTTGTGTGGTCTTATTGTAAAAAAAATTCGAAAAATGTGAAATTAATTTTTTTTTTTTTTTGTTAATATTGTGTTAGGCAAAGTGTTAACTGGGATTCACCGTTTGCAATGTCAGCAATATTCGTATGGTGTTATGTCACCTCCAAACTCAGAAGTACTTTTTAAAACCATTTTTTTTTTTTCTTTTTTTTTTTGATACATCCACCTTCGATTATATTGGATATCTGTGTGGATATTTTCCCCCAAGTCGCGAAATGTCTGCAGCCAACATTTGAGTATTCTGCTCTGTTTATCTCGTGTGGGGGGGGGGGGGGGGGGGGTGCTGGGGTACTTTTTCGCAAGTTCTTTTGAAAGGAGATATTAACTCTCAAAGTGTAACTACCACCGCCCTTGTCCAATAAACTTGAAATTCTTTAAAAAGAGTTTTCGAGAACCCCCCCCCCCCCCGCCCCACTGACAATAATCCTTTTTTGGGTGTAGTGGGTAGCAGGTGCCAATTCACTTGTTTTCGAAAGAAGATATTAACCCCCCACTGCCTGGAGTCCTGTCCAATATACTTGAACCTATTTTAAACTAATTCCTTGTGAATCACCAATCACAATGCATTGAAATGTGGTAGTCACCCCCTTTCAGTGAGAGAGATTCAACTTTGTTAACAGAATGTGTCTTGTTTTTGTTCTAATACTGAGAGATTGCATGATGTATGCATGATGTATGCACAAAATAAGAGTGTTTCATGGGCATTTTCTCTTGGGTGCACTGTGACGTTGCAGTAACCGGTTCTCGTCCGATCGCCGAAGTTAAGCAACGTCGAGCCCGGTTAGTCCTCGGATGGGTGACTTCCGCGTTGTGCCCATGGGCAAGGCACTTAACCCCGATTGTCCACATGGGGGCACGATGACGGGGTGTACTAAGGCGTACTGCATGTCGAACGTCGATGGTGCGCATGTCTTCAACCAATCTAACCCTGCCTGTGCTGCAGTGTGGAATTACGATGTTGAGGAGCTGGCAGCTGCTCGTCGTTGCTCGGTGGTTCACTCCGGGTACTCCGGCTTCCTCCACCAGTAAAACTGTCACGGTCATGATTAGCCATTGTGCATAAGTATGTGACCTTAAACACCAATAAATAAATAAATAAATATGGGCATTTTCTCGTGTGCTTGTACTTGCACAAAAAGTTTCTTTGTTTGGATTGAAATCTTAGATACCAATCAGCCTTGTCAGTAACCATGTACACTCTAGCCAAACTAGATTTGATACTAAGAATTATGTCACATACTCAGTAGGTATTTATTTATTTATTGATGTTTAAGGTCACATGTTTATGCACAATGGCTAATCAGGACCATGACAGTTTTACGGGTGGAGGAAGCCGGAGTACCCGGAGTACCCGGAGAGAACCACCGAGCAACGACGAGTAGCTGCCAGCTCCCCAACATCGTAACTCCGCACTGCAGCACAGGTAGGGTTAGATTGGTTGAAGACATGCGTACCAGCGTACGTGCAGTACGCCTTAGTACACGGCGTCATCGTGCCCCCACGCGGGCAATGGAGATGAAGTGTCTTGCCCAAGGACACAATGCGGCTGCCGCAGGTGGGATTCGAACCGAGGACCTCTCGGCTTGCAGCCTGCACCTCTACCTACTGAGCCACCGTGTTCCCACTCAGTAGGTCATATGAATGGATGACTATCGTATGCGATTTGGAGTGATTGTGATGGGGGGGGGGGGGGGGGTCAACAGGGCCAATTTAGAGCAAGGTTCGTGAATTAAATAAGAAATTGTTTTACGACCACTACGTATATACAGGGACGTGGCTAGAGGTTTCCGATTGGGGGTGTAGGGTAGTGAATTTCCAACTAGGGGAGGGATCGGGAGGGGAAACCCCCTCCCGGTCCCTCCCCGTAATTGGAAATTCACTACCGAGAAATATTTTGAAAATGAAGCTATGAAAGGGGGCATAAACTTGATTCTTGTAACTAAAATGGCAACACATTTATGATAGAATTATCAGGTTATTATTATTTGGTATTATTCTGGGAATTGAATATGTGCTAAACAAATGCTCAAGCTGAGAACTTTGAACAGTTCACACTGTCCTAACATTAAATCAGATCTTATGCAGGAATGATCAATTTTCGATGTTTCATCATTTTGTAACTGTGAATGATGGAATTAACTCAGGATAACGATTTTACATGATGTGATTTTATTGAAGTGCATTTTGAGAATTTTTTTTATTTCGATAAGTAAACGTACTATAGAAATCTCGTACCGAGTGACAATATGCATACTTATGAAGCTCGATAATGTGTACACTGTAGTTGTAAATAGTAACAGAATTTTGGCCGATTTGAAACCGAGTTGGATTTTGGGAAGTAAAGGAGACATCAGCATCGCCAAAGAAGCTCTAAAATCCAGATAGATGGACTTTCCAACTACTCATGACTTGCCCTCCGAATTTCCAACTATAGGAAATTTTGTTCAGGATTGGGAGATGACACACCGTTACTTATTCCCAGTTCCTTATTCGGCATTCGTCATCAACCGACAAAATCGGTTGATAACGAATGTCGCATAAGGAACTGGGAATAAGTAACTGTTGTCACGTCGGTAACATCAAGGCATGCCCTCGTCGAAGGAATACTTTGATGAGAGAGTTGGAATATTTTATCGGTCTAAGCTTGAGCCATGACAGTCAAGACAAATAGGGTTTACCCTCTCCGCAATCGGTCAACTCGCGATGCACGTTTATTCTTGTTCCTGAGTGTATTATATCAGGTGATGGCAGAGATTATTTCTTAAATTTTCTTTCTTTGGAGTCCATATCTGTCGGTAGATGGCAGCACGAAAATGGCTCCAACGAAAATGGCAGTTACGAAAAACTACAAAAATGATTATGAAAGTGTTATGACACTGTAGCTCAACTTGACAAACTTGAACTTGGTAAGTTTTAGAGAAATGACAAAGTTGAAGGTCATTGGCTTCAATGTTATTTGGTGAAACTTCAACATAACAGCATTGTGTGTAAACAACGTCAGAGCAATCCATGCAATTTTAAATGTAAACTGTAAGACTGGCTAAAGGAAGAATGTTGATACACAAATGCAGTAAGTTTAGAGGTCATTGTAATCAGAAACTTTTTTCACAGAAATGAATACTAATCGACAGCTCTTATCTAGAGATCTCACCTAATGAGCATACTCATTTCAAAAACAATCCTATGATAAATGTATCATACCAAGTTTCAAAACAACCCGATGATGAAAGCGCCCTCTGAGGCGAGCCAAAGGAAGCTTGAAAGTCATTGCTGGTGGCAATGTTATTTTTTTCCTTTTTTCTGGAAATTCATAAATATGCCCTGTAGAGAGTGCAAAAGGGATAAGTTGCTGCACAAATGCACGGAAGTTGGAAGGTTGGTGCTAACGACATAAATGTTCCCTGTAGGGCATGCCAGAGGAATATATTGATGGCTGACAAAATTAAGTTCAAAGGTTGTTGCCAAGTTAATGCCAACAGCAACGTTTTTTGATGGAAATGGAAAGCAATCGATAGCTCCCATCTAGAAGTCACCCTAATCAAGCAAACCACGTTTCAAAGCAATCCGATCATAAATGTGCCCTGCAGGGCGTTCTAAAGGGAAATATTGATGCTTAACTAAACTAAACCAAACTAAGTTCAAAGGTCATTGCCAACGGCAACTTTTTTTTTGACGGAAATGGAACAAAATTGATAGCTCTCATCTAGAGGTCACCCCAATCAATGGTTAACCCCTACATCACTCATGAAAACTATTAAAATTTCAATGAGGCAACCTGCATGAACATTATAACTGAAGCAAGTATTAAAATTGTCATTGAGTGATCCTGTTGATTTTGAGCTTTCGAATTGTTACCTTTTAGGAAGATCCTTGTGTTAACCTCGCCAGATATCGGAAACCGAATAAAATCAGAATAATGACCATACTGGGAAGCCTACTCTGCTGACATATGTCTTGTCTCCTACAATAGGTAATGCCGTTTACCTAAATGCGAATAGCTCTCTGGGCTCGTACTTCGTGTTTCTGATCCTATTCTCATCCTATTCTCATACATGGCCACCGACTTGGCCCGCGACTGCTCCTATTCTAAATTTGAGCTCTGTGGCTCCCCCACATCACAACGTGCCTATACTTTCGCACCGATGCGGCACCTCCTCTAACCTATAGCATGGGACATCCCCATCTACTCGCAAGACCCACAGTCTTACACACCTTCAGACTGGAATGAATTTTTCATAGCCAGAACATTAATTCTCGGTTTAATCGCTTCTCTTGAACTTGGCCGCTTAGATCTATCTTAATTTAATATTTGCTTTATAGTTCCTTTGAAAGACTAACATTTTCGTATATTTTGACATTCTGTGAAAGGCTAGCTGCGTAATATGGGTGTGTGTCCAGAACATGTGCGATGTACTGTGTGGGGGCGTGGTGGCTTTGCGGTAACCGGTTCTCGCCAGATCACCGAAGTTAAGCAACGTCGAGCCCAGTTAGTCCTCGGATGGCTGACCGTCTGAGCGATCGATTCGGACTCCCGCGTTGTGTCCTTGGGCAAGGCACTTAACCCCGATTGTCCACATAGGGGCACGATGACGCCGTGTACTAAGGCGTACTGCACGTCGATGGTGCGCATGACTTCAACTAATCTAACCCTGCCTGTGCTGCAGTGCGATGTTGGGGAGCTGGCAGCTGTTTATCGTTGCTCGGAGGATCTCTCCGAGTACCCCGGCTTCCTCCACCTGTTAAACAGTCACGGTCATGATTAGCCATTGTGCATAAGTATATGACCTTAAACACCAATAAATATAAATATAAATAGATGTAGTGTGTTTACAACAATCACCTTTTAACTGGCCATAGCAAGACACTTCGCCCCCATTGCCCATGTGGGGGACGGTGACGTCGTGTACTAAGGCGTACTGCACGTCGATGGTACACTTGTCTTCAACCAATGCTAACCCTGCTTGTGTGGAGTTAGTATGTTGGGGAGCTGACAGTTGCTCGCCGTTGCTTGGTGGTTCTCTCCGGGTACTCCGGCTTCCTCCACCCGTAAAACTGCCACGGTCATGGTTAGCCATTGTGCAGAAATATGTGACCTTAAACCTAAATAAATAAATAAATAACTGGCCATAATTACACAGATAATGACTAGTATTGACTGCAAGAGAATATTCTCTCTCATACTCCTTTTAATCTGTTATCAGATAGCCCATGTGGTGTTCAACAAGTGCTCCATAATGGACATTAAATTTCATGCACAATTAGCAGCGCTTGAATTATTGCTGGTCTGTTTAAGTGACAAATCGGTTTTGAAGTTCATCATATACCTATCTTTACGCTTTATGTTTAGCCCCGTGAGAAAGATTATCGAAAATATTTACACTTTTAAACAAAAAAAAGCTCAACTTTTAGCTGTCACCTCGACACTCGGGCAGCCGCCATAGCTGAATGATCGTGACCAAAAGGGGACGTTCTCATTTAGACATTATCTGCAGTCATCCTACCAAGTTACAATGAAATCTCTTCATAACTACAACCTGTAGACTGTGCTAAATGTTTTCGGGCTTCGGGCCCCTGTAGCCTTCACAGTTGACCGATCTCGATCAAGAGGGAATGTTCTCATCTAGACATTTTTGGAGTCATCCTACCACGTTGCAATGAAATCCCGCCATAAATACGACCTGTGGACTGTGCTAAAGGTTTTCGGGTTTTGGGCTCGGGCAATCATCACGGTTGACAGATCGCGACCAAATGGGGAAGTTCTCATCTAGACATCATACGGAGTCATTCTATCAAATTACAATGAAATCACTCCGTATTAAATATGACCTAAGTATAAATACGATGTGTAGACTATGCTAAACGTTTTTGGGTTTCGGGCTTGTGCAGCCGTCACGGTTGATAGATCATGACCAAAAGGGGACGTTCTCATCTAGATATTATACAGAATCATCCTACCAAGTTACCATGAAATCCCTTCATAAATACGACCTGTAGACTGTGCTAAAGGTTTTCGGGTTTTGGGTTCGGGCAGCAATCACGGTTGACCGATCGTGGCCAAAAGGAGACCTTCTCATTCAGACATGGCCTCAAATCTGCATATGAAATTTCTTGACGATCCGACAAGAACTATTGGGTGTACCCTGTATTAAATAAAAATGTGTACAGACTCACAGACGCAGAGACTAACAGACTAACAGACTTCGGCACGCGTGATGGCAATAGCTTATCTTGACTTTGTCAAGTTAAGCTAAAAATGAATAGGTGAAGAAAAAAAGAACAACAAAATATCACAAAGGAACCCAATCGTCAAATCTGCTTGGCAGTGGATCTAAGTCAAGTTTTGGTTGCAAACGTAACGGCTAAGACCAAGATTTCAGGCTACCAATCTAATTCTGTAAGGAATTCAACACTGCTATGGGCTGTAACTAGTCAAGTGATGAAATAGTCCATCGCTTATGTTTACTTTCACTCGACTGGAATATTTCAGTGGGTCCGAAAAGCGAACCTACGGTTCGCCTTTCCGACCAACTGAAATATTCCAGATAACTGAATCTAAAAATACCATAAACATTCATTTACTATGAATCAGCGGAACAATTGTTGCTCAATCGAGACTTGATTTGGTCGAATTTGTGATGGCATTATCATTAGGAATAAAGATTCACCTCAGCCGTAGTTTTGTCATAACGCCACGTAGTTCTACTAACTGTTTTAATATCTTGATGATGTCAAGGTGAATTATATACTTATTGATTGAAATATCTATAACTGGAGCACGAAAGAAAATCTGTATATGTTTGTGAACGGACATCACATAACATCAACGGTCGTCATAGGCGTCGCCAGGGGGTTCGGCGCCCATTATTAAAATGGCAGCCGGAAGAGTGCCCCACCTTAGAAACGGGCGCTGCGCATGATAATGGGATCACACGTCATCATGGGAATGACGTCACAAGATGACCGCTTACGCTTGCTACCATGGCAACCTCACACCACCTCTTCCGGTCACGTGACTGATGACGTCAGATGAAAACATGCACGAGAACCTGTAAACGGGCAAGAAGTCAACATCACATACTACTAAGGTCCAAGGCTCAAGGAGTTGGAATCTCATATAATTGGCACCGATAGGCACGTGCCATTTTATGTATACGTGTGCACATGTGCACGATACACTACATATTACCACGACAATGATGTCGTAAGGTGGCAGGTTACTATATCACCCAATAATAAGTAAGGGTGTTGCATTACTACTGAACATGTGCGACAATGGTTTGGTTTGATAATCATTATTGGATTGTTGGTGTTTTATGCCATTTTAATAGCTGAGGTCATAGTTTTACGTGTGGGGGAAGCTGGAGTACCCGGAGAGTACCGCCGAGCAGCGGAGAATAACTTCAACTCTCCAACGTCCTAATCTCCCAGGAGCAGGGTTAGCATTGGTTGTAGGCATGTGTGCTATCAACGTATGATACGCCTTAGCACATGGCGCAATCGTGCTCCCAAGCGGGCACTTGTGATTAAGTGCCTTGCCCAAGACCTCAACGAACGTTACCCCGGCCAGGCATCAAACTCACACCCTTCCGATCTCAAGAGCAGCGTTCTAATCACTGAGCAACCGCGGTCCCGATAATCATGACTGAACACCACGTCTCGCATTACTTGAAGATAACGACTTCTTTTTTCACACTGACAAAATTGTAACAATAATGGACGATTGTTGTAACAAAAGTGGTGAGCGCGTTTTTTATGTTACAAAACTGAGCGATGGTTATAACAAAAGTGGTTACCAGGGGTAGCTCATTTTGTAACAAAAGTGGTTGATTTTGTAACAAAAGTGGTGAGCTGTAACAAAAGTGAGCAAGTGTTGTAACAAAAGTGGTTAGCTGTAACAAAAGTGTTTGTTGTAACAAAAGTGGCTGTTACACACGAGTTGTTCTCTTGAAATATTATCTTATCATCAGTTCTTATGAGGATAAGAGGCCTATGAGGTGACGCCTGAGTGAGATCTCACCTCACACCCCTAATCCTCCTCTCGGTTCGAGTGATCATTAGTGATCGCCTGTGGTGATCACTGGTGATCATCTCCCCGTATGAGGATAAGAAGGGTGTGAGGTGAGGCCCGGGTCACTGTGTGGAGGAGGATGTGGTTTCTGGAAGGAGAGAGGGGACGACTGTGTCTCTCTAAGCCAGGGTGTCTGGTGCAGGGTCATTTGGAATGGTCCCGAAGACTCGTCCCCACGAATGACAGGGGAAGCTAGGGAATGGATCACTGGGGTGGTCAATGAGTCACAAATGGATGGGATGGTGAGTCACATGGAGATGTCTTCTGTCGAAGTTTCTCCGCTTGGCCGCTTATTTATTTATTTATTGGGGTTTAACGACACTTTAGACAACCAGGGTCATCTCGTGTCATACAATTTTAGTGTGGAGGAAGTATGAGTCCACGGAGAGACCAGGGCTCTAACCACTGAGCAACAGCGCTTCCGATAATCATGACTGAACGTCACGTCTCGCATTTCTTGCAGATTAGGACTTCTGTTTTCACACTGACAAAAAGTGTAACAAAAATGGGCGATTGTTCTAACAAAAGTGGTGAGCGAGTTTCTTCCGTTACAAAAATGGGCGATAGTTGTAACAAAAGTGGTGAGCTCATTTTGTGACAAAAGTGATTGATTTTGTAACAAAAGTGGTGAGCTGTTACAAAAGTGGGCAAATGTTGTAACAAAAGTGGTGAGCTGTAATAAAAGTAGTTGATGTAACAAAAGTGGTTGCCTCACTCGTGGCCGAATGTGCTTCAGATACTGAAAACAAAGCTAGGAAATCACAATTCTTCAAAACACAGCGACAGAGCTGCGTTGGGGTAAATTCCAAACTCTCAGTCTTGTTTTCGTTGTCTGTTTGTTGACATAACGGTCAAGGTCATATGGACCGTATAAGCATCGATAGTCAATGCCGTCTAAAGTAATCAGAAAGATCGCCTTCATACTCCACACTATTGTTATATGGAGACTGTGGAGTTGCCATATTACTTGCAAGGTATCAGGACACATGTTTGAATGTCTTAGAATTATGCGATTGCTTTTCGATGAAAATCCGTTGTATCGCGTGATACCGTGGCGTAGGCGATGGGCCCGCATGGCCCGCATTGTGGGGAGGCGGCTAGAAGCCCCCCCCCCCCCCCCCCCACCCGTCTTGAAGGACGTCCCAACGCTGGAAGAAAGAGGGAAAGGGAGAGAGAGAGCGAGACTGTGTACCAAATACACATAATTTTAAACTCTCACTTCCACACGACGTACTCTTTGTAGTCTATGCATTATTCTTTTAACCCTTTACCTACCGTAACGGCCAAAACCGGCCAGCGCTATTCTCAAAAATCGCCAATTAATTTTCATTATTTTTTTCACTTTTGTCTCAAAAACATAGGTTATGACCCCTCGTTGGAACGAGCTCGTTCCAACGAGGGGTCATAACCTATGTTTTTGAGACAAAAAAAATGAAAAAAAATAGTTATTCAAAAATTATTTTTGCAAGTGTCGTCTGCTTTTCAGGATAGGTAAAGGGTTAAGTGAACGCTACATCATTGTAACTGATAGGGGTGAGAAATGAACAATATACATACATGGTGCCTCTCAAGTCACACATGTTTGGCGTGCATGTGTGTATCGTTGGATGGTGGGGGTGAAACTTGAAACATGTAATGAAAAAATCTACAGAGTCGTACTTTTAGAATCGATCCTATAGGCTATACCTTCGTTTAATTTATGGCGTATGTACCACGTGAAATCCTGAATGCTGTGCACGGTAACAACACTAAATTTTCTCCCGTTTTAAAGGCAACCACCATTATGAAAGGGCACCCGTCTCTATCTCGCGGGGGGGCCACGACATTTCCGCTACGCCACTGGCGTGATATGCGCATGTCCGTTGGCCTAGGGCCCCGTCTTCTTTGAAAATGCAGACAGTCCTTTCGCCAAATGCAGCCCTGTCGCTTCATCGTAAAATGTTCTGAATGCTTTGTTCTTGAATACCTGAAGCATGTTTGGCCACGAGTTGTTCTCTGGAAAATTTATTTTTTTATCAGTTCTGGTACGAATACGGAGAGTTTGACAGTGACCGTTGAAGAACAAAGGTTTTTGCATCCTAATTTTATCCCAATCCTGCCTAACCCACTATCCATTAAATCCATTACATAAAGGTGCACGTGCTCTCAAAGGGTGTATGTTAGCCATAACCAAACATAAGAAAGGCAAAATACAACAAAAAAAACAATACCACAAACACAGTGGCAGGAATTTATCCTCCCAACATATAATCTCCCCATTTAAAAAGTACAGACATGGAACTTCCCAGTAGAAGACTGAAGGAGGATCAAATCCCCTCAAACACAAAACAAGGTTCGAAACTAACCCCCCCCCCCCCCCCCCCCCCACTCAAATTCTGGATATGGTGAAAATCCCCCCAAAGGAAAACAATAACTGCTGATACATTATTTGGAAGAGATCGATTAAAATAGGTGAATGTTACGTTACATTAACCTCTGCACACTGATGTCAAAGTACAGAAATTTCAAGCAGCAAATTTTTCCCAAAATGCCATTCGAAATTTAACCAATTCGGTCTTGCTTGACAGAGCTCAATGAGCTCTGTCAAGTAAGACTGAATTGGTTGAATTCCTTGTTGCATTATGGGAAAAATGGGCAGGCTGATATTTCTGTATTTTTCATCAGTGTGCAGAGGGTTAAAGAAAAGATCTTACTGGAGTAACTCACTTTTATTCTGATCTATTTGTAAATATGATATGTAAAACTTAAGTCAAAAGCATCAAGTAATTTAAACATGTACATAAACTTAATATCTGATGCCATTTCCAATTGTCTTACGAAGCTGCACAATGTCCTTTTCCCCATTTTTATACTGTTTACACAAAGTGCAAAGTCTCTTCTGAAGTTTTTTAGTGTCTCTATTGATTCCTATTGGAGCTTGCTTCCCTCTCTGTAGCCGCATTATTTCTGTTAATGAATTTAAATGGTTTCTCTGGATGCACTTGATGTATTGCCTCAGACTTGGAATTTTTTCATGTCCAACAAGATATCGTTCCCTGAGTTCCAATGTGTTCTAAGTGCCAGTAGGCACATAGAACACATTGGAACTCAGGGGACGATATTTTACCTCCCCACCCTATTTTTATGGCCTCTCACACTTTTTCAGGAGACAGCTATCACCAATATTTTATAATTTTTTTTCAAAATAAGCACTTCACATTTTATTCACAGTTCCAAGCTCAGCTCACTTCCACCAACTGGATTAAATCGGGGAACTGTTATCTCCCATTACATGTTGGAGTGGAAACCGCTAGAGGCGCTTTTGAAGGAAAATAGTGTATTGTAAACAACATACAACACGGCGCTGATTCTCCTCACAGAATTCAAAACACAAGATTGCGAAAAACAAGATGACGACTCACATACATGCGACATCATGTCACGTGATCACGATATGTAAAGCCATCATTCCAAGCATCACAGATAATGTTGGTGTGATAGTCACATCATGGACATTCCATAAAGATATATCAAAAAAGTGGCTTATTGGATCGCCTAATTTTCATAACACCTTTTCGGCCAAGTGCTGCTTCGTTCTTATCACTGATGAAATTAGACTCGAAGTATTCAGTCAGTTTATCGAGTCCATTAGGAATATTATGACTGAGTTCATGAAGCCCCCCCCCCCAACACCCCCACCCCCACTACCCCACCCCACCCCACCCTCTTTTCACATCTTCAGTAGACAAGAAAGCCAAACTGATGAATGAATGGTTTCGCGCGCCAAGGGCGAGCATGGACGGTTGGGTACAGTGGCGTGGCAACGGGGGGGGATTGGGGGGGGACACGTCCCCCCCACTTTTGCCCAAAGTTGGTCCTCGAAATATGTCCAAAACTGGCATAAAAATCGTAGGGGGGTTAGGTCCAGGGGGGTTAGGTTGTATATTTGTTAAATCTTGCGATTGTATTTCCTTGAAAAACCCAAAAATGTCTGCTCAGATACAAGGAAATGAAGATTTTGGGACCCTGGAATTCCAAAATTTTCTATCACGGGCTGAACCATGGTCGGCCCGTGGTAGCGACGATCCTTTACTACCCGATAACTGACTCATTTATTGTCCCTGGCAGAAAGCTTCATTATTGTGAAAAACACATTACATCTGGGAGGAGGAGGGGGAAGAGAGCGTCTGGGGGACGCAAAATTTTTAAAATGTGAAACCCTACAAAACTTTTCCTGTATCTGGGAGTGGGGTAGTTTGTAGATTTGTTAAATCTTACGAATGTATATCCATGAAAAACTTAAAAATATCTGCTCAGATGCAAGGAAATGGAGGTTTTCGGACCTTGGAATTAAAAAATTTTCTACCACGGGCCGAACCATGGTCGGCCCGTGGTAGCGACGACCTATGGCTGCTCAATAACTGACCTATTTATTTCCCAGATACTCTCATTATCGTGACAAAAAACATTACATCTGTATCTGTGTTTGGTGAGGATTGGGGGGGGGGAGGTGGTAGGGGACGCACCAGCCTGGAATACTTTTCCTGCATCCCCCCCCACCCCCCCCCCCACTTATTAAAACGGGTCTAGCTACGTTCCTGTATGTGTATGAATTTGTCCCCCTCACTTGCTTTGGGCTGGCTACGCCACTGGTTGGGTAGGTAAGATTTGGTTTGGTTACAGTAAGATCGTCTCTTACCATAGAGGATGTTGTCTTGTCTGTGCGTGGAAAAGCTGGTGTCAGGAGGAAGCGCTGTTTTAACGGAGGCTCTGTTTATTTTTATCTCCTTTTTCTTGCCTTTCGAAGTAGCAGGAGTGTTGTGTGATGTTAAGATTTCAGCTGGGGATGTTGTATTGTCTTTTTCTCTGGCTTTTTCGGCTTCCTTCCTGCATTGCATCATGATTAGTTTCGAATGGGCTATTAGTTCGTTTGTTCTAGCTCGTGTTGGCGATCCGAGGACCGGAGGGAAAGGCGAGTGAGGGTTTGGAAAGTGGAGAGAGAACAACTTCCATTTCCGCCTCAGTCTCTACTGGATGTTCCACACCCGTCGACTCAGGTAAGGGAAACGAAGGCTGGATGGGTTGTCCTATGGGAGTGGGAGAAGGAATGGTGGCTGCTTCAACCACTTCCTTTCCTCGCCTTTCTCTCTCTTCTTCTCCAAGAAAGCCTCCAGGCGTCGGGCATCCCTCCACTTGGTGGACGGGTTCTTCTTTTTCATAAGTCTCTTCTCATGGCCTCCCCCCTCCCCCTTGGATGAGGATCAGTGTGAGAGGGAGTGTGAGAGGGAGTCCTCTCACAAAAGATACTACCTCTATTTGAGGGAAGTGGTATGGTTTCTTCAGTCATGAATTCCAAAGTCAGGTGGACGCTCTTGCCTTTCTCCTGGAGAGTCCAGGAGATCGGACAAGAGACGTCCAGAGCTGAAATGGTCTTCATTAGTCTTGTTGGTAGTTCCAGTGTTTTCATTTTGGTTTTCGAAGTGCTCGCGGTCTGAAGTCGAAGTGTGAATGTAATGATGAAAGCCAAACCATCCAAGGCTTCTTCACCTTTTACCCAATGTAACGGCAAAAACCGGTCAGCGATAGTCTCAAAAATCGCCAATTAATTTTCATTTTTTTGTCTCAAACATATAGGTTATGACCCCTCATTGGAACGAGCTCGTCGAGCTCGTTCCAATGAGGGATCATAACCTATGTTTTTTAGACAAAAAATGAAAAAAATTAGTTGTTCAAGAATTTCTTTTTCAAGTGTCGTCTGCTTTTCATGTTAGGTAAAGGGTTAATAAATAGAAAAGTTAAGCTTTGTAAATGGCCTCGTGTTATGATAACTAATCTTTAATTTTCATTGTTAGTCGGCTTCTAAAAAACCCATTAATTGGGGAAACTCTCTACTAATTGATTTATTTATTAATTGGTGTTTAAGGTCACATATTTCTGCACAATGGCTAATCATGACCTCGACAGTTTTACGGGTGGAGGAAGCCGGAGTACCCGGAGAGAACCACCGAGCAACGTCGAGCCATTGTCAGCTCCCCAACATACTAACTCCACACAAGCTGGGTTAGCATTGGTTGAAGACAGGTGCACCATCGACGTGCAGTACGCCTTAGTACACAGCATCACCGTGCCCCCACGTGGGCAATGGGGGTGAAGTGTCTTGCTCAAGGACACAACGCGATTGCCGCAGGTGAGATTCGAACCGAGGACCTCTCGGCTTGCAGCCTGCATCTCTACCTACTGAGCCACCGCGCCCCCTCCTAATTGATAGTGTTTCCTAGAACAATACTGTTGACATATCAGAGTGGCTGCATAATATATTCTTTATTGGGGGAGATTGTCTCCAGTCATAATTTTCTGCTTGAGGAATTATTCCTCTTACAAACAACTAGTGGGGGGATTTTCTCCTACCTTAATTTTCTGTTTGGGGGATTAATTCCACATCCAAAATTAGAGGGGGGGGGGATTCCTCCAATGCAGTTTTGGACTGGGGTCTTTAGTTCCGGGGGGGGGGGGGGATAATTCCGTATACCATTTTAAACAGGTACGTTTGACAATAATTATCAATATCTACATACACATGAGTGTACATAAGCACCCAGAAAACTGTGTTTTATTATTCCGCAAGTGATATGAGCGTGGGGGGGGGGGGGGGGCGGTGGCTCAGTTGGGAGAGGTTCAGGCTGCAAGCCGAGAGGTCCTCGGTTCGAATCCCACCTGCGGCAACCGCGTTGTGTCCTTGGGCAAGACACTTCACCCCCATTGCCCACGTGGGGGCACGGTGACGTTGTGTACTAAAGCGTACTGCACGTCGATGGTGCACCTGTCTTCAACCAATGCTAACACTGCTTGTGTGGAGTTAGTATGTTGGGGAGCTGACAGTTGCTCGCCGTTGATCGGTGGTTCTCTCCGGGTACTCCGGCTTCCTCCACCCGTAAAACTGTCATGGTCATGATTAGCCGTTGTGCATAAATGTGTGACCTTAAACACCAATAAATAAATAAATAATAGTGATATGAGCCGTGTATTAATTAGTGAAGCAGGGCCACAGTCACATTGATGAGCAGGGAAATATAGAGTTATTCCTCTTGTATCAATACAAGATGAAAACCGCCTTTACCCAGTCCAATGATGTCCAGTTAGTTATTGAGTTAATGAAAATTGGTTGTCAACCTGTGAAGACTACATAGCTTGTTTCGATTTTCTCTGTTTTGTGTGCAGCTTGTGAAATAAAAACATATTGTATTATGGAGTTCTCAGAAATAAATTTTAAAATTTGAAATCGGAGCCTATTAAAGACCAAATTTCGTTCACAAAAAATTAACTAAACAGGGTGAAGTAAACAACAAATTCAGTTGTTTTGGGGCATGACAATTTCCATGTTAACCCTTTACCCAACACAGACGATATCAAAATTTATTATTTTAAATATCATTTTTTTAATTTTTTTCAAAAAATTTTAACGAAACCATATCATGTGACCACTCTTTGGAACGAGCTCGACGAGCTCGTTCCAAAGAGGGGTCACATGATATGGTTTTGTTGAAATTTTTCGAAAAATTATATTTTTTTCAGCTGCTGAATTTGCATATTACGCGAGTGGATGCGCGCGATTCGTTGGGTAAAGGGTTACCACTATATCATTATGGAGCCCGGTAGGTGATAGGTTTTAGTCTTATTTGATTTCGTTTTAACGAAATAATATTTCGAAATAACGAAATACTATTTCGTTTCAACGAAATAAGTATTTCGTTTTAACGAAATAAGTATTTCGTTTTAACGAAATATTATTTCGAAATAACGAAATAATATTTTATTTTAACGAAATAATATTTCGAAATAACGAAATATTATTTCGTTTTTAACGAAATAATTATTTCATTTTAACGAAATAATTATAAGTATCTGTAGGGTGAGCAGGGCCATATTACACCGCCACGCAACTTTTTTTGATTGCAAATTCTGCATACTTTGCTAGTAACATAGAGTGGTTTATCGGTACAGAACAGAAAAAAGTGAAGTGGCGGAATGTCCATGGGTGCCCCCCCCCCCGCCCTACATGGCTTGTCGTCCCCACCCTTCCTAAAAAACATTCTGATTGCAGGCCCGATACCGATATACTATAAATGGGAGACAAAAGTAGAAATGGAAAACAGAGAACGATATTATAAGATACATAGGTGTACGGCCATGGGAGCCCGGGGGTTGGGGCTGCGATGTCGTGGAAAATCAATTATTTTTCTGGCAGTTTTCATAATATTTTGAGCCGAGCTTTATTGACCTTCCTGTAGTTTCAAACACCCAGTCTATTGTCTTCTCATAAGGGGTACTGCCCTATAAGACCAAACTTGGAAGCCAAGTCTGTAATATAATTTGTCTGGCGTGGTACGTCTCACATGACGTGACACACCAAAAAATTATATTACAGACTTTGGGTGCTAGTTTGGACTACAAGTCTTATCAGAATGAAAACGCGTATGATGACTTTGGATACATAGGCGTAACAGTTTATCTTAACCCTTTACCTAAGATGAAAAGCAGACGACACTTGGAAAACAAATTTTTGAATAACTATTATTTTCATTTTTTGTCTCAAAAACGTAGGTTATGACCCCTTATTGGAACGAGCTCGTTCCAATGAGGGGTCATAACCTATGTTTTAGAAACCAAAAATGAAAAAATAATGAAAATTAATTGTCGATTTTTGAGAATAGCACTGGCCGGTTTTGGCCGTTACGTTACTGAGGTAAAAAAGGGTTAAAACATTTCCCGGGAGAGCATGCCCCACGCTGTTTGGGATGAGGGGGACGAATCGCAGCGGCCTATAAATATATCTGTCGGAAATATTCACATTCTGTCTGAAAATAATTGCTGAATTTGTATGAATCGAAAGCAAACAGCTTCAGATTTTGAGGTGTCACACATTATATTGTTATAGTCATTAACTAAAACCAGCAGCTGGACAAGTCACAACTGAGGCACCCGGAGAGTCTAGAATTGTTCTCAGAGCCTCAGATTTAAAACAGTTACCCTGGGGAGGCTCCCGATCCCCACCAACGGAAGGGTGACACCCCCTACCCTACACTCCTCCATCTCGGGTTGGGCACGTCTGGTTTGCCTGCGGCACACAAAAGTCCGCCCGCCCCACCCACCCCATCCACTACTGTGTGTTGGATTTTCAAATACGACCGGTTTTGGGCCTGTAGTAGAAGGCCGCCAGCCCCCGCTCCCTCACCTCGGTTCCACGTGCCTCGGTGATGCTGGAAGGAATATTCCAGCACCTTCTAAAAAAATTGCCCGTACGACTATGATAAAATGCCCCCCCCCCCCCCCCCCCCTTAAAGTTTGGGAAAAAAAATCAAAACGTTTGTTTAAAAGGCCTAATTTTCCTGAGTCTGATTGTAAACGATGGAAGTGAACAATTATTCATAGGGAAAAATCGACGGAACATAGCATTTTTGTGACATGTTTGCATCCTCCATCACCCCATGTACTAACTTATTTATTTCCTTTTTATGAAATGATTATATCGTTTTGAACTTAGTACAACAGCAGCTCACCAAGAGTATTTTCGGTACACTATAAAACTGATTTTAGCGCCTCGGTCGAACCGAAACCTTCCCTACCCTCGCCGTCCCTACCAGTACTGCGGACTCAATGCAACACAAAATTGAAAAGATTCACAACTTCACGACGATTAGAAGGTATTTTGATTCGATGATATTTAATACACTACGTGGGAGCGCGAAGGGTCAGTGGTAACGGCTTTGACTTTAAACCGAAAGGTCCATTGTTACTGCAAGGCATTTCATCCCGATTGGGGCACGGTGGTGCCGTGTTCGTCGATGGCGATCTTGTCTTCAACCAATGCTAACCCTGCTTATGTGGAGTTAGTACGTTGGGGAGTCTGTCAATTGCTCGCCCTTGCTCGGTGGTTGTTTCCGGGTACACCGGTTTCCTCCACCCGTAAAACTGTCCGACACGAAGTTACCATGGCTGTCGTAAGTGTTGTTAAAACCCCAGTAAATAAATAAGTAAATAAATACACCATGTCCTGAGTCAGCCGAGAAATGTTGGCGCGCCTTTCAAAATATGTGTCTCTGCAACTTCTACTTTCTACCAATCTGTCTGTGATCAATACTTTCGAATGCAGGCAAATCAAGTTTTAACTACACCCGCCCGACAAAAAAAAACCCAACCGACATTTGACTATGATTGTCACAGAGCGTTATAAAAACGACCTGCTAGAAATCACAAAATGGGGCCAATAACCGAAGCGCACGAGAAAGGAGGCATTGGGAATATTCTTCCATACACATATCGCGAAAACTGGAAAGACTGTAACGTCAATTGATTTGCGAGTGTTTCAAGAGAATATGACTTAATTTATTGCACAATAAAGTGAAGTCATTAATTTTAATGACTAAAATTCATATTTTGTTGGCATACGTAGCTTTGTTACTAAGCTAAACCAGCAGCATTTGCAATCAAAAAGTAGCGAGGCGCTCTAAGGTATCATAGAGATGAATAACTGTTTTGAATCTTTAATGCCATCACATCCTCTGTTAGGGCCAGATGCACATCAGCTTGTTCATTAGTGATATATCTACATTGAACAGTGGTCATTGTTTCAGATTGGGTTTAGTTTTACATTCAGCTGTGATGTTTTGAAGTCATTTAATTTTGAAGTTTTCATCTTCTATTTTTAATCAATGCTTATCAATACACAATTGTTACATTATAATGTCTCAAGTCAGTCTCATCTCCAATGGGGATGCCTGTTATGACATCGCGGTTGAGCAAAAAGTGTTCAATAATAGTACATTCAAGTATTATATAGGCCTATATATACCAGAAGAACATGCTATTATGAATATTGAGGAAGGAGAAGCCGTTTTATGCTTAAATGAACCCTTAGGAAAAAATGCAAAATAGCGCAAAAACGCGTTTTCAGCCCTTGATCACCCAACCACCCTGGCCTTGGGACGGTACTTTTACAGCTGACCGATCTCTACGATGAATTCTGTCGTGCACTAGACGAAGGTAAAAAAGAAGTTATGGTGGTTTTCTGCGAAATGAGTAAAGCATTGGTCTTATTCACAAGCTCGAGCGAGTCGGAGTCTCTCGTGACCTTCTTCTCGTCTTAAGATCTCACGGACAGATATCAACGAGTTGTCATAACCTCAGAAGCATTCTCCCGGACACCTTTCAATTCGGGTGTTCTCCAAGGTTCTATGCTCGGTCCCTTGTTGTTTCTCTTGTCTATCAACGACATAACCGAAAACTTACTTAGTTCTGTTTGCCTCTTCGCTGACGATACCTCCTTATATCTAACAGTGGAGACCCATGACCAAGCTTGATGAACCATGATTTATCAATAATTGAACATTGGGTTCAAACATGGTTAGTTGAGTTCAACCCGCAAAAACGGAGAGTATGCTGATCTCACACAAATGTAATCCCACAGTGCATCCACCATTAGGATTCGGCGGTACTCAGATTTCAGAGGTTACTAATCACAAAGATTTAAGAATAATACTAAATAGTTTCTGTACATGGAATGACAATATTGATCACATCTGTTCTAAAGCCTGGTCGAATGTCGATTTGTTAAGGAAACATAAACTTACCTTCGGCCGTAAGGTTTTAGAAAAAAAACTACTTTGCTTTTATTAGGCCCTTCTTAGAGTATGCAGATTCCGTATGGGACAATTGTTCAGAATCTAAGGACGCAGATTTGTAGAAAATACAAATAACTGCCGCAAGGATCGTAACCGGTGCGACCATTAGTGCGAGTAAGTCCTTGCTCTATTCCGAGACCCGCTGGGACCCTCTTCTAGAAAGACGCCGCAAACACAAAATTGTACAGTTTTTCAAAATGTACCACCATGTAACTCCCCCATACATTGCTAACAAAGTACCGCCGCTTATCTCCTCGACAAGCCAGTATCCCAACATTCGATCGTGTCACAATCATCGAGTTACGTTCTGTCGCACCAATCTGTACCAGTGCTCATTCATTCCCAGCGTCACCAACCAATGGAACAGCCTACCCACTTCTATCAGAGAAAATTCTTCTCTAAGTAATGTCAAAAATTTCCTCAACAACGGCAGCCTTCGTCCGCCGCTATTTTATATCAGCAATAAATCTCGTGGTGCCCAGGTACATCATTGTAGGTTGCGATTGCGCTGCAATAACATGAATGCTCACATATATGAAAACCATATATCACTTTCTCCCCTGTGCCAATGTGGACTGGTCGAAACACCTGAGCATTTCCTCCTACACCATCCAGTCTATGCAAATTTCCGCAATAATACAATCAATGCTCTGCCTTTCACTCCAGATCTCTCAACGTTACTGTCTGGCTCAGAATTGTTGAGCAATGTCAAGAATCTTCTTATTTTTGAAGTTGTACAAACTTTCATAATGGTAAGTAAACGCTTGGGGCGATGCAACCTTCTCGGAACCTACTCTGATTTAGAATCAACACACTCTTAAACATGTTCAAATACCTTAGCAAGCTGGTATTGTTCTTCTTCCTCTATCATGCATACACCAGTTACTATCCAGTACAGCGTCATGGTGAACTTACATTCTGTCTTCGAGTTGGCTTAATACCCCTCCCCCCCCCCCCTCCCACGTTTCCTTTCCTCTTACTGTTCATCTTTCACTCCTTTATCTATTCTCTCTCGGGACGTAGGGAAATCCCTAATATTGATCTAACGTGGCATTTTAAGATTTGACATTAACACTCATAGAGTAGCCTAATAATCTTGCAAGAAATTCGCTGTGTGCTTATCTTCCTCCCATGCTTTCCTCGTTCGAAGCTTACTTCAGAATACCGGTCATGGGCAGTGGCGGCGGAACTGGGGGTGGGGGGGGGGGGGGCTTTCATCCCCTCCACTTTTTTGCCAGGCCATGTTTTTTTGTATGCATATATTTTAACACAACTAATGACTGGTGAAACAAGGGGCGGATCCAGAGCCTCTCCCATATTTTCGCCGCCTATGTTTTTCTCGTACTGGTTCAGTTTTGATGGCCTTCGAATCATTTTTTGCAGTTAGTGGCAGCAAACGCTAAAATGTATACAGTCTGTTAAAAAATCGGTTAACTGAAATGGATCGTAATCTTACAGACATACAAGTACCAAATCCACCCCCACCTCTACACCCAGACAAGATAATCCACAGACAGTATAATTGCTGTAAACGTCTGGTAAAGCATACAGGTGAGGTCTATTTATCAGCTTTGGTCGTTACGACCAAAGCTGATAAATAGACCTCACCTGCATGCTTTACCGACGTTTTTTAACGGCTCTCAAAGTTTGAAATCTTTCAAATACATCTCCTGAAAAATTTCAAAATATCCACTCAGATACGTGGAAATGGGGGTTTTGGAACCCCGGAATTTAAATTTTTCATACCGACGACCATCCATCGCCCGATCCAGCCCCTTCCACTTGTGAAAATCGATCCGCCGCCCCTGATAGGATAAGGAAAGTCCATGCAGGAAAAGAAATGGAATGCCATCCCTACCCTGGTGCCATGCTGGTCCAAGAAATGGAATGTCATCCCTACCCCCGCCTCATTTCATGACTTCCCGGTCATCTTGGTGGTAATCAACACAGCATCGTGTATCTACCTGTATCCTTATTAGGCGTGGATTGTATCTTACGTCCCACACCGCCTTGAATTCTCTATTTCTTTCCATTAGTTTAAACAATCTCCAATAATATACTAAACAGAGCAAAGCCTCCTGTTAATTAAATTGTGGAACTATTATCTCACTAGGGAGACGACTCACAAAAGCTCCATGCTTATTGTCGAATCCATTACAAACAAGTTGTTCTCTTTGTTATTTAAGGTACGATTATCTTAGATTTCGCTCTGTTTCATCTTTCTTTTTGAACATGATGTGTTCATATAAGGCCTAAAAAAATAAAAATTGGTTTCTCAGCCCCCCCCCCCCCCTCCCCGCATGGTCCTTTTGGCTGCCGCATGCTCTCTTTTTATAACCAATCCAAACTTTAAAAAATCAAAATCAAATGGTTTATGTCTGATATTTTACCCAAGTTACTAAGCCTTCTTGCACTCAAGGGATGTAATACAGCACTACCCAGGCTATTCTGTAGGTTATGAGGTCTAAAACATAAAATAAACCAAGAACATGAACTTTTTAATGGTAAAGAAATAATTACAAAACTAAAAAATAAAATAAAAAAACGCCCGCCTGCATGCAATTTTACAAAAAATGGCCTGAGACACAGAAGATCTACTTTGGGAGGCCTAACATGATTCTTTTTTTTTTTCTTTGAAATAAAAATATTGCTTAAACTAAATAAATTGGTTTCATCTGTACTTCTTTTGAATTCTACATTTTATAAAAGTGTTGTGAGTTGATAAAAGGAACCAACCCAACTGACACCGCGTTGTCTTCTAAAAATGTCGATGGGATTTCTGGACGAAATGTTTTGCAGATATGGTTGCAGAGGACTGAACTGCATCATAATTCAGAAATATTTATGCCAGCTTATTATGCTTATGCAATATAGAAATGGTTTATGGCTTATGTAAAGAAAATATAATAGGAAAAATGAAAACGAGAAGTAATGTCGAATTCCGCATATTAGTGGATCCAGCATATACATATATGGTTCCATTTTTTGTTTGTTTCCCAAGTCTGTTGAATCATCCCAAGAACTGAATCCAACATTAATTGCCCCAAGCTATACGTACGCATGCGCGCTAAATAATTAAGTGAGTGTACGAAAAAATTAATAAAAATGAATAAACCAATGAATATATACATAAATAAAAATTATTCGACTATGAGTTAACCTGACAGAAATCACTTTGTGCCAAACTATAATGCCCTGGGGTCAATACTTTTAAACTTTAACAATTGTATTTTCTAGAATTGTATTTTCTAGTTATGGCTTTAAATGGGTTGAAATGAACCATCAGCATTTTCAAAGATGTGGCAGTTGCCAGTTGGCAAATTGCCAATTGTTTTAAAATGTTAATGTTCATTTTAGTCAGTTATATTACTAGGTAGAAGATACAATTCTAGAAAATACAGTTGTTAAAGTTTTATAGTATTGTCTCCTGGTCCCATTGTTCGCCTTGTTATTAACGCTTTTTTTTAAATATCATGTGGAACAACGCCTCCACCCACCCTACACCCACCCCTACACCCGCCCTCAAACACAGCATCATTATTAATCAAGGTTTTTATTTATGTTACTGTCTCAGCTGCTAATTAATCAAAGTTGGTTTGTGAATTCCACAGAAGAATGTGCCGACGCCTGAAGTAAATATGTTTTTAACACTTTGAACTCGTAAGACCGCATTTTTGGTTCAAGGCATAATTTCGTCCCATTTTTGCCTTATTATAAGAGATCTATACAAGGGGCATTGATGATAAAATATAACTGCAGTCTGCAGCCAGACGGCTGCGGACTGCAGTTATTATTTTATCCTCCCTGTTTTTTTGTTGTTTTTTTTGTATTGGATTGACCCATCCCACTGTTAGTGTACACAAAGCGATACCATTCAGGAAACGAAGGTTCAAGGGGTTAAGATTTCATTCACAGTGAACAAAACATATACATATTATATCAAAATGACAAAAATAATCAGTTTGTCTACTGCCGTGACTTCCATTCTATTCCAATCGCTTGAAGTTGTAAAAAATAAATTTTGTGGCGAAAGTCTATTTTTTTCTGGACACCGTTACCGGGTTAAAACAGACGTGGCAACTACAATTACTGGGTAAGTGACAGAACAGGATGTTACGAGACAGTAAATATCCATGAATGGCACTACAATCACGAAACAGTATACATTCACAAATTAAGGGTATAAAAATACGCCTAACAATAAGAAAACGTGCCAAACAACATCCATCCCTTTAATTTATATGATCAAAAATTTGAGAAAATGAGATAAACCAAATTAGAATGAAATTAATCGGTCACTTGTATCACCAGGAGCATCGCTAAGGGGGTGGGTGGGGGATAGGGAACGACACCCCAATACTTTTTCCAGTGGTGACATTTTTGTCAGCATTCGAGTCTAATATATCAATTCCTTTTTACTAGTAGTCATGTATTTTCTTAACCCTTTACCTAACACGAAAAGCAGACGACACTTGCAAACAAAATTCTTAAATAACTAATTATTTTCATTTTTGCGTCAAAAACATAGGTTATGACCCCTCCTTGGAACGAGCCCAACGAGCGCGTTCCAAAGAGGGGTCATAAGCTATGTTTTTGTAACAAAAATGAAAAAATAATGAAAATTCAATGGTGATTTTTGTGAATACCGCTGGCCGGTTTTGGACAAAGGTTACGCTGGACAAAGGATTAACTGGTTGAGGGCCAAATTATTTTTGGTGGTCTGAATTGGTTATTCCGAATTTGTTTTTTTATAAATTATTGGAGAGTGCTCCCAGGCACTCTCCAATAATGTGTTATAAACCAAATATTATTTGCGTTTGACTGAATTTGAAAGATGAGCGAGGAAAAAGTTGACTTTCTGCTACCCACATGTTTCTGAAAACCCTGATAGTGGCTTCCAGGACTCAATAGGTTAAAAAAAACTACCAATTTGGAGTACAGGTATGCCATGTGTTAATTAAATAAGGAGTTGGGGGACATGACAGTGGTTACTTATTCCCAGCTGCTTATTTGATATTCGTTATCGACCAAAAAGCTGTTAATAGCGAATGTCGGGGCGCGGTGGCGTTGCGGTAACCGGTTCTCGTCAGATCACCGAAGTTAAGCAACGTCAAGCCCGGTTAGTCCTCGGATTGGTGACCGTCTGAGCGATCAATTCGGACTCCCGCTTTGTGTCCTTGGACAAGGCACTTAACCTCGATTGTCCACATGGGGGCACGATGACGCCGTGTACTGAGGCGTACTGCACATCGATGGTACGCATGTCTTCAACCAATCTAACCCTGCCTGTTCTGCAGTACGGAGTTACGATGTTGGGGAGCTGGCAGCTTCTCGTCGTTGCTCGGTGGTTCTCTCCGGGTACTCCGGCTTCCTCCACCCGTAAAACTGTCACGGTCATGATTAGCCATTGTGCATAAGTATGTGACCTTAAACACCAATAAATAAATATAAATAATAGCGAATGTCGAACAAGGAATCGGGAATAAGAAACCGTTGTCACGTCTGAAAGGAGTTGCCTGTATATTTTATTTTTTTCAAATAATGAAGAAGCCTTTAGTATTTTAACTAATCTCCACTGACGAATATTCCCACTTCATCATTAAGGTATGCCTCCGATGAAGGGAAGCCCTAATGATGTAGTTGGGATGTTAGTCTGTCAGGACTTGAGCCATCACAGTCAGGACAAATACGGACGTGACACTCGTTACTTATTCTCAGTTCCTAATTCGAATTCGTTATCAACCAATATTTGATTGATAATGAATGTCGAATAAGAAACTGGGAATAAGTAACGGATGTCACATCCCCAGGACAATCAGGTTTGCGCAAATTCAATTCGGTCATTTTCGCGAGGCCTCCACATATCATCCGCCGGCCTACACTGCAAAAAATATAGGTTCTCTTTAGAACCCAAACTGGTTCCAATCTTGTCCGTGAGATGGAACCAGTTCTGTTTAAACAGTATTTATTTCAAATCAAATAAATTTATAAAGATTAACATTAAATATTAACAGAATTAAACATAAACTGAGGGGGTTTCAGTCGTAAGTTTAGAGCTCATACGAGGTTGTCTCTATAATCATTATTAAGCAAAGGAGATATGAACAGTTGGCATATCGAACCACTTTTGGTTCTGTATAGAACCAAAACTGGTTCGATATGCCAACTGTTCATATCTCCTTTGTTTCAAAATGTTTGGCGACCGCCTTGAATAAGCTCCAAGTTTACTGCTGAATCTACTTCAGTTCATGTAATATTCTGTTAAAACTGAATGCTAATCTTGGTAAATTTATTTGATTTGAAATAAATACTGTTTAAACAGGACTGGTTCCATCTCAGGGACAAGATTAGAACCAGTTTTGGTTCTAAAGAGAACCTATATTTTTTGCAGTGTAATTTACAAACTGTGCAGTTGAAAAAAAAAATTATTTTTCAAAAATTTTCAACAAAACCATATCATGTGCCCCCTCATTGGAACGAATTCGTCGAGATCGTTTCAATGAGGAATTATTATAATCCTTGATGGGTGCGAGTGTGGGATGGGAAAATCTCACTCGAGGGCAAGATATTTGGGCCAGACACGAGGCTTGCCGAGTGTATGGACCAAATATCTTGTCCTGAGAGTGAGATTTTCCCATCCCACACCCGTACCCATCATGGATTATTTTTCTCCCCCAACATGCAACGATTACGTTAGCCAGAGGTAATCGGGAGTCACGTGCTGATTCAATCAATTCATTTTGTATTCGTTGTTTTCACAAATTGATGACACCATCGGTAAGAGCATGCACAAGTTATGTATATACCAAAGGTATATACCACGAAATCGATTAGGAACGGTGGCACCTTGAGGGTTGAAGAGTTTTAGAGCATCAAACTTTGATCACACTGCATTCCGATGACGTCAATATGAATTAGTTGGTAGCAAGAAACTGATACGATATGCATAACCTCATAATAACGTTATAAATATATAACGTCACGTGGGTGGGGTGGGATACATCTTTCTCCCCCACTGCATGTGTAACATACGTCTGTCCAGGGTGAGATAGCAGGGAAAGACATATGTATCCCACCCCATCCACGTGACGTTATACATTTACAACGTTATTATGACGTTATGCATATCGTATCAGTTTCTTGCTACCAACTAATTCATATTGACGTCATCAGAATGTGATCAAAGTTTGATGCTCTAAAACTCTGTAAACCCCAAGATACCACCGTTCCTAATTGATTTCGTGCTATATACCTTTGGTATACACATAACTTTTGCATGCTCTTTCCGATGGTGTCATTAGTTTTTTTTAAAACAACGAATACCAAATGAGTTGATTATATCAGCACGTGACCGCCGATCACCTCTGGCTAACGTAACCGCTGTATGGTGGGGGGGGGGGGAGAAAAATAATCCCTGATGGTTACGGGTGTGGGATGGGAAAATCTCACCCTCGGGACAAGATATTTGGTCCAGACGCTCGGCAAGCCTCGTGTCTTGCCCAGATATATTGTCCTCCGGTGAGATTTTCCTATCCCAATCAGGGATTATAATAGTCTCTCCCTGCTATCTCACCCGGGACACACGTATGTTCCACATGCAGTGGGGGGAGAAAACATGATATGGTTTCGTTGACAAAATTTGACATCGTGTGCGTTGGGTAAAGTGTTAACGCTCCTAACAAATAAGGCCCTGCGAATTTCGAAATTCCTGTCGAATCGAAGCAGGGAGAGGATTCGGAATCGAATTAAATTTCATCGCTACTCAAATTGTTCATACAATTAAAACTAGAAGTCCTCTCTCTGTGTTGGGAACTGTGTTGGAGTAATAGTGTGCTGAGTAAGTAATAGTTACTAACTGAGCTGGAGGTATTCATAAATAAAGGATATGAAATGAGTGTTCTTCTTATATAATATTTATGAAACGAGTCTAAGAATTTTCCGTTTGGGCGAGCCAGAGGCTCGCCCAAACGGAAAATTCGGACAAGTTTCATAAATATCATATGAGAAAAACACTTATTTCATATTCTATTTATCATATGACACACATATGCACAAATTAACGACTTAGTATGACTTTTTAACCCTTTACCTAAAGTGTGTTTCAGACGACACCTGGAAAAAACATCATCATATAACTAACAATTTTAGTTTTTTGATTCCAAAACATAGGAGTCATAACCTATGTTTTGGATGCCAAAAATGAAAAGTTTCGTATTTAGCACTGGCCGGTTTTGGTCGTTATGTTAGGTAAAGGGTTAATGCAATATAACCCAACCTAAATAGGACAGATAAGGTAATTTCTCCCTACTCAAATTATGCAAATGTGACCCAGTTGTATTTTGTTCAGCCAATCAAACTGTCCATATTTGAAACTGACCAATGAAAACTAAGAAGTGAGTGGTAGATACATTTTATGACAAGGTATGGAAAGTCTTGGAAAACAGAAAAGTGATTTTTTAGGCCCTGGAAAAGTATGGAAAACTGAGGTGCTTTTTGGAATAGTTATGGAAAACAAATTGATGACACCTCAGCAGTTGGTGACAATGCTGGCATTGTTTCGACCGCTCTGAGGAGGAACTAACTGAGTGAACATACGGTGCGATTCACGGGTGGTGAATCGCAAAAGGAACGGGAGAGTAGTGTAGCGGTCGAGGTATAAGTAATAGTTACTAATTGAGCTGGAGGTATTCATGAATTTGAACAACCTGCCAACGTGCGGAATGTGACGCCGAGCCGCGAAGCGGCGAGGTGTTACAGCACGCTGGCAGGTTGTTCAAATTAATGAATACCGACAGCGAGGTTAGTAACTTACTTACACGCCAATTCACAGAACGCACTGGCCCAGGTATGGTAAGTGAGTACAGGTGTTCAAGTGACGTCAGGTGACGTCACTTGAACACCTAGTCTATTGTTCTATCGGGTATTTCACGTCTCTTGCCAACCCGGATTAGACAAAGGAATTGTGGGTAAGTGAACTTGTGTCTCTGTCAAACTGCACCATTAGCGTAACTCAATTCCTGAAGAAAAACAGCAGGCCCAACTCTGTACAATTCTATGCTAGTACAAAAAGGTAATTAACCCTTTGAGACTTTAATTATCCTGACGTTCAAACGTCACTGGGAATTTAGTTTCTTCAACGTTTTTCAAAATGCGACGTCAAACGTCGGAAAGTATAAATAACAAGATATTTCTCACACTATTGATTATCTGGATGAGGGCTAGTTATTTTTGGTGGTCTGAATTTGCTATTCAATCTTGTTTATTACAAATTATTGGAGAGTGCCCACAGGCACTCTCTAATAATTTATAATAAAACAAATTTATATAAACAAAATATTATTTGTGTCTGACTGAATATGAAATATAAGCAAGGAGAGTGTTGGCTTTTGCTCTGGTATCCTCGTTTTTTGAAAGCCCTGATAGTGGCATCTAGCACTCAACCAGTTAAGAAGTCTTGACAGCAGGATTATGTTAGTATTTTAAGATGCGATAATATTTGGCTCAACGGTTGTCACTGAGCACTATTCGGGAGAAAATAGGAATTGAGATTAAAACTTTAAAAAATCGAAAAATAATAACAACACAAATGACAACAAAGTATCAACGCGCAGTTTGATTTCGTTCGTGATAAGACGTACGAAAGTATCAACGCGCTGTTTGATTTCGTGCGTGACAACCACTACTGACATACATACAGGATGAAGTTAGTGGATTACCACTTAATTGCAGCGCCATATATTCCCCACTCGAAACGTTCATAACAGCGCAGGAAACACTTGCAAACTTTCCTTATATGGACACTGGGTGCAACCAGGTGGTCCATGTGATGAAGGTTTGTAAGTGCTTCTTAGTAGTATGTCATGTACCCGGACACCCCCATTCGGCAGGACCTCGGTGCAGGACCTCGGAAGTGACGTCATGTCACGTGACCTAGTGGCGCCATGTTGTGTTGTCATGGTAACCCGCGTGATCGGCCATGTTGTGACGTCATCCCCATAGTGATACGTGGTGTTAGTGCGTATGCGCATCGCGTGTTGTTAGGGTGATACGAGCTTCCGTCGTCCATTTTGTATACTGGAGGCCGCCATCTTGGTTTCTATGGTAGCACGTGATGGCTATGTTACCTAAAGCCTACAATAGGACAGGGGTATGTTCGGATGGTATGTTCGATTGTAGAAGAGTAAATCTAATTACCACAAACAACCCGACAATCCCTCCAAATCCCCAAAATCCACCCGAAATCACCGAAATTGACTCTATTTATTACGGATTTCCCATTTTATTGGTTTTATTGACTTAGCACGTAGTGCTATAGTACCAAGGGGTCCCCTGGGGGTGTGTTTGATTGAATAGGAGTAATGTTCTGGCTTTGAATTCGCCCAGATTCCCTTTTTGGATCCCTATCCCATGACGTGTTATTTCCCAATAAGAATAGCACGTAGTGCTATAGGACAAATTTACCCAGAATTCTCTGCTTCTATCTATATATGCAATACTTTTCGTCTACCTGACCATGTTCCTTTATCCTGGAGTATACTCCACTAGCGTAGAAGAGCCTATTATTTGGAACAGCTTTGCTTATTATTACTATATTTAGCTATTCTAGTCTATTCTTGTTAGTTCTGACCCTATTCCAAGTACTCTTGTTGTTTCATTTATCTAGATCATTTATATAAATTATAACTAACCAATTAGATTGCTTGACTTCCCATAACCTGTATGCAGAGTTATCTCCCTTCTGTACAACAAAAGCCAATATCATTCCCAAAGCCAATATCATTCCCAAAGCCAATAAGCTATCGAGCAGTTACTGATAAGTCATTGCTCGAACGACTCGAAGCTCATCGAGCAAATGAGCCTTAGAGCAATTGCTCGATCGAGTGACTCGACATATTGCTCGAATGACTAGAAGTCCGTCGAGCAAATGAGCTATCGAGTAATTGCTCGTTCGAGTGACTCCTCGAACGACTCTTCGACTCATTTCAGTATTTGAGGATACCTATGGCCCGGCATTGTATTATTTGAGGATACCTATCGAGGATACCTTTTATAGGATACTTATCTGAGGATACTATTACCTATATCACAAGGCATACCTATCCCAAATATCCCTTATAAGCTAAAGAGCAAGCGAGTAATTGCTCAATGAGCAATTGCTCGATCGACTCGAAGCTCATCGAGCAAATGAGCCTAAGAGCAATTGCTCCATGAGCAATTGCTCGAACGACTCGAAGCTCATCGAGCAAATGAGCTATCGAGTAATTGCTCGTTCGAGTGACTCCTCGAACGACTCTTAGACTCATTTCAGAAAAAAGGGATTCCATAGCCATAGGCGTTTTCAAAAAAAGGATTCCACAAATGGGATTCCAAAAAGGAATTCCAAAAGTGGGATTCCGTATTATGTCGAGTGACTCGCAACTATTGCTCGAATGACTCGAATCCCATCGAGCAAATGAGCCAACGAGCAATTGCTCGATCGAGTGACTCCTCGAACGACTCGACGACTCATTTCAGAAAAAAGGGGATTCCATAGCCACAGGGGTTTTCGAAAAAGGGATTCCACAAATGGGATTCCAAAAAAGGGATTCCACAAACGGGATTCCGTTTCCATCTTGTCGCCAAAGCTCCAAGTCCACTACAGGTCTATGGTCTATCTGTCCTATCATTAGCTTCTACAACTTGTTGTAGTCTTGTTCCATTGCGGCCTTGTACCAGTACTATTGGCTTCTGTTATTCTGCCCCATATCTCATCCATTACTTCCTAGCTATACCTATCTCAGTCTCGACTATAACATTGATCAAGGTTGAATCAGATTTCCCCTACGTGCTAAGCCGATAAATTGAGGAAATAAAGTCAATTTCGGTGATTTTGGGTGGATTTTGGTGACTTGGTGGGATTGTCGGGTTGTTTGTGGTAATCAGATTTACTCCTCTACAAAGGAGCACACCCCCGAACATACCCCTGTCTTGTTAGAAGCCATTGGTAACATAGCAATCACGTGCTACCATAGAAACCAAGATGGCGGCCTCCAGTATACAAAATGGCCGACGGAAACACGTAACATCCTAACAACACGCGCTGCGCATGCGCACTCACACCACGTATCACTATGGAGATGACGTCACAACATGGCCGCTCACGCGGGTTACCATAACAACACAACATGGCGCCACTACGTCACGTGACATGACGTCATTTCCGGGGTCATCCACCGGGGTCATCCAGAATGGACCTGTAGGGGAACATGACATACTACTCTTCTTGTGTTTTGTCCTCAGAAGTTGAAACTAATTACTAAGTGAAAAATCCATCCCACGGCGATTTAGTAGTAATCCACCCTCCACATACTGTAGTCCCAATATTGTCATTCTGTTTGATCGGCTCAGTTCGTGATTTCACTACTGACGTCGCTAATAATAGACCATTGTATTTTGCGCTGCACTGCGCAAACGCTCTTGTGTATTTCAGATTACTCCATTCTTCTGCAGTTAGGAGTGCATTAATTTACGAGTATATTCTGCGCTAATTGTGACAGGACTTTTAGTTTAAACTGTACTGCACCTTCTTACAGTAATAAATAATGCCAGTCTCCACTGAACTATTGCATGTATTCAACAGTAACTCGTCTGTTATGTTGAATCATCCAAAAAGCGGAATATCCCAGAAATGAAATTAAAGTAATTTTTATAGCAATACCTCTTTGAAATCTTCTTCTATCATCAGGACTCCGACAGATTTGGAGCACAACTTGACCAGCGGAAAAGTTCAGAATCGCCACGACTGGAATTGAAATGAATCGAATCATTGGTACGATTTCGATTCTAACCGAATTTCGAATCTTTGCAGACTAATAGTTTGTATTTATCCTATTTATCGCATCCTCAAGGCACTCGTCACCTACAGTATATAAAGGGGGTGTGACAATCGTTACTTATTCCCAGTTCCTTATTCGACATTCGTTGTCACACGATAGAATCGGATAAGGGACTGGGAATAAGTACCTGACACGATGCTACCGAGACCACATAGATTTGCGACAGACCACGAGCGCTTTTTTTTAAAGTTTCGCCTGTATACTCACATGGGATCCCGATGGCAGCAAGATCCGAAAGGAAGAATACATCTTAGGCAAAGAGAGCGCGATGGATCAGTGGTAACGGCAGTTGACTTGAAAACGTAACGTCGGGGGTTAGAACCCCACTAGGGGCAACTGCGTTGTGTCCTTGGGCAAGGCACTTGATCCCGATTGCCCACGTGGGGGCTCGGTGGCGCTGTGTACTGAGGCGTACTGCACGTCGATGGTGCACATGTCAATCAATGCTAACCCTGCTTGTGTGGAGTTCGTACTTTAACCCTTTACCCAACGCAGACGAAAATAAATTTTTATAAAAATTTATTAATTTAATTATCATTTTTTATTTTTTTTCGAAAAATTTCAACAAAACCATTATCATGTGACCCCTCATTGGAACGAGCTCGACGAGCTCGTTCCAAAGAAAGGTCACACGATATGGTTTTGTTGAAATTTTTCGAAAAATTTCAAAAAATGATATTTAAAATAATAAATTTTGATATCGTCTGCGTTGGGTAAAGGGTTAACACAGAATGTTTTACTATAATTCCACCATTCTCAACCAGGCAGACCATCATTTTCTTTTCCATCCAGTGGCTCAACAGACCTAGGTGGGTGTGGTCCAGTTTCTCCACTCATGAACGTTGTCCAAACTTCGTCAGAGATAACTTGTGTTTCTTCCAATTTCGCTCCTTCCAGACTTAACCATTTACCCAACGCAGACGATTTCAAAATTTATTATTTTAAAAATCATTTTTTAAATTTTTTCAAAAAATTTCAACAAAACCATATCATGTGACCCCTCTTTGGAACGAGCTCGATGAGCTCGTTCCAAAGAGGGGTCACATGATATGGTTTTGTTAAAATTTGTCGAAAAATAATATTTTTTCAGCTGCTGAATCTGTATTATGCGGGCGGATGCGGACGATTCGTTGAGTAAAGGGTTAAGGAGTCAGGCAGTTGCTCGGTGCTGCTACTTCGATTTCCTCCAACCGTAAAACTGTCCGGCACGAGATAACACTCGCTGTTGAAAGTGGCTTTAATCTCAAATAAGAAAGAGAGTAAGGATTTCAGGCAAAGTTACCAGGTCCATCAAAATAACAAGGTTTTTTTCCTTCTATGTAATCCTTTTTTATGCAACATCAACTTACGTGACAAACATTACTTATTCCCAGTTCCCTATTCGACATTCGTTATCAACCGATTTTCGGTTGATAACGAATGTCGAATACGGTATTGGAACTAAGTAACGACTGTCACATCTCCGAACAACTTCTGATCCCGCTGTGACACTTTGGATCCATTGCCTCACTTAAGGCCTGTGTCCACATTCGCGATTTCACGCGCGTGGGCGCGGGGTGTAAGGTGCGGTGCGAACGCGCCCAGGACCCTTCAAAGAAATCGCAACAGATCACTGTCCACATTGGCATGGTCCGAGAATTGTCGCGCTTTGGCGACGCGGCATGAAACGCCCATAACCTCCTGAGAGCTGTTTTTAGCGTGATTGAGCGGTGTGTTCTGCTGAGTGTATTGACAATTGAACCAATAGAAATGCAGCAGTGACTACCCGACGGGAAATAGCAGATATGTACGCCACACACTAACGCCTCATGTGGACGCTACGCAGCGTCATTTTCGGGCGTACTACTCCGCGCATTGCGCCTCGTGGTCGGGCGCTTGAGGTCGCGAATGTGGACACAGGCCTTTACTGTTTATAATTCATACGATATTCAAGCTCATGGGACACCTGTATTGTACATATAATACCATGCCAGGATATGATTAAAATAATGATTGGTTTTCATTTCAGCTGTTTTTGAAGGACAATATTTGCAATAGAACATAACGCGCTTGTCACGAAATCGTGATTGCAGAAATAACTTTTCAGAATATAACTTTTCGGTATCTATAATTAACCCTTTGAACAGTGATGCGATCTTCAATATCAATTCACTAACTGAACGAGTCCCATATTCATTATTTGAGGGATGCCAATTAATATTTTTAACGTGCAGCCTTGTAGTGGTCTACCTCACAAGATCACTGAAAACCAAATGCATTATGAAATTTGGAGAGTATATCTCAAGTGGGAGCGCGGTGGCTCAGTGGTAGGCTGTTGGACTTCTATGCTAGAGGTCCCGAGTTCGATCCCCGTCCTGGACGACCCGCGTTGTGTCCTTGGTCAAGACACTTTATCCAGGTTGCCTACATGGGGGCACGATGACGCCGTGTACTAAGGCGTACTGCACGTCGATGGTGCACATGTCTTCAACCGCTGTAACCCTGCTTGAGCGGAGCTTGAACAGAGTTAGAATGTTGAGGAGCTGACAGTTGCTCGTCGATGCTCGGTGGTTCTCTCCGGGTACTCCGTCTTCCTCCACCTGTAAAACTGTCACGGTCACGATTAGCCACTGTGTATAAGTATGTGACCTTAAGCACCAATAAATATATATATATAAATAAACAAATTATATCTCAATTTGAAGTTGTTCAAATGAACGCATCCCAAACTTTCCGCACCAAATAAACGCTTCCAAAATAGACGGGTCCCAGATAGTCGCTTCCCGAGAAGATGTTATTTCGACGCTTCCCAGACAAACGCGTCCCACACCCAGAGACATTCATGCCAAATTGGTTCCATGTATACAGTTAAAACTAGAAGTCCTGTCGTGAAATGCGCATAAATAGCACGATGATATGCGCGTTAATGTACGCGTTATGGCCCAAGTAAAGCTATCAAATTCTGTACATATGGCCTGTGCACAAGCAATGTTTCAGCCAATGGACCTCCGGGTAACCCGGAGGTCCATTGGCAGAAACATTGCATGTGTTTGCGATGAGTAACCACGAGAACCTGCCGTGCTTTGGATGCCATTCGATATGGCAATTGCGCGCAATTCCAACGCGCAATTAAGCCTAGATAAGCGCACAATTCGTGACAGGTCTTCTAGTTTTAACTGTAGAACCCAAACCCACCAAAACAAATGAGTCTTTATGTGATCTAGAACCAGGCAATTCCATATAGAATTGTATGTCTTGTTTACATGAAAAATTGCTGTTGTCGCGCACCTTAACTCTTTGCCTACTGACTCGGCCACATCCACGCGTTTAATTTACAAATAAAGCAGTTGAAAAAATATATTTATCAAAACGTTCAGCATAACCATTTCATGTGACCCCTTATTGGAACGACCTCGTCTAGCTCGTTCTAATGAGAGGTCACATGATATGGTTCTGTAGAAAAGTTTGGAAAAATTTTAAAAAGCAATAATTAAAATAATAAATTTTGATATCGTGTGCCTTAACCCTTTGAACACTGGTGGTATCATCCAGCTCTGCTTGCTACTCATCAAGATTCCAATCCAAAGTATACTTTTTTTTCTTTTTTTTTATTAGGGTTTAACGACACATTAACAGCCAGGGTCAGATCATGTCGGTGACAGTTTTACGGGTGGAGGAAGCCGGAGTACCCGGAGAGAACCACCGAGCAACGACGAGCAGCTGTCAGCTCTCCAACATCGTAACTCTGAACTCTGCACCGCGGCACAGGCAGGGTTAGATTGGTTGAAGACATGCGCACCATCGACGTGCAGTACGCCTTAGTACACAGCGTCATCGTGACCCCATGTAGTTAATCGGGGTTAAGTTCCTTGCCCAAGGACACAACGCGGGAGCACGAATCAGTCGCTGAAATGGTCACCCACCCAACTACTAACCGCGCTCGACGTTGCTTAACTTCGGTGATCTGACGAGAACCGGTTACCGCGACGCCACCGCCCCACCCCACCCCCCCCCCCCCCCCCCCCCCCAAGTATACTGCCTACACTCTAAAATCAGTTGGATTAAAAGTTAACCTGAATCAGCTGGGTTGAGTGAATATGAACCCAATTGGGTTCATATTCACTCAGCCCAGCTGATTTGGTTTGATTTTCAACGCAGCTGATTTTCGAATGCATCGTCAATGACCTTGGCTGAGACAGGCATTTTCATTCTTGAACCTACATATAGAAGTAACGAATCAGAAAACCGAAAAATCTTCTAAAAAGGTGTGTTGCGTTCTGCCAGTCAAAGGTACTGGATAATTCCTCGACTATTTTAGAAATTGTATAGCGCATGGGAATCGCCCACGATTAAGTTTAGAACCCTCGAAAAACTGTTGAAAATAGACAAGTACCTCCCATGATTGTGTTCTTCAAAATACACATACAGACCCATGCCAGTCCTCGTCTGGGGTCAACCATGCCACATTCTTCGTACCTCATATAAAGAGCTATCGCGTTTCACACTTTCACGGAGCTGTCCAACCAAGTAATTACGAGAACGTGATCTAAAATGCAAGATTCCGGCCCGCGTTTTTGACGATGTGCAGTGGTTTATCTGTTGGACTCTTGATTGCCAGGCGGGGTTGCCGAGACTTCGAGTCCCGGCGTAGGATCAGAAACTAACTTTCTAAATTCTTACAAAACATGATTGTGCCTTCAAAATACACATCCTCATCTCACCACCTTCCGCTGAACACGCCAAGAACTGGGCATCAATGCAAGCCTGAATATAAGCAACCTGTCATTTGCAAAATGGGGTCCCCAGAGGGTGAATTTGCTGATCCCATACAGTGGGCCAATTTATCCTCTGGGTACATCTTTCTGTTTTGGCTTGAGACCTTGATTCAGACTGAGGTTCACAGAGGGTAAATGTTATGATGCTACCCTGCTGTGCAGGGTAGCATCACAAAATTCACCCTCTGGGGACCTCATTTTGCAGATGACAGGCTGCTTATTTTCTGACTTGCATCAAAGCAAACAACGCTTCAGATCGGTTTTTTACATTGCACTAACACTGGCCAGAATTGTGGTTGATCATTGAGTCTTGAACATTTATGCACCCCAATCCTCCGACATTTTCAGTGACCTTCCACTGTCACTATGTTTGTGCATGTCCTCATCATCATACAACCACCACCACCACCTTCATAATCAGTTACCTCATACATTGGGAGCGCGGTGGCTCAGTAGGTAGAGGTGCAAGCTGCAAGCCGAGAGGTCCTCGGTTCGAATCCCACCTGCGGCAACCGCGTTGTGTTCTTGGGCAAGACACTTCATCTCCATTGCCCGCGTGGGGAAACGATGACGCCGTGTACTAAGGCGTCCTGCACGTCGATGGTACGCATGTCTTCAACCAATCTAACCCTGCCTGTGCTGCAGTGCGGAGTTACGATGTTGGGGAGCTGGCAGCTGCTCGTCGTTGCTCGGTGGTTCTCTCCGGGTACTCCGGCTTCCTACACCCGTAAAACTGTCACGGTCATGATTAGCCATTGTGCATAAATATGTGACCTTAAACATCAATATATATATATACCTCATACATTGCCAAGAATCGAGTTCAGGATCATGACCCATCGATAAAAACATTGTGTTTATCTTATAGTTTACTTCACCTTGCCCTCCACCTGGGGGAAGTGACAACCGTTATTTATTCACAGTACCTTTTTCAACATTCGTTATCAACCGATAAAATCGGTGGCTGATAACGAATGTCGAATAAGTAACTGGAAATACTTAATGGGTTCCATTAAATACTTAGCTATTTTTCTTACATTTATTAAATTGATATATTACGCAGTCCTTTTCTGAAACACCATAACCTTAAACAACAAAATGTTGTTTTGGAGGCGGACTAATTGAAAAAGGAGAATTCCAGTGACGCTCCAATTTTTCGGGTATGAGTCTATAATAAACAGTCAACACTTGAATCGGCCAGGTTTACACAGTAAATAAAGCGTCGCCAGCACTCAATGCGGCAATAGAAATTTATTGTGCAGTAACACAGTACTTCAATTCGAATACATCATAACCTTTAACGGAACTCCGGTTTCAAATGACAACACAATGTTTTGTTGAAAATAACTTAATACATGTGTTTTCTTCTTCCAAACAATTCAAGGGCGACCGCGAACATTGAACGAAAGGACTGTGGGTGGCTATCGCGTGTTCGTAATTTTCAATGGGTGCATTCGTCAGATTCGGTTGGTAGAAAGTTCATTATTTTATATAGTACCATATCTACACCTGGAACTTAATTAAGCACCCCCTGAAATGTTTCATGACAGTGAAGTTGCTGTTATTGATTATTATGTTTTAATGATTGCTGTGTCTTGCAGTATATTTCATCTAGAGAAACACGATGTTTCTGGTTGATAGCGTACCCCAAACACATCCCATCGTCCACGTGAAGCATGCTTTCCACGAATGTCTCAAAAACCACTATCATCCACATGCAATATCTGGGTATAAAACAAGAAAATTTGTCACTTCTTTTATCAATAAATGTTGACATGGCAAGGAGGAAGAGACTGACAGAGGCACTAAGATGGCAAATCGTTGGCATGCATGCAGCAGGCATGTCATTTAAAGCTATTGGAGGGCAACTTGGCTATTGTCATTCTGTCATCAGTAGACTTGTCTGAAAACATCAACAAACCAACGATGTTAAGGACCGACCAAGGCCTGGACAACCCCCAAAGGACCTATCTTTGGGAATATCAGAGTTTGGCACGCCTCGTTAGGGGTGCACCCTTTGCTTCAAATGGGGTTTTTAAACGCCTTGGGCTCCCCAGCAGGCGTTTGTGCAACAGAACTGTCGGAACCGTTTCAGAGCACTGGGTATGAGGTCCAGAAGGGTCACCAAGCGTCCCGTTCTGTCCGATCAGCATCAAAGACGACATTTGCAGTGGTGTATGGTACGACAACATTGGAATCTCGGGACGTGGAGGAGAGTCCATTGGTCAGACGAGAGTAGGTTCCTTCTTCACGTCACAGATGGTCACATGAGAGTGTGAAGGTATAGAAGTACTGCTTACGTGTCCAGGAACATCAGACCTACTGTTCCTTATGGTGAAGGATCAGTAAAGATCTGAGGATACCTCTCTCATGATTGTAAACTTGATATGGTGTACGTGGGAATCTCAATGGTCATCAGTACATTCGGGACATTATCAATCCGGTTGTCGTGCCTCATTTTGACAACCTCCCATTGGCTACTCGCCCTGTAATCATGGACGATGTGGGAGCATTCCTTCAGAACAACGCTATTACAACTCTACCTTGGCCTGCAGTGAGCCTCGATTTGAACACATCTGGAACTTTCTTGCACGTCGTGTGCAAGCAAGGGATCCGCCTGTACATACATTGGCCGGTTTGGAAGCTGCATTTCATCAGGAGTGACAGAGTTGCCTCTGCACCGTATCGGAAGGCTCACTGGTAGCATTAGGAGGAGGGTTCAGGCAGTCATCTGGGCACGTGGTGGATCCACACGCTACTGACGTCAGACAATGCTATTGTGTTAAGGACATCGCAAGTTACATTTTTTGTCAGTAGTTACCGACATTGCTTCATCATGGACCGTCCCAGCACCACACGTGTCGAGAGAACATTTTTCCATCAAAAACATTAGTGACAGATATGTGTAATTAGCGCCATTAAAATACTGCACATTTTCATCACTGTGTTGTCTTTCATTTGTCAATAGACCATTCTTTCCGCAAACAATCACTTTTGGCCGTTTGAAAGATAGCATGGAAGTAATGACAGTTTCTATTAACACCACTGCGAAAAAACAGAGGTGCTTAAATAAGTTCCAGGTGTATATATCGAATTTTATGGACTCCCATGTACCCGATCCCCTTCCAATGCAATTAAAGACGATCGTGTTTCCGACAATTAGGGTTTTTTTTTATTTTTGAAGATAAACGTTTCATTATTCTCTTTTTGCTTTTTTCTGCTTATTAATCACTCTCTTCGACGAATAAAGTTATTATACCACAGACCGGCTTCCTTCACCCATAATACTTCCCGACATGAGGTGACCTTGGCTGTCAAAAATGTCGTTAACCCCCAATAAATAAATAAATTACCTCCAAGATGTGCCGCTTGATATCGGAGATGCGTGGTATCGCAAAGTATGGTGAAATCAGACAGTAGGTCTAATTCTGTTATCAAGCTAACGAACTGAAAGCTGACAAAAAATATCTAAGGGCCATACCTCCGCTCAGTACGAATAAACCGTACCGGTTTTCAAACAAGACATTGTTAAGAAAGACTTAACCCTTTACCTAACACGAAAAGAAGACGACGACACTTGCAAATAAAATACTTGAATAACTAATTTTTTTCATTTTTTATAACAAAAACATACCTTATGACCTCTCATTGGAACGAGCTCAAGGAGCTCGTTCCAATGAGGCGTCATAAGCTATGTTTTTTGTGATAAAAATTTTAAAAAATAATGAAAATTGGATAGTATTTTTGTAAATAGCGCTGGCCGGTTTTGGCCGTTACGTTGGATAAAGGGTTAAATAACCTAACATTGACCGAATCCATTGACATTTGTTCAAGTTATCGCACTAACGAGCTGTAAACAGATAAAAATTAACTGATTAGGGGGCCATAACTTCCTTCAGTACGGCTGAACTGTACCCGTTTTCCAACTGATTCAAGATATTGTTAAGAAAGACTCACATACCAAATAGTGATCAAATTCATTGATATTTGTTCAAGTTATTGTGCTAACGAGCTGAAAATAGGCAAGTATTAACTAATTAAGGGTCATAATTCCGCTAAGTATGGCCAAACCACAGAGGTTTTCAAAAATAATAATGTACGGTTTTTTCTCGTGTGCATGGCCGCTGTGTAGGAATGGAAATGTACTCCAAAAGGTTCAATATATGCTCGAGTCGAGAGAAAAACGTATGACGGTAAGTTGCTTAATTTCGTGGTTCTTAAAATTGGCCATATTTATTTATTATTTATTTATTGGAGTTTAAGGTCACATACTTATGCATAATGGCTAATCGTGACCGTGACAATTTTACGGGTGGAGGAAAACGGAGTACCCGGAGAGAACCACCGAGCATCGACGAGCAACTGTCAGTTTCTCAACATTTTAACTATGTTCTAGCTCCGCTTAAGAAGGGTTACAGCGGTTGAAGACATGTGCACCATCGACCTGCAGTGCGCCTTAGTGCACGGCGTCATCGTGCCCCTATGTAGGTAGCCGGGATAAAGTGCCTTGCCCAAAGACACAACGTGGGTCGTCAGGGACGGGGATCGAACTCTGGGCCTCCAGCACAGAAGTCCAACGGTCTACCACTGAGCCACCGCGCTCCCTAAACTTAGCCATTTTCATCGGTAAACTATTGATATTGCCGGCTGGGTTTTGGTGTCAGTATAAACGTTTTGCTTATTGACGCAGGTTCGAAAAGATAAGTGTCCAGTTTTCGACGAAACGAGCGTATTTCGGATATGTTTTACTCCCTATACTTCAAAATCTATGTGCTCACCTCGTCAATTCCATGTCACTTTTAGACAAACTGGCACGAATTTGTTTTATTTGTTGTTGATATATCATATATTTGATACTTTCGCGAGGTAGCTTACAAACAGTCATTATTTATAACAAACAAACAGTCACATAATAGGCAAACGAAAGCCAAGACCCGTTTCAATTCTTATTATTCTCAACTTGTTAATTGTGACCCTCATTTAATATATAATATTAAATATATAAAAAAAACTTGGACTTCCATGGACAAAAGGAACATGATGGTATAGAGTATTTGTGTGATGTGTGAAATTCCGATCAACATTATTATTGCCCGACATGCAATAAAGCTTCAAGTGGCATTAAAGTCGGGTTTTTCTCACCAAACACGGCAAAGGACGTACGCAAAATTGATTTCTTGTTACGCTCTATTTAACTGGATCAAATAGTTAACCCTTTACCCAACGTAACGGTCAAAACCGGCCAGCGCTAATCTCAAAAATCTCCAATTAAATTTCGTTATGTGTTCATTGTTTGTCTCAAAAACATAGGTTATGACCCCTCGTGGGAACGATCTCGTCGAGCTCGTTCCAACGAGGGGTCATAACCTATGTTTTTGAGGCAAAAAATGAAAAAAAAATAGTTATTCAAGAATTTGTTTGGCAAGTGTCGTCTGCTTTTCATGTTAGGCAAAGGGTTAAATCCTTTCAGCTCAGAACCATTCTACAGAAAGGTATGTCCTTTTTCATGTTCATATCCCGAACATATGACCCCTTCAAAGAATAAAGCGACACTTAATTGTATTAAACACTTGCGAACAAAATTGTGTGGAGGCCGACAAAGAAACAATGTTCAAATTAACTTGTTAATTGTGGTCCTGATTTAATCAAATTATGTAAAGTGTGCTTGACTATTACACAACAATTTAGCCTCCATTACATTTAATATAAACTGTGTCAGTAAATGCGCCATATTTTAAGAAGTGAACTTAAAAAGGATTTATCATTCTATAGAATGGTATATCCTACTTAAGTTTACATACAAAAAATATGGCGCCTCGAAGAACAATATGAAACATTCATTTGCATAGTCCATAACGAGAAACGAATGTTGTTCAACAATAACTTCGGACCAATATTTGACGACACGTTCAAGACAACGGTAGAAACGTTCACGAAAGACAACGGAACCCTCTCCAAAACACTATAGAAAGACACAAACGAAGCCACCGACAGCCACGACCTAGTTCAAAACTTCACACCAAATGAAATCAAACACCAACTAAAAACTTTCAAGAATAACTCCACGTCAGGACTGGGGAAGTTGGTATCACACACGCCATACTGAAACAGGCACCAACTAAACTCTTTGAAAAACTAGCAACAATTTTCAACAAGTGCCTACAACTAGGATACTTCCCACAGACCTGGAAAAATGCAGCTAGAAACATGATACCGAAGCCCAACAAAGATTGAAAAATTTCCGACAAATCACAGACCCATCAGCCCACTCGCCTGCATCGGCAAGCTATTTGAAAACACGCCAAACAACAGAATACTGAATCGCCTAGAGACTTCAAACGTCTTCAACAGATGGCAAAGAACGTAAAGAAAGGGCAAAGAAGGAATCAAACATGTCACACGACGACTAGCGCAAAACATCAGACTAGAGCAAGCTGGATTACTGCAGCTGTACTTCTAGACGTCAAAAAGGCCTTTGATTCAGTCTGGCATGATGGACTCAAATACAAACTCAGCATCCTGAACTTATCACACTATCACAAGAATGATATCATCCTTCCTCGACAACAGAACTCTGAGAGTTAAAATAACATCGACACATGTAGACCAATGGAATAAAAGGTAGGAACACCGCAAGGATCGGTTCATCGCCCCCTACTGTTCTCAATCAATGTGGACGACCTTCCTATCAACCCGATCGACAAGGTGCAGGCATCCCACTTCGCTAGCGACCTAGAACTCTGGACATCAAACCAAAGAATTACCATAATCCAAAAAGACTCCAAAAAACGCTAAATGACATTGAAAGATGGTGTGGCAAATGGAGAATAAAACTGAACGCAACAAAGACACAAGTAATCCTCTTCAACAACAAAAGAACTGAGTCAAACATCAAAAGTACTCTAATCAGAAAAAACGCCAAACAATGCAACGAAGTCAACCCACTTGGCATCACCTTAGACAAAAAGCTAACCTGCACAGCCATGGCACGCTGAACCCCGCAATCAGGACAGCCCTCATGCTTCCTAGAGACACAGCGACAAATTACCTCCATGAAACTTCAAATATCCCAGTCATCCAGAAACGCTATGCCGACCTTCAACAAAAGTCCACCGCCAGACTAAGAGATAGCCCGTTATTTGAGGACTTAACCATAGAACACAACTGCTAGAAAACAGAAAAACCAAGTCCCTCTAAGGATGAACATGCCAACTTGACAGCGGTAGCACCTCTCGGGGAAGCTAAACCTTCTCACATTGGTCCACTTCAGACGGAGGCTTCATCCTTAGTTGACCCCATCCGATAACCAGGAATAATGATAATAAATATACCATTAATCACTAATTACGAACCAGAACAACAGATATGTTACAAATCAACAACCTCCAGACAGCAGGCTTCAACACCGTGAACTAGCTATAAATATGGAAAACCCAGAAGAAATACAAAACAATAACACACAGACGCAACAGCAGATAAATAACCAGAGCACGAACTACAGACGGACAGTGGTAGTACCTCTCAGGGTGGCCCGGTGTGACAGGAATGGAAGTCCGTTGGAAAATTAGTCCCTCTGGACTATTATTCCGCGGAATTATAGTCCTAGGTCCAACATTTCTAGGAATAGTAGTCCGCCGGACTACTATTCCTAGAAATGTTAGACCTAGGACTATAATTCCGCGGAATAATAGTCCAGATGGACTAACGTTCCTACGGACTTCCATTCCTTTTACACCGATTCCTCTGACATTGGTCCACATCCTTTGAGTTCATGCACATCAAAAAACAAAGACTGGTCCAAACCGGCCTCAGATATCAAAGAACCAATGGAACCTCGAACAACCAAAATTCGAAATGCAGAAAATTAAAATTCAGAAGGTGGAATGAAGGGACCTCCACTAGGTCCGATCATCCCGGACCCATTCCAGACTTCGGCCACAAAACGATGTCAATTTTTCTTACACTCTTTGCTATGTTTGGTGTGATATAACCGACTGGAATGCTACTTGAAAGCTTTATTGCTTATCGGACAATAACAATGTTGATCGGAATGTTCAGCTGTTTTATGGGTTTTCTATTCCTCCTCCACTGCAGAAAATAGATGGCACCATACCAGAAAATAAGCGGTCAGACAAGGACAATGTCAGGTACAAAAAACCCAATGTCTGAATGAGGTTTAACCCTTTACCTAACGTAACGGCCAAAACCGGCCAGCGCTATTCTCAAAAATCGCCAATTAATTTTCATTATTTTTTTTCATTTTTTGTCTCAAAAACATAGGTTATGACCCCTCGTTGGAACGAGCTCGTCGAGCTCGTTCTAACGAGGGGTCATAACCTATGTTTTTGAGACAAAAAATGAAAAAATTAGTTATTCAAGAATTAATTTCGCAAGTGTCGTCTGCTTTTCATGTTAGGTAAAGGGTTAAAATCGACTGAGGTTTAAAATCATCAGCCAAAATGTCTGATGCCAAAATTATCAATGAAGTTCAGTGATCAGAACATCATGCATGTTCGAAATCATGTACATAACTAACAAACCTAAAATTAATGATTATTGTGATTTTTGGTCCTGACAGGGTGGGAAGTATGAAGAAAGTGACTGTACAGCTCATCAGTATTAACAGCATGTGAAGGAATACAATTAGATATAGCCATACATGTATCTACATTATGTCTGAAGGATAATTCAGTTCCAATTCAGAATGAAACCAATCATACCTTGTTTGGCAGGGCTCACTGAGCCCTGCCAAACAAGGTATGGTTGGATGAATTCTGAGCAGTTTTAAGATGAAGGTACATGTACACCTAAACCACATTATTTCGAATACTCAAACTCCATTTTATAATATGTCAGATATCATTCTTAAATGACAGACATGATTGATTTGGTGTCTGACATTTTGTCAGTAGCGCAATGAATATTATTTTCAGGCCTGGACGACACACTCCACACAAACACTCTATACCATCATGTTCCTTTTGAACATGGGAGTCCATGTTTTTCTTACATTGAAAAGTTGCAGAACACTGTATGTTTTTTTTTTTCTCGCAAGCTTGCATAATGACCAGCCATGTGACCATTAAAGTATGTCGTGACGTTGAATCCTTTCTTACATGTTTGGCATATGTGTCTGAACGTAGCATTATGAACCGAGTTCACATGTAACCGCGCGGCGTTTCACGACTTATAAATCTTTAGCCACACCTGCTACAAACAAATACTTCCTGCTTTTTGTGTTGTGACACATGTTTGAGACGTCGGTGTCTCTTGAGGCTAGTCTTGATTTTGGTGGTAAATTCACAATCTTTGCAGGTGTAGCGGTGTGTTTGGACACATTTCTCATCAATTATTTCAAATGATTCATCCATCTGCAACAAACATTGGTCCAAGACCAAAAGGGGAAGCTATCAATAGTTTACTGATGAAAATGTCCAATTTTAAGAACCACGAAATTAAGCAACTTACCGCCATACGTTTGTCCCTTGACTCAAGCATACATTGAACCTTTTTGAGTACATACATAGAACGAGGAATGTATTGAGATGGTCCCCAGTGTTTACATTAGCTTCTTGACAGGCAGACTTTTCGTGACAGTCATGGAAAGCATGTACCCCTTGATTTTCATTTTGTTTTCGTGTGCTGTCTACATGTACATGAGATGTGTATGGTATTCAGTCTTCATTTCAACACAAACCCTTGTGATTTAATGATTGAATATGGCGAACGCAAATGTAAGAACACATTTGTCTGAAGTAGAAATGTGGCGGGCTGTTGGGATAGGGATCAAGGGGCTACACATCGCCAGGTTGATGAAGCCCTTGGTGTGCACCATACGGTGATCACCAGAGCCTGGGCAAGATTTCAGCTGTATGGCACACCAGTCAGACGACATGGTGGTGGCAGAGATAGGGTAATACTGCAGCTGAAGACCGGTTTTTGATCATTCAGGCCCGTAGGAACCGCCTTGACACAGCAACCCAGCTTCTCAGTGACATTCATAATGAATCCGGGGTAAATGTTTCGACGCAGACTATCCGGGCAAGGTTGCACGAAGGTGCTCTCCGATCGAGAAGACCATGTATTCGCTTTCAGCTGTCCCAGATCCACCACCAGGCCCGATATGAATGGGCCATAGATCACGTTGGATGGACCATACAACATTGGCGACCAGTCATTTTTACAGATTAGTCAAGGTACTGCCTAGACAACACAGATAGGCGTTCTAGGGTATGGAGAAGACCAGGAGAGCGATTCCATGTAGCCAACATTGGTGAGCATGACACTATGGTGGAGGATCAATAATGGTCTGGGGCGGCATCGGCTGGAATGGACGTACAGAACCCTTTGTCCGTGGGACATTGACTGCACAGCGGTATATTGATGAGATCCTGGATACCCACGTCATATTCTATGTAGGCGCAATGGGTAATAGATTCATTCTGATGGATGATGATGCCCGTCCTCATGTTACCCATGCTGTCCGGGAGTACCGACAGAGGGAGGGGATTGAGCGTATGGACTGGCCAGCAAGATCGCCTGGTCTCAATCCAATCGAACATGTCTGGATGACATGCAGCTTGCAATTTCAGTCCGTCCGGTCCAACCAGGAAGTGTCCAGGAGCTTGGTGTCATGCTGGTCCAAGAATGGAGCAACATCCCACAAAGGACCATCTGGGACCTGATTGGGAGCATGAGAAGGCGGTGTCAAGCTGTAATTAACAATAATGGGTCTCATACTCGATAGTGAACCCATATCAGTTCGCTCCGTCAACATTTTGGCAAATTTGAAAAGTTTCCTCTTTTACCAATAATATCCATTTTCCATGGTTATCGAATTCAAAAGCTAAAAAATAATGCCAAACACAAACAAAATCTTAATTTCTGACCAAAATTATTAAAGATATAATTAACCCTTTACCCAACATAACGGCCAAAACCGGCCAGCGCTATTCTCAAAAAATCGCCAAATAATTTTCAAAATATTTTCATTTTTTGTCTCAAAAACATAGGTTATGACCCCTCGTTGGAACGAGCTCGTCGAGCTCGTTCCAACGAGGGGTCATAACCTATGTTTTTGAGACAAAAAATGAAAAAAATTAGTTATTCAAGAATTTTTTTGCAGTTGTCGTCTGCTTTTCATGTTAGGTAAAGGGTTAAATAAAAAATATATACACTTTTCATAACAATATTTCAACTGCAACGTAAAACAGGTAGTTAGATATACTTGGTGCTTAGCAAACTTTGAGTAGTATATTTTTAGCTATCGCCAGCGATTCAAATTTTAATAGCGTTGCACGATTTGTAGAAAATTCCAGTGAAATTTCGATTTTATTTAAAAATAGTCTGTCAACGATTTCCGTTCCGCACATATGTGCGGAACAGATTTTCATTTTCCGCACGGTTTAGTGTTGCTCTAGATGGGGATTACATAGAACAGGCGTGTAATAAATTTCCGTTTATAGACATTGATGACTACTCGCTTGTCATAAGCTCATAACGAGCGCTTTCACTATCTCATACTCAACTCCGTGTAGCTATTTACGTTTATCGTGCAGACTAAGCAAGATGGCGGAAGAGAATCGGCCGGAGAGGTTCGTAGCTGAGATTTTCTGATGTCCTTCAGATTAAACATATTTTATTTGCAAACAAGAAAGCAAAGGGATTGGAGGACAAGTGCGCAACACTTAGCTAAGCCTCCTCTCCATTACATTAACAATCCAGTATGGTCTGATAGCAAGCAGTTGATAATGTATAAAAATAATAATGTTTTTTTGCAGATTAAAAAGAGAAAAGGAAAAGAACAAAGGCATTAACGAACAAATGTGTAGCAGAAAGATAAGGCAAAAGCGAAGGGAAAAGTTAGTTAATTTAGATACATTGATTAAATAATTTTTGTATAAAACTTTTCGCTAAGCTGGGCCAAGTTTGTAAGGGTTGGGCTGGCTCAGGTGCGCATACACACACTCACAGACTCATACGTGCACCCACACAAAAATCACTCTCACACACGCAGATCCACACACTTACACACTTACATATATCCATATCTTCTTCTATTCCGACTGCGGCTCAGACAGTCCAGCGGACAGAGAGCAAAGTGCAACAGCACAAATCGAGGCTGGTTAGACACCTTTTAACTCTTTACCCAACGAAACGACCGCATCCGCCCGCGTAATATGCAAATTCAGCAGCTGAAAAAATATTATTTTCGAAAACCTTTAACAAAACCATATCATGTGACCCCTCATTGGAACGAGCTCGTCGAGCTCGTTCCAAAGAGGGATCACATGATATGGTTTTGTTGAAATTTTTTGAAAAAATTTAAAAAATGATTTTTAAAATAATAAATTTTGAAATTGTCTGCGTTGGGTAAAGGGTTAAGTCTGGAAGGAGCGAAATTGGTAGAAACACAAGTTACCCCTGACGAAGTTTGGATAACGCTCATGAGTGGAGAAACAGGACCACGCCCACCTAGGTCTGTCGAGTTTCGCGAGCTGGACTAAACTTAGTGTTCCTCAACCACATAGAGAAATATCGAAAATTATATATTTATACGATAATTTAAAAACGTTTTGAATCGCGGATAAATCGTTTTAATGAACAAACATGTGTTTTCATCATTACTCAGGCTGACAATAGAGCTGTAGGTTTTTAAATTTCTTGTTCGGTTTTGGTTTCGGTTTTTCAGGTGGAGTAAAACCTCGGTTCGGTTCGGTTTTCGGTTTGTTCATGAGGCCAAATAAAATTTAATAAAACTCATTCTTATGTCCGGAGTCATAACTGAATGGCAGTGAAATTGAGTGAAACTCAATGAATGCCCGAAATAAGCTATAATACATGAAGAATCAGGAAGGCCAATATAATAATTACCTAAATATACAGAACTTTTATTGTGCTTGGCCATTTTTCGAGGTTTGACATCTACATGCAACTTGAGGAAAGCTGCAAACACAACTAAACTGAAATGTCGGAAATTCACAGAATGTAGCCTTCCCAGAGTAGTGCCATTGGCAGTGTCTGGGTACTCTCACTACTCTGGGATGGCTACATTCTGTGAATTTCTGCAGCAAGAGAGTATTTAATAAAAAACGAAAAACCTTAGATTACGGGATGTCGATGGTTTAGGTTTCGGTTTTTTAAAAAAAACTAAAAACCTCGGTTCGGTTTCGGTTAACTTATAGCTCTAGCTGACAACGTCATACAACAATTGGGACGTATTTGTAATGTGGCACGGTCGTTGTCCTTCTGCTTCGGGAATGGCCACAACTGCACAGGTTTTCTATATGTTTCATGGTTTACTTTTATTTTGCGTGCATCATCAAACAAATCTCAGATAAACTGAACAGCGAGCAAATTTCGGAGGTACGTAAATCCTCGGCTGATTCCCCCCCCCCCCCCCCCCCATCTTGCTTTGTCAACACGATAAACGAAAAATTTACGCGATGTTGAGTTTGAGACAGTGACTTTCCTACAAAAGATATTTGACGGATGTTTTTGCATGATGAAAATTATGAGTATGCCATTTTTTCAAAATAGAGGTTTTCAGCGAAAAGTGTGGCATTCGCTCAACCAACAAATTTTCCAATGTACAAGGAAAATTTCTGACAGAAATGACAAGAGGCAGCTCAGACCAGGAGACCGAGAGAGGGCAGATAATCAGCCTTTCTCAGGTTCGTCACTCAATTTTTGTCAATGATTTTTTCTCGAAGTAAAGTTACAAAAGAACCCAAATCCGTTATGGGAGCTTTTAAAATTCACTGGGGGAGTGTTGGGAGGAGGTGCCCCTTCTCCCATCGCGAGGGGGCACAAACTCTCAGACTTCTCCACTCGGGCCTTCGGCATGTCATGGCGGGGATGCTAGTTCTAGTAAATGCCCTTTCCTGAGGTCTGACACCCTTACCCTGAAGTGCTTCCGACACACCCCTGGTGATGGAGATAAATCGCTTGCTTCGTGTCTATTCCTTTGTTCCGTTTTTGTCCTTACATCGTTACTAAATGACATTCATGGAAGCAAGTGGCATGAATGACCCCGATTTCTTTCACACAATTAAGTTGTGTTTATACCACATCCGGGACTTAGAAATCGGTGAAAGTATTTGCGCAAAATGTAAAACGTGACCCTTCTGGAACGATAAGAAAGAAAACATATCACGATTATCTAGCGGGAAAGGTTCACTTCTGCGTAACACGGAAAGTTGTTTTTCTTTATTTAAAGCGGGATATTATTATTTGTTGTTGTTTTTTTTTTATTGTCGTTAAACAATCATAATAGTGCAGCACAAACGTGACTTCAGTACTGCGCAGAGGAGTTCGTGATAGCTTGAAAAACTCTCTATTGTTCACCACATGTCGAGAAACTGCGTACCGCAAAAATCATATAAGTACCCGTATAAATCGTTCATGCAGGAAAAACCTGTTTGTAAGGCCTCACAAAGTAGATCTTTTGTTACTCAGGCAATTTTTTCGTAAAATTTCATGTGGGCAGGCGTGGGGGGTGGGGGGTGGGGGGGGGGTAGTTTTTATTTTCATAATTATTTCTTTGCCGTCAAAAAGTTCATGTTCTTGGTTTGTTTTAGAGCTGTAGGTTTTTAAATTTCTTGCTCGGTTTCGGTTTTTCAGGTGGAGTAAAACCTCGGTTCAGTTCGGTTTTCGGTTTGTTCATGAGGCCAAATAAAATTCAATAAAACTCATTCTTTTGTCCGGAGTCATAACTGAATGGCAGTGAAATTGAGTGAAACTCAATGAATGCCCGAAATAAGCTATAATACATGAAGAATCAGGAAGGCTAATATAATAATTACCTAAATATACAGAACTTTTATTGTGCTTGGCCATTTTTCGAGGTCTGACACCTACACGCAACTTGAGGAAAGCTGCAAACACAACTAAACTGAAATGTCGGAAATTCACAGAATGTAGCCTTCCCAGAGTAGTGAGAGTACCCAGACACTGCCACTGGCAGTGTCTGGGTACTCTCACTACTCTGGGATGGCTACATTCTGTGAATTTCTGCAGCAAGAGAGTATTTAATAAAAAACGAAAAACCTTACATTACGGGATGTCGACGGTTTCGGTTTTTTAAAAAAAACTAAAAACCTCGGTTCGGTTTCGGTTAACCTACATCTCTAGTTTGTTTTATGTTTTAGGTCTCATAATCTACAGAATAGCATGGGGTGGTGTTTTTCGTTCCTTGATTGCAAGAAGGCTTTGCAGTGCTATAGCATTACAAACCCTTGTTGCACTCAATGGACAAATATATTAATTTAGATTAAATATCAAACATAAACTATTTAATTTTTATTTTTTAAGTTTGCATTGGTTATAAAAAGAGAGCATACAGCAGCCACATGACAACGCGAGAGGGCCTGAGAAACAGATTTTTAACTTTTTCAGCCTAATATTTCGGGGTTTTTTCTCTCAGCTCAGACAACTGCTATTTGTATACAGCAATGAGACAGTTTCGGGGTGGGGATGGGGGGAGCTCGGTGGTTGCGGCATTGGACTTTAAACTGAAACATCTACGGTTTGAACCCCACTAGGGGTAACTGCGTTGTGTCCTTGGGCGAGGCACTTAATCCTTAATGCCCGTGTGGGGGCCACCACGCTGGCACTGTATACTAAAGTTTATTACACGCCTGTTCTATGAAATACTCATCTACAGCAACACTAAACCATACGGGAAATGAAAATCCGTTCCGCACGGAAATCGTTGACGGACTATTTTTTAAAAAGAAGCGAAATTTCTCTGGAATTTTCTACAAATCGTTCACCGCAGTTACAATAAGAATAGCTAGTTCTCCTCGCAAATTTGTTTGGCGATAAAATGTTTTCTTTTTGTTGATAGTTGTCAAATGCACTGCTGAGTGTCCTAATAATGGTTATTATAGACGAGAAGGCGTGTATAATAAACTAAAAATGACACGCGTGTGTGAATGGGTTCATCGATATGGCTCAAGTGCCAGCGCGGAAGGATAGAACAAGAGGCCTAATAAAATAATTTTGGTTGCAAGTGTAGTCTGTTTTTCATGTTAGGTAAAGGGTCGTCATTCTTTCCTTACCGCCACGGGTGTATTGGCGTCAACATGTGACCACGCATAAACCCCACGGAGACCAAAATTATGAAGAGGAATCGTCCATATATGAAATCAGTATGCAGGTGTCTCGCTGGGGGGTGGAGTGGGGGTGGGGGCACCTCTACGCTGTCGAATACCAGTGTAGTAAAGGACATACCAAGATGACAGGAGAGCAAGAAAAACAACATCGACGATGCTTTTACGTATTGTCTTCAAATGTCGCTCAGGGGAATGTTACCAGGATACATCTTTGTAACATTGCGGGAAAAGGGTCCCCAACACTATCGCAACAACACTTCCTCATGTTAACTGTATTAGAAATTTTATTTGGCTTCTAAAGTGAATGTCAGGGATGAGCATCTTCGCGATGCGAGGGATATCCACTTTTTTGTTAATTCCAGACCCTTTGGCCACGGTTTAGAAAATTTGTGGATTGTCATGGGCAGGGGCGCCGGACGCACTTCAGGACAGGGGGGGGGGGGGGGTTGAGACCCCGCGCAAAGGGCAATTACTCATGACATGCCGAAGCACACATGTCTCGAGGGCCGAAGGCCCGAGATTGAATAGTTTGAGGAGTCCCCCTCCCATCGTAAGGGGGCATCTCCCCCAAGCTATCCCTACTTCCTCATTCAATATTGAAAGCTCCCAGAACGGATTTTGGTGAGTATTTTAGCTTTACTTCGAGAATAAATCATTGAAAAATATGATTGACGAAACTGGGAATGGCATTATCTGGCCCTTCTCGCCCGCGTGGTCCGAAGGCAGGGTGGGGGCAGCTTTCGGCTCTGCTTTCCTGCTCATGGGTACGTTCGGTTGCTGGGCAAATTTGGAATGAAAAACAGAGACCGTTTTCAGAAAGGACTTCGAAAATTGTCTAAGGTGTAGGATAGGACACTCGTTATTTATCGCGGCTTGGGACGAATTTATTGAGAATCAAACACACTTTTGGTTGAGGATCAACACTTTCTGCGAACGCCGTAGCAATGATAAACGTAAATGTCGTCGATGGACAAAACATTGTTACTGCTAAACTTGATTGTGTTTTTTTTTACCACGGCGCCCTTTAGGCTCTGGACTAAAAAACAGAGACCGTTTTCAGAAAGGACTTTGGAAATTGTCTAAGGTGTAGGATAGGACACTCGTTATTTATCGCGGCTTGGGACGAATTTATTGAGGATCAAACACACTTTTGGTTGAGGATCAACACTTTCTGAGAACGCCGTAGCAATGATAAACGTAAATGTCGTCGATGGACAAAACCTTGTAACTGCTAAACTTGATTATGTTTTTTTTTACCACGGCGCCCTTTAGGCTCTGGACTACGATCTTCTAATCGTCAGTTAGTTAAAGTCAAACTTCATGAGCGGCAAGCTGAAACAACGCACCAGCAGCTTTTGATTTTTACCTTTCTTCGAAGTTAAGTTCGTTATCACAGTCTATTGTCGGATACCCTGGGCACTCGATAGATGTCTCAGTCTACAGTATGGATCCAGTTTGCGTCCGTATTGAATGGCAGTTGTGGCAGCGACTTTTAACATATGAAACTAAGTTGAACGATTTGATAACAAACCCGAGTGCCTTTTTCACAAGATTAACTTTATCGGAAATCGGCTTTTCAAACGCTTTTAACCTATCCATCTTACAAAGGCTTTGTTTCTGAAACAATAATACCAAATTCATAATACGCTAGTAATCGCCTTTGGCTGATTAACTCCTTTTTTTCCGACATTCATAAACTCTTTATCCGATAATTTTGTTATTTGAACTGTTCTAACATGTCACGCCACAGCTTATGTAGGGATGCTGACCGGACCGCAAAAAACCGGTACGGTCCGCGGTCCATGGCCGGAACGCGGACCGGACTGGACCGCCGTCATTGGACCGCTTTGGACCGGTCCACACATGGCGGCACGGTACTGGACCGGTTCGCGGACTTTAATACATAGATGTATTAGCTTTAGCACTGGGGTTATCTGGTACGGAAATCTGGAAAGTTAGGTGAGGATATCTCTCAGTTAGGTCTGCTGTAACTCTCCAATCACCAGTCAATAGACTCAATACGCAGTGTCGCAAATGTCTGGTCATCTGGTGTAAGATCTCATAAAGAGCTCGTCAGATACATTCTTTGATGTCGATGACATCAAACGACAGTTACTACGGGGTACCGACGCTGTCTTTTGATTCCACCGACTTCAGAGAATGCCCTGATTGGAACGCACTTGGTTTAGTAACAAACTAACAATCTTCAATCACGACGATGTCACATGGCAAACGTTCACTGACTTAAGTGTTGGGCCGTTGGCAGATGCCAGATGGTTCCACATAAATCATTTGTAATTCTGTAACTCTATCTAAGGGTCGTTTGTTTAAAATATAGCATAACCAGTTGTTAAAATTTAAAATAATAATGGAGCCTTCTAGAGAGTCAAATGATATTCAGTCTAGTGAATTTAGTGAATCGCCCAGTAATTCTAATATAGCGACAAGTACAGGAACGATACCAAAACACATGACATTACGGGACTCGCACCTGGTAAAATATTCTTTCCCTGTACATGTATATGGGTATCTGTATTCAGAAAAGAAAGATGCAGCTGGTGTTTTTCGATGTGTAAAATGTGAGGAAAAAATAAAGGTGGTGGTGGCCAGTCCAACATGAAAAAAAACATTTTAAGAGGCACCATAAAGACATTTTCGATACAGTGATAGAACCCACAGCCAAAAGACACCCGTCCATGTTGAACTACATAAAAAAGACATCCTCAACTGCATCATCATCCGAATCTATCCCGCTTCCACAAGGAATTGCAGTCGGTGAATCCGAGTTCGGATCACAAGAGTAATATACAAGAAAGATAGTCTTCGATACGCACAGTGTAAACGGAATCTCGCTGAGATGATATGTTCAGATATTTAGCCTGTATCTGTATAGTGAATAGCCCTGGATTTCCACAAAACTCTTACATATTAAATCCAAGATTCCTAGTTCCTTCGAGAGACACAATAGACAATGATATCACACAACTATACGACAATAGGAAAGCTACAGCGCAGAAACTCTTTGAAAAAACACCACATACTTCAGTGCCACTTTTGATATATGGACATCTAAGTCAATGCATTCATATATCAGTTTGACTGTACATTTCATTTCAAATTCATGGGAATTAGAGAGTGTTAGTCTTGGAACTGTATCTTTTCCCGGAGAAGACTCGGGAAAGAATCGCTGACAAAGTTCTCGAAATGCTGGGCACATGGGCGATGTCGAGAGACATTCTAGTAGCGGCAACATGCGACGATGTCAGTTCGAACATCAAATGTTGCAGAGATCTCTTACATGTTGAACGATTTCCATGCCTCGGCCATGTTTTGAACTTAGCTGTGCAAGATGTGCGGGAGTAACTGAAGCCATAGACCGGTGTAAGAAATTGGTAATGCGTTTCCGCAAGAGCAAGGTCGTGTTTGATAAAATGGAGGTTGTACAACGAGAAAAGAAACTTAAGACATTGAGGCTTATTCAAGATGTATGTACCCGATGGAACCGAACGTATTTAATGTTGTCTCAAGACTTTTAGAACTTAGAGACATTATAACCACCATTATAGATGATACCGTACCACACAGGAATGAGCCCAAAACCACTTTCTCCCTCGCTGAAGTTGAATGGAATCTTCTCGTCTTCGATCTAATTTCACTACTACGACCATTTTACAATGTGACCATTTGGAATGAGTTCCTCCTCGTATATACCAATATGATGTGACAAATGAGTGCTTGTCCTGTCTTACAGAAGACATTATTATTATTATGTGACTCCCGTGTGACAATCAGCAATCAACATGATGCAATAACTTAACAACTGCAACTGTTTTGGAATTATTCTTCTGTTTATAATTGCACATTGGCAAGTGACCAGTTTACAATAATTATGCATTGCAGGTTAAAAACAAATATGAGACGATAGTTATAGTTCTATTCTGGTTGGGACAAATGGGTAAGCGATGGTGTAGTCTACAATATATATTATCGATTATAATAAGCCGTTTTATAAAGTCAGACATTGCTGCTTTGGAGGTTAGATGTTTAGCGGGACACTTTATAAAGCGCGTTTCAAACAGCCATTTTCTCTAACATGACAGCTTGCATCCAGGACGAAAACAACGATCCTTGATGAAACGAATTCGCGTTTTACAGAAATATTCTCCTTAACCTTTGATCTCTGAAATGACAATGTCTGAAATTACGAAATCGCTTATACAGTTACCGTGTTATCGACATCTGGGCCCATATCTGACATATCGGGTAATTTGGGTAATACCCAATGTGTCAGATTTTAGCCAAAATGCCGCGAACACGGCAGTTGTGTAAGTGGTTTAGTGCTTCCAATGGGTAATGGTGAGAATGACTGATGCCAGACAAGCTAGCGAATTAGGAATTACCATGTCAAGTTGTCAGCTAACCCTCATAGGCTCATATACATTTCAATGTACTGAAGATAGGTTGCAAATCGCGATATAGCCTATAGCTGGCAATATCAAACTCCATGTCACCACATCCAATACCGAATACGGGTACGCATGCCTGCATGTCGGAAATTGACCAATCTATCTGGAATATGTCAGGTGCCAATGCTTAGAACAAAACGTATTTACTATATATCATATAGTACAGTACGTGGAGAGTGTATTATCACTAAATCACCCGCAGAGTGTAGATTCCACCCGAGGAATAATTGCAAATTTGTTGCAAAGCATAACCAGAACCAGCAAAGTTTCAGCCAATGGACCTCCGGGTTAAACCCGGAGGTCCATTGGCTGAAACATTGCTTGTGTTTTTGTCGATATGTACAAAATTTGAAAGTAATCGCTTGGGTGATAACTTCACTCCGCGGGTGATTTAGTTACAATCCTCTCTCCACGTACTGTAGATGATTGGGTTAAGAACTTGAATTAGATAGTGCAAATGCTCCCAGTCTTTTAGCACTAATGATATTTAGTCTGTAGTTCACATTTCCCCTATCCTCCGCATGATATATGACATATAGCATGTAGAGCTGTAGGTTTTTAAATTTCTTGTTCGGTTTCGGTTTTGGTTTTTCAGGTGGAGTAAAACCTCGGTTCGGTTCGGTTTTCGGTTTGTTCATGAGGCCAAATAAAATTCAATAAAACTCATTCTTATGTCCGGAGTCGTAACTGATTGGCATTGAAATTGGGTGAAACTCAATGAATGCCCGAAATAAGCTATAATACATGAAGATTCAGGAAGGCCAATATAATAATTACCTAAATATACAGAACTTTTATTGTACTTGGCCATTTTTCGAGGTCTGACACCTACACGCAACTTGAGGAAAGCTGCAAACACAACTAAACTGAAATGTCGGAAATTCACAGAATGTAGCCTTCCCAGAGTAGTGAGAGTACACAGACACTGCCATTGGCAGTGTCTGGGTACTCTCACTACTCTGGGATAGCTACATTCTGTGAATTTCTGCAGCAAGAGAGTATTTAATAAAAAACGAAAAGCCTTAGATTACGGGATGTCGACGGTTTCGGTTTCGGTTTTTAAAAAAAAATAAAAACCTCGGTTCGGTTTCGGTTAACCAACAGCTCTAATAGCATGTGCAGGATAGCGGGGAACATGAACTGCAGACTCTACAGTGAGTCCCAGTCACAAATTGTAAGCACGCTTATGCTCTCTCTAACTTCTCTGTAATGATGGATATGAGAAAATATTTCAAATTACACTATACATTTCCACAATGTGCATACAGTGTATTATATAACATGGGAAGAGTTACCAAGCTTGCCAGTCAGATGGCAGTAACGTGATGGTTTCTTTAACACAAACGCGTATACCAATTCAATCATTATCAAATATCTTAAATAAAGCAAATGTGTTAAAATCTTAATTTGGTATTACCAAAAATAAGATTTTAAAACAGTTCACTTCATTTGAAGTATTTCATAATGATTGGACCGGTCCGGATCCAGCCCAGGCAAGAATATCGGACCACCTAGGGTTGGGACGGACCGGACTGGGCCACCTATTCCCTGGACCGGACCACCACAGGCGGTCCGGTCCGGTCCGCATCCCTGATCAGTTCGAGCGTGAATATGGATCGAGTAAGTTGCTATAACAGGAGATCGCTGTCATATGATTTGTCTGTTGATTGGAAGGGTCGAATGGAAAGTCAACTTGGAGGGGGGCTCAGGTGAGCGAAACTGGGCAGAGGGTGAGAACGTTCCAATTGGATAATGCAGTACCGAACCCCACCGATAACGTTCGAAACTAATCACTGTCTCACTAAATTTCTCCTCATCGATTTTTTTTATCTCAAAAGTTCATAGTATTACGTATGAAATTGATACTTTAAGGGTTGGATAATAAACAAGCACTCCTTTGAATGGTTGCAAAAAAAACCGACAATTCACAGTGATTGTGTCTAAAATCACAGCACATCTTATTACCGCATATATTTATTTATTTATTGGTGTTTAAGGTCACATATTTATGCACAATGGCTAATCATGACCGTGGCAGTTTTTACGGGTGGAGGAAGCCGGAGTACCCGGAGAGAACCACAGGGCAACGACGAGCAGCTGCCAGCTCCCCAACATCGTAACTGCGCACTGCAGCACAGGCAGGGTTAGATTGGTTGAAGACATGCGCACCATCGACGTGCAGTACGCCTTAGTACACGGCGTCATCGTGCCCCCATGCGGGCAATGGAAATGAAGTGACTTGCCCAAGGACACAACGCGGTTGCCGCAGGTGGGATTTGAACCGAGGACCTCTCGGCTTGCAGTCTGCACCTCTACCTACTGAGCCACCGCGCTCCTATTACCGCATAAAAGGGTAACCAGTACTAACCACACTCCCACCCACCCATAGCGCCCTGCGAAGCTTCGAGATTCGATTCGATTTCGAATGTCAAGTTGCTATTCGCTTCGATTTGAATTGGATGCATGATTCGTTTCCATTCGAATCTTTTCACTAGAATATAGCTTGGCATCAGTCATCTTCGTCGTCTAACAATACGTACAGTTCTGGTGGAAATTGTACATAAATAATACTGAAAATAAAGACTGAGTGTAGTTTGCGCTATCCAAAGGGAAACAACATCTGTACCCATGCCATCAGCCATCCTAATTCCAGTCTCACTAGACATTACAACTGTTGAAAGAAAATTTAACGGACAAATTGCTCTATTAAAAGATTTCGGTCAAAGGCCTCCATCAGTTTTGCTAGGCCTTTGGATGTTGATGGCCTTTAGCCGAAAGCTTTTAATAGTGCAATTTTTCCATTTAATAATTTGGTCCCTCTATCTGGACCTCATGGAACAGAACATTTAACGTTTCCAGGCAATATCAACGATGAGCTTGTTGCAAGCGGCTAGCTCTGTGCAGAGTGTTGTACTGACGATTGTCGCTACCGTTTCTGTTTTTGAACTACAATCCTTATTGGGTAATATTCCAACTACATCACCAAGGCATGCCTTGGTGATGTAGTTGGAATATTTTATTAGTCGGGACTTGAGCCATCACTATCGAAACAAATCAGGTTTACAGCACCACCCCCACCTCCTTCCCCCAGTCGGTCATCTCCAAGACGCCCCAGATTCGATTCGAGATACGATGCGAATTTGAATATTAGACCCGATTCGATTCGAAATTCGATTCGAAGCGAAAATGGGTGATTCACAGGGCCCTACGGAACCCGCACCTCACCCCACTTCCACCGTCAAGAGCAAGCTAACGAAGGCGCTCATCTCCTAGTTCGCCAACGACTTTGTTTTTATGTCCTCAAATTGGAGCTTCATTTATTAAAAATTATATACATATTTCATTCATTAAAAATAAGCTTCCACGTCAGAACTTGAGTTTCTTTGCCCAGATTGATACGAAACTACACATGTATTCTGTCTGCGGGTGTCAGGTCTATACGTCACAGTTACTAAAATTAAATTTTTGCTTGTAAATATGTGTGCTGATGGGAACAATTTTAGTTTCTCTGGTATCTTTTCATCCCGCCCAGTTATGACGCCACATTTAAAGTCAACCACTCGTCAAGTAGATTTTTGTTTTTAGCTCAGCTTGGCAACGTCAAGTATGAGCCATTGGGATGGGTTGCAATCCGCCGTCCGTCCGTCCGTCCGTCCGTACGAACGTCCCTCTGTCAGTCCACGATTCCTTTAGCACACCCTACAGGTCGCAGCTCTTATCCGATCAGTTTCAAATTTCATACATGGCTTTGGGCAATGTCTAGATGAGAACTATCGAATTTTTCCAAATTTCGTTGAAAAACATGGCCGCCAGCGGCCATTTTAGATTTGACATATAAATTGTCAACAATTCCATTACTACACACTACAGGCGGCATCCCTCACCCGATCTTTTTCGAATTTCATATATAGTTTTAGTGTGATGTCCAGATGGGAGCTATTGAATATTCCCGAATTTTCTTGAAAACATGCCCTCGAGCAGCCATCTTGGATTTGAATATTAATTGTCAACAATTCCATTAGCACGCCCTACATACCGCATCTCTCACCTGATTTTTTTCGAATTTCATATATAGCTTTGGTGTGGTGTCTAGATGGGAGTCATCAATTTTTTCTAAATTTCGTTGAACAATATGGCTGCCAACAGCCATCTTGGATTTGGCATATAAATTGTCAACAATTCTATTGGCACACCCTGCAGGCCGAATCGCTCACACAATCTTTTTTTTTCAAATTCCGTATATAGCTTTGGTGTGATGTCTAGATGGAAGCTATCATATTTTGCTGAATTTTGTTGAAAAACATGACCGGGAGTGGCCATCTTGTATTTGGTGTATAAATTGTCAACAATTCCATTAGTACGCCCATCAGGCCGCATCCCTCAGATTTCATATGTAGCTTTGGTGTGATGTCTTTTATGTAGAAACTTGAGTGAATGTCACCATCTTGGATTTGGCATATAAATTGCCAATCACCCCATTACCACAGGTTACAGGCCACCCACCCCCCACCCCCACCCCCATCCCTCCATCTTTCTTAATTTCGAGTGTAGCTTTGGTGTGATGGCTAGATGGGTGCTTTCAATTTTTTCTGAATTTCGTTAACCCTTTACCCAACGTAACAGCCAAAACCGGCCAGCGCTTTTCTCAAAAATCGCCAATTAATTTTAAAAATATTTTCATTTTTTGTCTCAAAAACGTAGGTTATGACCCCTCGTTGGAACGAGCTCGTCGAGCTCGTTCCAACGAGGGGTCATAACCTATGTTTTTGAGACAAAAAATGAAAAAATTTAGTTATTCAAGAATTTTTTTTGCAAGTGTCGTCTGCTTTTCATGTTAGGTAAGGGTTAAAAAACATGACCGGGAGTGGCCATCTTGTATTTGGTGTATAAATTGTCAACAATTCCATTAGTACACCTATCAGGCCACATCCCTCAGATTTCATATGTAGCTTTGGTTGTGATGTCTTTTATGTAGAAACTTGAGTGAATGTCACTGAATGACCTGGCATTACTGGATCTTTCTATTTAGTTCAGTCCCTTCTTGGACAAGTTGAGCTGCAGTGTCATTGACACTTTCATTGGGGGTATGTAGTATGTTTTCCAAGATACTTGCTAATTTTCTCTTGTGTGGTACCCGTTCATCAGGGACGTAGCTAGAGGCCTTTTAATGGGGGGGGGGGGGGGGGTGGGGGGAGACCCTTTGAAATTCTAACTGGGAATCCGACACATAAGCACCGTAGGATGGTAGGCGCGAAACTGCGAGCGCCAAAGGCGCGAATCTTTAGCAGAGGGTCTGGGGTCCTTCCCTAGAAATTTTGAAAAATTGATGTGCTCAGATGCGTTTTCATGGGTTCTGGTAATAGTTATAAGGCTAATTTTCAGATCCAAATTCAGTGATTTTTTTGTAGGGAAACATTTTTAATTCAAGTTGGATACACATTTTCAATATCTTGCTTTGACCGAATTGTCCCCAGTGGCTCATACGCCTACTGTCTGACGGACAAATTTGAAACATCGCCGTTGGGAAAGTGGGAGTTTTGTGTTTCTAGAGCATTTCACAGGCACTTGACATGACAACAAGTACTTTTTTATTAACCCTTTGAACCCGTTAAGACCGCTTTTCCGGTCCAGGATCATGACACACCATACATTTAAAAAGTAGAATGGCTGCTCAGTGAATTTGTAGGGTAGACCAATCGATATCTTCAACGTGCAGCCCAAAGGCTGCACGTTGAGAATATGGATTGGACTACCCCAAATGGTGATTATGGACTCTTCTAATTGATGTCATTCAGACTGCAGGCCGCGTGGAGTCGGAATTCTTTGACCTGATTTTCACCCGAAAGTCTCGGTAATCGGAATATTGCCTTATTATGGTCCTCCAATCGGAAAAATAGGTTTGTTAGTGAATTATACCGTATATTCAGTAGTTTTTTAAATTTCTAACTGTGGATATTTTTGCCCTCCGAATTTCCAACTATTGAGGTTTTGACAAATATTGGGGGGTGAGACACACCCCCCCCCCCCCCCCCGTCACGACGTCCCTGCCGCTCATATACATCTGGGATGGAGGCACACCTCCCACAACGCCTCACCTCCCCGGACCATGGCACCCTCTGTTTCTCAATTATACATGTGACCATCTAACCTCAGAATTCTGGTTACAGTGCTGCTTTCTCTTTTTCTCTCAATTACTATGTCAAAGAGTTATATGTCTTCCGATGAACCAATGGTTCCGCACCCAGTTCTACATGCAGTTCCATTACCTCTGATTACCTTTTCTTGTTCTTTGTTCTCACTGATAGCTGTGTCCTCTGGTGTAGCAGAGCCACGCCCACACTTATGCATAAATAATGTTAACACTCGTTGTGTATTGTGTCTTAAATTTGATTGTAAAAATTAAAATGCTGAATTTTCAGTGATTTATTTATTAAAGCGTTGTTTGCGATTTTAAACCAGGATTGGTGCTTTTTTTTATCTATTGGTGGATAATGTCCCCCAATAACAGAGACCAAATATATCCTCATTTTGGTGGGTTAGAGGTAGCTTTCCCCTCTGACACCTAGCACATGTATATTTGTGTGTCGGGGTGGGAGTTGAGTCGTCAATAACTGTTTTTGTAATGCGATGCGATTGTATGCATCTCTCTCTCTCTCTCTCTCTCTCTCTCTCTCTCTCTCTCTCTCTCTCTCACCGATAACTGATTTTGTTATGCGATGTGATTATATGCACCCCTCTCTCTCTCTCTCTCTCTCTCTCTCTCTCTCTCTCTCTCTCTCTCTCTCTCTCTCTCCGATATATGGGTCTATATATTCTTATGGCTACCCTGGAAGAGAGCATTCGTCAGTATTTCCGTTATCCGGACATTGACGAGGTCGATTAACCCTTTACCCAACGAATCGCCCGCATCCGCCCGCGTAATATGCAAATTCAGTAGTTGAAAAAATATTATTTTTCCAAAAATTTCAACAAAACCATATCATGTGACCCCTCGTTGGAACGAGCTCGTCGAGCTCGTTCCAACGAGGGGTCACATGATATGGTTTTGTTGAAATTTTTGGAAAAATTTGAAAAAATGATATTTAAAAAGATAAATTTTGATATCGTCTGCGTTGGGTAAAGGGTTAATCCGTTACCTAACGAATCGACTACAACAGTCCGCGTAATAAACAAAGTAGTTGCCAAAGAAAATTAAAAAAACATTCAACAAAATCGTATCATGTGACACCTCATTGGAACGAGCTTGACGTGCGCGTTTCAATGAGGTGTCACATGATATGGTTTGGTTGAAATTGAAACATTTGAAAAATATGGTATTTAAACCTTTACACAACGTAACTCGAAATACCAGCCAGTGCTATTCACAACAATTACCATAACAGTTTTCCTTATTTTTTTTCCTTTTTTGTCTCAGAAACATAGATTATGACCCCTCATTGAAACGAGCGGTCAAAAGCTATGATAAAATGGAAAAAAATAGTTATTCAAGAATTTTGTTTACAAGTGTCGTCTGCCTTTCGTGTTAGGTAAAGGGTTAAAATAATAAATTTGTATACCGTGTGCATCGGGAAAGGGTTAATTAATTTAATTTACATACTATGTAGTGTACTCCCTTCCGGAAAACATACCACCTTGTTTACATACCACTTATAGTATGAAAAAAATGTCATTAGAAACAATAGTTACGGAACACCGGAATAGGAATTTGCCCCTGGATTATGTTCAGCTACAATTTACATGCGTCATCACGATTTGTTCCTAGAAGCAATCCGCTCCAACCCCCTCAGCTTGAGTAGTTTTCCAACATTTGCTCCAGTTACAAATCCGAAATGAGAGTATATTACCAGAAGAAATGCGCTAACACGACAAAAAGTATATCCAAAAATAGTTATTTGTTCCTAGAATTAAAAACATCCAAGTATAAATCGTTAGTAGTATATAAGGGAAGATTCGTGCCTCATTACCCGGAGCTTTGCCGTTCATCCTCAACTTTTATCGTCAAAGATATTGATTTTTAGGAAAGTTATCTCCCTTTGTAAATACTGGAGTCTAGCTGTAATCCAATTAACAATGAACCTCTGAAAGGTGTGAATGAAATCTTGATCACCAGGAAAGAGTTGTCGGAAGCAAAGAAATCAGCTGAGAATGAGAGTGTCAGACAGTTTATTCTGCAATCAATTAACAGAATAGATAATTTGATTAGAATACCAGAGGATTGTTTTGATTTTGAGGGTGTTTATATTTTGCACTGTCCACCCAACTACGATTGGCAGGAGGGAGGAGGGGCTTAAGGGGGGGGGGGGGGGGCGGCTTGAGAAAGGAGGCAGCTTTATCAAGGGGAGAGTTTTCGAGGATTGGTACAGAAATTGGCAAGCAGGAGTTGGATATAAAATAATAATGCGCCAGCGTTTTGAGCAGTTCTTAGCCCTTTACCTAACGTAACGGTCAAAACAGGCCAGCGCTATACACAAAAATGGTATTCAATTTTTTTATATTTTCCTTTTTTGCTTCCAAAACATAGGTTATGACCCATCATTGGAATGAGAGCGTCGCGCTCGTTCCAATGAGGGGTCATAACCAATGTTTTGGAAGCCAAAAAAGGAAATTATAGTTATACGAGGATTTTGTTTTTACTGGTTGACCAGAAATTAATTAAGACGCTTAGGGGTTATCACACCTTTTCATTTGTACTCACGCAGAAACCTATCTGATATTGTGGACTGCGGTTTTAACTGTTTTTTACCACAATAACATTTTTCTTGGTTTTAACATCAAAGGGAAAACTAGAGTGATGTCACGCATGCAAGCCCGACTGTCCCAGCAATGGCAATGCTTAGACACAAAATAGTCGGAGCCATTTTTGTTAACGGTTTACTTAAGGAATCTGCAATATCTGCACTCGTGATATACAAAATTTGCTATTCAAATTTTATTTTTTCATTTCTCTACTTCAAAACATACCTCATGACCTATTAATGGAACAAGCTTGATGAGCTTAATTAGGACTAATAAGTCATGGTTAGAAGTAAATAAAAACTAAAAAAAATCTGATGTTTCAGAAAAATAATTTGTACTGTTGATTTCAACTTGTGTTAGGTAAAGGATTAAAGATGCAGTACATAAAGCAATGTTGGGCTGTAGGAGTCAATTTTCTTTTTTTCATGCAATAACTCCCAATCCCAAATGCATTTTGAGAATAATTGCCCAAGTGACCCGTGTGTGTGTGTGTGGGGGGGGGGGGGGACCTATATTCAAACCTGGCCTGTATTACTAGCTGGAAAATATACATATCAACTTTGGTTGAAATCAAATAATCCAAACTGGAGTTATCGGTCGGAAACCAATTGTTTACAGACAGATGGATGGACCAACGTATGGACGAACGAAAGCCATGATTATAGCCCTGACTGTAAACAGTCAGGTTAAAAATGCATTTTGTACAAAAGAAGAAATATTGCTTAAATGTCCCTGGATGAGGAGGAGGTGGGGGTGGGGTGGGGTTGGGTGGGGAGGGTTTTGTGTTAGGGGAGTCCTTTTTTCCGCATGTGGTCAGTCAAAAAATGCCTAACTGGCACCGGGGGGGGGGGGAGGTGTATGTCTGGGTTTTTACCTACAAACTTTAACCAAAACTGTAAAAAAACATTTTTTAAAAAGTGCCTAATTGGCCCGGGGGAGAGTGATGGGGGGGGGGTGTTAGGGATGTCCATTTTTTCCGCATGTGGTCAGTCTAAATCCTTCAGAATGCATTTTGAGCAAAGAGAAAAAAGAATGCCTAACTGGCACCGGGGGTGGGGGTGGGTGGTGGTGTTTGTTTGGGTTTTTAACCACAAATTTTAACCAAAACTGTAAAAAAGCATTTTTGGAAGAAAGAAAAAAAAAGTGCCTAATTGTCCCAGGGAAGCGGTGGGGGTGGGGGTGGGGGGTGGGGGTGTTACATGAGTTGAAAAAAAGTTCCGCATGTAGTGAATGCGAATAGTTCAAAATGCATATTGGAGGAAAGAAAAAAATGCCTAATTGGGGGGGGGGGGGGAGGGGGGTGCTGGGCAGGACAGGGCAGGGCAATAACTTCAACAATTTTCATTGGATAATTGTGGTCTTCAAACTTGACCTAGAGACATGTACTGAAAAGGATTGAAATCCTTTAACTTTTGTTTAAGTTACGGCATGAAGAAAGTTTAGACAGACGGACGGACTGACGGACGAACGGACTGACGGACGAACGGACTGGCAGATAGACAGACGGAGCGAGCCCTGTGCTATATCCCTCCCTTGTGGGAGGGGATAAAAAGTAACAAAGTATGTGGTAGAAGCCTAATTTGAAATTTAGAGAAACTATGTTCGAAAAGCGTTGTGAAAAGGGTTAAATTAATGCCAATATTATTTGAAAGAACTGTGTACAGCTTCAGTAGACCTTGCCCGAAATGCAAAAAAGAAATGACATTGTAACAGAGTGTTTGGAGAATGAAAGGTGGAACCTTGAAAAACAGAACTTTAATCCGAAACTTAAAGCTGGGAATACTAAGTAAAATTGATTGGCAAAAAAGCGTTAAATATTTCCTAAAACCGATAAAAGAAATCATTGATGTAAATGGAATCATTAAGTTGTATTGACCATGTAAGAATTAGAGTAAGAAAGTATGTGGCAAAGTCTAATTTCAAATATAAAGATAGTAAGTCTGAAAATATGTTTAATAGGGGTTAAAATCACGCCGATATGAACGTTGGGGCAAACCAGGGTAAAAAAATCGTCAGAGAAAGGGTCATGGAGGATTGTAACCGTAATTGGCGAGAGGGGGTCAAATCAAAGAGGTCTTTGGGTGGCCTGCGTGATAAAGAGAAGCCAGAGTATCTTGATGGCACCTTTGGGGGGTCACTGTTGTTCAAGCTGAGGTCGCGATCCCTGGAGCTGAGGGGAAAAATTGGGAAAGACGGTGAAAGGGAGTGCCAGATGTGTAACTTGGACATGGTGGAGACCCTGGAACACTTTCTTCTAGAATGCCCAAAGTATCAGTCTAAAAGAATGAGATTCACTGGGAGAATAATGGGGAAGTGGGATGGGAGAATGAAGGACATGTGGTTAGGGGGAGACTCAAAGGAAAGAGTTAATATGCTAATCGGAGAGATTGGGAAGAATGGGACAAGGGATATCATCAAGCAGTTCGTCTCCGAGTGTTGGGAGGAGAGGAGAAGCGTGGGAATAGGGAGGCAGTTGGGAGTACAGGGGTCTCCATGGCCTTCTCGTCCGAGAACCGCGACAAATCGGCGGCTGGCCAAAGTGTTATTATTATAATATTATTATTATGAATGAAAATCAGTGTAGAAATGTTCAGTAGATAGCAGACAGACATTGTCCCAAATAAGAAACAGTGACATTCCACTAAACTGTTTGAATAATTAAAGGTGTAATTTTACCCCCCCCCCCCGACCCCCTCCACAAAAAAACCTTTAACCAAAAACTTTAACCTGGAAGTTGAAAGTTAAATTGCCATACAAAAAAGGGTTAAATATTTCCCAAAATAACATGAAACATAAAAAACAAAAAGCAAAATGAGAATGATACAATCAATAGTAATATCAATTTAAAAGAAAAAAAAAACACAAAAAACTTTAAGGTTGACTAAAAAACTTTAACCACAAACTTTAACCAAAACTCCAAATGTTAACAGACAGACAGACGAAAAAGTCATGACTAAACAGGAAAAAACAAAACACTTGAACCTTCAGTAAAAAACTTTAACCACAAACTTTAACCAAAACTCTAAATGTTAACAAACGGACAGACGGACAGACGGGAGAAAGTCATGACTATAGCCCTCATTGTAAACAGTCGGGCTAAAATGGGCAAATGTCAGCTTGTATATTTTTATATGGTTAGATAGGACAATATCTATATCATATGCCGGTATGCACACAACATGGCTAATATGAAGCAAAAAAAATATATATTAAGGCCTAAAAAAATAAAAAATCTGTTTCTCAGGCCCTCCCGCATGGTCCTTTTGGCTGCCGCATGCTCTCTTTTTGTAACCAATTTAAACTTTAAAAAAACTGAATTTAAATGGTTTATGTCTGATATTTTACCCAAGTTAAAAAAATTGATGAATTTGTCCCTTGAGTGCAAGAAGGCTTTGCAATGCTTTAGCATTGCAAAGCCTTCTTGCACTCAAGGGATGAAATACACCACCACCCATGCTATTCTGTAGATTATGAGGCCTAAAACAAACCAAGAACATGAACTTTTGATGGCAAAGAAGTAATTACTGAAATAAAAAATAAAATAAAAAACAGCTCGCCCGCATGCAATTTCACAAATAATGGCCTGAGAAACAGAAGATCTACTTTGTGTGGCCTAATCGCTAAAAGTTTACGAAAATGCAATTTTCTATCATTTTACATGGAATTGTACAGGAAATAACAGTAGCATTTTAAATCAACGTGGGAAAAAAATTGGTCGAATGAAATCGTTCGATAATATCACCAACTGGGAGAATATATATTGTTGTTAAAGGATTGATGCGCACAGCGAATATAACTTTGATAGGTTTTATATAATTTTGAGAAATATAAAAAATTCCCATTCAATTGTGTTAATTTTTGCATGCCAATTCTTAGCAATCGGGGGAGATAACCTTTTCATAAGTCGATGTGAATGACGAGAAAAGTTGACCATGTCGAGTAATTACTGGGTATTTAACTGCCAGTGGAATCCCTTCCATAGTGCGTCTATGCCTATAAAATCTCCTTTTGTCGTATGAGGCCATGAGAGCGACGAGAAAATCCTTTAACAAGGTATAATTTACCATTCCTCTTATCCTCAACTGGGCATAGAACGGTCACGTCCCATGACACCCCACTTCCAGCACGCCTAACTAACCAACGACTGGCCTTCGGCACCCCTTTTCTATCGTATGAGACCATGAGGAAATCCCTTAACCCTTTACCCAACGTAACGGCCAAAACCGACCAGCGCCATTCTCAAAAATCGCCAATTAATTTTCATTATTTTTTCATTTTTTGTCTCAAAAACGTAGGTTATGACCCCTCATTGGAACTACCTATACGAACTAAGGACAATATAACGCCCTAGGTGGATCAATAGTACCAAAGGCTAACATTGAGCCAGTAGGGGTACAACAAATCGTACATCACATGCTGTCGTTCCAGACAATCACGTGTACACCATAACACCGCTTGACTTAGCATTACGTACTACTTATCCCATCTGTAGGACAGTATAATGATTTAGGTGGATCAGTGGTACTAACGACTAACACTAAATCCGCGAGAGTGAATGCATCCCCCTACTCACCCCACAACGCCGCTTGATCTAGCATTAAGAACTAGGTGGATGAATATTACTAAGGACTACCACTGAACCCAAGAGTACCGACGACCTTACATCCTATACTACCACACTAGACAACCATGTATTTCCCCTACCCATCCAACAACACCTCTTGACCTAGCATTATGTACTACCTATGCCAGTCATAGGATAATATAAAGCCTTAGGTGTATAGTGGTATTAAGGGCTAATAGTAGCAGTGTAACTGGGTATCAGAATGGTGAAAACTGTAAATAATATCTTAGCTGATTTTTCGATTCGTTAAGAATCCATTTTATATCGTTATCATTACTCTTTCTATTATTGCTATTATTTTACATTTTGTTAACCCTTTACCCAACGCAACGGCAAAAACTGGCTAGCGCTATTCTCAAAAATCGCCAATTAATTTTCTTTTGTTTTTCATTTTTTTTGTCTCAAAAACATAGGTTATGACCCCTCTTTATAACGAGCTCGTTCCAATGAGGGGTCATAACCTATATTTTTGAGACAAAAATGAAAAAAAAAATAGTTATTCAAGAATTTTGTTTGCAATTTTCGTCTTCTTTTCATGTTAGGTAAAGGTTTAATCAGCGACGTTGGAACCAGGGGGTGTTTGTTTATTGGTGTTTAACGACACTTTTGACAGACAAGGTGACCTCGTGTCGGGCAGTTTTACGGGTGGAGGTACCGGAATACCCGGAGTGAACCACCAAGCAGCGACGAGCATCAGTCAGACTCCTACAAACTTCACACAAACGGGGTTAACATTGGTTGAAAGACAAGTGCACCATCAACGTTCATTATGCCTTAGTAAACAGCGCCACCCACTGTGACCAATCGGGATTAAGTGTCTTGTCCAAGGACACCAACCAGTTATCCCTAGTGGGGATCGAATCGTGGACCTTTCTGTTCAAATTTCCAACCGTCGATTATCTTTACCAAAAATGTGCGCTATTCTCAACTATAAAGATGTGTTAGTCCCAGTCATAGGTTTGTATATTGCTGTCCTACTGTACATGGGCCATCACTGATATGTATCAGTGTGTTGGGTTCCCTTCTGTGACCTCCCACCCACACCCACAGTTTGAAATACTTTCTACGCCCTTGTTTTTAATGTTGCAGTCAGCCTCACTGAAGTTGTTAATTGTTAATAAATATTCTATTATATTCATATATCTGTCATGGAGCGCGTCACTAAAAACGCTTGAGTTCCCCGGTATTCAATTTTCTCTTCCGCCAGCTGTTTCGAATGTATTTACTGCTGGTGATACATACGCCAGCTTTGACACGACAAATTATAAAGCGCTGTCAAAAAACTGGAGACAACGCCCTGTGAGTGTTCCGTTTCGTGCCGCACACTTCAGGAGTTCCTTCCACGCATGCGGTCATTTACCTTGTTGGTGACACTGTTTCTGCTAACACAGAGTGACAGATAGTTTCTCCTACTAGTGAGTTCACATCAGCCATCGACTTCGGCATCAGGCTTATATGAAGTTATCTTGGGCTGATATCTCGGCCCATGTGAAACTAACCAAGTAATAATCTCTAATAAATTAATTAACCCTCTGAACTCTGGTGGTATCTTCCATGTCAGTACAATGGGTGTAATTGGGCGAGTCCATATTTATTATTTGGGGATAGACCAATTAATATTTTCAACGTGCAGCCTTAGGGCTGCACGTTGAAAACATTTATTGATCTACCACACACTTGTAACTCAACAACCATCCTACTAAATGAAAGTATGGCATATCATGTTTCTGGAACGGAAAACCGGCCACACGGGTTCAAATATATATATTTTTATATTACACTTCATCAAATATTTTATATAACTTAGTCAATTTGCCGTCATGCTCGGAAGATTACTTCCTTCTAAGCGGCTTTCATTTTTGTCTAATTCTTATTCCGTTACGTTAAGTGCCGTACCAATATGTATCGCGTCATGGGAAGGTAAAATTTAGCGTCACGCTTATCCTAATTGTTAAATGTGAATTATAAAATTGATTGGTTATTTTGCGCGTAATAGACACGGATACGGGGAACAACATGAAACGGGGAACATATCTTTACCACGCAAAGGAGATATATTTTACAAGCAAAACACTTCAATATGGAGAACAACGCGTTTGAACAATTCGGGTCAAGGAGTGGTTGAATGTGTGAATATTATATGCGAACTCGCTTCTGCCTCTGTTACCAGGGCGAGGTTGAGATAAATGATTGAACGCTCCTAATTCTAATGCTGAGAACAAATTTTGCGCGTAATAACGTGGAATATATCTTCACTTGTTACCACCTAAGAAAGATATGATACGGTATTGTTTGTCCATAATTTACAGTTAAATACAGTGAACAACGTGAAATGCGGAACATATCTTTACTTGTTTCCACCCAAGGAAGATATGAACAGCGATTTTATAGATTTGTTCGTGATCATGAGCTAGGCGGCCACTTGCCAAATAATAAATCGATCTGTAAGACGTATGCGTATCTCGATCAATTTTATAATTCCCATTTAACAATTAAGATAAGTGTGGCGCTAATTTTTACGTTCCCATGACACGATAAACATTGGTACGGCACTTAACGTAACGGAATAAAAATTAGTCAAAAATGAAAGCCGCTTAGAAGGAAGTAATCTTCCGAGCATGACGGCAAATTGACGAAGTATATATATTTTATATATTTATTTATAGGTGTTTAAGGTCACATACTTATGCACAATGGCTAATCGTGACCGTGACATTTTTACGGTTGGAGGAAGCCGGAGTATTCGGAGAAAACCACCGAGCATCGACGAGTAACAGTCAGCTCCTCAACATTCTAACTCTGTTCAAGCTCCGCTCAAGTAGTGTTACAGCGGTTGAAGACATGCGCACCATCGACGTGCAGTACGTCTTAGTACACGGAGTCATCGTGCCCCCATGTAGGCAACCGGAATAAAGTGCCTTGCCCAAGGACACAATGCGGGTCGTCCAGGATGGGGATCGAACTGGGGACCTCTAGCATAGAAGTCCAACAGTCTACCACTGAGCCACCACACGTTGAAAATATTGGCTGATCTACCACATACTTTAACCTAACAGCCATCCTACTAAATGAAAGTATGACATATCATATTTCTGGAAGGAAAACCGTCCGTTCGTTTTCAAAGGGTTATTTATTTATTTTATTTAATCTTATTTGTTTGACAAGGATTGGCGAACAAGTTATGCAACTTATATTAACGCCTCTCCTTGGCCCAATGGTGTAGGTGTGTGGAATGACCTTCATTGTGGCAACTTCGTGGCCTAGCTCTTCTCGAATGCTACGAAGGGATCTTTAGTCTGCACGGAGTGTGTCTCTCTCCGCACAGAGGACAGCCATTTTACGTCCCCACCCGATAGGACGATACGCTGTGACAGCATCGACCCCACAATCGATGCTGATAGAGAGTGTTCGGACACCTCGACAACTTTCCCCGACCGGGGATCGATCCCGAGACCTCTGGCTTGAGAGACCAGCGCACTTATCCACTCGGTCACCACACTCGATATATGCCTACTGGCACATAGAACACATTTATCCACTCGGTCACCACTCTCGATATGTGCGTACTGGCACATAGAACACATTTATCCACTCGGTCACCACACTCGATATGTGCCTACTGGCACATAGAACACATTTATCCACTCGGTCACCACACTCGATATGTGCCTACTGGCACATAGAACACATTTATCCACTCGGTCACCACTCTCGATATGTGCCTACTGGCTCATAGAACACATTTATCCACTCGGTCACCACACTCGATATGTGCCTACTGGCTCATAGAACACATTTATCCACTCGGTCACCACACTCGATATGTGCCTACTGGCTCATAGAACACATTTATCCACTCGGTCACCACACTCGATATGCGCCTACTGGCTCATAGAACACATTTATCCACTCGGTCACCACACTCGATATGTGCCTACTGGCACATAGAACACATTTATCCACTCGGTCACCACACTCGATATGTGCCTACTGGCTCATAGAACACATTTATCCACTAGGTCACCACACTCGATATGTGCCTACTGGCTCATAGAACACATTTATCCACTCGGTCACCACACTCGATATGTGCGTACTGGCTCATAGAACACATTTATCCACTCGGTCACCACACTCGATATGTGCCTACTGGCTCATAGAACACATTTATCCACTCGGTCACCACACTCGATATATGCCTACTGGCTCATAGAACACATTTATCCACTCGGTCACCACACTCGATATGTGCCTACTGGCTCATAGAACACATTTATCCACTCGGTCACCACACTCGATATGTGCCTACTGGCTCACAGAACACATTTATCCACTCGGTCACCACACTCGATATGTGCCTACTGGCTCATAGAACACATTTATCCACTCGGTCACCACACTCGATATATGCCTACTGGCTCATAGAACACATTTATCCACTCGGTCACCACACTCGATATGTGCCTACTGGCTCATAGAACACATTTATCCACTAGGTCACCACACTCGATATGTGCCTACTGGCTCATAGAACACATTTATCCACTAGGTCACCACACTCGATATGTGCGTACTGGCTCATAGAACACATTTATCCACTCGGTCACCACACTCGATATGTGCCTACTGGCTCATAGAACACATTTATCCACTCGGTCACCACACTCGATATGTGCCTACTGGCACATAGAACACATTTATCCACTAGGTCACCACACTCGATATGTGCCTACTGGCTCATAGAACACATTTATCCACTCGGTCACCACACTCGATATGTGCCTACTGGCTCATAGAACACATTTATCCACTCGGTCCCCACACTCGATATATGCCTACTGGCTCATAGAACACATTTATCCACTCGGTCACCACACTCGATATGTGCCTACTGGCTCATAGAACACATTTATCCACTCAGTCACCACACTCGATATGTGCGTACTGGCACATAGAACACATTTATCCACTAGGTCACCACACTCGATATGTGCCTACTGGCTCATAGAACACATTTATCCACTCGGTCACCACACTCGATATGTGCCTACTGGCTCATAGAACACATTTATCCACTAGGTCACCACACTCGATATATGCCTACTGGCTCATAGAACACATTTATCCACTAGGTCACCACACTCGATATATGCCTACTGGCTCATAGAACACATTTATCCACTCGGTCACCACACTCGATATGTGCCTACTGGCTCATAGAACACATTTATCCACTCGGTCACCACACTCGATATGTGCCTACTGGCTCATAGAACACATTTATCCACTAGGTCACCACACTCGATATGTGCGTACTGGCTCATAGAACACATTTATCCACTCGGTCACCACACTCGATATGTGCCTACTGGCTCATAGAACACATTTATCCACTCGGTCACCACACTCGATATGTGCGTACTGGCACATAGAACACATTTATCCACTAGGTCACCACACTCGATATGTGCCTACTGGCTCATAGAACACATTTATCCACTCGGTCACCACACTCGATATGTGCCTACTGGCTCATAGAACACATTTATCCACTCGGTCACCACACTCGATATATGCCTACTGGCTCATAGAACACATTTATCCACTCGGTCACCACACTCGATATGTGCCTACTGGCTCATAGAACACATTTATCCACTCGGTCACCACACTCGATATGTGCCTACTGGCACATAGAACACATTTATCCACTAGGTCACCACACTCGATATGTGCCTACTGGCTCATAGAACACATTTATCCACTCGGTCACCACACTCGATATGTGCCTACTGGCTCATAGAACACATTTATCCACTCGGTCACCACACTCGATATATGCCTACTGGCTCATAGAACACATTTATCCACTCGGTCACCACACTCGATATGTGCCTACTGGCTCATAGAACACATTTATCCACTCAGTCACCACACTTGATATGTGCGTACTGGCACATAGAACACATTTATCCACTAGGTCACCACACTCGATATGTGCCTACTGGCTCATAGAACACATTTATCCACTCGGTCACCACACTCGATATGTGCCTACTGGCTCATAGAACACATTTATCCACTAGGTCACCACACTCGATATATGCCTACTGGCTCATAGAACACATTTATCCACTAGGTCACCACACTCGATATATGCCTACTGGCTCATAGAACACATTTATCCACTCGGTCACCACACTCGATATGTGCCTACTGGCTCATAGAACACATTTATCCACTCGGTCACCACACTCGATATGTGCCTACTGGCTCATAGAACACATTTATCCACTAGGTCACCACACTCGATATGTGCGTACTGGCTCATAGAACACATTTATCCACTCGGTCACCACACTCGATATGTGCCTACTGGCTCATAGAACACATTTATCCACTCGGTCACCACACTCGATATGTGCGTACTGGCACATAGAACACATTTATCCACTAGGTCACCACACTCGATATGTGCCTACTGGCTCATAGAACACATTTATCCACTCGGTCACCACACTCGATATGTGCCTACTGGCTCATAGAACACATTTATCCACTCGGTCACCACACTCGATATATGCCTACTGGCTCATAGAACACATTTATCCACTCGGTCACCACACTCGATATGTGCCTACTGGCTCATAGAACACATTTATCCACTCGGTCACCACACTCGATATGTGCGTACTGGCACATAGAACACATTTATCCACTAGGTCACCACACTCGATATGTGCCTACTGGCTCATAGAACACATTTATCCACTCGGTCACCACACTCGATATGTACCTACTGGCTCATAGAACACATTTATCCACTAGGTCACCACACTCGATATATGCCTACTGGCTCATAGAACACATTTATCCACTCGGTCACCACACCCGATATGTGCGTACTGGCTCATAGAACACATTTATCCACTCGGTCACCACAATCGATATATGTCTACTGGCACATAGAACACATTTATCCACTCGGTCACCACACTCGATATGTGCCTACTGGCTCATAGAACACATTTATCCACTAGGTCACCACACTCGATATGTGCCTACTGGCTCATAGAACACATTTATCCACTCGGTCACCACACTCGATATGTGCGTACTGGCTCATAGAACACATTTATCCACTCGGTCACCACACTCGATATGTGCCTACTGGCTCATAGAACACATTTATCCACTCGGTCACCACACTCGATATATGCCTACTGGCTCATAGAACACATTTATCCACTCGGTCACCACACTCGATATGTGCCTACTGGCTCATAGAACACATTTATCCACTCGGTCACCACACTCGATATGTGCCTACTGGCTCACAGAACACATTTATCCACTCGGTCACCACACTCGATATGTGCCTACTGGCTCATAGAACACATTTATCCACTCGGTCACCACACTCGATATATGCCTACTGGCTCATAGAACACATTTATCCACTCGGTCACCACACTCGATATGTGCCTACTGGCTCATAGAACACATTTATCCACTAGGTCACCACACTCGATATGTGCCTACTGGCTCATAGAACACATTTATCCACTAGGTCACCACACTCGATATGTGCGTACTGGCTCATAGAACACATTTATCCACTCGGTCACCACACTCGATATGTGCCTACTGGCTCATAGAACACATTTATCCACTCGGTCACCACACTCGATATGTGCCTACTGGCACATAGAACACATTTATCCACTAGGTCACCACACTCGATATGTGCCTACTGGCTCATAGAACACATTTATCCACTCGGTCACCACACTCGATATGTGCCTACTGGCTCATAGAACACATTTATCCACTCGGTCCCCACACTCGATATATGCCTACTGGCTCATAGAACACATTTATCCACTCGGTCACCACACTCGATATGTGCCTACTGGCTCATAGAACACATTTATCCACTCAGTCACCACACTCGATATGTGCGTACTGGCACATAGAACACATTTATCCACTAGGTCACCACACTCGATATGTGCCTACTGGCTCATAGAACACATTTATCCACTCGGTCACCACACTCGATATGTGCCTACTGGCTCATAGAACACATTTATCCACTAGGTCACCACACTCGATATATGCCTACTGGCTCATAGAACACATTTATCCACTAGGTCACCACACTCGATATATGCCTACTGGCTCATAGAACACATTTATCCACTCGGTCACCACACTCGATATGTGCCTACTGGCTCATAGAACACATTTATCCACTCGGTCACCACACTCGATATGTGCCTACTGGCTCATAGAACACATTTATCCACTAGGTCACCACACTCGATATGTGCGTACTGGCTCATAGAACACATTTATCCACTCGGTCACCACACTCGATATGTGCCTACTGGCTCATAGAACACATTTATCCACTCGGTCACCACACTCGATATGTGCGTACTGGCACATAGAACACATTTATCCACTAGGTCACCACACTCGATATGTGCCTACTGGCTCATAGAACACATTTATCCACTCGGTCACCACACTCGATATGTGCCTACTGGCTCATAGAACACATTTATCCACTCGGTCACCACACTCGATATATGCCTACTGGCTCATAGAACACATTTATCCACTCGGTCACCACACTCGATATGTGCCTACTGGCTCATAGAACACATTTATCCACTCGGTCACCACACTCGATATGTGCCTACTGGCACATAGAACACATTTATCCACTAGGTCACCACACTCGATATGTGCCTACTGGCTCATAGAACACATTTATCCACTCGGTCACCACACTCGATATGTGCCTACTGGCTCATAGAACACATTTATCCACTCGGTCACCACACTCGATATATGCCTACTGGCTCATAGAACACATTTATCCACTCGGTCACCACACTCGATATGTGCCTACTGGCTCATAGAACACATTTATCCACTCAGTCACCACACTTGATATGTGCGTACTGGCACATAGAACACATTTATCCACTAGGTCACCACACTCGATATGTGCCTACTGGCTCATAGAACACATTTATCCACTCGGTCACCACACTCGATATGTGCCTACTGGCTCATAGAACACATTTATCCACTAGGTCACCACACTCGATATATGCCTACTGGCTCATAGAACACATTTATCCACTAGGTCACCACACTCGATATATGCCTACTGGCTCATAGAACACATTTATCCACTCGGTCACCACACTCGATATGTGCCTACTGGCTCATAGAACACATTTATCCACTCGGTCACCACACTCGATATGTGCCTACTCGCTCATAGAACACATTTATCCACTAGGTCACCACACTCGATATGTGCGTACTGGCTCATAGAACACATTTATCCACTCGGTCACCACACTCGATATGTGCCTACTGGCTCATAGAACACATTTATCCACTCGGTCACCACACTCGATATGTGCGTACTGGCACATAGAACACATTTATCCACTAGGTCACCACACTCGATATGTGCCTACTGGCTCATAGAACACATTTATCCACTCGGTCACCACACTCGATATGTGCCTACTGGCTCATAGAACACATTTATCCACTCGGTCACCACACTCGATATATGCCTACTGGCTCATAGAACACATTTATCCACTCGGTCACCACACTCGATATGTGCCTACTGGCTCATAGAACACATTTATCCACTCGGTCACCACACTCGATATGTGCGTACTGGCACATAGAACACATTTATCCACTAGGTCACCACACTCGATATGTGCCTACTGGCTCATAGAACACATTTATCCACTCGGTCACCACACTCGATATGTACCTACTGGCTCATAGAACACATTTATCCACTAGGTCACCACACTCGATATATGCCTACTGGCTCATAGAACACATTTATCCACTCGGTCACCACACCCGATATGTGCGTACTGGCTCATAGAACACATTTATCCACTCGGTCACCACACTCGATATGTGCCTACTGGCTCATAGAACACATTTATCCACTAGGTCACCACACCCGATATGTGCGTACTGGCTCATAGAACACATTTATCCACTCGGTCACCACACTCGATATATGTCTACTGGCTCATAGAACACATTTATCCACTAGGTTACCACACTCGATATGTGCGTACTGGCTCATAGAACACATTTATCCACTCGGTCACCACACTCGATATGTGCCTACTGGCTCATAGAACACATTTATCCACTCGGTCACCACGCTCGATATGTGCCTACTGGCTCATAGAACACATTTATCCACTCGGTCACCACACTCGATATGTGCCTACTGGCTCATAGAACACATTTATCCACTCGGTCACCACACTCGATATATGCCTACTGGCTCATAGAACACATTTATCCACTCGGTCACCACACTCGATATGTGCCTACTGGCTCATAGAACACATTTATCCACTCAGTCACCACACTCGATATGTGCGTACTGGCACATAGAACACATTTATCCACTAGGTCACCACACTCGATATGTGCCTACTGGCTCATAGAACACATTTATCCACTCGGTCACCACACTCGATATGTGCCTACTGGCTCATAGAACACATTTATCCACTAGGTCACCACACTCGATATATGCCTACTGGCTCATAGAACACATTTATCCACTAGGTCACCACACTCGATATATGCCTACTGGCTCATAGAACACATTTATCCACTCGGTCACCACACTCGATATGTGCCTACTGGCTCATAGAACACATTTATCCACTCGGTCACCACACTCGATATGTGCCTACTGGCTCATAGAACACATTTATCCACTAGGTCACCACACTCGATATGTGCGTACTGGCTCATAGAACACATTTATCCACTCGGTCACCACACTCGATATGTGCCTACTGGCTCATAGAACACATTTATCCACTCGGTCACCACACTCGATATGTGCGTACTGGCACATAGAACACATTTATCCACTAGGTCACCACACTCGATATGTGCCTACTGGCTCATAGAACACATTTATCCACTCGGTCACCACACTCGATATGTGCCTACTGGCTCATAGAACACATTTATCCACTCGGTCACCACACTCGATATATGCCTACTGGCTCATAGAACACATTTATCCACTCGGTCACCACACTCGATATGTGCCTACTGGCTCATAGAACACATTTATCCACTCGGTCACCACACTCGATATGTGCGTACTGGCACATAGAACACATTTATCCACTAGGTCACCACACTCGATATGTGCCTACTGGCTCATAGAACACATTTATCCACTCGGTCACCACACTCGATATGTACCTACTGGCTCATAGAACACATTTATCCACTAGGTCACCACACTCGATATATGCCTACTGGCTCATAGAACACATTTATCCACTCGGTCACCACACCCGATATGTGCGTACTGGCTCATAGAACACATTTATCCACTCGGTCACCACACTCGATATGTGCCTACTGGCTCATAGAACACATTTATCCACTAGGTCACCACACCCGATATGTGCGTACTGGCTCATAGAACACATTTATCCACTCGGTCACCACACTCGATATATGTCTACTGGCTCATAGAACACATTTATCCACTAGGTCACCACACTCGATATGTGCGTACTGGCTCATAGAACACATTTATCCACTCGGTCACCACACTCGATATGTGCCTACTGGCTCATAGAACACATTTATCCACTCGGTCACCACACTCGATATGTGCCTACTGGCTCATAGAACACATTTATCCACTCGGTCACCACACTCGATATATGCCTACTGGCTCATAGAACACATTTATCCACTCGGTCACCACACTCGATATGTGCCTACTGGCTCATAGAACACATTTATCCACTCGGTCACCACACTCGATATGTGCCTACTGGCTCATAGAACACATTTATCCACTCGGTCACCACACTCGATATATGCCTACTGGCTCATAGAACACATTTATCCACTCGGTCACCACACTCGATATGTGCCTACTGGCTCATAGAACACATTTATCCACTCGGTCACCACACTCGATATGTGCCTACTGGCTCATAGAACACATTTATCCACTCGGTCACCACACTCGATATGTGCCTACTGGCTCATAGAACACATTTATCCACTCGGTCACCACACTCGATATATGCCTACTGGCTCATAGAACACATTTATCCACTCAGTCACCACACTCGATATATGCCTACTGGCTCATAGAACACATTTATCCACTAGGTCACCACACTCGATATATGCCTACTGGCTCATAGAACACATTTATCCACTCGGTCACCACACTCGATATGTGCCTACTGGCTCATAGAACACATTTATCCACTCGGTCACCACACTCGATATATGCCTACTGGCTCATAGAACACATTTATCCACTCGGTCACCACACTCGATATGTGCCTACTGGCTCATAGAACACATTTATCCACTCGGTCACCACACTCGATATATGCCTACTGGCTCATAGAACACATTTATCCACTCGGTCACCACACTCGATATGTGCCTACTGGCTCATAGAACACATTTATCTACTCGGTCACCACACTCGATATGTGCCTACTGGCTCATAGAACACATTTATCCACTCGGTCACCACACTCGATATATGCCTACTGGCTCATAGAACACATTTATCCACTCGGTCACCACACTCGATATGTGCCTACTGGCTCATAGAACACATTTATCCACTCGGTCACCACACTCGATATATGCCTACTGGCTCATAGAACACATTTATCCATTCGGTCACCACACTCGATATATGCCTACTGGCTCATAGAACACATTTATCCACTAGGTCACCACACTCGATATATGCCTACTGGCTCATAGAACACATTTATCCACTCGGTCACCACACTCGATATATGCCTACTGGCTCATAGAACACATTTATCCACTCGGTCACCACACTCGATATATGCCTACTGGCTCATAGAACACATTTATCCACTCGGTCACCACACTCGATATATGCCTACTGGCTCATAGAACACATTTATCCACTCGGTCACCACACTCGATATGTGCCTACTGGCTCATAGAACACATTTATCCACTAGGTCACCACACTCGATATATGCCTACTGGCTCATAGAACACATTTATCCACTCGGTCACCACACTCGATATATGCCTACTGGCTCATAGAACACATTTATCCACTCGGTCACCACACTCGATATGTGCCTACTGGCTCATAGAACACATTTATCCACTCGGTCACCACACTCGATATGTGCCTACTGGCTCATAGAACACATTTATCCACTAGGTCACCACACTCGATATATGCCTACTGGCTCATAGAACACATTTATCCACTCGGTCACCACACTCGATTTATGCCTACTGGCTCATAGAACACATTTATCCACTGGGTCACCACACTCGATATGTGCCTACTGGCTCATAGAACACATTTATCCACTCGGTCACCACACTCGATATGTGCCTACTGGCTCATAGAACACATTTATCCACTAGGTCACCACACTCGATATATGCCTACTGGCTCATAGAACACATTTATCCACTCGGTCACCACACTCGATATGTGCCTACTGGCTCATAGAACACATTTATCCACTCGGTCACCACACTCGATATGTGCCTACTGGCTCATAGAACACATTTATCCACTCGGTCACCACACTCGATATGTGCCTACTGGCACATAGAACACATTTATCCACTCGGTCACCACACTCGATATGTGCCTACTGGCTCATAGAACACATTTATCCACTCGGTCACCACACTCGATATGTGCGTACTGGCTCATAGAACACATTTATCCACTAGGTCACCACACTCGATATGTGCGTACTGGCTCATAGAACACATTTATCCACTAGGTCACCACACTCGATATATGCCTACTGGCTCATAGAACACATTTATCCACTCGGTCACCACACTCGATATGTGCCTACTGGCTCATAGAACACATTTATCCACTCGGTCACCACACTCGATATGTGCCTACTGGCTCATAGAACACATTTATCCACTCGGTCACCACACTCGATATGTGCCTACTGGCTCATAGAACACATTTATCCACTCGGTCACCACACTCGATATGTGCCTACTGGCTCATAGAACACATTTATCCACTAGGTCACCACACTCGATATCTGCCTACTGGCTCATAGAACACATTTATCCACTCGGTCACCACACTCGATATGTGCCTACTGGCTCATAGAACACATTTATCCACTCGGTCACCACACTCGATATGTGCCTACTGGCTCATAGAACACATTTATCCACTCGGTCACAACACTCGATATATGCCTACTGGCTCATAGAACACATTTATCCACTCGGTCACCACACTCGATATGTGCCTACTGGCTCATAGAACACATTTATCCACTCGGTCACCACACTCGATATATGCCTACTGGCTCATAGAACACATTTATCCACTCGGTCACCACACTCGATATATGCCTACTGGCTCATAGAACACATTTATCCACTCGGTCACCACACTCGATATGCGCCTACTGGCTCATAGAACACATTTATCCACTCGGTCACCACACTCGATATATGCCTACTGGCTCATAGAACACATTTATCCACTCGGTCACCACACTCGATATGTGCGTACTGGCTCATAGAACACATTTATCCACTCGGTCACCACACTCGATATATGCCTACTGGCTCATAGAACACATTTATCCACTCGGTCACCACACTCGATATGTGCCTACTGGCTCATAGAACACATTTATCCACTCGGTCACCACACTCGATATATGCCTACTGGCTCATAGAACACATTTATCCACTCGGTCACCACACTCGATATGTGCCTACTGGCTCATAGAACACATTTATCCACTCGGTCACCACACTCGATATATGCCTACTGGCTCATAGAACACATTTATCCACTCGGTCACCACACTCGATATGTGCGTACTGGCTCATAGAACACATTTATCCACTCGGTCACCACACTCGATATATGCCTACTGGCTCATAGAACACATTTATCCACTCGGTCACCACACTCGATATGTGCCTACTGGCTCATAGAACACATTTATCCACTCGGTCACCACACTCGATATATGCCTACTGGCTCATAGAACACATTTATCCACTCGGTCACCACACTCGATATATGCCTACTGGCTCATAGAACACATTTATCCACTCGGTCACCACACTCGATATATGCCTACTGGCTCATAGAACACATTTATCCACTAGGTCACCACACTCGATATATGCCTACTGGCTCATAGAACACATTTATCCACTCGGTCACCACACTCGATATGTGCCTACTGGCTCATAGAACACATTTATCCACTCGGTCCCCACACTCGATATATGCCTACTGGCTCATAGAACACATTTATCCACTAGGTCACCACACTCGATATATGCCTACTGACTCATAGAACACATTTATCCACTAGGTCACCACACTCGATATATGCCTACTGGCTCATAGAACACATTTATCCACTAGGTCACCACACTCGATATGTGCCTACTGGCTCATAGAACACATTTATCCACTCGGTCACCACACTCGATATGTGCCTACTGGCACATAGAACACATTTATCCACTCGGTCACCACACTCGATATATGCCTACTGGCACATAGAACACATTTATCCACTCGGTCACCACACTCGATATATGCCTACTGGCACATAGAACACATTTATCCACTCGGTCACCACACTCGATATATGCCTACTGGCTCATAGAACACATTTATCCACTCGGTCACCACACTCGATATGTGCCTACTGGCTCATAGAACACATTTATCCACTCGGTCACCACACTCGATATATGCCTACTGGCACATAGAACACATTTATCCACTCGGTCACCACACTCGATATATGCCTACTGGCTCATAGAACACATTTATCCATTCGGTCACCACACTCGATATATGCCTACTGGCTCATAGAACACATTTATCCACTCGGTCACCACACTCGATATGTGCCTACTGGCTCATAGAACACATTTATCCACTCGGTCACCACACTCGATATATGCCTACTGGCACATAGAACACATTTATCCACTCGGTCACCACACTCGATATATGCCTACTGGCACATAGAACACATTTATCCACTCGGTCACCACACTCGATATATGCCTACTGGCTCATAGAACACATTTATCCACTCGGTCACCACACTCGATATATGCCTACTGGCTCATAGAACACATTTATCCACTCGGTCACCACACTCGATATATGCCTACTGGCTCATAGAACACATTTATCCACTCGGTCACCACACTCGATATGTGCCTACTGGCTCATAGAACACATTTATCCACTCGGTCACCACACTCGATATATGCCTACTGGCTCATAGAACACATTTATCCACTCGGTCACCACACTCGATATATGCCTACTGGCTCATAGAACACATTTATCCACTAGGTCACCACACTCGATATATGCCTACTGGCTCATAGAACACATTTATCCACTCGGTCACCACACTCGATATGTGCCTACTGGCTCATAGAACACATTTATCCACTCGGTCACCACACTCGATATGTGCCTACTGGCTCATAGAACACATTTATCCACTCGGTCACCACACTCGATATATGCCTACTGGCTCATAGAACACATTTATCCACTAGGCCACCACACTCGATATATGCCTACTGGCTCATAGAACACATTTATCCACTAGGTCAGCACACTCGATATATGCCTACTGGCTCACAGAACACATTTATCCACTCGGTCACCACACTCGATATGTGCCTACTGGCTCATAGAACACATTTATCCACTCGGTCACCACCCTCGATATATGCCTACTGGCTCATAGAACACATTTATCCACTAGGTCACCACACTCGATATATGCCTACTGGCTCATAGAACACATTTATCCACTAGGTCACCACACTCGATATATGCCTACTGGCTCATAGAACACATTTATCCACTAGGTCACCACACTCGATATGTGCCTACTGGCTCATAGAACACATTTATCCACTCGGTCACCACACTCGATATATGCCTTCTGGCACATAGAAAACATTTATCCACTAGGTCACCACACTCGATATGCGCCTACTGGCTCATAGAACACATTTATCCACTAGGTCACCACACTCGATATATGCCTACTGGCTCATAGAACACATTTATCCACTAGGTCACCACACTCGATATATGCCTACTGGCTCATAGAACACATTTATCCACTAGGTCACCACACTCGATATATGCCTACTGGCTCATAGAACACATTTATCCACTAGGTCACCACACTCGATATGTGCCTACTGGCTCATAGAACACATTTATCCGCTCGGTCACCACACTCGATATATGCCTACTGGCACATAGAACACATTTATCCCCTAGGTCACCACACTCGATATGTGCCTACTGGCTCATAGAACACATTTATCCACTCGGTCACCACACTCGATATATGCCTACTGGCTCATAGAACACATTTATCCACTAGGTCACCACACTCGATATGTGCGTACTGGCTCATAGAACACATTTATCCACTCGGTCACCACACTCGATATGTGCCTACTGGCTCATAGAACACATTTATCCACTCGGTCACCACACTCCCTATGTGCCTACTGGCTCATAGAACACATTTATCCACTCGGTCACCACACTCGATATATGCCTACTGGCTCATAGAACACATTTATCCACTCGGTCACCACACTCGATATGTGCCTACTGGCTCATAGAACACATTTATCCACTAGGTCACCACACTCGATATGTGCCTACTGGCTCATAGAACACATTTATCCACTCGGTCACCACACTCGATATGTGCGTACTGGCTCATAGAACACATTTATCCACTCGGTCACCACACTCGATATGTGCCTACTGGCTCATAGAACACATTTATCCACTCGGTCACCACACTCGATATGTGCCTACTGGCTCATAGAACACATTTATCCACTCGGTCACCACACTCGATATATGCCTACTGGCTCATAGAACACATTTATCCACTCGGTCACCACACTCGATATGTGCCTACTGGCTCATAGAACACATTTATCCACTCGGTCACCACACTCGATATATGGCTACTGGCACATAGAACACATTTATCCACTCGGTCACCACACTCGATATGTGCCTACTGGCTCATAGAACACATTTATCCACTCGGTCACCACACTCGATATATGCCTACTGGCTCATAGAACACATTTATCCACTCGGTCACCACACTCGATATATGCCTACTGGCTCATAGAACACATTTATCCACTCGGTCACCACACTCGATATATGCCTACTGGCTCATAGAACACATTTATCCACTCGGTCACCACACTCGATATATGCCTACTGGCTCATAGAACACATTTATCCACTAGGTCACCACACTCGATATATGCCTACTGGCTCATAGAACACATTTATCCACTCGGTCACCACACTCGATATATGCCTACTGGCTCATAGAACACATTTATCCACTAGGTCACCACACTCGATATATGCCTACTGGCTCATAGAACACATTTATCCACTCGGTCACCACACTCGATATATGCCTACTGGCTCATAGAACACATTTATCCACTAGGTCACCACACTCGATATATGCCTACTGGCTCATAGAACACATTTATCCACTCGGTCACCACACTCGATATATGCCTACTGGCTCATAGAACACATTTATCCACTCGGTCACCACACTCGATATGTGCCTACTGGCTCATAGAACACATTTATCCACTAGGTCACCACACTCGATATATGCCTACTGGCTCATAGAACACATTTATCCACTCGGTCACCACACTCGATATGTGCCTACTGGCTCATAGAACACATTTATCCACTAGGTCACCACACTCGATATATGCCTACTGGCTCATAGAACACATTTATCCACTCGGTCACCACACTCGATATGTGCCTACTGGCCCATAGAACACATTTATCCACTAGGTCACCACACTCGATATGTGCCTACTGGCTCATAGAACACATTTATTCACTCGGTCACCACACTCGATATGTGCCTACTGGCTCATAGAACACATTTATCCACTCGGTCACCACACTCGATATATGCCTACTGGCTCATAGAACACATTTATCCACTAGGTCACCACACTCGATATGTGCCTTCTGGCTCATAGAACACATTTATCCACTCGGTCACCACACTCGATATGTGCCTACTGGCTCATAGAACACATTTATCCACTCAGTCACCACACTCGATATATGCCTACTGGCTCATAGAACACATTTATCCACTCGGTCACCACACTCGATATATGCCTACTGGCTCATAGAACACATTTATCCACTAGGTCACCACACTCGATATGTGCCTACTGGCTCATAGAACACATTTATCCACTCGGTCACCACACTCGGTATGTGCCTACTGGCTCATAGAACACATTTATCCACTCGGTCACCACACTGGATATATGCCTACTGGCTCATAGAACACATTTATCCACTACGTCACCACACTCGATTTGTGCCTACTGGCTCATAGAACACATTTATCCACTAGGTCACCACACTCGATATGTGCCTACTGGCTCATAGAACACATTTATCCACTAGGTCACCACACTCGATATGTGCCTACTGGCTCATAGAACACATTTATCCACTAGGTCACCACACTCGATATATGCCTACTGGCTCATAGAACACATTTATCCACTCGGTCACCACACTCGATATATGCCTACTGGCTCATAGAACACATTTATCCACTCGGTCACCACACTCGATATGTGCCTACTGGCTCATAGAACACATTTATCCACTAGGTCACCACACTCGATATATGCCTACTGGCTCATAGAACACATTTATCCACTCGGTCACCACAATCGATATATGCCTACTGGCTCATAGAACACATTTATCCACTCGGTCACCACACTCGATATGTGCCTACTGGCTCATAGAACACATTTATCCACTAGGTCACCACACTCGATATGTGCGTACTGGCTCATAGAACACATTTATCCACTAGGTCACCACACTCGATATGTGCGTACTGGCTCATAGAACACATTTATCCACTCGGTCACCACACTCGATATGTGCCTACTGGCTCATAGAACACATTTATCCACTCGGTCACCACACTCGATATATGCCTACTGGCTCATAGAACACATTTATCCGCTCGGTCACCACACTCGATATGTGCCTACTGGCTCATAGAACACATTTATCCACTAGGTCACCACACTCGATATGTGCCTACTGGCTCATAGAACACATTTATCCACTCGGTCACCACACTCGATATGTGCGTACTGGCTCATAGAACACATTTATCCACTCGGTCACCACACTCGATATGTGCCTACTGGCTCATAGAACACATTTATCCACTCGGTCACCACACTCGATATGTGCCTACTGGCTCATAGAACACATTTATCCACTCGGTCACCACACTCGATATATGCCTACTGGCTCATAGAACACATTTATCCACTCGGTCACCACACTCGATATGTGCCTACTGGCTCATAGAACACATTTATCCACTCGGTCACCACACTCGATATATGCCTACTGGCACATAGAACACATTTATCCACTCGGTCACCACACTCGATATGTGCCTACTGGCTCATAGAACACATTTATCCACTCGGTCACCACACTCGATATATGCCTACTGGCTCATAGAACACATTTATCCACTCGGTCACCACACTCGATATATGCCTACTGGCTCATAGAACACATTTATCCACTCGGTCACCACACTCGATATATGCCTACTGGCTCATAGAACACATTTATCCACTCGGTCACCACACTCGATATATGCCTACTGGCTCATAGAACACATTTATCCACTAGGTCACCACACTCGATATATGCCTACTGGCTCATAGAACACATTTATCCACTCGGTCACCACACTCGATATATGCCTACTGGCTCATAGAACACATTTATCCACTAGGTCACCACACTCGATATATGCCTACTGGCTCATAGAACACATTTATCCACTCGGTCACCACACTCGATATATGCCTACTGGCTCATAGAACACATTTATCCACTAGGTCACCACACTCGATATATGCCTACTGGCTCATAGAACACATTTATCCACTCGGTCACCACACTCGATATATGCCTACTGGCTCATAGAACACATTTATCCACTCGGTCACCACACTCGATATGTGCCTACTGGCTCATAGAACACATTTATCCACTAGGTCACCACACTCGATATATGCCTACTGGCTCATAGAACACATTTATCCACTCGGTCACCACACTCGATATGTGCCTACTGGCTCATAGAACACATTTATCCACTAGGTCACCACACTCGATATATGCCTACTGGCTCATAGAACACATTTATCCACTCGGTCACCACACTCGATATGTGCCTACTGGCTCATAGAACACATTTATCCACTAGGTCACCACACTCGATATGTGCCTACTGGCTCATAGAACACATTTATTCACTCGGTCACCACACTCGATATGTGCCTACTGGCTCATAGAACACATTTATCCACTCGGTCACCACACTCGATATATGCCTACTGGCTCATAGAACACATTTATCCACTAGGTCACCACACTCGATATGTGCCTACTGCCTCATAGAACACATTTATCCACTCGGTCACCACACTCGATATGTGCCTACTGGCTCATAGAACACATTTATCCACTCGGTCACCACACTCGATATATGCCTACTGGCTCATAGAACACATTTATCCACTCGGTCACCACACTCGATATATGCCTACTGGCTCATAGAACACATTTATCCACTAGGTCACCACACTCGATATGTGCCTACTGGCTCATAGAACACATTTATCCACTCGGTCACCACACTCGGTATGTGCCTACTGGCTCATAGAACACATTTATCCACTCGGTCACCACACTCGATATATGCCTACTGGCTCATAGAACACATTTATCCACTCGGTCACCACACTCGATATATGCCTACTGGCTCATAGAACACATTTATCCACTCGGTCACCACACTCGATACGTGCGTACTGGCTCATAGAACACATTTATCCACTCGGTCACCACACTCGATATATGCCTACTGGCTCATAGAACACATTTATCCACTCGGTCACCACACTCGATATATGCCTACTGGCTCATAGAACACATTTATCCACTCGGTCACCACACTCGATATATGCCTACTGGCTCATAGAACACATTTATCCACTCGGTCACCACACTCGATATGTGCCTACTGGCTCATAGAACACATTTATCCACTCGGTCACCACACTCGATATGTGCCTACTGGCTCATAGAACACATTTATCCACTCGGTCACCACACTCGATATGTGCCTACTGGCTCATAGAACACATTTATCCACTCGGTCACCACACTCGATATATGCCTACTGGCTCATAGAACACATTTATCCACTCGGTCACCACACTCGATATATGCCTACTGGCTCATAGAACACATTTATCCACTAGGTCACCACACTCGATATGTGCCTACTGGCTCATAGAACACATTTATCCACTCGGTCACCACACTCGATATATGCCTACTGGCTCATAGAATCCATTTATCCACTCGGTCACCACACTCGATATATGCCTACTGGCACATAGAACACATTTATCCACTCGGTCACCACACTCGATATGTGCCTACTGGCTCATAGAACACATTTATCCACTCGGTCACCACACTCGATATGTGCCTACTGGCTCATAGAACACATTTATCCACTCGGTCACCACACTCGATATATGCCTACTGGCACATAGAACACATTTATCCACTCGGTCACCACACTCGATATGTGCCTACTGGCTCATAGAACACATTTATCCACTCGGTCACCACACTCGATATATGCCTACTGGCACATAGAACACATTTATCCACTAGGTCACCACACTCGATATATGCGTACTGGCTCATAGAACACATTTATCCACTCGGTCACCTCACTCGATATATGCCTACTGGCTCATAGAACACATTTATCCGCTCGGTCACCACACTCGATATATGCCTACTGGCTCATAGAACACATTTATCCACTAGGTCACCACACTCGATATATGCCTACTGGCACATAGAACACATTTATCCACTCGGTCACCACACTCGATATATGCCTACTGGCTCATAGAACACATTTATCCACTAGGTCACCACACTCGATATATGCCTACTGGCACATAGAACACATTTATCCACTCGGTCACCACACTCGATATATGCCTACTGGCTCATAGAACACATTTATCCACTAGGTCACCACACTCGATATATGCCTACTGGCTCATAGAACATATTTATAAGGGTTAAGGCGTATAAAACAGTGAAAACATTAAACGCCTACTAAAAACAATTTATTTATTTATTTATTTATTTATTTATTTATTTATTTATTTATTTATTTATTTATTGGCGTTGTAAGGATACTTTCTAAGCCAGGGGCACATCATGTCGTACAGTTTTGCGAGTGGAGGAAACCGAGTACCCAGAGTAGCAGCGAGTAATGTCAGACTCCTCAGCTTAAATACTTCACACAAGCAGGGTTAACCCTTTACCCAACGTAACGGCCAAAACCGGCCAGCGCTATTCTCAAAAATCGCCAATTAATTTTCATTATATTTTCATTTTTTGTCTAAAAAACATAGGTTATGACCCCTCGTTGGAACGAGCTCGTCGAGCTCGTTCCAAAGAGGGGTCATAATCTATGTTTTTGAGACAAAAAATGAAAAAAATTAGTTGTTCAAGAATTTTGTTTACAAGTGTCGTCTGCTTTTCATGTTAGGTAAAGGGTTAACATTGGTTGAAGGCAAGACTGTGCAACATCGACGTGCAGTACGCCTTAGCACACAGCACCACACTACCCCACGTGTACAATCGGGATAAAGTGCCTTTCGGAAAAACACAAGACAGTTGCCCCAAACGGGACCGAACCATGGACCACTGTGCTCTCATCAAAACAATAAAATTCCACAGGAGATTCCGACTTGTAATTCGTAAGTGGTTAACTGGTTGAGTGCTAGAAGCCACTATCGGGGATTTCAAAAAATAAGGGGACCAAAGCAAAACTCAACATTTTCCTCACTCACATTTCATATTCAGTCAAACGCACACCATATTTTGTATAAATAAATTTGTTTATTACAAATTATGAAGAGTGCCCGTGAGCAATCTCCAATAATTTGTAACAAAATAAATTTTGAATAATTCAGACCACCAAAAATAATCTAGAACTCAACCTGTTAAAGTTGTATAATGTTTTGAAGCAAGCGCGTAGCCAGGGGTGGAGGTACGGTCCCCACAAAATTGGAATTCCAACTGAGGGACTTTTTCTCATTTGAGACTTGAAAATTTAAAAAACAAATGGGGCGATTCATTTACCCCAATACGTCGTACTCTCTGTTGCTTAGCTACAGAAAGAACAATGTATCAGGTATGTTGTTTTAAAACACACGTTTTCGTTTGCAAAGTTTATGCGACACGACTTTGATACTTTTTATAGCCTTGATTATAAAAAGTATCAGAGTGCCTAGATGTTGTACAGAAACTAGTTGCATGGTCCTGTTAATACATGCCCTATGTATTACACCGAGCTGATCGCTGTTTACTTTCTCTCTGAATCACATACATGTATAAAATATGTTTGCAAATACACAGAACGACACACGCGTGTGAATGCATGGGTTAATCAACTGCCATATCGCTTAACGCATTCACACGCGCGTGTCGTTCTGTGTTTATTACACGCTTTCACGTCTTTTTAACATAATTACTAGGACACTCAACAATCATTTGACTGCTATCACACTCTAAAATCAGTTGGGTTAAAATTTAACCCAAATCGACTGGGTTGAGTGAATATGAACCCAATTGGGTTCATATTCACTCAACCCAGTCGATTTGGGTTAATTTTTAACCCAGCTGATTTTAGAGTGCAACAAAAAGAACACATTTTATCGCCACCCAAATTTGCGAGGGAAACCTGTGATACAATTTCGTCCTCTGAGTTAAAATGTGTTCTATGTGCCTACTGGCAGACTACTGGCACATAGAGCACATTGGAACTCAGGAGACGATTTTTAGCTATCGCAAGCGGTGGAGGTACGACGATTGCGAACGCACCTCCCCACAAAATTGGAATTCCAACTGATGGACTTTTTCTCATTTGTGATTTGAATTTTTTGTTTAAAAATGGGGCGACCTTACTTACCCCGGTACGTCGTAATCTCTGTTGTTTAGCTACAGAAAGAACAATGTGTCGGGTGGGAGCGCGGTGGCTCAAAAGGTAGAGGTGCAGGCTGCAAGCCGAGAGGTCCTCGGTTCGAATCCCACCTGCGGCAACCGCGTTGTGTCCTTGGAAAAGACACTTCATCTCCATTACCCGCGTGGGGGCACGATGACGCCGTGTACTAAGGCGTACTGCACGTCGATGGTACGCATGTCTTCAATCAATCTAACCCTGCCTGTGCTACAGTGCGGAGTTACGATGTTGGGGAGCTGGTAGCTGCTCGTCGTTGCTCGGTGGTTCTCTCCGGGTACTCCGGCTTCCTCCACCCGTAAAACTGTCACGGTCATGATTAGCCATTGTGCATAAATGTGTGACCTTAAACATCAATAAATAAATAAATAAATAAATAAATAAATAAATAATAAATAAAAGTATCAGAGTGCCTAGATGTTGTACAGAAACTAGTTGCATGGTCCTGTTAATACAGACCCTATGTATTACACTGAGCTGATCGATGTTTACTTTCTGTCTGAATCACATATATGTATAAAACATGTTAACAAATAACCCAAATCGACTAGGTTGAGTGAATATGAACCCAATTGGGTTCATATTCACTCAACCCAGTCGATTTGGGTTAATTTTTAACCCAACTGCTTTTAGAGTGTGGGTTAATCGATATGGCAACTGCCATATCGCTTAACGCATTCACACGCGCGTGTCGTTCCGTGTTTATTACACGCTTTCACGTCTTTTTAACATAATTACTAGGACACTCAACAATCATTTGACTGCTATCACACTCTAAAATCAGTTGGGTTAAAAATTAACCCAAATCGATTGGGTTGAGTGAATATGAACCCAATTGGGTTCATATTTACTCAACCCAGTCGATTTGGGTTAATTTTTAACCCAACTGATTTTAGAGTGCAACAAAAAGAACACATTTTATCGCCACCCAAATTTGCGAGGGGAGCCTGTGATACAATTTCGTCCTCTGAGTTACAATGTGTTCTATGTGCCTACTGGCAGACTACTGGCACATAGAGCACATTGGAACTCAGGAGACGATTTTTAGCTATCGCAAGCGATTCAAATTGTAATTGCGGTGCACGGTTTATAGAAAATTCAAGTGAATTTTCGCTTCTGTTTAAAAATAGACCGTCGACGATTTCCGTTCCGCACGTGCGTGCGGAACAGATTTTCATTTTTCGCACGGTTTAGTGTTGCTGTAGATGGGGATTTCATAGAACAGGCGAGTAATAAAATAAAATATGCCGACCAGCTTCATCAATCAGTTTTATATGTAATTTTCCACACAGAGTTGTGCAAAAGTGGTTATATTTTAGAACCTGAATTTCACACAGTATTTTCCCAGATGCTACCGCACAGCTCCATTTGATACTCATTCTCAAAATTTTCTCTACTGGGTCGATCATGGTAGTCTCGCTGGAGTCAGGGACGTGTGACTCCCACCCCATCCCCCCCACCCCCCAATCCTGGTCAAAATTTCCTATTGTTGGAAATTCTGAGGGCAAGTCATGAGTAGTTAGAAATTCCATCTCTCTGGATTTTACAACTTCTTTGGCGATGCTGATGCCTTCCCAAAATACCAACTCGGCTTCAAATCGAGAAAAATTCAAACTGTTACTATTCACAACTACAGTGCACGCAAAATCGAACTTCATAAGTGTGCATGATGTCAACCGGTACGAGATTTCAATAGTACGTTTACTTATCGTAATAAAAAAATTCCTCGAAATGCACTTCAAGAAAATCGCATCATGTGATTATTCCTGCATTTTTATTTAATGTTAGGACAGTGTGAACTGTTCAAAGTTCTAAGCTTAAGCAATTGTTTAGCGCATAATTCCCAGAATAATACCAAATAATAATAACCTGATAATTCTATCATAAATGTGTTGGCATTTCAGTTACTAGAATCAATTTTATGCCCCCTTTTATGGCTCCATTTTCAAAATCTTTCTCGGCAGTGAATTTCCAACAACGGGGGGACCGGGAGGTTACCCCTCCCGATCCCTCCCCTACTTGGAAACTCACTATCCTACAACTCCCACCCCCAATCGGAAACGTCTAGCCAAGTCCCTGCCAGTGATAGACGATCGCCATTTAACACACCTCAACAAAATACCTGGCAACATGTAAAAATTCAAGTTTATTGGACAGGAGTAGTAGTGTATGTTCCCCTACAGGTCTATTCTGGGGGATCTCATCGGGGGATCTCGGAAGTGACGTCATGTCACGTGACGTAGTGGCGCCATGTTGTGTTGCCATGGTAACCCGCGTGAGCGGCCATCTTGTGACGTCATCCCCATAGTGATACGTGGTGTTAGTGCGCATGCGCAGCGCGTGTTGTTAGGGTGATACGTGTTTCCGTCGTCCATTTTGTATACTAGAGGCCGCCATCTTGGTTTCTATGGTAGCACGTGATTGCTATGTTACCTAAGGCCTACAATAGGACAGGGGTATGTTTTGGGGGTATGTTCGACTGAATCGGAGTATTTTCTGGAACGACTTCTCTGGATAATTACCACAAACAACCCGACAACTTGTATTATTTCGAATTCTTTCAGAATTCTCTGCTTCTATCTATATATGCATTAGATATCGTTTATCTGGCCATGCTCCTTTATTCTAGAGTATACTCCAGTAGCGTAGAAGAGCCTATTAGTTGGAACAGTTTACCTTATTATTACTATATTTAGCAATTTACCAACCGCTTCCATCTTGTCGCCAAAGCTCCAAGGCAATTACAAGGCTATGGTCTATCTGTCCTATCATTAGCTTCTGGAACAAGCCTGTTGTAGAAGCTAATGATAGGACAGATAGACCATAGCCCTGTAATGGCGACAAGATGGAAGCGGTTGGTAAGACTACATTAGACCCATTGTGGCCTTTTACAAAGCCTAATGCAACAAAAAAGGGGATTCTCCAAAAGGTATCCTCGATAGGTATCCTCAATAGGTATCCTCAAATAATACAATACCAGGCCATAGGTATCCTCAAATACCCGTATGTGTCTATGTGATAGGGCATATTGTGTCACACTGTGACTTTTCACATAAGCACATATGACAAAAGGGGATTCTCCAGTAGGTATCCTCGATAGGTATCCTCAAATAATACAATACCAGGCCATAGGTATCCTCAAATACCCGTATGTGTCTATGTGATAGGGCATATTGTGTCACATTGTGACTTTTCACATAAGCACATATGACAAAAAGGGATTCTCCAGTAGGTATCCTCGATAGGTATCCTCAAATAATACAATACCAGGCCATAGGTATCCTCAAATACCCGTATGTGTCTATGTGATAGGGCATATTGTGTCACATTGTGACTTTTCACATAAGCACATATGACAAAAAGGGATTCTCCAGTAGGTATCCTCGATAGGTATCCTCAAATAATACAATACCAGGCCATATGTATCCTCAAATACCCATATGTGTCTATGTGATAGGGCATATTGTGTCATATTGGACTTTTCACATAAGCACATATGACAAAAAGGGATTCTCCAGTAGGTATCCTCGATAAGTATCCTCAAATAATACAATACCAGGCCATAGGTATCCTCAAATACCCGTATGTGCCTATGTGAAAAGTCACAATGTGTCACATTGTGCTTTGTCACATAAGCACATATCGGCACATAAAGGCATATTGTGTCACATTGTGCCTTTTCATATAAGCACATATGACAAAAAAGGGATTCCATAGCCACGGGTGTTTCCCAAAAATGGGATTCCATGGGATATGGCCATTGGATATAGTCTTTCATTATACAGAAGGGAGATAACTCTATGCGATTAAGTACAGGTTATGGGAAATTAAGCAATCTGATTGGTTGGTTATATAAATAGGATCTAGATAAATGAAACAACAAGAGTATAGGGTCAGAACTTACAAGAATAGCCCAGAAATTGCTAAATATAGTAATAATAAGGTAAACTGTTCCAACTAATAGGCTCTTCTATGCTACTGGAGTATACTCTAGAATAAAGGAACATGGCCAGATAAACGATAACTAATGCATATATAGATAGAAGCAGAGAATTCTGAAAGAATTCGAAATAATACAAGTTGTCGGGTTGTTTGTGGTAATTATCCAGGGAAGTCGTTCCAGAAAATACTCCGATTCAATCGAACATACCCCCAAAACATATCCCTGTCCTATTGTAGGCCTTAGGTAACATAGAAATCACGTGCTACCATAGAAACCAAGATGCCGGCCTCTAGTATACAAAATGGACGACGGAAACACGTATCACCCTAACAACACGCGCTGCGCATGCGCACTAACACCATGTATCACTATGGGGATGACGTCACAAGATGGCCGCTCACGCGGGTTACCATGACAACACAACATGGCGCCACTACGTCACGTGACATGACGTCACTTCCGAGATCCCCCGATGAGATCCTCCAGAATAGACCTGTAGGGGAACATACACTACTACTGACAGGGTTCGAAAACAAACACTGGGGTTGAAATCTTCATTCGAAAACACTCGAAATGGAACCCCTGCATCCCCCCCCCCCCCCCCACCCCAACCACCCAAAATCAGCTTTTTGGTGGAATCGACCAGGTACGAAACTCGACTGGGACACATCGTCTGTGTCGAGGTGGTTTTGAGAGGAAATACTCCGTCACCATCTCCAAGTATTGTTAGGGACGGGTCTCGAAATTTCTTTTTAAAGAATCTTAAGCTTATTGGACAGGGCGGGGCTACACTTTGGACTAAGATCTCCTTTCGAAAAATGTGGAAAAACACTTCCTACTCCTCCACACAAAAAAACGAATTGCTTAAATGCTACAGATATATCGCGAATTGGGGAAATATTCGAGCAGATATCCCATCTCATAAATAATCGAGGGTGGATACCATAACAAAAATGATTTTGAAAGTACTTTTAATACGGAAACAGGACATTTGAAATACTGATAACATTGAATATGGTGAATTCCATTTGAACTTTACCCGAACTCGGCCGATAAAATTTGTAACGGAGTCAAAGACTTTTTCTAGTATCCACAAAGATTTAATTTCTTGACATAATCAAGGAAAAGTTTTCTAATTTTGAAAATTGGATTTTAGTAGTAAACATTCCACCAGGGTTATATTTGCTTATTGATTAATCGGTCGAGTCAGGCCTGGCATTTTCAGGGGAGCGATTTATTCGCTCGCCTACTGCTCGCCTTAAAAAAATTAAGTAGGGCGAAAACTAGCCCTCCTTGCTTTAGAAAATAATGATCACCATAACAGCCTATTCCTAAAACCTACATCTTTTCAGATCTCTGCTATGTTAGTGGTCTTTGTAAGACGGCCACTCTGTCCCTCCCACACCTTCGGGCCTTGCCGAGGCCCGGAGGTGTGGAAGGGGCAGTGTAGCCACCCCACAGAGACTACCTTGTAAGCAGCACTGAATAAAGTGTACAAAGCCCACCAGGCAGAATTTATCGATTGTAAAACTTCATTTTGCCACTTTTATCTTTTGTTATCTTGATGTGAGCTAATCACTCCCCTAGGGCTTGCGAGGGGAGCGATTTTTAGCCCTCCTGCATTTTTAAGAATGCAGGCATGTCGAGTTCTAAGTCTCATTCCTGAAATTTGACTATGAATCCTCATGAAATTTATTCAGAGATATAAAAGTGAAAATGGGTAGGAAATTTAAATCAAATGCCGAAGTTCAATATTGAAAAAATACAGTAAAATATACACCACCAACCGGGATAACAACTCACGCCAATTTGATTTTTTGGCGAACGGGTTGAGCTATTGCACCAAATAGATTCTTTTTATCTGTACTTCTTTTGAATTCTGCATTTTTACGAGAGTACCGTGACCTGGTAAAACGAAGCCAACCCAAGTGATGTCGCGTTTTCTTCTAAAAATGTTGATGGGATTTATGGACGGAATGTATTGCAGACATGATTGCAAAATATTGACGTACGCCATGAATTCAAAATGTTTATGTCAGCTTATTATGCTTGCGCATTAACCCTTTACCCAACGTAACGGTCAAAACCAGCTAGCGCTATTCACAATATTCACCATTCAATTTTTATTACTTTTTCATTTTTTGTCACCAAAATATAGCTTATGACCCCTCCTCGAAAGGTATCCTCAACTGATACGTAGCCATGTCATAGGAATCCTCGAATACTGAAATGAGTCGACGAGCAATATGTGCGAGTCACTCGATCGAGCAATTGCTCGATAGCTCATTTGCTCGGTAGACTTCGAGTCGTTCGAGCAGTATGTGCGAGTCACTCAAACGAGCATTTACTCTAAAGCTCATTTGCTCGATGGGCTCCGAGACATTCGAACAATGACTTTTCAGTAACTGCTCGGTCGCTTTTCAGGGATATTTGGGATAGGTATGTCTTGTGGTACAGGTAATGGTATCCTCAGATAAGTATCCTATAAAAGGTATCCTCGATAGGTATCCTCAAATAATACAATATCGGACCGTAGGTGTCCTCAAATACTGAAATGAGTCGACGAGCAATATGTGCGAGTCACTTGAACGAGCAATTGCTCGATAGCTCATTTGCTCGGTAGACTTCGAGTCGTTCGAGCAGTATGTGCGAGTCACTCGACCGAGCAATTGCTCGATGGCACATTTGCTCGATGGGCTTCGAGTCGTTCGAGCAGTATGTGCGAGTCACTCGACCGAGCAATTGCTCGATAGCACATTTGCTCGATGGGATTCGAGTCGTTCGAGCAGTATGTGCGAGTCACTCGACCGAGCAATTGCTCTAAAGCTCATTTGCTCAATGGGCTTCGAGTCGTTCGAATAGACCAGAAATTGCTAAATACAGTAACAATAAGCAAAACTGTTCCAGCTGATAGGCTCTTCTACTTTACTGGAGTATACTCCATGACAAAAGAACATGGTCAGGTAGACAAAAACTATTGCATAGATAGATAGAAGCAGAGAATTCTGAAAGAATTCTGAAAGAATTCGAAATAATACAACTTGTCGGGTTGTTTGTGGTAATTAGATTTACTCCTGTTCAATCGAACATACCCTCCGAACATTCCCCGTCTTGTTGTAGGCCTTTGGGTAACATAGTAACCACGTGCTACCATAGAAACCAAGATGGCGGCCTCAGTATACAAAATGGACGACGGAAACACGTATCACCCTAACAACACATGACGTCACTTCCGGGGTCCTGCCAACAGGCCATGAAACGTGCGAGACATACTACTCACGATTTTCACAAAAATAGCATAGATTTTTTTATTATATGCTACGTGACATTTTACTGCGCAATATTCAGCCCAATTCGACTGCAAACAGTTTCAAGACAATAACAAAGATCGGCTGATCGTTCTTTCAAGGCAACCTTCAAGGCGACGTCATGCGCCGAAGCGTGTGGACCTGAAACTATTATTTTTCACTCGCACTGTCCACACTCATGAGAGAATTCCCGATATTCACTAAAATAGCGTAGATTTTCTTTTTATCATATGCTACGTGACATTTTACTGCACAGTATTCAGTCCAATTCTACTGCAAACAGTTTCAAGACAAAAACAAAGATCTGCTGATCGTTCTTTCAAGGCGAGTTCAAGGCGACGTCATGCGCCGAAGCGTGACGTCATTTAGGAAGCTACCGAGGGATATTTCTCGATATCCATCGAGTCGATGGATATCGAGAAATATATTTTAGATAATTTGCGATAATTCACAGGCTAGCATATAACTATATGTTATTATTTTCCTGAAATATCGTAAAGCTTATATCTGTGGGGAAATTAGCTTATTTAAAGCGCTTGTCAACTTGAAACATTTATTTTCATTCAGTGGCAGAAACCTGCCGTTTTGTAGCTCAATGTCGATAGCCCGACTACTTGTCTCAAGAAAAATAATAACATTGTACACAAAACAATTACTCGCATCAACAGTGGATAAACACAACTCCACAAACATCATTCAAACCTTTTTGATATACAAGATTTGTCAAGCAGTGTGTAACTGTTGTCTGAAGGACTAATCAGCGATCATCAGCTTATGCACACTATGCCCGCACAAACAATACTGTAATTACTGTATAATCATTCCAAGAATTAGCACTTAGGCCTCACAAAGTAGATTTTCTGTTTCTCATGCCATTTTTTGTAAAATTGCATGCGGGCGGGCGGTTTTTTTATTTTATTTTTTATAATTATTTATTTGCCACCAAAAGTTTTATGTTCTTGGTTTGTTTTAGGCCTCATAATCTACACAATAGCATGGGTGGTGGTGTATTTTGCCCTTTGAGTGCAAGAAGGCTTTGCAATGCTAAAGCATTCCAAAGCTTTATTGACCTCAAGGGACAGATTTATCAATTTCATTAACTTGGGTAAAATATTAGACATAAACCATTTAATTTTTATTTTTTTAAGTTTGCATTGGTTATAAAAAGAGAGCATGTGGCAGCCAAAAGAGCCATGCGAGAGGGCAGGAGAAACAGATTTTTACATTTTTTAGGCTTTATGCTTTCATTTTATACTTTTAAAACACGTTGTGGAATATTTATCCTGCGGACGCAAGCTTATAACAATATCATTAAAAACGAAATCTACCAGTTCATCTATGATCATGTCAATGTATTTCTAATTTAATCACTCGAAAGTGGAAGATGGGGGCGACTACAAGTTGGTCGATCTCATCCAAAGTAGCGAATCACAAGCATCATTAAAAAAAAAGTAAGATGTCCTCTTCCCCAGAAGATGACGAGATCTTTCACATCATAAAACCGAATATTCCGGTTAATTTATCGACAAGCTATCGACAACGCTTGTCTCTTCAATGCGTGCCAAAAGGCCTATACCGTGGCAAGAAAGAGGCTGTCGAACATGTATAACGACTGGTTGAAAACACGCAAACAGCTTTCTCTGGGAAAGAAATTGGTATTGGCCTCCTCTTCAACGTCGCAATTTTTTTTTATTATTGATGTTTAAGGTCACATATTTATGCACAATGGCTAGCCATGACCGTGACAGTTTTACGGGTGGAGGAAGCCGGAGTACCCAGAGAGAATCACCGTGCAACGACGAGCAGCTGCCGGCTCCCCAACATCGTAACTCCGCGCTGCAGCACAGGCAGGGTTAGATTGGTTGAAGACATGCGTACCATCGACGTGCAGTACGCCTTAGTACACGGCATCATCGTGCCCCTACGCGGGCAATGGAGATGAAGTGTCTTGCCCAAGGACACAACGCGGTTGCCGCAGGTGGGATTCGAACCGAGGATCTCTCGGCTTGCAGCCTGCACCTCTACCAACTGAGCCATCGGGCTCCCTCAACGTCGCAAAAGCTTTCGAGTTCATCAGGCATAACGGCACTGACTACAAACTAACGACAATGGGCCTTCCAACTAAAATCATACGTCTTCTAACCTCCATCTGTGAAACAGAAGAGGAACAAGTTAACCTCTCCCAATTCGCTGACAACAAAGGTCTGTTGACCTCCGGTGTTGTCCAAGGTCGAATTCAAAAATCTCTCAACACACTCGAACAGTAGTGTGCAAAATTTCGTATCAAACTTAATGTCTGGAAAACCAAACAGCCCCTAATCATTAAACGGAAAAAAATCCGAACAATTAAGCTAATCAATCCTCTTTGATGAAGAAATTTCAGAAACAAAAGAAACCAAACATGGGATCAAGGGAATATTCCCCTGAGGAAACGGGAAGAAATTATGTGAAATCGAGCCTTCCATTGACACTGCATGCGTTGGTGTTATTGTTTAGCTGAATATTTTTAAACACAGGCGTCGCTAAGGGGTTCTGGAACAGGGGTGACCCAAGTGCACCGGAAGCATCCGTTTGCAAGGGGGCAGGGGTATCAAAAGGGGCTCGACTCTAGGTATTAGGTAAATGGGTGTGAATTGTATTAGTCCAATCCCTTGTGACGACTTGCCTTTTCTAGTCATATCTGCACAGTCTTCGTCAATACACCTGATACCCCCCCCCCCCCCCCCCCCCTTCCCACTGGCATTGACACATGTCAAATGCGTTAAAACGAATATCCGTGAGTTTCTCGGTTACAGTTCTCAGAAAGGAAAGTCTTTTCCACTATTGCACTTCAGAGACCCCACCCCTGACCGCAGGACGAGGGGCAGCTGCTCCTGGCTGCCTGCTTCCGTCGCCATTGGGATGACCCACCTACCCCAATAAGTTTACGTTTTCGTCTGCATTGGACTCTTACGTACCAGTTCTCTCTTGTTGGTAAACATGTGCTTTTCCTCGAAACTACAGGTTGGACACTTGGACCCATGTCACACACATAGCCGACGGGACCCATGTCACACACACAGGCCGACGGAGCCCATGTCACACACATAGCCGATGGGACCCATGTCACACACATAGCTGACGGGACCCATGTCACACACATAGCCGACGGGACCCATGCCACACACATAGCCGACGGGACCCATGTCACACACATAGCCGACGGGACCCATGTCACACGCATAGCCGACGGGACCCATGTCACACACATAGTCACACACATAGCCATCGGGACCCATGTCACACACAGAGCCGACGGGATCCATATCACACACATAGCCGACGGGACCCATGTCACACACATAGCCGACGGGACACATGTCACACACATAGCTGACGGGACCCATGTCACACACATAGCCGGCGGGACCCATGTCACACACATAGCCAACGGGACCCATGTCACACACATAGCCAACGGGACCCATGCCACACACATAGCCGACGGGACCCATGTCACACACATAGCCGACGGGACCCATGTCACACACATAGCCGACGGGACCCATGTCACACACATAGCCGACGGGACCCATGTCAGAAACAAAAGACGGGACCGATGTCACACACATAGCCGACGGGACCCATGTCACATATATAGCCGACGGGACCCATGTCACACACATAGCCGACGGGACCCATGTCAGAAACAAAAGACGGGACCCATGTCACACACATAGCCGACGGGACCCATGTCACACACATAGCCGGCGGGACCCATGTCACACACATAGCCGACGGGACCCATGTCACACACATAAACGGCGATACAAACGAGTACGCAGTGCTCGATTCATGCTGTTGTGTCCTAGTATGGCTACTCTAGAGTACGGTACAGTACGCCGCGGTGGACTGGTCACTTTCCACGGGTGGGCAATATTTCAACGGACGCAATAATCTTAGATTTCAAACACTAATTATAGGAATAATCATCAAAAAATTAATTAATGAAGCACCGGGTTCAACCCGGTGCTTCATTAATTAAAATTTTGCTGATGATCATTTTTATTACCCGGTGAACGCATGTGTGAGCATCACTGCTCATGCGTGGATTACGACCAGTCCATGACGACTGTACAGTAATTGTTAATTAAATAAGAAGTTGGGAATCCCATGCGTCACGACTCTTGCATATATTTTGTATATTTTATTTATCCACACATAAATTTACAAGAATACTTGATTTTTTATTAACTGTAACCCCAACTATAACCACAACTCCGACTACATCATCTACGAGGTCATGTTTTGAAGACACTTGTGATATTTTATCAGTCGGGACTTCAGCCATCAGAGTAGGGAAAATCAGGTACACACCATCTCCTCAAACTGTAATCTTCGACACGCTCCTACTTCTGAAGTGAATGCAGTTGCTCTCCAACCATCTCAAACAATACACCTACCACAACGTTAACCCAATAAAATTATTTTTAAAGGCACATGCATAGTTTCCGCTGATTTGCCTCCGGCTTCAACTTAGAAGTCTATCAGCTGAAACTCTGACCGTGCTTGCTTACATGTTACTGATAACAGGCCTGGAAATAACCGGCGAATGGCCGTTTAGGTTACGTGGGGAACGGTCAACGATAAAATACGCAAACGAACTACGTCACGACATAATAATGCAACACAAATTAAATTTGTTGTCCCGATTCCCGAATGTTTTGCCAGTCTGAAATTCTTAAGGTACAAACTCGAATCAAAGGTTGCACATTGCCTCCACATATGTAGGCATGCCATTTACATCTTCAGAGAATTTCCGCCCAAAAGAAATAGCAACAATTAACGTGCGATCTCGCCAAAGCGAGATCGCGCGATAGTTGTTGCTATTTATTTTGGCGGAATTCTGTCCATGGTGAGACGTAAACAGCATGGCTGGGTAGTAAAAACTTAGAAGGCGAAAAAACATCTCCACACCCTTCGTGTAGGTTTCCATCGTGTTTTAATTTTCATTGTGGTTCAACAACACTTTCGACAGGCAGGGCCACCTTATGCCGGGCAGTTTTAGGGGTGGATGAAGCCGGAGTATCGCAGAGAACCAGTGAGCTGCGTCAAGCAACTGTCAGACTCCCCAACGTACTAACTCCGCACTAACAGGATTAGCATTGGTTGCATACAGGTGCACCATCTACGTACACCCCAGTACATCGCGCCAACCTGCCCCAACGTGGGCAATCAAGATTAAGCGTCTTGCCCAATGACACAATGCAGCTACCCCTGGTGTGATCGAACCGACGATCTTTTGGTTTGAAATCCAGTCCGTATTCAATTAGCCATCCCGTTCACTGTCACCATCTTACACAGCGCAACCTGCAAGTGAGTTACAATGCTAGGTCTTTTTTTCTATGTCTGTATATACAATGCGATTTGATGTCGGTAAAGTTCCACTACGTGGGCGGTTCTTTTTTTTTGGGGGGGGGGGGGGGGGGTTACTCTACCTTTTCTGTATCCCATCTAGCTTTGCGTCCGTTGAACAACAAACCAAGAGTAGAGTAAAAGTTAACTGCAAGATACACATGTCGAGAAAATCGGTTTCGCAACTGCCGAACCGCTTCCAAACCCAGAGGCGTGGCCATGGGGGGGGGGGGGTCACCTCCACCAATCCTGGCCAAAATGTCATAAAAATGGAAATTCGGAGGGCATGTCATGAGTAGTTGGAAATTCCGTCTATCTGTATTTTATAGCTTTTTGGCGATGCTGATGTCTCCTTTACTTCCCGAAATTCAAGCTGTTACTATTTACAACTACAGTGTACGCAATATCGAGCTTTATAAGAATGCATGATGTCAATCGGTTCGAGATTTCTATAGTACGTTTACATATCGCAATAAAAAAAGTCCTTGAAATGCACTTCAAGAAAATCACATCATGTACTATCGTTATCCTGAGTACATGCCATCATTCACAGTTACAAAATGATGAAACATTGAAAATTGATCATTCCTGCAAAAGATCTGATTTAATGTTAGGACATTGTGAATTATTCACAGTTCTAAGCTTGTGCATTTGTTTGGCACATATTCAATTCCCAGAATAATACCAAATAATAATAACCTGATAATTCTATTATAAATGTGTTGGCATTTCAGTTACCAGAATCAATTTTGTGCCCCCTTCCATGGCTTCATTTTCAAAATGTTTCTCGGTAGTGAATTTCCAACTTAGGGGAGGGACCGGGAGGGGGGTTCCCCTCCCCGTCCCTCCGCCTAGTTGGAAATTCACTACCCTACACCCCCCTCTCAATCGGAAACCCCTAGCCACGTCACTGTCCAAAGCCCTAGGGTTCCCATTTCAACCCCTGCACCATCACTACTGGTAGGGAGAGCGGTGACTGAGTGGTTAGGGCACTGGAATTCAATCCAAAAGGTCCACGATTCGATCCTGAGCATCGTAACTGTGTTGTGTCCTCGGGTAAGGCATTTAATCCTGATTGACCACGTGGGGGCGCTGTGTACTACGGCCTACTGCATGACCTTTTATTATTATTATTATTATTATTATTATTATTATTATTATTATTATTATTATTATTATTATTATTATTTTTATTATTAGCATTATCATTAGCATTATTATTAGCATTATTATTAGCATTATTATTATAATTAGCATTATTATACTGAGTCAAAAAAGAAAGTATAATAAACTTCGAGGAGCAAATATTTTTAGTAGTATCAACTTTAATCCCAAACAAATTATTGTAAATTCATATTTCGAGTCTAGCTGTATGAATTTGCATAATTTCATGTTCTTGCTGTTGCCAACGACACGTCAGGACGTCGCAATTCAGACATGGGGTGAAATGAAAAGTTTACCCATGCATTCAATAGCGTGTATGTCCACCGTTTGCCTCTTGGATGACAAGACATCGACGGCGCATGGATCTGATAAGTCTATGGATGTCACCCTGTGGTATTGCGTTCCACTCCTGCCTTAGAACACTACGTAAATCGTCTAACGTCTGAAGATCATGAAGTCGTATCCGACGGTCCAGTTGATCCCAAAGATGCTCGATTGGCGACAAATCAGGCGAAAGTGGGGGCCAGGGAAGAAGTTCGACGCTCTGCTGAGTCTGCTCCTCCGGAAAGTCACGACAGACACGTGACATCGGGCATTGTCTTGCTGGAATAACTGCAATCCGATGTTAGCGTTGAACAACGCAACAACAGCATCGTTAAGAATTTCGTCCCTATATCGCTATCCATTCAGATTACCATCGATGAAGATCAACTGCGTTTGACGATGCAGGGAAATTCCTGCCCAAACCATTACACTACCCCGCCGAAACGGTTGCATTCAAGCACGCAAGCATCAGAAAACCGTTTTCCTCGTCGGCGATACACGCTTGCACTACTATCAGCGCGCCGTAGACAAAATCGTGATTCATTACTACAAACAACTGTGCTCCAACGGTGTTGAGTGCAGCGAACACGCTGACGTGCCCATTTCATTCTGACGGTACGATGACGTTGGGTAGAATTGGTCCGTGGTATGGACGTCTACTTCGGATGCCGTGTTCAGCGAGTCTGTTGCGGACAGTTTGTGCACTGATTCTATTGTTAGGAGTAATTGATGTTGTCCTCGTCGCCGGAAGGAAGCGATCCCGCAAGTGAGACGTCCTGATGGGTCGGTCTTGTGCAGGGGTCGTAACTCTTGGTCGACCTGAACGCGGTCGGTCGGCTGTAGATCCAGTGGTTCTATACCTTCCAACGAGACGGTAAATAGTGACTACAGTGACTCCGAACTCAGCAGCGAGCTCATCTGAAGGTATCCCAGTCTCATGCATACCAATGGCACGCAACCTCTGATTTTCGGTTAACCTTGGCACTTTTTAAAATGTCGGAAGACAAAAACTAGCATGCTTTCTCAATAACCTAGGCTCTCTAGCACAACATAACACAAAGAAAATCGTCGGGCATCCTGGGTCATCCATTCAATTTGACATTCTCGGGTAGCACGTGCTATTTTGAAATCCGTAGCAAAATTGTATACGGTTGGGCGGACAACAACAAGATGTCATTAAACTCTTTGCACGACTTCTTGTCCACAAACTAATGCAACATTAGAACAATTATATTTCATCCTTTATGCTATTTTTTTCTATTATACTTTCTTTTTTGATTCAATATATTATTATTATTATTATTATTATCATTATTATTATTATTATTATTATTATTATTATTATTATTATTATTATTATTATTATTATTATTACTTAGGGAAAAGGGTTAAAGACGAACGCCAACCTGCGGATTCCATTCAATGAAACTACCAAGATTGGAGATGAATACAGGGTAGTAACTATAGAATTGTAGAGTGAGTGACATCCCTTCCTCCAATAATTTTCCATTTTAAACTGGACTGGAGTATTTGATATACTGTTAATTGTGTACATTTTTACGGGACTAGGTTTACTTCTTGGAAACTTGTCACATCTAAGGGTCTACCCGTTTTGAGCAAAGTTATGCAGGTATGAAGTACTTGTGAGTATTATGTGGATCTCGTGTCTATTTTCCCGGACGAACCGACCCACCCCCTTCTGAGTATGCGCGATCACGTGCTATGACACGCCACACACTCTTGGGTGATCACGTGACTTTATGTTCCGTTCATGCACATGGGTGAGTTGTCATCTTGTTTTTGCCAACTTGTGTTTTGAATTCTGTGTGGAGAATCAGCGCCGTGTTGTATGCTGGTTACAATACACTGTTTTCATTCAAAAGCGCCTCTAGCGGTTTCCACTCCAACATGTAATGGGATATAACAGTTCCCCGATTTAATCCAGTTGGTGGAAGTGAGCTGAGCTTGGAACTGTGAATAAAATGTGAAGTGCTTATTTTGAATAAAAAATTATAAAATATTGGTGATAGCTGTTTCTTGAAAAGGTGTGAGAGGCCATAAAAATAGGCTGGGGAGGTAAAATATAGTCCCCTGAGTTCCAATGTGTTCTATGTGCCAGTACGCACATAGAACACATTGGAACTCAGGGGACGCTATGTCTATTTTATTCAGTTCAAAACTGGACGGTGGTATAGAAAGCAGTAAATTTAGAGTGCACCCTTAAAACTGTCCGACACGAAGTGACCCGCGCTGTCAAAAGTGTCCCGAACAACTAAATTTTTGAGTCGGTCTTCTGCAAATGGGGGTATATGGCTGATTGTGGATGTTGGGGTCCCAGCATAACCAGTTTTGAGTCCGGCAAGTACTAATAAAATAAGAAGTTGGAAACTGCATGCAATACGACTACTACCGGAATTTATCCACAAACAAATTTCCTGAGCTTTTTTAATTGTAATCCCCATTGACAAATATTCCAACTGCATCATCAAGGCTTGTCTTCGAGGAAGTTATGCCTTGATGTCATAGTGCCCAGCGAAGCTTCGAGATTCGATTCGATTTCGAATCTTAAGCTGATATTCGGCTCGAATCGAAATCGGCTGCCCGATTCGTTTCCTCTCGAATCTCTTTCATAGGTATCAGACCGCTTCAGTGTCTCACAAAACGTATTGTTCGGATGGAAATCGTATCGTGCATAAATAATGTTGAAATATAAGACGGGGTGTAACTTCAGCTACATTAACATAAATAACATCCGCACTCGTGCTACTAGCCATGCTAATTTCAGTATCACTCGGACCTACTGTTAAATGCAAATTTAAAGTTTTCAAGAAATGTAGACGGTAAAAACTATAATCTTTACTGGATAATATTCCAACTACATTATCAAGGCATGCCTTCGACGAAGGCATGCCTTGATAATGTAGTTGGATTAGTTTATCATTCGAGACTTGAGCTCTCACAGACGGAACAAATCAGGTTTATAGTACCCCAACCTCCATCGGTCATCTTCAAGACGCCACTGAATATTTATTATTTATTTATTAGTGTCTAAGGTAACATAATATTGCACAATGGCTAATCATGACCACAACATGGAGATCAAGTCAAGGTCAGTCAATCGTTTATACCCCGTTTATACCCCATGTTGGGGGCGCGGTGGCTCTCTAGGTAGAGGTGCGGTCTACAAGCCGAGAGGTCCTCGGTTCGAATCCCACCTGCGGCAACCGCGTTGTGTCCTTGGGCAATACACAATATACAATTCACCCCGCATTGCCCACGTGGGAGCACGGTGGCGCTGCGTACTAATGCGTACTGCACGTCGATGGTGCACCTGTCTTCAACCAATGCTAACCCTGCTTGTGTGGGGTTGGTATGCTGGGGAGCTGACAGTTCTTTCGCTCGGTAGTTCTTTCCGGGTACTCCGGCTTCCTCCACCCGTAAAACTGTCATGGTCATGATTAGCCATTGTGCAGAAAAATGTGACCTTAAACACCAATAAATAAATAAATAAATAAATACCCCATGTTGCCTATTTTAGAAGACTCGCACCACAAGCTTTAGTGACTGGGTCCTATTTTAGAAATGAAAAAGAGCCTGTTTATCACAATAAACAAGCACTGCCGAGGTTCCGCAGGGGCCGCCAATGAATCGATTCGAGGTTCGATTCGATTTCGAATAATAAAAGTGATTCAATTTGAGATTCAATTCGATTTCGAATAAGCAAAGTGATTCAATTTGAGATTTGATTCGATTTCGAATAATAAAAGTGATTCAATTTGAGATTCGATTCGATTTCGAATAATAAAAGTGATTCAATTTGAGATTCAATTCGATTTCGAATAATAAAAGTGATTCAATTTGAGATTCGATTCGAATCGAAAATATGCGATTCTAGGGCACTACTTGGAATATTTCTGACAGTCGGGACAAATTGGATTTACACTCCCATCTGCACAACTCAACGCCCCTTGGTAAATCAAGCGGCTTAACTTGTTTGCACTTGTATTTTGCTGACGTTGCTGCTGTTTTACGGTGATGTAAAGAAAAAACAAAATTAACTGACCTATAAATTACCTGAGTCAACAGTTTTACGCAGGTTGTGATTGATGTGTTGATTCTGTTTGTTGACTCGAGTGATGAAGCTGTGTATCAACAAATTACCTGCACAACGCCCCAGTAAACACGAATAGCATTCAGGTATTTCCATGTGTATGACGTCCTTACACGTTATTCGGAAACATTCACGATATAGGTTAGCACGAACCTAGTGTTTATGACTTCATTTCTTTTCTCATTTATTTGGGACTTTACGTCATATTATTAACAATATCAGCAGTTTGTTGACCTTTACAAACTAAAAATTAACCCTTCAAACTCTTGTGGTATCTTCCATGCCAGTTCAATGGAAGCAATTAGAAGAGTCCATATTCATTATTTGGGGTAGACCAATCAATATTTTCAACGTGCAGCCTAGGGCTGCACGTTGAAAATATTGATTGTTCTACCCCACACATTTACTGAACAGCCATCCTATTTAAGGGGACGTCCAACCTAACTTTGGTCAAATTTCATGTAATTTTCTTTCAAGTCTAAAAAAGGCCCAAAATGAATAACCCCAATAAATTATATACCAAAATGCTTGGAATGAAACATAGAACATGTGGAAACTGAAATTTGCCATGGAACTGCTGCCATGTGTAAATAGCACCACCTGAAAGTCTGCTATGGCATAAGTAAGAGAACAAAATTTTTACAATAAAATACCTCAAAATAAAATAACAGCTGTATTCTATAAACATTTAAGTACATACTCGAAGAAATCTTTTCCTAATTCATGAAAGTAATGAAGATTGAGACCAAATGTTATAAGTGGAGTGCTCACTGATTGAAGGCAGACATTTTCTTTTGTTTATGTTTTGATTTGGGGAGTTCAACAAAGGTCAACTTGAAGGAGTCCAGCAGAAGAAGTATGGAAGGACAAAAGAGTGTCTCCCAATATCAAGATGTATGTGTTACTGTAATGGTTTGGAAAGAAAATATGATATTCTCCTATGTAGAATGCACTGCAAAGTCATACATTGTAGTTGAATAAATATATTTACAAACCCCTTGCACTGTAACCCCTTTTATCCCATGCATCAATTTGATAGTGATTAAATTGTTAAATTTGTCTGGTTTATCAATAAGTATATTAGCTTTGTTTAACTCTTGGACACCAATACACTCATGATATCTGTTGAAGAAGAAATAAGGGTAACTGTAACCTGTCACTGCAATAAACCATCTAATGTACTTAAAAGTACATTGTTATTCAAAAAACATCAAATCAACCTTACATAACCATTATTGCATGTACTTTCCCCAAGGAGGCTTACTGACATATTGAGATCAGAAGGGCACATCCAGAGGGTCTCACATATTTTTTTCAAGAACGCAGTACACAAAGCAATCCCCAAAAGATGACAAGTGAGCTCCATTTGACACAGAAAATTTGGGGGGGGGGGACTCTCTTCCTTGTATGACTCTACCTCCGGCACTCAAGGCATATGCCTTTTTTCTCAAAGTTTAACTCTTTTTTCTTTTTGAAGATCCTGGCCACACATGTTCCAAACACTATCAGACAGGTAAACCTCCAAATAAGTGTATCTGCAAAAATCATGTTACATTGCAAAACATTCTTTTTAGAGTTTTAGTTCTCGACCTTTCATGCTTCTTACTTCCAACTATAACACTTAATTTATCGATTAATGGGTGAATAGAAAAGTCCTGCCATAATCAACATTTTGAGTTCCATAAGCCTTCAAAACAGCTCCAATAAAAGTGTCAAACATCAGATTGGTGGCTTTATACAGAATATTCATTAGGTTTTTGCTTGATAAGTAATAGGAACAAAATCTTCACAAGAAAATTCTGTAGCAATACAATTGAGGGTATTAGCAGGCACTCTGCAACAAATTGTAACAAATCAACTAGTTATAAACAAAATTTTCTAACTCAAAAGAGTGAAAAAGTACCACAACTCTGAAAAAATGTGGGAAGAAACACATGCTACAGCAGCTACACAGGTATTGTTTCTCCATGATGCTCGATCACAAAACCAAATATCCTTCAAATTGGAGTAGCAATGGTTGAGATACAAGGGGGAATGTTGGTACATGCAATGATGAATGGGTAAGACTAAGATTAAGAGGACAGGGGGTCACCACTGCACGGCCCTAGATGCACCTTTGATTTTCCAACTTTCACTAAGTTCCAGGTCTGGGGCATAATAATCGCAACACACCCAACTTATCAGTTCATAATTTCAGTAAAATAAAAGAAATTATCAATTTGAATTAAATAATAGATGATGTAAAAATATTTGGCTTCCTTCGCCTTCTCGTACTATTTAATTACCACAAACAATATCAGTTTGATGCCGACAAACGAAACTGAACGCATGTGGTTTGATTAAAAAGTAACTCGGCATGAATAATGAAGAAATTGCGAATATTTCGTGTATTTCATTTATTTAAAAGCCAATTGCAGCTAATATTGACCGTGCATTCGATAATTCGTTTCGGTTTTGACCACACGGCCACGCTGACACTCCGTGACAGCGGTTATGTTTATTGTGATATGCAAATTGGGGGATGGTTTCCGGTGAAGGAGATTTGTCACATTTGTCAGTGTAAAACGATAAAAAAAAACCACTGATCGACGCTTGTATTACTATGGTTGGTTGGAAGAAAAAACTAAATTCTCAGCATCGTCCAAGCGCACCTTATTTAAAAGCACGAATGCATCATTTTCAACCCATCTTCAATCGGTCCTTTGCAGACATCAAACATACCCGTCTTCAAATTCCATGGTTACTAGGACGTAAATGACTTCGCAGCGACAGGGGGAAATAACACACTCAATATAGTTCCAGGTCACTTGGAATATACTTTGTGAAAAAGTGATTTCTGAAGCATTCTGCTTACTTTGTTATGAATATTGCCTTATTTTATGTGTATCGTCCCGATTTTATACACTCGGTTATTTTTTTTACAAGTGGTTCATGTTGTCTTTCTAGTGCGCAATAATTCAGATTTTTTGTCAACAAAAAAGTTCAGACGGCCTGTAAACACGAGAGGGAATTTCGAACCATATTTTGCAGTTATGACATTAACAGCTCAAGTATTTGCTGTCACCTGTTTGCAAATACGCTCATACATTGTCTCGAACAAATAAAGGGCGTGATCACGTCCTTGCATTCTTACGATTGCCCAAATTGAGTATTTCTGCAAGAACCACATCGTAATCACATGACCGGAAAAACATCGTTGAAACATGGCCACATCCGGAACATCAAAAATTTGTGTTGATGTTATTACATTCAAACGTCAAAACCCACCAGAGTGTGTGTCAAAAAAATGCTTTCTCCGAGTCTGTAGTATGTTATCATTATATTGAGGACAAGGCTTTCGAATTACCGATTATTTTGTGATTTTACCGGTTCGTTACTTATGCCATTTGCAAATTAATCTTCTTCAAAATCCTAAAATTCACTTTTTTTCCTGAAAAAAAATATATGTACCTTTTCTATGCACTTTACTCATTATTTTGATATATAATTTGCCTTTCCTTACTTCTCTTATCTGTTTCTGAGGCATTGGGAAAAATGTCAAAAAATTGACCAAAGTTAGGTTGGACGACCCCTTAATGACGTCATGCCGTATCATGTTGCTGGCCGGAAAAACGGCCGCTAGGGTTCAAAGGGTTAATTAAGGAATTTTGAGAACTGTTTACCTGATTTTTTTTTACAGGCAATCCTTTGCTGATTTTTTGACATTATTTTGGTGAAGTTATACTGACATGTTTATCTGTGTTATTATAATGGCTCAGATGAACAAGCTAAGTACAGCAACTTATTTCATGAAATTCTTTCATTGGGGTGAAGAACTGCTGTGATTGAACACATTACTTGAAATCACTGACTGATCCAACCCCCGGTCCCATGGACTCGCAAGCAAAGAGAGGGAGGAGGAGAAGAGAAAGACACTATAGACACTTAACTGGTCATTTCTCTGGGGCCTTGAAAGGGCCTCATTATTCGATGGTCGACTGCTTCTCTCAGATGGTTTTTACTATCCCGATGGACCAAACGCTTCGATCTTTTAAGGGTCTACCCGTTTTGAGCAAAGTTATGAAGGTATGAAGTACTTGTGAGTATTATGTTGATCTCGTGTCTATTTACCCGGACGAACCGACCCATCCCCTTCTGAGTATGCGCGATCAAGTGATATGACACCCCAGACACTCTTGGGTGATCACGTGACAGGACGTTCCGTTCGTGCACATGGGTGATCACGTGACATGATGTCGCATGTATGTGAGTCGTCACCTTGTTTTCGCCAACTTGTGTTTTGAATTCTTTGTGGAGAATCAGCGCAGTGTTGTATGTTGGTTACAATACACTGTTTTTCTTCAAAAGCGCCTCTAGAGGTTACCACTCCAACATGGAATGGGATATAACAGTTCCCCGATTTAATCCAGTTGGTGAAAGTGAGCTGAGCTTGGAACTGTGAATAAAATGTGAAATGCTTATTTTGAAAATACCCTGAGTTCCAATGTGTTCCGGGGACGCTATGTCTAGTTTATTCAGTACAAAACTGGACGGTAGTATAGGAAGCAGTGTATTTAGAGTGCACCTTTAAAACTGTCCGACACGAAGTGACTCGGGCTGTCGAAAGTGTCGTTAAACCCAAATAAATATTTAAAAATAAATAAATAAATAAATGTTGAGATTCAGTGTAACGCAGGACTAGTGAATGGTGAGCTGTAATATGCTCGCGTGTACAACACTGTTACGCGTGAAGTGCTCATGGTAGAAAGCTTATTCTGAAACGATAGTCAAAATCCAGAGAAGGGGTTATGTGATGGGATTCCGCGTTACGTAACAACCGTTCAATACCACAATAGTACATATTCGAGAAGAGATTTCGTTATAATAATAACACTTTGGCCAGCCGCTGATTTGTCGCGGTTCTCGGACGAGAAGGCCATGGTTACCCCTGTACTCCCAACTGCCTCCCTATTCCCACGCTTCTCCTCTCCCCCCAACACTCGGAGACGAACTGCTTGATGATATCAATCCCTTGTCCCATTCTTCCCAATCTCTCCGATTAGCATATTAACCCTCTCCTTTGAGTCTCCCCCTAACCACATGTCCTTCATTCTCCCATTCCACTTCCCCATTATACTCCCAGTGAATCTCATTCTTTTAGACTGATACTTTGGACATTGTAGAAGAAAGTTTTCCAGGGTCTCCACCATGTCCAAGTTACACATCTGGCACTCCCTTTCACCGTCTTTCCCAATTTTTCCCCTCAGCTCCAGGGATCGCGACCTCAGCTTGAACAATAGTGACGCCCAAAGGTGCCATCAAGGTACTCTTCAAAACCTGGCTTCTCTTTATCATGCAGGCCACCCAAAGACCTCTTTGATTTGACCCTCTCTCGCCAATTACGGTCACAATCCTCCATGACCCTTTCTCTGACGATTTTTTACCCTGGTTTGCCCCAACGTCCAGGTCCGAGATCTCCAATGAGTAGTTCTCTACTAGCTCCCTCGCTTGGACCATCCACCCCGTTTTGATATTTGAGTTGAAAATTCTCAGGAACATTACTTTACACCATCGGCGAGATTTACCAAATAATTAAGATAACCGAGCTTCAACAGGTCTATCCTGTCCTTGATCCTCATCCACCCAAGCTCACCCCTGATTGCTTCTAGCGCTGCAGCATTACTCGACCCCGTTATCCATCGGCCTGCATCGTTCTGCAGGATTTCCAAGCTCTTTACGGCCGTCTGGTTTAGGGGTACCACTTCCGTACCGTATGTTATACTTGGCAGCCCCACCATTTCTCAAATGGTTTTCCCCACGAAAACCTTATTGAAACTCTTTCTCCATATAAGTTTCATTTGGTTAAGGATTCGCTTCCCCTTCAGAATCAATCTATTTGTGTGGTTCCGGTAGATGCCTCTTCCTGTAATGTTTATATTCACCCCCAAATACTCGTAATCACCTGTCTCTCCCACACTGAGAAGTTTGCTGCTCCCTTCCGGAATGCAGAACTCACCCACTCTCCACCTTCGAGTGGGGTCCACTTTGCGGCCCACAGGTATAACTTTGCTCTTGCTTTCATTAAGTTCGAGTCTCCATTTGCTCCCGTATTTCCCAACAATTCCCAGCATTTTCGTTAGCCCCTCTTCGCTTTCTGACACTAGAACCATATCGTCTGCAAAACATAGCCCTGGGATCTTCAAGTCCCCAACTGCTACCCCCTCCTCACTACGCAGGAGTTCATCTCCTAAACCTTTGATGTACAATGCAAACAGAATCGGCGAAAGGATACACCCCTGTTTTAGGCCTATCTCCATAGGCACACGTTTCGTTGTAATGTTTCCCAGGCTCACTTCACTCTGTACATCTTTATATAATGCTTTCATAATTCCAACAAACTCGCCTCCTAAGCCCATAGCCTCCAGCTTGCGCCACATACTTGCCTCCATACTCTATCGTATGCCTTTTTGATATCCAAAAAGGCCATAAACATCTTTTTCTTTTTTGCTTTCGCGGATTCTATCATTTGGGATAGTGTGAAAAGATGGTCAGTAACTCTCCTTCCCTTCCTGAAGCCATTCTGGATTTCTCCCCAAAAAACCTTCTCCTCAATCACATCCTCAAGTCTCCTACACAGGACTTTACAGAAAACCTTTCCAATGTTGCTACTGACAGAGATCCCTCGATAGTTATCCAAAACGTCTTTTTCCCCCTTTTTGTGAATAAATGTCACTTTACTTTCTCTCCACTCCTTTGGGACCTCTTGATTTTCTATGGCTAGATTGAATAGGGCAGTTAGGCTTTCCACGAGTTCCTCTCCCCCTTTTTTGATAAACTCGTTAGGAATTTCATCCACTCCTCCCGCTTTTCCACCCCTTAATTTTGATATCACCTTTCGCACCTCCTCCGTTTTAATTTCGCTGCACACGAAGCTCGATAGGTTTTCCTCGACCTGATTCGGACACTCTGGTGGGCTCCCCATGCCCCATCGCTTATCGTTTACCTTTTCCCAGTGCTTGACTAGTTCCGATGCGACTTGATCTTGCTCGTCTGTAACTCTGCCATCTACTTTAATACTCTGTGGGTTACTTCCTTTGTTACGTTTTTTCACCCATTTCCAAAATACGTTCGAACTCGACACCCCCCCCCCTCCCCCCCCCCCCCCCCCCCCGTCGTTCTTATCGTCCTAATAAGACTGCTATTTCGTACTCTCCGATTATCGTCTTTAATCTTGTTTACTTTATTTCGTGCTTGGTGGTATTCTGCCTTAGCAACTATGGCTTCATTGCTTTCCGCCCCCTTAAGTTTTCTACTTCTCCTGTATGCAGCACATTTAGATTTTCTTCCCTTTATGGCCCTTTTCAGTTCTTCGTTCACTCTGTACCCAAGTTCCCGTGTTGGCACCCTGACCTTTCCTACACTTTCCTTTCCTGCCTCCACCAGGCTCGCAACTATGACGTCGGCCATCTTCTGGACACTGCCCCTCTTCGGTACGGTTGCAAGCTTTGGTTTCAGTTTTTCATTGAACTTCGCCCAGTCAGCATCTTTTTGAGTTCCCAAATCTCCTTAGAGTTTTCTTTGCTTTTTACTAGAGTTTTGGCCCTGATCGTCACTGTAATCAAGTTGTGATCACTATCCACCTCCATTTTACCCTCATCATCCACTTCTACCCCTATCACCTCCCTCCATAAATTAACATCTGTGATGATGTAGTCGATGATTGATTTTCTGTCGTTCCTCTCCCAGGTTCATTTCCCCTTACACCTCGCGTCCCTGTTCAGAATCTTCAGACCGAGCTCGTTTGTGAAGTTCAACAGCTTCCTTCCATTCCTGTTGACTTTATAGTCCCCACCCTCTATGCCTTCTTCATCATTACCTATGTGGCCATTAAAGTCACCCATCAGAATTATACCGAGCCCCTTGTTTTCTAATTCGATGATATTGGACCTTAGTGTTGAGTATATCGAATCATTCCATTCGGGTTTGCTTCCCTCCACCACACAATACACAACCCCAAGGGCAATACTTTTGTTTTTCAGACTGATCCTTACCCATCCAATTTCTTTCGATACCTCAGCCGGGGTGCTGATGTTTTCCAGGTCTGTGATCAGCGATGGTTTTAAATCCTCTTTAATGTATATGCCTACCCCTCCCCCCTTTTTCTGGCCTTCCGTTCGCCCAACATCTATCCATACGTACCCCCTTACTTGGTCTACCCGTTCCTCGTGTCTTACTCACGTTTCGCTTAAGCCCATGACGTCAAACTCCTCTGCCTCAATCAATGTAGCAATTTCACTTACTTTCCGGTGGAGACCCTGGATGTTGCTATAACCCACTTGTCAAGGTTCATTGGCTTCCGCCTACTGGTCCCATTATTATCTAGTCCCTGTATGTTTGTATATCCTACTTTGTGTACCTGTGCTTTCCTTGGGAAGCTATTCCTATTGATTTGGATTTTTTGGTCCCTTTTCCTTATCCCCCTTGTCCCATTTTTTACACCTATGGTTCGTGACACATTTTCTGTGATTATTTCCCCCTTCACTGCCCCCCCCCCCCTCCCTATACCAAAAAAAGCTCCACCACCTGCAACATATTTCTTCCTAAAACCTCTGTACCCCTTGGGCTAAGATGGAGACCATCCCTTCCATATAGGTCATTTCTGCCCCAAAACGACCCCCAATTGTCTACAAAGGGTATCCCAAGTTCCTTACAATACTCTCCCAATTCCTCGTTGGTCCCAATGATCCGCGAATTACGCTCGCCCCCACAACCTAGTACTGGGAGAAGCCCCGAAACCACTACCTGAGCATTCTTGGCATTCAGTTGAGTTATTAAGTCCTTGTAAGTCTCAATAAGCTGAACTGATTTTCTCTCCCTGATGTTGTTGGTCCCCACGTGTACAACAACCACTGGGTCTGGGCCGTCCCCTTTACTAATCCACCCACTCCGTCCCTTAGGTCCTCCACCCTAGCCCCCGGAAAGCACAAATTGGTCCTATTGACACTGTCGGCCCACACACCACCCTATCCAACCCCCGCACTATACTACTCCCTGCAACCACCAAGTGCCTCTTCCTGTCATTTCCTGTCCTCTTTCCCGTCCTACTACCCCTACTACCCCTGTTACCACCTCTGTCCCCACTGGGCCGGCTCGCAATCTTGCACTTCGCCACACTAGCCCCCATGCCTACCTCCACCTCTTCAGACCCAACCTGCTCCTCAGAATTCTCGAAATTACCTAACATACTGAACCTATTTTGGACACTGCACCCCACCTTCTGTCCACTCCCACTACAAGCCACCTTGTCCTCGTTTACCACCTTCCTAACCTTCCCTCAGACTCCTGCCCTGACAGACTCCACATGGTCATCGCTATCTCCCTCACTATCCCATTCTAAAAGAATACGCCTTTTCGCCCCCGACTCACACTACTAGCCTGGGAATTTGACACTCTAGCCCCTACTTCTCCTCTACCCTCAACCCGACGCACCTTCCTATTCCCAAAAGACCCACTATCCACGTCAAAAGTCCGCTTCCTACTACCCACCACCGTCCATCCCCCATCGAATGCCACCCTAACTGGGGTAACACCAGACTTTCCTGCCCTCCCAAGTTTCCCCCTCACCACCTGCACCTCTTCCTCCAACTTTACATATGCCTCTAGTAGCTGCATTAGCTCTACGCAGATGGCACACATCCCCAACTCCCCCAGCTCACACCCATCCACATACACCAAATGGCAGTGCCTACACACATCCGACCGCTGGCCGTCCGTTGGTAACTCACTAGCAGTAGCACCCCCTGTGCTGGCCTCAGCCACTCCCCCCCCCCCCCCCCACCTGGACACCTATACTAACCGTCTCTGCCCTGCTGGTCTGAGCCTCTCACGTCACGAAACACTTACCATCCATAGTCAAAATTAGAATGAGAAGCTTGAATTTTAAAAAGCGGTCGAACTCGTAAACAAAACAAAACACCGAAAATGACACGCGCGAAGATAGGGAACACGCCAGTGATATCCGATAAAGAAACTAAACAAAACACTGATATAACTATCTTTTATTAAAAATCACATCTATACAGCCCTACAACAATATATATATATCTACAGAACACCTGGAAGAAAAATATAGATACTTGAGCTAACTTTTGACAACTGAATCAAAATACTCCCTGTTGGTTTGGATATGGACACAGCCAAAAAGTAGCCTTTACCTAAAGTAGCGGGAAGATCCGGTCAACGGTATTTACAAAAATAACTGTACAATTTTTTTTTACTTCCCCCCCCCCCCCCCTAGCCCCCCCCCCCCCCCCCCCCCCCCCAAGCGAGTTCAATGAGGAGTCAGAAAAAGCAATGTTTCAGGCACAACATTAAAATATTTAGTTGCTCGGGAAAATACCGGTATTCTGGAACAATATTATCTATTTATTTATTTATTTATTTATTTATTTATTTATTTATTTATTTATTTATTTATTTATTTATTGTTGCTTAAGGTCATATACTTCTGAACAACGGCCAATCGTGACCGCAGCACTGTAATATTAAAGTAATGTTCCGATTTCATAGAGTTTTGAGCCGTCGGAGCTATCGCCATGGAAGATCGAATGTTACTCTGACAGTAGTTCTACTGTAAAGTCGCCGTGGACTGGTCGTAATCCACTCGTCTGCAGGGAAGTTCACGCATGCGTTTACCAGGTAATAATTACATTGTTTATGTAGTTATACGTTTTGGGTCCAAATACTCAATTCCCATTGGTCAGCTGGGTGAAAACGTCATGACCACATGTAATTCATTTTCCAATGAATACATTTGGTCGAACTTTGACCCGCATTTACGGTAGAGCGCAGTTGACAGAATGTAATTCGAGCGGTGTTTGGGCGGGTTTTTAACTTTTACCGCCTCTCGCAGTGATCAAGTCCGCTGCTGTTTCTTTGGTGACATTTCCCAACTGTGGCATAAAGCCCGTTACTAAAATACTCGTTTCCATTTTTAAAGTTGTGAAAAATAAAAATCTGAGTTGTGCGCTTTGTCTTTTGTGTGAGGGTTGTTTTTCGCCTCGTTCGCTCGTACATGTTATATTTCGTCTTTCTGCTTTGTTTTTTGGTAAAAAGTCGTTTAACCCTTTACCCAACGTAACGGCCAAAACCGGCCAGCGCTATTCTCAAAAATCGCCAATTAATTTTCATTATTTTTTCATTTTTTGTCTCAAAAACATAGGTTATGACCCCTCGTTGGAACGAGCTCGACGAGCTCGTTCCAACGAGGGGTCATAACCTATGTTTTTGAGACAAAAAATGAAAAAAAATAGTTATTCAAGAATTTTTTTTGCAAGTGTCGTCTGCTTTTCATGTTAGGTAAAGGGTTTCGGGATTCATACATAATTTGTACCCATTCCCACACGTTCATACTCCAATAAAGATTATAAAAATTGCATTCAATTCTTAAATAAAAATCATCATCATTGTACCCGGTGCTTCATTAATTAAATTTTTTGATGATTATTCATATAATTAGTGTTTGGAATCTAATATTATTTTGTCCGTGGAAATGTTGCCCACCCGTGGAAAGTGACCAATCAACGGCGGCCGTACTGTATACTATAGTGAACGTCATTTCCAGTGGTAAAAGTTGTAGACGCAGGCGATGTTGTAGCTGCCGTCAACAGTAGCACTCGGAGTAACAGAAGGTTGAGGCTGTAGTAGTGTTCGGTAATAAAGTTGGGGTAATGGTAGACAGCACTTTCAATAAGCTGAGAAGGCTCTAAAATTTGCCTACTCAAGTTAGTGGTTCCTCAACCCTGCTGATGTTGTTAATCGTTGGTTTTGGTTGCATATAGATTACAGGGACGCTAACATTTTTAACTAAAATGTATCTGTTCTGTTATTAGCGCTGAAACGGTTAAAGGGTTTTCTTGATCGATTAATCACATGGATTAATCTTGGTTAACTGATTAATCACTTGCACTAACAGGCAGCTGAATACCTTTACAGCATTAACCCTTTACCCAACGTAACGCGAAAACTACCCGGCTCTATATACAAAAATTTCCATTGAAATTTTATGGTTCGAATATTTTAAGAAAAACGTAGCTAATGGCCCCTTATTGGAACGAGCTCGTTGAGCTCGTTCCAATGGGAGGCCTAAGTTGTGTTTTTCAGACAATCCAACTGAGACCTTCAACCAATGCTAACCCCGTTTGTGCGGAGTTTGTACGTTGGGGAGTGTTACAGTTTCTCGCCGCTGCTTGGTGGTTCTCTCCAGGTACTCCAGATTCTTCCACCCGTAAAATTTAGTGGCCTTCAAAAAATAAGTTAAATAGGAAAAGAAGCGTCGTTTTTTCGAATTCGCAAAATGTATTCAAATGCAACAGGAAATTTATATTGACTTTCCGTGTAACTCGAACATTTATCTCAATTTTGGTATAAGAACCAAAACTGTGCGTAAATTTGGGGCGTTTCTCAAGCTCATTCAGCTTGAAAGTCCCTTAAAGGCCTAATTCAGACTTTGATCATTTAGTACTACAACGGAAGGGAGTGGGGTGGCTCAGTAGGTAGGGACGCAGGCTGCAAGCCGAGAGGTCCTCGGTTCGAAACCCACCTTCGGCAACCGCGTTGTGTCCTTGGGCAAGGCACTTAATCCCAATTGCCCACGTGGGGGCACGGTGGCTTTGTGTACTAAGGCGTACTGCACGTCGATGATGCACTTGTCTTCAACCAATGCTAATCCTGCGTGTGTGGAGTTAGTACGTTGGGGAGTCTGACAGTTGCTCGGTGGTGCTTTCCGGGTACTTCCTCCACTCGTAAAACTGACAGGCACGAGGTGACCCTGGGTGTCGAAAGTGTCGCTAATCCCCAATAAATAAATAATACTACAACGGAACAGGTTCTCCAACACACAGTCTCTGGGTAAACTCAAAAGTTAATTCTAAGAACCCTGGCAGTTGTTTTTAGCCAAACCATGTTTAGCCAAGACTTGCCGATAAACAAGTGCAAAGGCACGGGATTTGGTCTATCAAAGTTCAGCAGGGAGTATTGAAAAACTTCAGGCCTTTAAGTGTTAAAAACTTTGGAACTTTGTTTTCGTGGAAAGAAGGATACTTTCTCAAAATGAATAACTCTTGATGGAATGTATATTTATGAGGACAAATTATATTGTTTGCACTATCGAGCGTGATAAAGTTTCAAAGGTCTCCTTGTTGACACAAAATACAACAGCTGTTCGCAATATCATTTTAACCGCGTACGGTAAATATTGCATTTATTGAATTTCTTCCTTTGCGGAACAATTTTCACTTAAACCCGGAAGGTGTCGAAACTTCCAGGTAGGGAAGTGTGTGTCCATTGTTTATGAATGTTGTTTCCAGGATAACCCAGATATGTATTTTATAGCCTTGTACTTTAACCCAATTTAACCTTTGTTTCCCCATACACGCGCTAAAAACACAAGTGTTAAAAACTACAATTGAAGTGCTGTATTTAACACTTACTGAGTGCTGAACTAGCACTTTGTTCAAGTGTAGATATCCCAGAACTTGACAGGTGTTACAATAATACCACTTGACAAGTGTAATGTCGCGGCACTTAAAAGGAAACAACGCGGATGACGCGGATCAGGCTCGAACTCTCGAGCCTGATCCGCGTCATCTACGTTGTGTCCTTTTAATTATGTACCCACCAAGCGCAAATCACATTATGGACGATTCTGGAAGAACCACCAATGCTACTAGACACATGGGAAGTGCCATCCATTCAAGTTTCAGATGTCTGACGATTGTAATGTCTAATTGCTTAAAGCATTGCACTTTGAGTGTTAAAATCAAACCCTAAGCGTTAGAATGGGTTTAACACCTTGAAAGTGTCAGTTTTAACACTTTAGTTTTTAGTGTGCATCCGTAAGCTCCCACTTTAATATTTATTGTGAAAGTTTCTCCAACTATACCAATTTATTATTTATTTATTTATTTATTTATTTATTTATTTATTTATTTATTTATTTATTAATGCTTAACCCTTTACCCAACGTAACGGCCAAAACCGGCCAGCGTTATTCTCAAAAATCGATAATTAATTTTCATTATTTTTTTTTCATTTTTTGTCTCAAAAACATAGGTTATGACCCCTCATTGGAACGAGCTCGTCGAGCTCCTTCCAATGATGGGTCATAACCTATGTTTTTGAGACAAAAAATGAAAACATTAGTTATTCAAGAATTTTTTTTTTTTTGCAAGTGTCGTCTGCTTTTCATGTTAGGTAAAGAGTTAAGGTCACATACTTGTGCACAATGGCTAATCGTGACCGTGACAGTTTTACGGGTGGTGGAAGCTGGAGTACCCGGAGAGAACCACCGAGCATCGACGAACAACTGTCAGCTCCTCAACACATGTCCAAACTCCGCTCAAGCAGGGTTACAGCGGTTGAAGACATGTGCACCATCGACGTGCAGAACGCCTTGTTACACGGCGCCATCGTGCCTTGCCCAAGGATACAACGCAGGTCGTCCCGAACGGGGATCGAACTCTGAACCTCTAGCATAGGAGTTTAACAGTCTACCACTGAGCCACCGCGCTCCCCCAAGTATACCATGTATATTCTTCCTTTCGAACTTTCCCGGTAGACTGCATTTATCGTGGCAATGTTTTTACATTATTGTTGGCTGCCCCGCGTGGGCACACGGGATTAAGTGGAGTCAGAGCAGATGGTGAGTATCAGGATCGAAAAGAACGACTGTAGTCACTTCAAGCAGAAAAATACTACAAAAGTATTTTGTCTTACGCAAACACTTTCCGGTCCCAGTCCAAATACCCATTGCCTTTGACTAGTTCAAAACTCGAAGAGACTAGAACAAAGTTCCTTTAATGGTATCGGAAGCTCGGTGACTGTGTCACGGGGTGGGGGATTGGGTTCGACTCCGCACCCACACTCTTCCTGATAGATGTCAACTTTAATTTATATTAATGGTCGAAACCCTTGACACAGCATTGCTGGTGGCGCATTGTTGCTCTGAAGTGACGAAATATACACCTGGAACTTAATTAAGCACCCCCTGAAATCTTTCATGACAGTGAAGTTGCTGTTACTGATTATATAGAGAGTAATCGCATGATTGGACTGGTTACGTGAAATAATTCATGAGAGGTGAGGGACGTTGTACAAACACGAGTGCGCGAATGCGCACGAGTGTTTTACAATATAGTCCCTCGCCTCGAATGAATTATTTCACGTAATCAGTCCAGTCAAGCGATTACTCTGTTTATTACTTTTCATCATTAACGATAATTATATTATTTAACCCTTTACCTAGCGTAACGGCCAAAACCGGCCAGCGCTATTCTCAAACATCGCCAATTAATTTTCATTATTTTTTCATTTTTGTCTCTAAAACGTAGGTTATGACCCCTCATTGGAACGAGCACATCGAGCTCGTTCCAATGAGGTTTCATAACCTATGTTTTTGAGACAAAAAATGAAAATAATAGTTATTCAAGAATTGTTTTTGCAAGTGTCGTCTGCTTTTCATGTTAGGTGAAGGGTTAAAAAACAAAAAAAAAACAATGAAGTCCCCATTACACCCACGACAAAGCGCCTTCGTTTGCGCGTACGGATACATGACACAATTGTTGATTGCATAATTCACTTGTGAAGTTATCGTTTATAATCAAACCCGGAAATCCCAGTAAATCACACTTTGGAAAGTAATAATATGTTTTAGTGATTGCAATGTCTTGCAGTAATTTCATCTCGTGAAACATGATGCTTCTGGTTGATAGTGTACGCCGAAAACATCCGATCGTCCACGTGAATCATGCTACCCACGAACGTCACAAAAAACATTAACTCATCCACATGCACTATCTGGGTGGAAAACAAGAAAATTTGTCATTTCGTTTATCAGTAAATAGTAACATGGCAAGGAGGAGACTGTCAGAGTCTCCAAGATGGCAAATCGCTGGCATGCATGCAACAGACATGTCATTCAAAGCTATTGGAAGGCAACTTGGCTGTAGTCATTCTGTCATCAGAAGACTTGACCGAAACAATCAACAAACCAACAATGTTAAAGATTGACCAAGGCCTGGACAACCCCGAAAGACCTTTTCTCTTGAAGATCGGAGTCTGGCACGCCTCGTTAGGCGGAACCGTTTGCCTCACGTGTGGTTTTGAAACGCCTTTGCCTTTGGCCCCCCAACAGGCATTTGTGCAACAGAACTGTCGGAAACCGTCTCAAAGCACTCGGTATGAGGTCCAGATGGGTCATCAAGCGTCTAGCTCTGTCCGATCAGCATCAAAGACGACGTTTGGTGTGGTGTATGGCACAACAACATTGGAATCTCAGGACATGGATGAGAGACCATTGGTCGGACGAGTGTAGGTTTCTGTTTCATGTCACCGATGGTCGCGTGAGAGTGTGGTGGCATAGAAATACTGCTTACGTGCCCAGGATTATCAGACCTGCCGTTCCTTATGGTGGAGGATCAGTGTTTTATTTATTTATTTATTTATTTATTTATCTATTGGGGTTTAAGGTCACATACTTATGCACATTGGCTAATCGTGATCGTGACAGTTTTACGGGTGGAGGAAGCCGGAGTACCCGGAGAGAACCATCGAGCAACGACGAGCAACTGTCAGATCCTCAACATTCTAACTCTGTTCATGCACCGCTCAAGCAGGGCTACAGCGGTTGAAGACATGTGCACCATCGACGTGCAGTACGCCTTAGTACACGGCGTCATCGTGCCCCCAAGTAGGCAACCAGGATAAAGTGCCTTGCCCAAAGACACAACGCGGGTCGGACGGGGATCGAACTCGGGACCTCTAGCATAGAAGTCAAACAGTCTACCACTGAGCCACCGCGCTCCCTGGAGGATCAGTAATGGTCTTGGGATACCTCTCTCATGATTGTAAACTTGATATGGTGACTGTACGTGGGAATCTCAATGGTCATCAGTACGTCCGGGACATTCTCAATCCGGTTGTCGTGCCTCATTGTGACAACCAGTAGGGGAGGGGGGGGGGGGGGGGGGGTAGCCGCTACGTTCAGATCAATGAACTGCTGGAGGCGGGTTACGTACAGAATAGGATGCGCAGCATCATCCGACGCATGTAGCAGCGAGATGGGAGTGAACATAAGAGGGAGACACCCTCTCTGGCTGGAGGGGAGGGAGGAGTGAAAATTTGAAATTCGAGACATAAAAAAACGTAGTTTCCTTGACTCTTAGTCCGTTTGTGTCCATAATTTATAAGTTGTGAGAGCTATCAATAATTAGTCCACATAACCGGGGGGGGGGGGGGGCATGGTTGAAATTTGCAGGGGTATGTGTCCCCCCCCCCCCCCCCCCCCTGGCTACGCCACTGTCTAACTCATACCCAGAGTCGAGTGCACGTTTTGATACCTCTTGAACTGAATATTTGTCAGCATTCCGCGTACGCACCACTTGCCACTGTGATAACTTCTTTGCAGCCAGGCTTTAGGCTCCCTCCACCACGACCATTAAAATACTGAATTTCATTTCATGGCAGTCTATAAAAGTATATTCTTAAGCTATTCGCCCTTTTTTCTAACAAAACTGAAATATTTCATGATGATTTTTAAAATTATTTTTACCATAGAGACAGAAAGGAATAAGCTAGACTGAAGGAAAACTCATCAACCATTATTTTTTGCATTGAACAACCAAACTTGGGAATGGACTCTTGGTACATATTGGAGGCAACCGGTCTTTTTCTGCCTTCATACAGTATCGTACAGTTAAAAATAGAAGTCCTGTCATGAGATACGCACAAATAGCACGTCGATCTGCGCGTTAATCTACGCGTTATGACCATAGTAAGGCTATCAAATTCTGCTCACATGGTCTGTGCAGAAGCAATGTTTCAGCCAATGGACCGCCGGGTAACCCGGAGGTCCATTAGCAGAAACATTGCCTGTATTTACTGAGTAACCAGGAGAACCTGTCGTGCGTTGGATGCCACTCGATATGGCCATTGCGCGCAATTGCAACGCGCAATTAAGCCTAGATAAACGCACAGTTCGTGTCAGGATTTCTAGTTTTAACTGTATCACCTTTCGCACCTCCTCCGTTTTAATTTCGCTGCACACGAAGCTCGATAGGTTTTCCTCGACCTGATTCGGACACTCTGGTGGGCTCCCCATGCCCCATCGCTTATCGTTTACTTTTTCCCAGTGCTTGACTAGTTCTGATGCGACTTGATATTGCTCGTCTGTAACTCTGCCATCTACTTTAATACTCTGTGGGTTACTTCCTTTGTTACGTTTATTCACCCATTTCCAAAATACGTTCGAACTCGACCCCCCCCCCCCCCCCCCCCCCTGTCGTTCTTATCGTCCTAATAAGACTGCTATTTCGCACTCTCCGATTATCGTCTTTAATCTTATTTACTTTATTTCGTGCTTGGTGGTATTCTTCCTTAGCAACTGTAGCCTCATTGATTTTCGCCCCCTTAAGTTTTCTACTTCTCCTGTATGCAGCACATTTAGCTTTTCTTCCCTTTATGGCCCTTTTCAGTTCTTCGTTCACTCTGTACCCAAGTTCCCGTGTTGGCACCCTGACCTTTCCTACACTTTCCTTTCCTGCCTCCACCAGGCTCGCAACTATGACGTCGGCCATCTTCTGGACACTGCCCCTCTTGGGTACGGTTGCAAGCTTTGGTTTCAGTTTTTCATTGAACTTCGCCCCGTCAGCATCTTTTTTGAGTTCCCAAATCTCCTTAGAGCTCCCTTTGCTTTTTACTAGATTTTTGGCCCTGATCGTCACTGTAATCAAGTTGTGATCACTATCCACCCCCATTTTACCCTCATCACCCAATTCTACCCCTATTACCTCCCTCCATAAATTAATATCTGTGAGGATGTAGTCGATTATTGATTTTCTGTCGTTCCTCACCCAGGTCCATTTCCCCTTACACCTCGCGTCCCTGTTCAGAATCTTCAGACCGAGCCCGTTTGTGAAGTTCAACAGCTTCCTTCCATTCCTGTTGACTTTATTGTCCCCACCCTCTAGGCCTTCTTCATCATTACTTATGTGGCCATTAAAGTCACCCATCAGAATTATACCGAGCCCCTTGTTTTGTAATTCGGTGATATTGGACCTTAGTGTTGAGTATATCGAATCATTCCATTCGGGCTTGCTTCCCTCCACCGCACAATACACAACCCCAAGGGCAACACTTTTGTTTTTCAGACTGATCCTTACCCATCCAATTTCTTTCGATACCTCAGCCGGGGTGCTGATGTTTTCCAGGTCTGTGATCAGCGATGGTTTTAAATCCTCTTTAATGTATATGCCTACCCCTCCCCCTTTTTCTGGCCTTCCGTTCGCCCTACACCTATCCATACGTACCCCCTACTTGGTCTACCCGTTCCTCGTGTCTTACCCACGTTTCGCTTAAGCCCATGACGTCAAACTCCTCTGCCTCAATCAATGTAGCAATTTCTCTTACTTTCCGGTGGAGACCCTGGATGCTGCTATAACCCACTTTCAGGGTGTCAAGGTTCATTGGCTTCCGCCTACTGGTCCCATTATTATCTAGTCCCTGTATGTTTGTATATCCTACTTTGTGTACCTGTGCTTTCCTTGGGAAGCTATTCCTATTGATTTGGATTTTTGGTCCCTTTTCCTTATCCCCCTTGTCCCATTTTTTTACACCTATGGTTCGTGACACATTTTCTGTGATTATTACCCCTTCACTGACCCCCCTCCCCTCCCTATACCAAAAAAGGCTCCACCACCTGCAACATATTTTTTCCTAAAACCTCTGTACCCCTTGGGCTAAGATGAAGACCATCCCTTCCATATAGGTCATTTCTGTCCCAAAACGACCCCCAATTGTCTACAAAGGGTATCCCAAGTTCCTTACAATACTCCCCCAATTCCTCGTTGGTCCCATTGATCCGCGAATTACGCTCGCCCCCCACCACCTAGTACTGGGAGAAGCCCCGAAACCACTACCTGTGCATTCTTGGCATTCAGTTGAGTTATTAAGTCCTTGTAAGTCTCAATAAGCTGAACTGATTTTCTCTCCCTGATGTTGTTGGTCCCCACGTGTACAACAACCACTGGGTCTGGGCCAGACCCCTTTACTAATCCACCCACTCTGTCCCTTAGGTCCTCCACCCTTGCCCCCGGAAAGCACAAATTGGTCCTGTTGACACTGTCGGGCCCACACACCACACTATCCAACCCCAGCACTATACTACTCCCTGCAACCACCAACTGCCTCTTCCTGTCATTTCCTGTCCTCTTTCCCGTCCTACTACCCCTACTACCCCTGTTACCACCTCTGTCCCCACTGGGCCGGCTCGCAATGTTGCACTTCGCCACACTAACCCCCATGCCTACCTCCGCCTCCACCTCTTCAGACCCAACCTGCTCCTCAGAATTCTCGGAATTACCTAACACACTGAATCTATTTTGGACACTGCACCCCATCTTCTGTCCACCCCCACTACAAGCCACCTTGTCCTCGTTTACCACCTTCCTAACCTTCCCTCTGACTTCTGCCCTGACAGACTCCACATGGTCATCGCTATCTCCCTCACTATCCCATTCTAAAAGAATACGCCTTTTCGCCCCCCGACTCACACTACTAGCCTGGGAATTTGACACTCTAGCCCCTACTTCTCCTCTACCCTCAACCCGACGCACCTTCCTATTCCCAAACGACCCACTATCCACGTAAAAAGTCCGCTTCCTACTACCCACCACCTTCCATCCCCCATCGAATGCCATCCTAACTGGGGTAACACCAGACTTTCCTACCCTCCCTAGTTTCCCCCTCACCACCTGCACCTCTTCCTCCAACTTTACATATGCCTCTAGCAGCTGCATTAGCTCTACGCAGATGGCACACATCCCTAAATCCCCCAGCTCACACCCATCCACATACACCATATGACAGTGCCTACACACATCCGACCGCTGGCCGTCCGTTGGTAACTCACTAGCAGTAGCAGTAGCACCCCCGTGCTGGCCTCAACCACTCCCCCCACCTGGACACCTATACTAACCGTCTCTGCCCTGCTGGTCTGAACCTCATAGCATCACCAAGTGCCAGAACTCCGACTCGTTGTATATACACCACGAAGGATACTGGAGCTATTTAACAAAAGCCTCCCCAAGCAGGGATATTCATTTGACAAGTTCATTTCCGCCCAAACTTTTCCCCCTAAAGTATTTTGCTCTCGTGAACTGTGCAGTGGAATGAACCCCATAGTTATCGCTCGTGGAATATGTACCCAACTAAGATTTCAGCGCAATAAATAGAGAATAATCGCTTGACTGGACTGGTTACGTGGAATAATTCACGAGAGGTGAGCGACGTTGTACAAACACGAGTGCGCGAATGCCCACGAGTGTTTTACAATATAGTCCCTCGCCTCAAATGAATTATTCCAGTGGGTCTTGGGTGGGGATAATATACTAAAGGCCTACTGTTAACCCTTAATGCTATTGATCCACCCAAAGGCGTTATACGTCTCTATAGTTGGTATAGGTAGAACGTAATGCTAGGCCAAGCGGTATTGCGGGTGGGGGTAATGTCTGGTAGTTTAGACCGGTAGTATAGTATGGGTGGTATATACCCTGCAGGTCCTATCTTAACCCTTTGTACTATTGGTACCTACAAAATGCTTTGCATTATCCTAAGATTGGTATAGGTAGTACATCATGCTTGGTCAAGCTGTTTTATGACGTGGGTGGGCAGGTACCCTGGTGGTCTACTGTTATCCCTTAGTACTACAAAACCATCTAGTGAGTTGTACTATCCCATGGGTAGCTATGAATGCTAGGTCGTGTGGTTGTGTAGCGTATGTTTGGTTTCTAGTATCGTAATAGATAATGGATGGTCTTTTGGACTTTCTGAGATTCGATTCGTTTGAGCAATCTGAGATAGTAAGCATGTCTATAGTAGTGGTAGAAGTCAGTAGTGATCACACAAGGCTGTGAGAGTGGGAGAAGACTATAGTATTGGGTGAATACAGAGGAAGCTAATCATAGGAGAGGTAAGCGAAGTCGTGGTAGAAGCCAATGGTAAGACTACCTGTATACAGTGAAATCTAGGAGTCCTGTCATGAACCGTGCGCTTATCTAGGCTTAATTGCGCGTAGGAATTGCGCGTAATTGTCATATCGAATGGCATCCAAAGCACGGCAGGTTTCCTGGTTACTCATAGCAAACACAGGCAATGTTTCTGCCAATGGACCTCCGGGTCACCCGGAGGTCCATTGGCTGAAACATTGCTTGTGCACAGACCATATGTACAGAATTTGATAGCCTTACTACGGTCATAACGCGTAGTTTAACGCACAGATCGACGTGCTATTTGTGCGCATTTCATGACATGACTTCTAGTTTTCAGTGTACGCGGTAGGAATCCTATTTACGGAATCCCACTTATGGAATCTTTTATACGGAATCCCACTCGGAGAATCCCATTCTGCAAAAAATTCGGTGTTTATGGAATACCTTTTTTTCGAGATGAGGATAAGAGTCGCAAGAGGAGACACACGTTCGAGTAATTACTCGATAACGTTTTCGCTCGATAAGATTCGCGTCGTTCGGGCAATCTGAGATAGTTAGCGAGCCTGCAGTAATGCAAGTCAGTACTAATCGTACAAGGCCTGTGATGGGGTAGAAGACTATAGCATTGGGCGACTACTGTAGGACTTTATCATAAGGCAGATGATGATAATTATGGATATGTCAGCAGTAGTGTCTGAAGGTATGGGGCGGTCTAGAAACCAGAAGTCGGTGGTAAGATTACCTGTATAGGAGCCTGGCATTCCATTTTCGGAATCCCACTTATAGAATCTTATTATTTATTTATTTATTTATTTATGTTTAAGGTCACATATTTATACACAATGGCTAATCATGATCGTGACAGTTTTACGGATGGGGGAAGCCGGAGTACCCGGAGAGAACCACCGAGCAACGACGAGCAGCTGCCAGCTCCCCAACATCGTAACTCCGCACTGCAGCACAGGTAGGGTTAGATTGGTTGAAGTCATGCATACCATCGACGTGCAGTACGCCTTAGTACACAGCGTCATCGCGCCCCCACGCGGGCAATGGAGATGAAGTGTCTTGCCCAAGGACACACCGTGGTTGCCGCAGGTGGGATTCGAACCGAGGACCTCTCGGCTTGCAGCCTGCACCTCTACCTACAGAGCCACCGCGCTCCCTATAGAATCTTACGAAATCCCACTAAGAGAATCCCTTTTTGGAAAACGTCTGAAGTTATGGAATCCCTTTTCTCCGAGATGAGGATAAGGGTTGTAAGAAGAGTCACTCTTTCAAGCAATTACTCGATAGCTTTTTTTGCTTGATAAGAATTAACCCTTTACGTAACGAATCGACCGCATCTGCCCGCGTAATTTACAAATTAAGCAGTTGGAAAATTTTTCGTTTTTAAGATTTTAACAAAACCATATCATGTGACCCCTCATTGGAACGAGCTCGTTGAGCTCGTTCCAATGAGGGGTCACATGATATGGTCTTATTGAAATTTTTTGAAAAATTTTAAAAGTCAATAATTCAAATTATACCTTTTGATATCGTCTGCGTTGGGTAAAGAGTTAATCGGCCAATCTGAGATAGTTATCAAACGTGTAGTAATGCTACAAGTCAGTATTAATCGGACAGGGAGGTAGAAGAAGTATTGGGTGACTACCGTATCGCTTGATCATAGGACAGTTGACGATAGCCATGGATAAGTCAGTAGTAGAGTCCTAAAACCTATGAAAGTGTGGAGTGGTTTAGAAAACAGAAATAAATTGACGGTAAGACTACCTGTATCTTGAAATTTACAGAATTCCACATATGGGATCCCTTTTATGGAATCCTACTAAGAGAATCTATTTTTGGAAAATTATGGAATCCCTTCAGTTTTCGAGATGACACACTCGTTCGAGCAATTACTCGGTGGCCCATTTGCACGATTAGATTCGAGTCGTTGGAGCAATGTCACTTCCAGTCACTACTCGAAAGTTTATTTGCTGGATAAGATTCGAGCCATTCGAGCAAAACCTACTCCTGTTCTGTTGTCTTTCGGGTTTGAGAATCACATAGGACTAGGGCTGCAACGATTCATCGCGATTTCAATGCATCGCGATACATTTGTACACGATACGCATATCGTATCGTTTCATGTGTATCACGATACAAACGATACACTTCCAGAAGGTTGGCATGTAGTCATAAGTTGCATTTTCAGGCCCAACAAGTCTATTTTGTGCTTTTCCAACTTACAATTTCACCACAGGAGTCTGAAATTCTATCAGTATAGCTGTAATTCACTTTCAACGTGATATTTACGTTGGGAACGTAAATATCACGTTGAAAGTGAATTACAGCTGTACTGAGAGAATTTCAGACTCCTGTGATTCCACTTGTTCATTTGTATTTCAGTAAAATATCAACGCTGTCTAAATTATAACCATAGTTTGAGGCAACAGACCTCGCACCTCTGAGTTGAACCCAGAAATTGGATGTTACTGGCCAACTGAAAGTTGGACTCTGTGCAGTTCGTGGGCCTTTTATTACTGATAATTCACTCTCAATGTACTGCATGTAATGTATCGTGAAAAAATCGTATCGTGAAAAAAAAATCGTGATACATATTTTATCGTGAGTGAGACGCATCGTTGCAGCCCTACATAGGACTTCGTTACACACAGGGTGTGGGGGGGGGGGAGTATTTCTGTATAGGCAGATTATAGGAAATGAAGCAGTCTATCCAGTCCTCCGGTGCAACCCTTTACCTTCCAGTGGTCCGACTGCTTTGTTTCCCATAATCTGTACCTAATTATAAGACAAACTCACCTTCGCCGCCATCAATTTTCCGTCACATACCCATACTTTTCACCCAAAGTCATGTGTGTGTGTGTGTCACTATACATACCATACCATACTATACTACTGTATATATGCAGTAAGTACACCACATGCCGGATCAAGTTAGATAGAGCCGTGGTTTTACTCCGGAAAAGTTGCACTGACAATAAGCTCCGGTTTACATGCGAATTTAACACCGGCAAAGATCCGGGTAAGGGGAGACGAAAAATCTTCTGCTATATAACTCTCCACTATCTTACTTACGGGTATTACGAATGACCGACATGGACCCGAACAGACCGAAACGTACCAAAAATGAATCGAAACAGACCCTAAAGGGGCCAAATGTTGATAGGGTTCAACATGACAAGCATCAATTCTATCAACGGCAATAGAATTAATCTATTAAAAATAAACCCTAAGCGATTACAGTCGGGGTTAAAGCCAGGATTTCTGTGCGCCTGGGTGGCTGGGTGGGTGGGGGGGGGGGGGCTTGTGCTCTCCGACAGCGAGAGGGGATGCTAGGGTATTCCCCAGCAGGCTCACAATAAGCGACAGTTTTCCCCCATACCTCCCAGGCGGAAGGGGAGGGGGTAATCAGTCCGGGTATCACCCCTGATTTCAGTTTATTTCAATTTATTTATTAGATATGAATTTTCTTTCCAGATTTGCTCATAATCAAACTCGGCAGAATAGACTTCAAACTCGGCTGATATGATGCCAATCTCGGCCGATGTGAGCCAAACTAGAGTTGTCCCTCTTGTTGCATCACGAGGCTCAACCAGTTTATTTACAACAAAACCCTTCACCGTTTTCACCGGACACAATCAGAAAATTTGGTTTGACAAGGCGTAATGGAGTGGTTTGAAGCTTTTTGTGTGACGAGGAATTAGAGGTGACAATAAGTCATGATTAAGTGGATGAAGAGAAGAAAGAAGAGTGTTGTACAGAAAATTCAACGCGAACCAAGAGTGAAAAGTTGAAAGTTGAGATTGGTCGAAAAGGGAGAACAGATAATTCAGCTATCCGGATGTCGCGGCTTCCCCACTGGAGAAGCGGAGACGTTCGAATAGCTGAACTAGGGGTAGACGAAATTTCGTACTTTGTGAAAATGAATGAGAAACAATAATACTGTTAGAAAACTGATTATTTGTTTTGATTTAACTCTTTACCTAACATGAAAAAGCAGACGACAGTAGGTGATAAAGGCGGATTCAAGCATCAAATTTGCATGTACATGTACATGTACACGTACATCGATGTACGCCTCCATAGGGATTCAGTGTTAAAATCGTGTACCTGTACACGATTTTGTCGTTTTTTAGGGTGATTTAGAATCCGCTTGCGGATTCAAACATCACTGAATTCTATATACATCGCTCAAGAGTGAAAAAACGTAGATGAAATTTTAAGGAAAAAGGGGTGTATCGTCTGATTTTAGAATCCGCAAATGGGTTTCCCCCCATAGGATTCAGTGTTAAATCGCGAGCAAAAAAAAACGTGTTGCGGATTCTAAATCATCACCAAAAAGTGGTTTGCGGATTCTAACATCATCCTGTCTGTACACGATTTTAACACTGAATCCCTACGGAGGCGTACACGGAAATCCATTTGTGGATTTTACGTCAGAAATCGAATCGTACACGGAAAAGAGGTGATTCTGAACCCGCAAACCCACTGCCACGATGAGAGAGTTAATTTTGTGAAGCAAATCTTAATAAAACACTTTCGAGAATTACGGCGACATTCTGGTTCAGACCCACGCCATGAAGAGAAATAACGATGCCAGAGAGACGAGACCCAAAGCCAACAGAGGTTACAAGTGGACGAAAGTGGTGAAACCCATATGGGATATGAATAAGAAGTTCGTCGAATCGGTGACTGGTAAAGGGGTGAAAACTTTTCTTCCGAGCGATTCTGACGCTCTCTCAGAGATTGAGTTTGTTGATGGCAAGCAGACGGGCTGGTAACACAGGGTTAGATAATGAAATAGTTACTATATCTGACGAATTGTTAAGACAGAAGGTTTTGAATAAAAACCATTATAAAAGGCTGATGAACGAATTGAAGGATTGATGTATATATAATAAGTAGAGAGAAACAAACAAACAAACAAAAATATATAAAATGAAAACAGTAAATTTTACACTAGAATAATAAAAGTATTTAAACAACAAAACGATTTACCAGTGAAAAAAACAAAATATATTATAAAAATAAAATAAAATATGATGGTGATAAAGAACAGGGGATACGTCAGAACTTACGTTCAAGGCGGTTCTGGCATCGTCGATTCTATAATGCGAGCTTTCACGAGCGATGCGGGTAGAAAACTCGCATCGACCACGTTTGAGGTCGGTAAGAAGACGGCTTTGGATGCTGGTAAGAAAGCCGCTTCCGAAGCCAGTGGTAGGATAGCTTCTGTGGCTGGCAAGAGGGCAGCCGACGCATTGATCAACAAGTTGATCAGTCCGAAGGCGAAGCGAGCTGCGTTAGAGCGAACGCCGAAAAGTTGGAAAGATTTTAAGGATGCTGTGGTACCCATACAAGATTTAGCCAAAATGACGAGTGGATCCGGATTGAAGAGAACTTGCGACGGTGTAATATAAATAAATAATAATATTAAAAAGTGAGTTTGAAAAAACATAAAAAATTGTGTTTGAAAGAATCTAAAATAACAAACAAACAAAAATAAAACAAAGATGAACATTAAAGATATGTCTTGGAACGACGCCGCGACCAAGAGGTCGAATAACGAGTTCTTTCTCAAAAGCATAAGAGGTTTGATAGTGGGAAAATCGAATTGTGGAAAGACCGATCTGTTGATGAATCTGTTGTCCCGACCCGACTGGTTGGATTACGACAGATTGTTCGTGTTTGGCAAGAGCTTGTTTCAACCCGAATACAGATTGCTTCGAGAGTGCATGGATCGTAGATTGCCCAAGGACGTCATAGCCAGAATCTTTGACAGTAGGGAGGAATTCGACAAAAGTGAAGCTCCTCTTTCGACCATTTTGTACGGTGCGGCGATGGAACTGATGAAGAGAAATGCATCTTCGAACGTCGAGTGTCGATTTTATGAGAACGCTAGCGACGTTCCGGATCCTAGAGAATTGAAATCCGAAGATAAGAATCTCATGATTTTCGACGATCTGCTTTTGGAGAGACAGAACCGATGTGAATCGTATTACGTTAGGGGTCGACACAGCAACGTGGACTGTTTCTACCTGTTGCAGAATTATTTTCGATTGCCCAGACAGACGATAAGGGAGAACGCTAATTTTCTATGTCTCTTTCGCCAAGATCTCAGGAATCTCAATCACATCTACGGCGATCACGTCGCAAACGACATGAGCATGGCGGAATTCAGGAGATTCTGCAAGAGGGTTTGGGATGGAGGACTTTACAATTTCGTCGTGATCGATTTGACTAGCGAATTTAATCGCGGGAAATATCGGTGCGGATTCGACAAGTTTTATGTTTCTGATGATAATAAGATAGAGCATGAAAATAAAAAAAAATTTAGAAAAATAATAAATCTTCAAAATAATTAGTTTTGAAAAAAATTAAAAAAAATAAAATTAAAATGTAATGTTCAAACAAGGAGAATTGTTAGAACGGATAGCCGAGAATACGGCTGCAAAACAATCCTTTCAAATCGTGGTGAGTGGCTATTCGACTCGATTCGCTACGAAATTCGAACCTTCCGTCGAATTGAATACAGAGAAAAGATACGAGATGGCATTGGTGAATCTGGAGACTTATTATTCCTTTCCCAACGTCACCAAAAAGAATAACTCGTTCAAGTATTCCGACGGAGTGGATTGGTTGGAGATTCGAATTCCCAAAGGGAGTTACGACATAGACGATTTGAACAATTACATTCAGACACGAATGAAGACGGATGGAAAGGGAAGCAACAAGATCAGACTCGCTCCCAATCCTAATACCTTGCAGACGATGTTGGATTTGTAAGATAATTTTCGAGTGGATTTCAACACGGACGATTCTATAGGCAAGATGTTGGGATTCGATCGAAAGATGTATCGAGGCCACGCGGCATCTAAAAATACGGTCGACATTCTCGCAGTCAATAGCATTCTGGTGAACGTGGATGTGATTGCTGGAAGCTACGTGAATGATAGCACTCAACCGATGATCTATTCCTTCTTTCCAAACGTGTCGCCGGGTTATAAGATCGTGGAGCGACCTCGAAATTTAGTTTATCTACCAGTGATTTTAGACACGTTGTATAGTCTCAAAACCACGTTGATGGATCAAAATGGTGAACTGTTAGATCTTCGCGGAGAGAGGGTGACAATACGATTTCACATAAGAGAAATATAAAAGCAAAAAAAAAAAAAAATTGTGTATATATATAGATAACAAAAATAAAATAAATGCAATATTAATTTTACAAAAATTATTTAATATATATAATTATCATTAAAACAAGAAAACAATTGAAGAAAATATATATTTTAAAAAAAAGAATTATGACAGAATACATGAAAAAAAACGTGAACATATCCGCAGGACAGAGGAAGAAACTTGAGAGAGCATTGAGAACTTGAGGTGAGGTGGTGAGATTCAAATTCACTCACGAAGATCTGACAAGAGGCGGTCAGGATTGGATCGCCTGGACCAAAAGTCAAATCAAAAGGATGGAGAAAGCGATTCGTGATGGAAGAAGGTTGACGGTGAGATTGAGTCCTGCTCAATTGAGATACAATTTGAGATTGAAAGGTGGTTTCATACCGCTACTGACAGGAATCGCCGCAAGAGCATTACCCTTCGCCGCAAAGACACTACCCTTTCTCGGAAAGACTCTCGGCGTGGGAGCTCTCGCGGGATTCGCGAGTTTGGCAGTTGAGAAATTAATGGGTGGCAGCGGACTGTTTTTGAAGAAGGGAGGAGCCGTGTGTCGCGTCCACATAGACGACAGCGTAAAGGATTGTATCTAGAACCCGTTAGAGGTGGCAACTCTTTGAGTGGAAACGGTCTCTATCTGAAGAGTGGACAGAACGTTGAGCGACATGGCAAGGGTTTGTTGCTTGGTGAGAATTCGCCGTTTAAGAATATACCGATTTTGAATATGTTATTATAATATAAAAAACATTATATAATTATACATAAATATCAATCATAGAAAAATATAAAATAATATATAAAATGGATAAAAAGGTGGAGAAACAATTAGACGATAATGATGAATATCGGGAGACAGAGTGCGAAAAAAAAAATGTGGAAAAATGGTTAGACGCTAATGATGGATATCTAAGAAAGAACTGATGAAAGAGTTAGATAAACAGCGGGATAGATGGTTGAAATTGAAAAGAATGAGACGCTTTCCACCATCACCACTACCTTCTGAAGAGAATGGTAATGATGCGAGTGTTACCAAGAGATGCACAACATTCGTTCATAATTATGATTCGGATAAACAAATGTGTTGTTATAAAAACGTATCATATTACAAAAAAAAGAAAAGAAGAATCAACGCTGAAATTTAAGAAAAAAGGAAACGTTATTATAATATATGGTAATAGTGAAGAAGGAAAAAAAAAAAAAAAAAAAGTAATGAGATCTAAAGATGATCTCATTACTTTTTTTTTTTCCTTCTTCTTCGCTAAAAAATCAATCTCTCTATTGTTTATATTTCCAAGTCCGTTATTAGCATGTTGACACTCGTGTTTTCTCCTTTTTCACAAATGTGTTGAATGTTTATCTTTACTCTTTTGAGTTGTGTTACTTTGGTCAACGCGCTCTCACCACCCGATTTCTCCATGAGTTTGAATGAGATGTTTGGAAATATGTAACTTCCATAGGGCAACGACAAATTGTCCTTGTCGAATTCTCTATCTTCAGCGATGACGATGTTCTGCAGATCGCTTTCGTACTCGTAAAACAAACCGAGCGCGGCTTCGTCCAATTTCAAAGGCATGCGATATTTGTCATATTTGTGCTCTAAGCCCTTCGTCTCGACCTCGTTCAATTCGATGGGATTGTGTTGTTGTAATCTATAGATTTTAAAACCTAATTTCTTACACGTTTCGACTCGTTTCAATTTCAATTCGCATCTTTTAGGTGTTGTTCTTGTCATGATTATTTGGAGTTTTTTTTTGTTTTATGAATTCTTGCAAATAATGTATATTTTAAATTTTGTATTTAAATAATAATTTGTTAAAAAAGTTTGTTTATTTGTTTTTTTTGCTCTTTATATATAAATAAAAAAAGTTGTTTTTTTTAATTTTTAATTTTCTTTAATGTAAAATTTTTTTTAGTAAAAGTTTTTTTCTCTCTATATATATATAAATAAAAAGTTAAATTTTAACATCCTTTTTCTTCTCGTATTAAATCAATTTTTTTTCACGTTAAGAACATAAAAAACGATTAATTTGTTTTGAAGGAATTAAAACATATATAAACAATTTTAAAACTTTTTAACAAATTATCATTAAATACAAAATTCGAAAAAAAAAAAAAATATTCTTACAAACCCTATTTTGAGATAAAAAACAATGATCAAGTCCGAACATTCGAATTATAGTTTAGAACGTGCAAGACTTCAAACGTTTCTTGACTTTAGAAGATTTGATTCGATTCATGAAAGAAGAGGCACGAGTTATCATCATCTATTGAGAAGGAATCGGGTGATATGAACACGCATCTGCTTTGCAGAAATTTGTTTTGAACCTCGTGCAAGACTTCGCGTAAAAGTTGTAAGAGTTCTATTTGTTTTGAACCTTCTTCTTCTTTTTTAATAGTTCGAATGACATTGTCGATTAATTTTTGTTCGCTAAAATTATTAGGATTCAATTTTCTATCGCAAATCGTATCATTTTCTTTCGAAACACGTAAAAATAAATTACGATTTTTATCTTCTTGGTTTTTTGGAGAATAATGATTTATTAAACAATGTCGAGATTTATGTTGAGATTCCGTCATGGATGTTGTTGCCATGATCGATTATTTGTGGGTTTTTTTGTTTTATGAATTCTTGCAAATAATGTATATTTTAAATTTTGTATTTTAATAATTTGTTTAAAAAGTTTTGTTTTTTTTTACTCTTTATATATATATATATAAAAAAGATTTTTTTTTTGTAAAACTTTTTTGTCTCTTTATATATATAAATAAAAAGTTAAATTTTAACATCCTTTTTTTCTTGTATTAATTCAATTTTTTTCACGTTAAGGAACATAACAAAATTGATTAATTTCATCAAAAAAAATATATTTTTCACATTAAAGAAAACAAAACTTTTTAACAAATTATTTAAATACAAAATTCGAAAAAAAAAAAATATTCTTACAAATGAAGCAAACAGATAAAAAAAAATGGAAAATTTAAATGAGAAAACCGTACCTCAGTTAAACGAGATTTGTAAACTATTAAAAATTTCACATTTCAGAAATCATAGAACTAAATCAAAAAAAAATGAAGTCATACAGAAAAAATTATGAAACGATGGAAAGGCAAATGAAATGTCGATAGCAACGACGTCAAAAATGCATCGGTTGTGAAAAATGAGAAGAAGAAGAAAAAGATAGTAAAAGGAATTGAAATTCCGACGTCGAAAAAAACCAAAAACGTTTCGATTGTGAAAAATAAGAAGATGACTAAACGAAAAGCTGTTGAAGAAGAACTTCAAGTTTCAAAAGAAAAGAAAAGAAAAACTAAAACGAAAACGAGTGATGCACTTCAGATTCTAGACAAACGAGATATATCGAGCGAAATTCGATGAGCAATGAACGAAGGGAAAGGAGAAGAATATCTAGCATGACTTGCCATGGAACTATTCCAATCGAAGCCCGTAGAACGGGAGAGTGCGATCAAAGGCATTCTCAAAACTTTCGACGTGGTTCCCTCGTTGAAGAAAATCGATCCAAAATCGTTCATGGAACGGATGAAGAAGAAAGTATTGGATTTGTTTCATGAACACAAGAATGTGGGACTAAAAATTAAGATGATACTCTATTGCGTGATGAATAAAATCGACGTGAAGTCCGGCGAGAGCATCATGAAAAATGCATATTTCAGATCAAACGTTGAACCCATATTTCGAGGTTCAGATTTATCGAATGTTTTCGAAAAGATGAAAGACAAGATGTTGACGTCTCTCGTGAATTATCAACATGAAGGTAGTAATTGGACGTTCGATGAGGTGTTGAAACTGGAAATTCACATAACTGAAAATGATTCGTTGAAAGGGTCTTCCTACGTGAAATTACCATATTCCCTAGCTAAAAAACATGCCGTGGTCAACGTGAAAAATAAAGATGATCAGTGTTTTAAATGGGCAATCACCTCTGCTTTATACCCTGTCAAAATGAACATCGAAAGAGTTTCTTGTTACGAGGTGACTTCTAAAAATCTCGATTGGACCGGAGTGACTTTTCCAACAGAGTTAAAACACATTGAACGTTTCGAGGTTCAAAATCCCAACGTAGCGGTGAACGTCTTGGGATACGATGACAAAAAACAAACGATCTATCCTCTCAGACAGACTTCGTATCTCGAAAGAGAAAAGACGATTATTTTATTATTGATTTCAAATGGTGACAATCGTCATTATTGTTGGGTTAAACGTCCGAGCCGATTACTGTCGAGACAAAATAATAAACATAAAGGAAAGATATATTTATGTTACAACTGCATGAACATGTTTAAGAGCGAAAAATCGTTAGCGAAACATCAGGAATATTGTAACGAAAATCAAGGTGTCACCGTTGAAATGCCCAAACCCAACACCATCGTGAAGTTTGAAAATCACAATAGAAGGTTAAAAGTACCATTCGTCATGTACGTCGATTTCGAATGTTTCACCGTGAAAATGAGTTCCTGTCAACCCAACGATCTTCAAAGTTACGTCGAAAGATATCAAAAACACATACCTTTGGGCTATTGCATTTACATGAAATGCGCTTTTGACTCGCAACACGACATGGGTTCCTTCACCTACACAAAACAGTATGAAGACGACGACATGGCTCAAAGGTTCGTGGAAGAGTTAGAATTGAAAATTCAAATGTTATACGACAAATTCAAAACTCCGGCGAAAATGATCATCACGCAAGAGCAGCAGGACGAAAATAACAGAGCCACCGAATGTCACATATGCAGACAATCGTTCGACGAGAATTCGGAGGAAAATAAGAAGGTCAGAGACCACGATCATTACACGGGTCTGTATCGTGGTCCGGCTCACAGCAAGTGTAATTTAAAATACTGAGACGCCGTTTTCTATCCGGTGATGTTTCACAATCTCTCGGGTTATGACAGTCATCTGTTCGTGAAAAATCTCGGCACCTCACATGAAGAATTAAATTGCATCGTGAACAGCGAAGAAAGATACATTTCCTTCACGAAATGGAAGCTCATGGAGAAGAAAAGAGTAATCGACAGAAATATGTTGGAAGAAAAAACGAAATCCATTCATAGAGGCATACGTTTCATCGACAGTTTTAAATTCATGTCGACCGCTCTAGAAAAATTAGTCGATAACATGAGCAAGGATAAATTTAAAATCACGAGCGAACATTTCGGAGAACAAGTAGACGTCATGTTGAGGAAAGGAGTCTATCCTTATGATTACATGAACGATCTAAAGAGATTCGAAGACACCGCACTACCTTCGAAAAAAGATTTTTATTCAAAATTATACGAATCCGACATTTCCGACGAGAATTACGAACACGTCAAAAACGTGTGGAAATCATTCGATATGAAAACCATGAGAGATTATCATGATCTCTATCTGAAGACTGACGTTCTGCTCTTGGCAGACATGTTCGAAAATTTTTGAGACGTCTGTCATCGAAATTACGATCTGGATCCTGCTTGGTATTTCACCACACCCGGTCTGGCGTGGGACGCTCTGTTTAAGACCACCGAAGTCCAATTGGAATTATCCGATGTGGACATGTTCTCATGTTCGAAAAGGCTGTGAGAGGTGGTGTCTCGATGATCTCTCACAGATATTCTTAAGCTAACAATCCCTACATGAAAGAAGGTTTCGATTTGAAACAGTCGAATAATACATACAGTATTGGGACGCTAATAATCTGTATGGTTGGGCTATGAGTCATCCTTTACCGATTGGAAATTTCAAATGGGTGAAGGAACCGGAAGAGATGCAAAAATGGAGAGACTATCCTTGCATTTTAGAAGTCAATTTGAACTTTCCAGAAGAATTACACGATCTACACAACGATTATCCGCTGGCTCCCGAACGAAGGAGATGAGGAAAAACTCATTCCCAATTTATTTAACAAACGTAACTACGTCGTATACAGCGAGAATTTGAAACAGTACGTCGATTATGGGATGAAATTAGTCAACATACATCGCATCATTCGATTCGACGAAGAGCCTTGGATGAAAAAATACATCAATCTCAGAATTCGAGCCGAGAACGATTTCGAAAAACATTTCTTCAAACTCATGAACAACTGCGTGTACAGTAAATCGATGGAAAACATCAGGAAGAGAACCGACGTTCAACTCATCACGTCTGAGAAAAGAGCTAAAAAATTAGTGGTGAAACCCAATTACAAACACCGAACCATATTCGACGAAAATCTAGTAGCCGTTCACATGCAAAAGATGCACCTGAAGTTCGACAAACCATATTATCTCAGACCGATCATCTTAGATATCAGCAAGCGATTGATGTACGAGTTTCACTACGATTACGTCAAACGAAAATTTGGTGATAAAGCCAAACTACTGTTCACCGACATGGACAGTTTAGTTTATGAGATAGAGACGAAAGACGTCTACCGAGATATATCTCCGGACATGGCCACGTGGTTCGACACGAGCAATTATCCCGTCGATCACCCGTCCAACATTCAATCGAACGACAACAAGAAGGTGTTGGGTAAATTTAAGGACGAGAGCGGCGGTAAACAAATCGTCGAAATTCGTGGGCTTAAGACCCAAACTGTATGCTTATCATCTAGAAGATGAAGAGATCAAGAAGTGCAAAGGGGTTAAAGCGTGCATGGTGAAGAAAAACATCTCTTTCCAAGAGTATAAAGATTGTCTGTTAGGAAGTGGTCCGGTGTATAAGACTATGAAATCGATTCGAAGCGAAAATCACGACTTGTATACCGAAATAATCAACAAGATTTCGCTAACGGCCGACGACGATAAGAGATTCATGTTAGACGATAAAATAAACACTTTGGCACTCGGACATTGGACTGTGGATCTAATTAGAGACGATATGAGTAAGGATGATTGGATTCCAGTTATGATTGTGGATGATAGGATTCCAATATGAGTAAGGATGATAGGATTCCAGAAAATCAAGAGGAATTAGATGGATTCGAAATTATAGAAATCGATAGAGACATTGAGAAAGTTAGTTTAAAAAGAAAAAGAAAAAAAAAATAACGTCATTTTAGTGAATTATAATAAAATAAATGAATAAAAAAAAAAAATATATACGCATTTATGAATAAGAAAATAGAGATATCTGTAGAAGGTGTCGTCTTACCTAACGAACCCCTATCCAACATCGATCTGTCGAATGCGGCGAAGGATTTGAAAATCAAAGATTTTCTAGGCGTGTTTTCCAGAGATGCCTTGCCGAAGAGAAGACCTCGACAATCGGAATGCGGAATTTTAAATCTAGACGATTTATTGGGTGAAGGCACTCACTGGGTGGCGTGGTTCAAGAACGGGAAGAAGAATTATTATTTCGACAGCTACGGAATCTCGCCGCCAAAAGAAATAAAGAACTATTTCAACAAATCGATGGTTTGTTACAACACGGAACGAGTGCAATCACCAGATCAAGTGTTTTGCGGTCACCTGTGTCTCTACGTTCTCAAGAGATGGTCTGAAGGAGATCGGTTTCAAGACATTCTCAATGATTTACATTAGAGAGAGATTTTTTTTATATAGTATATATAAAGATAAAAAAACTATTTTAAAAAATTTTAATCGAATAAAAATGAAAAATAAAAATAAAATAATTCATTTTTTAATAAACTGCGTTTTGAATATATTTTTTTAAAAAAACAAAAAATCTCAAAACAACATGCCAGTCGATAAATTTGGTAGAAGTGACGACGAAAAAGTCAACATAAGAAAGAAGAGGAAGACGTTCGAAGTCGACGATGGTTACGACGTTGTCAACTTGGACGAACGTTACATTCGGAGATACGAACCCCCGAGAGGAACCTTTGAACATGAACGATAAGAAGCTCTACAATCTTCCCGAGCCAATAGATCTCGCAGATGCTGTGACTAAAAAATACGTTGACAGGGGGAACGCCAATTTCGAACGAATCATGCTAGATAATTACATGGATAAAACCATGACCGATGATCTTGATCTGAAATCCAAACGTTTGGTGAACATCGCGAATCCCATAGATCCCACTGATGCCGCGACCAAGAAATACGTGGACGACTCTCACGCGAGATTCAGCGAACACCTGAGAAATAGATACGTCCAGAAAACGATGCACTCAGAATTGAACGCCAATTCTAACAAGATAACGAATGTGGCCACTCCCACGAATCCCAAGGACGTGGTGACCAAACACTACGTAGATCTGGAACAGAGAAAGTCTGACAGACGAGAAATGAAATCAGATCTGAATGCGGGATTCAACAAGATATTGAATCGGTCGAAGGTCGACGACACGGATGTGGACTCAACCACGGTCAACAAGGGCTACGTAGATTCTGCCATGATACAATCACAAGAATATCTACAATCGCAAGTGGATGATCTCTACCTGAACAAACAATCTGGCAGAACCATGGAGGGTGGTATCGACATGAATGGTGAGAATTTCTTCGGACTCAGTCACGATCCCGAATTCGATTCCAGCGCAGTCAGCAGAAAGTACGTGGACAACAACTCAGTCTGGAGAAAGGGTGACATAATGGAAGGTAAACTAAACATGGGTGGACACGCGCTCACGAATCTACCGGATCCCATGAACATGACAGATGCCTGCACGCTGATTTCGGTGGTGGAGAAAGTCAAATATGCTAGACAATTGATCACCGTGTGGGCCGAGGAGGCCGGCACCTGAGATGAGGGAAAAGCTGAGTGGTCTTTCAGAAATGGAGGTAGCGGATCGAAACATGGTCAGGTGGGATATCCCATGCCGCTGGGAGGTGAAATCCTTTGAATGAGTCTGGCTTCCTCGGATTTGAATAACAGAGCAGTCGTCAATCTTATGGTGAATGGAGTAGAGAGCGATAAGAGATACAGCGTCGAAAAGACTGAGAATCAACACGCGAATGTTAGCACATTCGGAAAACCTCTCAAAGTGAACGCCGGAGACAGGATTAATTTCCTTACGAAAACCAATAATCCCAAAGCCGCCACTTCCGTGGTGAGTCTACTGATCGAACTAGTTCCTTTGAACAAACAGTGAATGCATGGAAAATAATGAATTAAAAAAAAAATTAAAAAAAAAAAAAAAAAAAAAAATGTAATGAGATTTAGAAAGATGTTCAATCTCTCTAGATCACATTACTTTATTTATTTTTGTTTTGTTTTTTTTAATAATTACTCATTACATTTTTTTTTATTTTTTTTTTTTGTTTTATTTTTTTTTTTCACACACGCCTCTCATCAAATGATCGACATCTTATTTCCATCCTATTCGAATTGTAATTCTCTGTCCGACAGGACCAGGGCAAAGGCTTCGGTTTTTCTCGGCATGTTCCTATCGAATTGCATCTTGATCTGAATGTCTAAGATGCTACTCTTGAGTCGTTCACTCTGTTTACTGACGTCGAATACGAACATGGGATACATCGACTTGTATTCACCGGGAGATATGTTAGGGTTGCTCATCAATTCGTCTAGACCGTGATACTTCTTTCTAAAATCAGCGGCATCGCCGTACAGTCTGCAGAAATCGTTCTTGTCGAATGACGCGTTGTAATCGATTGCTAGATATCTCGTGGCGTTCAGAAACACTTGCATGTTTCTCAAATGGCAGTGATCGAACAGCGACGCATTCTTTTCCTGAGACCCGTCCCTATCGGTCTGAAATGCAACCACGATGAAACACGGTCTCTCGGAAGTGGATTTCACCGTCAATCTCCAATCGAAGTGATTCGTGGAGAGAGGAATGCTAGCTGTGTCGCACTGTCTCATTCTAAATCCCACGGGTAATTTACTCTTGGATTCTATGATCTTGTAGAGACGCGCTTTTTCCATGATTGAAGGCACCATGTGCGGAACGAACCACGATATCTTGTGTAGAGTTATCTTACCCGCATTGGTTGCAGTGAGTCTCACTATTGCGTCGTCATCTCCTTTTTGAATCAACGTCAGATTGTGTTTGAATCCGTACATGATCTTGTTGTAATCGTCTGCAAATCCGAAGATGTGTTTCAAAGGTATCCTGAACGAAAACGTTCCTTTAGGTCTGGACGTCTTGACGACGTAGTCGAATATCAAGGCGGCGCCGGCACTAGCAGGGCCGACGGTGTCTTTCACCCACAACTGATTAAGTCCTCTGGATTTTGAAAAATCATCAGGATACGTCAAGAGTCCGCACATCGTGGTGGCCTGACCGGGATGAAACACAGATTCTATCTCTTGTCCGGATAGCATGTATTTTATATTACTGAATAGATGCATGATGCCATTATTGGCTAGAGTAACTGTAGCGGTCGAGGTATAAAGGCCATTTACCAACCAGCCTGGTTGGTCCGGATCTCTTAGTCTCGTGGTAAATCGGTCGCTTTGTGTGCTAGAGGTCGACGGTTCGAACCCCGGCTCCCGCACTTATCTCTCCTCCTGTTACATTTGGGGGCTCGTCTGATCCTCAGCAGTAGGTGGCACTGCGGGTGTTTCGACCGCTCTGAGGAGGAACTTGGGTGAGATTCACATGTGGTGAATCTCAAAAGAAGGGGAGAGTAGTGTAGCGGTCGAGGTATAAAGGCCATTTACCAACCAGCCTGGTTGGTCCGGATCTCTTAGTCTCGTGGTAAATCGGTCGCTTTGTGTGCTAGAGGTCGACGGTTCGAACCCCGGCTCCCGCACTTATCTCTCCTCCTGTTACAGTAACTGTGTCGTCGGCGGCGTAGTCGCTCCCATCTTCCTTGGTGAGACGTCCCTGCACCACTATGTAACTCTCGCTAGGATGTATGAATAGATCTTGAGTTTCGACGTTGATTCTTATCTCTCCCGCATTGTTCTAACTCCTTCCGGTTACCGGTTCGTATTCGTGAACCTCATATCCTTGAATACTTTCATCTTTCACTATGCTTTGTGCTATATCTAGTATATTTGTCATTTTTAAAGGATTTTTGGTTTTTCTTTGTTTATTAATTAGCTTGCTTTTTTTTTTATCTAAAAATAGTTTTAATTATTTTTTTTTATTATTATTTTTCTCTCTTATATATATATGTGTGTAAACAAGAAAATGTTAAAGAGAGTAAATAAAAGAAATTTGTTTTCTTTATCAAAACTTTGTCTTCTGTAATTGTTGTTCGTAAAACTTTCCAATGATCTCTTCTCCATCCAAAGCTTTGATTTCGTAAGTCACCGGATCGGTGTGAAATATTTTGATTATCACGAAGATTTCCGAGGTCTATCGAGGAGTATAACCCTTTTCGAAGTGCTTCTTATAAGCGTAGATTCTCACTCGATCACCGGCGTTCTAGACTTCTTCCTAATCTTAGATCTTTCAGGATATAGATTCGTGTAGACCCGTTTTTCATTTCGAGGATCGCTAGCTTCCACGGGAGTCATCTTGATCGATCTGTGTCGCGGGTTGTTGTAATCTTGGACCAGACCGTTCAGAGCGTATATGTATTTCTTGGTCGAATTTGCCGTGAAGTATCTGTGCATCTTTTCCTTCATCGTTCGATTCCAACGTTCCACCACGCTGGCTTTCTCTTCGTTTTCGATCGAGTAGAGGTTGACCAATCGATGAACGTGCTTGTTGTAGAATTCCTTTCCCTTATCCACCCACAATTTACTCGGTTTTCGAGAAGACGAGTCGAACACGCTCTACAGAGCCTCGGCGACGCAAGGTCCCGATTTATTCTTCAAAGCTCTGATCCAACCGTATTTGGAAAACACGTCGATGGCCGTCAATAGATATTTGACACCCTCGTTCCACCTCGAAAACGATCTCATATCGACCAAGTCGGCAGACCAAATATCATCCAAACCCTTCACGAACACCCTTCTCTTTCGAAATTTACGCACGATGGGTTTGTGTAACTCCTCGGCCAATTCGCTCGTCAATAATTGTTTCTTTCTTCTTCTTTTCAAATGCACTTTTTTTTTTGAACACGTCCACATCCGAATCGACGTTTCGCACCGATCAGATTTCCGACCAGCGAACGTTCTATCTTCTCTCTCCTGGTCGGATTCGATATGCCTCTCAATTTCCCCAACATGTTTTTATCGCAGACGTCGTTGCGAGTCTTGGTGTCGGGATGTCCGGCGCAGCACAGATCATGATCATACGCGGCCGCGTCCACCCTATTCACAGGTTTGCTCCAAGATTTGGGAGTCAGATCGGCGTTGAGTCTCTTGTTCAATTTCGTTCCGGGTCCCGTGAAACTGTGACCAGGCAGATGCATTTCGAAAGGTAGATTATTGATCATTTTATTCACGATGCCTTTACCTTTGCTCGCGTTCTTTTTTTTTGATGAATCGAGTCTTGATAGAACCACACATGTCGCAAATTCCGCGAAGCATCTGTCTGTCGTTTTTAGTTCGTACTTCTCGAGAATTACTCGTCTCAGTAACTCTCTTACACCTTACGCAATACATTTTAAGAGTTATTTAAATTAATTTCGTTTTTTATTTTATATATAAATTTAATAATTAATTAATTCTGTTCTTATTATATATATTTTTTTTTTTTCAATCGCTGCTCTTGAGTTCTATCATCTTACTGAATTCCTCCCTGGCCTCTTTCCTCCCCTTTTCCACGAGAGAATCCTTCATCTCTTCTTTGATGATCTGACGAGTCTTGATTCTCACGGCTTCTTTCGTGGCATCGTATTTCGTTTTCTTGCTCAATATCACGAAGTATTCTCCGCCCGATATCCTACCATCTTTCAACGCCATCGAGATCATTTTGGATATCGTGTTGATCTTGGAGTCGGCCAAGACGCGAATCTTGTCGTGTTTCCTCGCCTTCAGATATAATTTCCTACTCAAAAAGTTTCCGAGCATGCTAAACAATCCGGCGGCGAGAGCCACTCCTTCTACGGTCAACACGATCGGAATGCCGACCGCGGTCGACAACAATCCGATGCCGGCCGCGTGTAAACCCATGGAAATCGTGATGAGTGTCGTGTCGATCGCGTTGACGAATTTCACGAAACACGAATAGTTCTTCTTGAGAGAACGGCGAGAATCTCTCTCTCGAGTTAGATACTCTTGGATTCTACTGATTTGATCGATTCGATACCTCCCTCCTCTTTCGTTTTCTTCTAGCGACGGTGCCGTCGGCAAAACGCCATTCGGCCTCTCATCCTCGTCGTCATCTAACGTCGGATACAATTTATTTCTAGTTCTCATTTTTGTGTTTTTTTCATCCTCGAAATCAGACGATACACCTCTTTTTCCTTAAAATTTCATCTACGTTTTTTCACTCTTGAGCGATGTATATAGAATCTAGTGATGTTTGATTCTAAATCACCCTAAAAACGTCAAAATCGTGTACAGGTACACGATTTTAACACTGAATCCCTATGGAGGCGTACATCGATGTACGTGTGCATGTACATGTACATGTAAATTTGATGCTTGAATCCGCCTTTATCACCTACTGACGACACTTGTAAAAAAATTCTTGAATAACGAATTATTTTCAATTTTTGTCTCAAAAACATAGGTTATGACCCTTCATTGGAACGAGCTCGACTATATATTTTTAAAAAATTTAAAAAAATTGCAAAGTTGGAAATGCACATTTTTGGCGCACTTAAGAGACCCACCCACCCCCACGTCACGTCTTGCAAATTTTTGGTGCCCCCCCCCCCCCCCCCCCTGAAAATAATGAAAATTAATTGGCGATTTTTGAGAATAGCGCTGGCCGGTTTTGGCCGTTACGTTGGGTAAAAGGTTAATAAATTAAGCGGTTATTACTCGATCAGCCCTCGTGTTACTCTAGACGTTCGGGTAGCTGAACCAGAAGGAGAGGAAACTGTATTTTGTGAAAAGACTGAAAAACAACAACACTGTTATAAAACTGTAAAAGATTTGAGAACATTTTGTAATTATTTGTTTTGATTTAATACAAAAAGCGGTTATTAATCGATCAGACCTCGGGTGACTCCAGACGTTCGGGTAACTGAACTAGGTGAAGAGGAAACTTCGTACTTTGTGAAAAAGAATGAGAAACAGTAATACTGTTAGAAAAGTAACAGATTTGAGAAGAATTTGTAATGATTTGTTATAGTTTAATAAATAAAGCTGTTATTACTCGATAGGCCCACAGTAACTTCACATCAGCCTCCGACTTTCTATCTCAGTCTGATATGAAGTTGTCGCGGGCTGATATCTCGGTTGATATAAAACTAACCCAGTAAGTATCAAGTAACAAATTATTTAATTGAATAGCAGACCTCGCCTGGGATGAAAATGCCTTGACTACAGTTAAAACCAGAAGTCCTGTCCTGAAATGCGCACAAATAGCACGTCGATTTGCGCGTTAATCTACGCGTTATGACGCGTTATGACGATGGTAAGGCTATCAAATTCTGCACATACAGCCTGTGCATAAGCAAAGTTTCAGCCAATGGACCTCCGGGTAAACCGGAGGTCTATTGGCAGCAGCATTGCTTGTGTTTGCTATGGGTAACAAGGAGAACCTGCCATGCTTTGGGTGCTATTCGATATGGCAATTGCGCGCAATTCCTACGCGTAATTAAGCCTAGATAAGCACACAGTTCGTGACAGGACTTCTAGCTTTAACTCTAGATTACTCTAGTAGTATAATAGTGATTGTCTTTTCCGATTTAGTAGGACCTTGCGAAGCTTCGAGATTCGATTCGATTTCGAATCTTAAGTTGATATTCGATTCGATTCGAAATCAGTTGCTCGATTCGTCTCCTTTCGAATCTTTACACGGGGATATAGCTTGGTATCAGTTAATGTCGTCGTCGCATTAAAACGTATAGTTCAGATGGAATTTGTACGTAAATACTGCTGAAAATGAAGACAGAGTGTAATTTCATCTGTATTAATATAAATAGGATCTGACCCATGACACATCCCATGCTAATTCCAGCCTCACTAGTTTCCACCACTCTTGTAAATAAAGTTAATGTTTCTAACCAATGTGGACGATGCACTGTTGCTAGCGGATAGTCATGTGCAGTGCTCAGTGCTGGTAAATCTCGCACTCCTTCTTGGGTAATATTCCAACTACACCACCAAGGCATGCCTTCTAGGAAGGCATGCCTTGATGATGTAGCTGGAATATTTTATCAGTGGTGACTTGAAACACCACACAGTCGGAACAATCCGGTTTGCAGTACCCCTCCCCTACCCCCACCCCCTTTTATCGATCATATTCAAGACGCCCAGAATTCGATTCGAGATTCCATTCGATTTCGAATAACAGACCCGATTCGATTCGGCATTCGATTCAAACAGAAAATGTGTGATTCGCAAGGCCCTGCGATTTAGTCTATTTTGGATCGAATGGTCCAGTTAACTGCTTGCTTTTATCTTATCCCAAACACACATATGGAGTGTTTTAGAAAAAGTGTAAACATGAAATAGTTCCAAATTGGGGGGAAACCACTGTCGCCATGGAACGACAGTCTTCAGTTCACTAATAAATTGCAAAGAAGTCTGGAATACCTACTGTAATCCCGATTGTAGGTTCGCTTTTCCGATCAACTGAAATATTCCAGACGAGTGAAACTGAACATAGGCGATTTACTGTTTTAGTTTTAGACTAGTTCCAAGCCATAAAAGCGTCGAATTCCTTACAAGCTTATATTGGTGGCTTGAGAGCTTGGACATGCTAGATGTGCGGATATGTGCTTCATGGTGTGTGTGATGTGTGCACATTGTACACCAGAACACAAGCACATATCCGTACATCTAGCCTGTGCCCATGTGCCATTTGTGATGTGCGCACATTGTGCATTAGCACGCAAGCACATATTAGCATATCCAGCGTGTGCCCATGCGTTAAATGCGGCGTGTACACACTGTTTCACATCGTGTGCTAGCACACATACACATCTGAGAAAATCAGAAGACATACTTTTGTCTTAAGATACATAGACAGAAGCAGAGCAGAGTATTCCGAAGGAATTCGAACTAGATAAATAGGAAGTAACCAAGGATTCTGGGTAATTAGATTGGCAAAACCGGCCGGCACTATTCACCAAAGTGGTCAATTAATTTTCATTGTTTTTTCATTTTTTCTCATATTTATTTATTGGGGTTTATGGTCACATACTTATGTACAATGGCTAATCATGACCGCGACAGTTTTACGGGTGGAGGAAGCCGGAGTACCCGGAGAGAACCACCGAGCAACGACGAGCAACTGTCAGCTCCTCAATATTCTAACTCTGTTCAAGCTCCGCTCAAGCAGGGTTACAGCGGTTGAAGACATGTGCGCCATCGACGTGCAGTGCGCCTTAGTACACGGCGTCATCATGCCCCCACGTAGGCAATCGGGATAAAGTGCCTTGTCCAAGAACACAACGCGGGTCGTCCCGGACGGGGATCGAACTGGGGACCTCTAGAATAGAAGTCCAACAGTCTACCACTGAGCCACCGCGCTCCCATTTTTTGTGTCGTCGAGTTCGTTCCAAAGAGGGGTCATAACCTATGTTTTTCAGACAAAAACAATTTAAAAAAATAGTTATTCAAGAATTTTGTTTCCAATTGCCGTTTGCTTTTCAAGTAAGGTAAACACGCTAAAAACTAAAGTGTTAAAAACTACACTTGAAGTGCTGTATTTAACACTTACTAAGTGCTGAACTATCACTTTGTTCAAGTGTAGAACTTGACAGGTGTTACAATAATACCACTTGACAAGTGTAATGTCGCGACACTTAAAAGGAAACAACGCAGATGACGCAGATCAGGCTCGAACTCACGAGCCTGCGTTGTGTCCTTTTAATTATGTACCCACCAAGCGCAAATCAAATTATATGGACGATTCTGGAAGAACCACCAATGCTAGACACATGACACTGACACTTTCAAAGTGTTAAACTCATTCTAACTCTTAGGGTTTGATTTTAACACTCAAAGTGCAGTGCTTTAAGCACTCAGACATTACAATCGTCAGACATCTGAAACTTGAATAGATGGCACTTCCCATGTGTCTAGCATTGATGGTTCTTCCAGAATCGTCCATAATTTGATTTGTTAACCCATACAATACAGTAGTTCAAAAGTAACGGGTAATCGATCAATTACTTTTTGGATCGATCAAGATTTTAATCATTGATTAATCGATTAATAGGTTAACCGTTTCAGCTCTAAATTATTTATTACCAACAGCGACGAATCGACATCGAAGACGCTAATACATTCGAAAATGGCTCGACTGAAAAAATATTGGGGGAGGGGTCGCACACACCCTAATCCCCCTTAACAACGCACCCACACACTAAAAACTAAAGTGTTAAAACTGACACTTTCAAGGTGTTAAACCCATTCTAACTCTTAAGGTTTGATTTTAACACTCAAAGTGCAATGCTTTAAGCACTTAGACATTACAATCGTCAGACATCTGAAACTTGAATAGATGGCACTTCCCATGTGTCTAGCATTGGTGGTTCTTCCAGAATCGTGCATAATTTGATTTGCGCTTGGTGGGTACATAATTAAAAGCACACGACGCAGATGACGCGGATCAGCCTCGAGAGTTCGAGCCTGATCCGCGTCATCTGCGTTGTTTCCTTTTAAGTGTCGCGACATTACACTTGTCAAGTGGTATTATTGTAACACCTGTCAAGTTCTGGGATATCTACACTTGAACAAAGTGCAAGTTCAGCACTTAGTAAGTGTTAAATACAGCACTTCAAGTGTAGTTTTTAACACTTTAGTTTTTAGCGTGTGTATACGAACACGAACATTGATATCGATAAAGGTGTTAAATCAGTTAAAAATGCATTTGAAAAATATCCGGATGCTGAATGCCCGTGTGAACAAATTTTGGATCTTTTGGAGCTGAGCTTAAAAGGTAATGACTTGCAGTTCAATGGAGAATATTTTCTACAAATAATGGGTTGTCCTATGGGCAAAAGATTCAGTCCTAATTTTGCAAGCATTTATGTAGCGGAATGGGAGGAAAATGCCTTAAGCAAATGTGCAAAGCATCCTCTCGTATATCTCAGGTATTTAGATGACATTTGTATTATTTGGGAACATTCAAAAAAAAATTTTGATGAATTTTTAGAAATTTTGAACAATCACGATCCAAACATTAAATTAAAAGTTACTATCAGTGAAAGTTCTGTTGATTTTCTCGATGTGACCGTGTATAAAGGCAAGCTATTTCAGGCGTCCGTCCATTTAGATTATAAAGTATATTTTAAACCAACTGATTCACATCAATTGTTGCATACAAAATCATTTCATCCTCAACATACATTTAAAGGTATCATCAAATCACAGCTCATTCGATTCCTCCGCAATTCAAGTGATAAGGTAAATTTCAATGAGGCTTGTTCTACTCTATTTGGTGCTCTCAGATCGAGAGGGTACTCACTGCGCTTTTTGCGTAGCCCGAAATCCCAAACTCTGAAAGAGCTGGAAAGTCCAGCTGAAACTACTGATTTCGAACCACTGAAGATTGAACACAACAGACCGTTGCAGAATGGTAGTGGCGCGGTATTTAATTCCAAAAAGCTTCGTTGTAGATTGCATACTTTTATGCCTGATCAGAAAGAGGAATTTTCCTCCGAACAAACGCAAAATCATTATCAGATCCGTACCCCCCCCCCACCCCTCCATTGTGATTCACCAAATATTATTTACCTTATCACGTGTAAGCGCTGTCGGAAACAGTATGTTGGTCAAAGTCAAAATCCTTTCCGAGAATGTGTTACTAGACACAAACAGGAATAAAACATAATGCTGATGCCCAAGTAGCACAATATTTTAATCTTTCTGGCCATTCTTTGGACGATTTCGAAATCCATCCTACTGAACAACCACCAATTAAAGACACAGTAGAAGAAATGGATGAATTTAGAAAAAAAACGTGAAGCTTTTTGGTTCAATACGCTTCAAACCCTCTGGTCATTTGGTATGAACATATCAGAGGGAGAATGCGAAAGGAGGTCCATCATTCCTTTCACTTTAACATACAACAGAATGAATATCGAAATAGCAAAATGTTGAAAGATGAATTCAATTTAACCAATGCTAAATTAAAGGAACCTTTGAATCTTCGACCTGTCATCGCCTATAAGAAAAACAAAAGCTTGCGTAACATCCTTGTGAGGACTAAATTAGAGCCCATCAATGAATAACATCGATTATTGCCAGTCAGTTTAACCAGTTTCTAAGCTCATCACTTAGTTTAAACCAATTTTATGTAATTTTTTTGTCATGTTTGAAACCCATCAGTGTTCAGTAAATGAAAACAATTTATCAGTGGCATATTAAAAGAAAAAAACGTTTCAGTAGGAAATGTCTGTGCCAGTGCGATTTTTTAACCTAAAACACACACACACTCTCACACACTCACACCCACCCTCACCCCCCCCCCCCCCCCCCCCACCCCACACACACACACACACACAATATCCCAGGAATGCAGTTAAGCCTTTGTTGGCCTGGTTGGAGGAAGTAGCCCAAACACAGTTCACAAATATGGAAAACACAACTTACTGAGACTATTAATTTTGTTTTTTGTTCCCTTCTCGGGAAGTTATATTTACAAAGCGGAGAATTTATTATCACCCCAAGTTGGTGTTTTATTCCCTGTCATAAAATTGGCCCAATTTCAACGTGGTTCAACATCATGAATTCTTTGTAAACTGGAGCCAATACGTTTTTTACACTGTAACAGGAAAGCGTGGTGTGACTGCAATCGTACGATGTCCAGCTAAATTTAGAAATCACCAAATTAAGATCTTTGTTAGGATTGAGCGAACAACCAGTGCTATGCTCCGATTCACTTCGCAAATTCACAGATGGCCACAAAATGGGATTATGATCGGGTTAGTTAGGAACACGTTGTTGAACAGAAGTGTTGTCCGCCATCTTTAACGGGCGGACTTCTGTTGTCACACCCTGACTCTATTGTCTTTTCGGTTTATGCAAATAACTTGGAACACCTGACAGAACAACAGTCTGGGTGTTCAAGTGACGTCATTTGAATACCTCGGGTGCACAGTGTGTATCTGAGTCAGCGCGTTTTGTTGATTGAACGAAGGACAAGGTGCAAGCTACCAATCTCGCTGTCAGTAGTTCATGAATTTGAACAACCTGTCCCGTACTGGAACACACCGCCGCTGCGCGGTTCGGCGTCACTCAACGCACAAAACAGGTTGTTCAAATTCATGAAATATCTTTAGCCCGATTGATAACAGAGAACAGTGGCTCAAGTGCTAACTCCAGCTGTTCCAGTTAAATTTAGAAATGGAAAAACACAAAATCTATAAAAAAGATCGAAGAAACACGCTTGGTGGCCTGATTTGTTTCGGTTTCGAAATATGGTCACAAAAATTAACAAAAGCTAATAAGTGGTTTATTCAATGGAAACGCGACCAGGTTCCACGAAACCATAAACCGTAAATGGCAATACATTTCGCCAAAGAGCAACTGTAGATGACCATGTTTGTGTCACAGGCGCTCATCGCGTTAGCAGAATTTAACCCTTTGAACCCGAGACGCCGATTTTCCGATCCAAGGTACATCATGTATCATAATTCCATTAGTAGGGTGACTGTTAAGTGAATGTGTGGTATTTTCAAGGCTGTACGTTGAAAATATTATTTTGTCTACCCCTAAATAATAAATATGGACTCTTCTAATTGCTGCCACTAAATTGATGTGGATGATACAGGCTTGGCAATTTCAGGAGAGCGATTTTTTAGCTCTCCTTACTGCCCTCCTGAAAGAATTAAGGAGAGCGAAAAATTGCCCTCCTAAATATTTTGGTCTGGGATGATTGAGATTACATGTATTATGCTCACATTAAATTTTTGTTGAAAAGCAAAAATGTAATTTACCTTCGAAGTCACATAACATCACGTAATTTCATTTTGAAAGTGGTTTAGTGGTAAAAGGTAATGGCTGCAACTGTGTTTGGGTATTACTTTGTACATACCCAAACACAGTTGCAATCATTTGAAGCAAAATGGGTCACAGCAATATTTTTTCTGTCAGTTTCAACAACTGACATCACAGTTTGAAGGGTAATTATTCAAGGAATATTGGCACTATAATATACTACCGTTACTGCTATCCTGTCACTTGAAGCATGTGCACCAGGTTGTGACTGTAGATTCAAGCAGACCTGTTGCCCAAGAAAGTCATACGCCTACCACTACCACCTTCCACCCCCCTCCACCTCCACCCCCCTCTCCAACTTGGGCACACACACAGGTCTTGTCAGGTGTGTGTTCGGTTGTTGAGTGAGACATCTAGATGTCTAAGAGATTTCACTTTACCTTAGTAAAGTTAATAAAATCACTGATGATTTTAGTTTCAATGAGTTCGTTCAGCTGGATACTTAAAATGCTGTGTAAAGCTAATTGCTCTCCTAAGCTGATTGAGGAGAGCAATTTTTTTTTAGCTCACCTGAAAGTCAGGGTGAGCTTTTCTTATCACTTATCCGTCCGTCGTCTGTCGTCCGTCGTCCGTCGTCCTGCGTGAAGGTGGTGTTTGGGCCTCTTTCTCCTAAACCACTGGCCACATTTTAATTAATTTTCATGTAAGTAGTGGTTATATAGGGGCATTTTGATTTTTATGCAAATTAGGTTTCGGCTCATATTGAACAGAGGGGTGAGGAAAAAATGGTCAAATTTTTTGAAAATATTCTTCTAATGAACCACCCGTAGCAGAGACTTGATATGTGGTATACAGAGTCCTTTTGAGGTTTAGAATCAAGTTTGTTCAAGAGAAGTTTGTCGGGCATTATTTGCCTTCGTTATGGGAGGGTAAAAAATTTTGGCCACGCCTAAACATTTCTATTTTCAGAACTGTGAGGTCGATTTGAACCAAATTTGATATGGGATGATAATGGGTCATGAGTAGTTGAGTGATGCAAAAAAAAATTTTCTCATTGCCCCCATGGGAATCTCGGGAGCTAAAAATAGGGAAAACCTTAAAACTGCCATATCTCCAAAACTACACGGCACAGAGAATTCTTATTTTGTATAAAGCTTACTTTTATCCAGTAGAATAGAATGGTTAAAACAATCCCTACCGGTTTGATCACAAGGTACTTTTTTCAGGACTTTTGAAAAAGTGCCGAGTCAGCACTTTTTAACACTGTGGGCAATGGGAAAAACATTAAAAATCTTCTTCTCCAGATCCAGCAGGCAGAATCTTTTGATATTTTGGTATGCAACATTGTGGGATGGATCTGATTCAAGTTTGTTCAAATCGGCTCCCTAGATTCATATTTGGGCTCACCATAGAAGCTCGAATTCGAACTTAGTGCATTTCAGGCAAATTTCTTCAAAAATCTTCTTCTTCAGATCCAGCAGGCACAATCTTTTGATATTTGGTATGCAACATTGTGGGGTGGATCTGATTCAAGTTTGTTCAAATCGGTCCCCTGGATTCATATTTGGGCTCACTATAGAAGCCCGAATTCGAACTTAGTGCATTTCAGGTAAATTTCTTTAAAAAAATAATCTTCTTCTCCAGATCCAGCAGTCAGAATCTTTTGATATTTGGTATGCAACATTGTGGGTTGGATCTGATTCAAGTTTGTTCAAATCGGCTCCCTGGGTTTATATTTGGGCTCAGTATAGGATCCCAAACTTGAACTTAGTGCATTTCAGGCAAATTTCTTTGAAAATCTTCTTCTCAAGATCCAGCAGGCAGAATCTTTTGATATTGGGTATGCGCCATGCTCAGGGGGTGAGATTCAAGTTTGTTCAAGCCATGTCCCTATTTCCATATTTGGGCTCACTGTGGGAGCCCGAATGATAACTTAGTTCAAAATGAGGAATTTTCTTTAAAAATCTTCTTCTTCAGATCCAGCAGTTGGAATGTTTTGATGTTTGGTATGCAGCATCCTTAGGAGGTGAGATTCAAGTTTGTTCAAGCCATGGCCCTAGGTCCATATTTGGACTCACTGTGGGAGCTCGAATTGTGACTTAGTTCAAAATGAGGAATTTTCTTTTAAAATCTTCTTCAGATCCAGCAATCGGAATGTTTTTGATATTTGGTGTGCAGCATCCTTAGGGGGGTGAGATTCAAGTTTGTTAAAGCCAAGTCCCTGGGTTCATATTTGGGCTCAGTATAGGAGCCCGATTTCGAACTTAGTGCATTTCAGGCAAATTTCTTAAAAAATCTTCTTCTCCAGATCCAGCAGGCAGAATCTTTTGATATTTGGTATGCAACATTGTGGGATGGATCTGATTCAAGTTTGTTCAAATCGTTTCTCTAGATTCATATCTGGGCTCACTATAGAAGCCCGAATTCGAACTTAGTGCATTTCAGGCAAATTTCTTCTAAAATCTTCTTCTCCAGGTCCAGAATCTTTTGATATTTTGGTATGCAACATTGTGGGGTGGATCTGATTCAAGTTTGTTCAAATCGGCCCCCTGGATTCATATTTGGGCTCACTATAGAAGCCCGAATTCGAACTTAGTGCATTTCAGGCAAATTTCTTTAAAAAAATAATCTTCTTCTCCAGATCCAGCAGGCAGAATTTTTTTTATTTGGTATGCAACATTGTGGGGTGGATCTGGTATGCGCCATGCTTAGGGGGTGAGATTCAGGTTTGTTCAAGCCAAATCCCTGGGTTCATATTTGGGCTCACTGTGGTAGCCCGAATTATAACTTAGTTCAAAATGAGGAATTTTCTTTTCTTTAAAAATCTTCTTCAGATCCAGCAGTCGGAATGTTTTGATATTTGGTATGCAGCATCCTTAGGGGGATGAAATTTAAGTTCGTTCAAGCCATGTCCCTAGGTCCATATTTGGACTCACTGTGGGAGCTCGAATTGTAACTTAGTTCAAAATGAGGAATTTTCTTTTCTTTAAAAATCTTCTTCAGATCCAGCAGTCGGAATGTTTTGATATTTGGTATGCAGCATCCTTAGGGGGATGAGATTTAAGTTCATTCAAGCCATGTCCCTAGGTCTATATTTGGGCTCACTGTGGGAGCCCGAATAATAACTTAGTTCAAAATGAGGAATTTTCTTTTCTTTAAAAATCTTCTTCAGATCCAGCAGTCGGAATGTTTTGATATTTGGTATGCAGCATCCTTAGGGGGATGAAATTTAAGTTCGTTCAAGCCATGTCCCTAGGTCCATATTTGGACTCACTGTGGGAGCTCGAATTGTAACTTAGTTCAAAATGAGGAATTTTCTTTAAAAATCTTCTTCTTCAGATCCAGCAGTCGGAATGTTTTGATATTTGGTGTGCAGCATCCTTAGGGGGGCGAGATTCAAGTTTGTTAAAACCAAGTCTCTGGGTTCATATATGGGCTCCGTGTGGGAGCCCGAATTATAACTTAGTTCAATATGAAGAATATTCTTTAAAAATCTTTTTTTTTTAGATCCACTGGTCAGAATCTTTGGATATTTGGTATAAGCTTGTTGAAATCAATTCTCTGTGTTGATATTTAGGCTACCATGTCAGGTGAGCGCCCTCAGGCCCCCTGGGGCATCTTGTTTCTAATATTAATAGTACAATCTACATTTTGTATTCTAAATTCTGCTTGTACGATTTTTTTTCTAGTATTAATAGTATGGGGGCGCGGTGGCGTCGCGGTAACCGGTTCTCGTCATATCACCGAAGTTAAGCAACGTCGAGCGCGGTTAGTAATTGGATGGGTGACCATTTCAGCGTCTGATTCGCGCTCCCGCGTTGTGTCCTTGGGAAAGGCACGTAACCCCGATTGCCTACATGGGGGCACGATGACGCTGTGTACTAAGGCGTACTGCACGTCGATGGTACGCATGTCTTCAACCAATTTAACCCTGCCTGTGCCACGGTGCAGAGTTCAGAGTTACGAAGTTGGAGAGCTGACAGCTGCTCGTCGTTGCTCGGTGGTTCTCTCCGGGTTCTCCGGCTTCATCCACTCGTAAAACTGCCACCGACATGATATGACCCTGGCTGTTAATGTGTCGTTAAACCCTAATAAAAAAAAAATTACAAAAAATATTAATAGTATAATATACATTTTGTTCTTTAAATTCTGATTCAATGTTGATCGCCTGTGGTTTGTTTCCGAACAGTCTATATACAACAGCGCTTGAATAAATCGAGGGCCTTCCAACATGTGATTTTGTCTATGACACTGACGGAACGCTGTGGCTCAGTGGCTATAGCAGTGAACATCAAACCTAAAGGTCAACAGTTCGATCCTGACCAGTGGTAACTGCATTATGTCCTTGGGCAAGGGTCGCAAAACACTACATCCTGGTTGCCCAAGTAGTGTCGCCGTGTAATAAGGCGTACTGTCAGTCGATAGTGCATTTGCCTTCAGCTGTTGCCAACCCTGCCTGTGAGGAGTTGGTATTTTGAGGAGTCTCACAGTTGATTGGTGGTTCTCTCTGGGTTTCACCTTCAAAACTATCTGACACGATGTGACCTAGGCTATTAACTCTTTACCCAACGTAACGGCCAAAACCGACCAGCGCTATTCTCAAAATTCTCAAATTAATTTTCCGTATTTTTTTCATTTTTTGTCTCAAAAGCATAGATTATGACACCTCATTGGAACGAGCTCGTCGAGCTCGTTCCAATCAGGGGTCACAACCTATGTTTTTGAGATAGTTATTCAAGAATTGTTTTTACACGTGTCGTCTCCTTTTCATGTTAGGTAAAGGTTTAAAGTGTTGATAAATTCCAATAAAACAAACAAAACAAAAACAACGATACCGACATTCTTGAGTTCTCGCAAAATATGAAGCAGACATGCATTTAAGGCAGAGATCTCCGTGGGAACCCCGGGAAGTGAAGCTGTGCGTGTTTACTGTGCTAAACAAGCTCTGTTTTACTGGTAAAATAGGAATCAGTCACCAATGCTTGGGGTGGAAGTCCTCTAAAATGGGCAACATGGTTATAAACGTTTGGCTGGACTTGACTTTATCTCCATATTGCGGTCACGATTAGCCATTGTGCAGAAGTATGTGACCTTGAACACAAATAAATACATAAATTTGAGGCAGACTAGCAGGACCCAGTAACTTTACGGTCGACAGGCTCTACAACAGACGCAGTCGTGGGGTTGGGATGGGGAATATACCACTTTCGTCTAAGGGCATTCGTTGGATCTACGAGGAAAGTATTTTTATGCATTATGATAAATCTCGCGTCCTAGTGTAATCCAACCAAATTATAGCCAAGAGAAATCAAGCTAAGCTGTTCAGTATCGTGTATGATAACAAACAAAAGCGGACAGGAAATTTCGACCGGATCGCGACTATAGTACGTGGGTATCACTAAATCACCGCAGAGTGGAGATTCCACCCAAGCAATAATTGCAAATTTGTTGCAAAGCATAACCAGCACAAGCAAAGTTTCAGCCAATGGACCTCCGGGTTAAACCCGGAGGTCCATTGGCTGAAACATTGCGTGTGCTTTTTGTCGATATGGGGGGGGGGGCGCGGTGGCTCAGTTGGTAGAGGTGCAGGATGCAAGGCGAGAGGGCCTCGGTTGGAATCACACCTGCGGCAACCGCGTTGTGTCCTTGGGCAAGACACTTCACCCCATTGCCCACGTGGGGGCACGGTGACGCTGTGTACTAAGGCGTACTGCACGTCGATGGTGCACCTGTCTTCAACCAATGCTAACCCTGCTTGTGTGGAGTTAGTATGTTGGGGAGCTGACAGTTGCTCGCCGTTGCTCGGTGGTTCTCTCCGGGTACTCCGGCTTCCTCCACCCGTAAAACTGTCGTGGTCATGATTAGCCATTGTGCAGAAATATGTGACCTTAAACACCAATAAATAAATAAATATAAATAAATATTTTGTCGATATGTGCAAAATTTGAAAGTTATAGCTTGGGTGATACCTTCACTCCGCGGGTGATTTAGTTACAGTCCACTCTCCACGTACTGTATGTCGCAATTTGGTCGAAATTATCTCCTGCCCACCCTCCCACAACGCTATAGAATCTTATAAGTAGGAAAAATGCGAAAACATTGAAGCTCACATGTAACATTTATTAGCGCTATATGAGTGGTACCTTTATCAGTCTTCAAGCTTAATAAAGTATAACTTTCTGCACTGAGTGGTATACTTTTTCAGGCTCGAAGCATAATGACGAATTAAAGATACAGGGGAGAGGCGTATTTCGGTATGTCCGTGTCCAATGTCATTGTTTCTTAAGAATTTCGATACACGTGGTTCAAATTTTCGTCTGCCTCGAAAACTTTACGAATCTCCTCCAAAAATCTCTTGAATACGTAATTTTCGTTGTTTTTCGTGCTTCAGCCTTGATTTGGCAATAATTATTTCATGAAAACACCAACCGCCGTGCAAGTATCTTGCGATCAGATTGACATCCGATTGAGAAAAAGATCACAGTACTGCATGCAGATTTCAGGTCGTCCCGGGTGCTGGCGTCGCGGGATTCCCTCAGGGGAGTTGTTAAGGGGGATTAGGGTGTGTGTGACCCCCCCCCCCCGCTCCCAATATTTTTTTCAGTCGAGCCATTTTCGAGCGGATGAGAGTCTTCGATGTCGATTCGCCGCTGTTAATAATAAATAAATTAGAGCTGAAACGGTTAACCGATTAATCGATTACTCAATGATCAACATCTTGATCGATCCTAACAGTACTTGATCAATTATGCCGTTACTTTTGAACTACTGTATTATATGGGTTAACAAAGAAACAAACTTGTTCCAAAACAGGCAGACATTGTCACACTGACTGACATCAATTACATGAGACAGAGTAAAGCATTCAAGTTACTTGCCGACATACTTGTTTACTTGCATGATCATCATACTGTATCAGTAGCTGGAAATGGTCATTCTTAACCCTTTACCCATTGCGGGTAGCAGACGATACTTGCAAAATAAATTCATGAATTTACTAAAAATTTTCAATTTTTGTCTCAAAAACATAGCTTATGACCCCTCATTGGAACGAGCTCAACGAGCTCGTTCCAATGAGGGGTCATAAGCTATGTTTTTGAGACAAAAATTGAAAAAAAAAATGAATGGAGATTTTTGTATATAGGCCTAGTCGGTTTTGTTTGCTGCGTTGGGTAAAGGGTTCATGCTGTAAATCATCAACGGTATGGCAATTATTCAGATATCTATTCGGACAAGTGATTAATCCAAGGTTAATCCACGTGATTAATCGATCGAAAACCCCTTAACCGTTTCAGCTCTAAAATAAATAATAAAAATTGGTATAAATTCTTACAAGACTGTACATGTATATTTGGATACTTGGAATTATGTTACACACACAGTCTCTCTACAGATAGGGGTACGCTCATGTAGTACCAGATTCAGGATGGTAGGGGTTCAGTGTGACCAATTTGAAGTATCGTTAAGGCCTAAAATAGTTACAAATCTGCCCTCTCACGTGGTCATTTTGGCTGCCACATGCTCTCTTTTTATAACCAATGCAAACTTTAAAAAAATAATAATTAAATGGTTTATGTCTGATATTTTACCCAAGTTAAAAAAATTGCTAAATTTGTTCCTTGAGTGCAACAAGGATTTACAATGCTTTAGCATTGCGAAGCCTTCTCGCACTCAAGGGACGAAATACACCACCACCCATGCTATTCTGTATAGAATATGAGGCCTAAAACATAAAACAAAAAAAAAACAAGAATATGAACTTTTGATGGCAATGAAATAATTACAAAATCAAAAGATAAAATTAAAAACCGCCCGTCCAGATGTAATTTTACCAAAAAAATGGCATGAAAATTTACTTCTGGGGCCTAAGGTACGTGTTAATTTAATAAGAAAATACCCCTCGACTGCCACATGTATACGTTATTTATCCACAACTGAATTTCCAAGAAGTCTCGAGTAATTTAACACTAAACCTAACATGAAAAGCAGACGACAGTTGCAAACAAATTCTTGAATAACTCTTTTTTTTTCATTTTTTGTCTCAAAAACATAGGTTATGATCCCTCATTGGAACGAGCTCGACGAGCTCGTTCCAATGAGGTGTCATAACCTATGTTTTTGAGACAAATAATGAAAAAATAATGAAAATTAATTGATGATTTTTGAGAATAGCGCTGGCCGGTTTTGGTCGTTACGTTAGGTAAAGGGTTAATCATTACCCGGAATGACGAACATTCCAACTACACCACCAAGGCATGCTTTGATGGTATAGTTGGAATATCTTATCACTCGATACTTGAGCCATCTAATATGGGGCAAATCAGGCTTGCATACACCCAATTGGCCATTTTCGCAATGCTCCTGGATTCCCACTCAGCCCCGTAGCAACTTATTGATTGGCAGCGACCCCGAACATTTGTAACATCTTTTCCAATTGTTGACCATTCGCCCTATGAAAATTGTTTTACTTACCACCGTCACTATCAGATGGTCAAGTTTGTCCGCGAAACCACAGGCTGGAGACATTCCTAGCTAGCACATTGTAGTTGTAACAACGCCGTGGAAACCCAAATCTTACAAATTTCAAAACCTACCTCAACAATGACAAACGAATTATTCCCAAATTCTATGTGAACCACACATCGCGAGAAGCTCGAATTCTTCACTGCAGGCTCCGTTTAGAATTCAGTAATTTAAAGGATCGCCTATTTAAAAACCACATTTCCGATACAGCCTCTTGCAGCTGTGGCGACGTGAAACAACCGAACACCTCCTTCTGTTCTGTCCCTTATACAATGATGTTAGGAACACGACTCTTGGTGCTCTCAATTTCCCAATCAATGCAGACACTCTTATTTACGGAAGTGAATTTCTATCAGTGGATCACAAAATCAAACAATCTTCGAGACGGTACATCAGTTTATTCTCCGATCAAAAAGGTTTTAGTCTTGGCTTTCTCAAAATCGACTCTGAAGCTTATCTCATAAGTATGGAGCGAAGACGAAACGAGGCTGAGGCTCTGCCCCGCTTTGTTTATGCTTCTAGAAGTTAAGTTCATGACTATGTTTCACCTGCCTTCCTACTCATAGGCACTCCCACATCAAGGCATGCCTCATTGGATCGTATGTGGTGTCTGCCGACGACGCCCTTGCTCGAAACGTTTCGCAATGCACACTCCATCAGCTCAAAAAGTCATCTTTCTCTATCACTGTTCTGTTCATTTTGTCTCTGCTGTCTTCTAACGGCATTGACCATAGCCAAAGTATAACAATAGTACAGCTCCTTTACGACCAGAACCCATCACTCGGTGAGAACTGGCCAGCAATTACTTTACAACTCAAAAAGTGAGAAGTGAACATAAAACTAAACATGCATCCATGTTGGGTCGTGACCGTGTTGGCGTAATAGTGTATGTATAACTATCAGCCGCATATCATATATTTTTACAGAATATTTGACTGGAAACAGCCGAGTATAAGCTCTTTGGCTTGAGGCTGAATCCATTTCCTTAATAGTTGTATGTTTCTATTGAATTGTGAAAAAAATGTACTTTCATACTTTGGAAATAAATACTGTCTAAATAAAAAGTTGCCTTTTTAATGTGGACACTTTAAGTTGACATCGTAGTTAGATGTCAACTTAAAGTCCTTGTACTAGTCTTCAAGTGTCTTAATAACCGGCCAGCGCTATTCTCAAAACTCGCCAGTTAATTTTCATGATTTTTTCATTTTTTGTCTCAAAAACATAGGTTATGCCCCCTCATTGGAACGAGCTCGTCGAGCTCGTTCCAGTGAGGTGTCATAACCTATGTTTTGGGGACAAAAAATGAAAAACATTAGTTATTCAAGAATTTTTTTTGCAAGTGTCGTCTGCTTTTCATGTGTGGTAAAGGGGTAAACACCAAAAATTAACAGCAGCGATACCTTGATTTTTTCACTTGAGAAACGAGGAAATGAGCTCTTAGTAGTTCATATTTCACAAATTTCCCTGGTAACCCCCTCCCGCACTCTCCCGCGGGTTTGACTATGCATAGCGAGCCGCCAAAGGCGACAGTGCTATCCCCTACAAACTCCCGTTTGCAATCCCCCCTCAATATTGTAAGCCTCCTACGCCCTGCACAAGACTACAGCGTTTGGAAAAGTTGTTGAATGGTGCAAGATAGATGTGTTGTCGTAACGTTTTCATAAAGTTACCACGGCGTCAAATAAAACGTTGTTAACCCTAAAGACAAAGGGCATAATTGTGACTTAAGTTGACCATTTTACTGCCATGCTGTCTCTGGGGAAACTTGCAAGTTACATTCTAAGTGTCCTGGCAGTTGTTTCTATACAAGTCTTGTTTGCCCACTTTACCATTTACCAAACGTAACGGCAAAACCGGCCAGCGCTATTAACAAAAATCGGTAAGTATTTTTTTTTATTTTTTTTTAAATTTTTTGTCTCAAAAACATAGGTTATGACCCCTCTTTGGAACGAGTTCGTCGAGCTCGTGCCAATGAGGGGTCATAACCTATGTTTTTGATACAAAAATTGGAAAAAAAAATAGTTTTTCAAGAATTTTGTTTGCAAGTGTCGTCTGCTTATCATGTTAGGTAAAGGGTTAAGGTACACTTCATTGTTAACTTTGCATCTCCCGATTCTATACAGAACATCGTTGCAGTCAAAATCAAATTTATGGAAGCCTGTCTCTGTAAATTTTGATCATTTCATTGTCTGGGTGTGTCTTTTTGTTATATTTCGTACACTGGTGAAGGTCGTCGGTAGATCGAAAACTCAATACATGTATTCGTGGTATGGTTAAGTGCTTCATTTAGACAACTATATTTACCTACAATATTTGAACCGGTCCAGGATCGTGATACGATCTGAATTCATGAAGAAGAGAGTTGCTCGGTGAATTTGTGTGGTACACCAATCAAGATTTTCAACGTGCAGCCACAAGGCTGCACGTTGAAAACATTGATTGGTCTCCTCTAAATATAGACTCGACCAGTTGATGGCTCTAAACCCGTATGGAATATACCATCAGAGTCCAAAGGGTTAACGTTTTCTAGTGCTGTGTTATGATTTGAACATGCTCAGAGCCATGATGTTCCTAATCCCCATTCTCTAAGCTCCAAAGTATACTTCGAGAGACTTTTCCAAAACCACGACTTGGAGGTGAACTCAAAGACTGTGATAATATCGTCGTGAGGCGCAGCTGGAGAAAACTGGCTCCATAAAACCATCTGTCGACTTTAAACATTTATTTACATTCACTGGCGGTAACCGACCGCGTTTCTCTCTTAGTCGACAACCAAACTACTGGTTACAGATAAAAACATACGTTATATAACAAACAGGTACTTATAACATTCAAACTGAAATTCAAAGCAATAATTATAGCTTATATTGAAATAGAAGGAGTTGATAAGCAGTATAGAAATCCGAAAAATTCAAAGCAATAATTACAGCTTATTGAAATAGAAGGATCTGACATTACAGCTTATTGAATTTTCGGATTTCTATGCTGCTTATCAAATCCTTCTATTTCAATAAGCTGTAATTATTGCTTTGAATTTTTCGGATTCCTGTGCTGCTTATCAAGTCTTTTTGTATCCGATTTCTATGATAAGCAGCATGTAACTCTTATACACGAAGGACCATTCGCTGATTTTTAGCTTATGCATACATTCTGATATATTCGGCACTACTCAGAAAAACACTGTAATTACTCCCCAGTCACTTTAACCCTTTACCGAATGTAACAACCAAAACCGGCCATCGTTATTCATAAAAATCGCCAATAAATGTTCAATATTTCTTCATTTTTTGTCTCAAAAACATAGGTTATGACACCTCGTTGGAACGAGAGCGTTCCAACGAGGGGTCATAACCTATGTTTTTGAGACAAAAACGAAAAAAAATAGATTTTCAATATTTTTTTTTTTTTTTTTTTTTTTTGCAAGTGTTGTCTGCTTTTCATGGTAGATAAAGAGTTAAAAGCCTAGATTTCAAACTTGGACTTGTGTCACACAGTCGGACATACAAATGAAAGTCAGTGGTTCCCGATTCCGGACATAACTGTTACTTATTCCCGACTCTGATATATTCGGCACTGGTCAAACACTGTAATTACTGCCGAATCACTTTAACCCTTCACCCAACGTAACGACCAAAACCGGTCAGCGTTATTCATAAAAATCACAATTCAATTTTCATTATTTTTTCACTTTTCATATCAAAAACATAGCTTATGGCTCCTCTTTGGAACGAGCTCGTGTGGGTCATAACCTGTGTTGTCGTAACCAGTGACGTCAGCCTTTCGTGTTATCTAAAGGGTTAACGATTATAACTTGTACGTTTTCATTCAAAAATTTTAAAATACGACGTTCCATATTTGTCCCTCAGAATTTCCATAGAAAATCAACCTATAACAACACGCATTTCGTTCTATGGACGGAAGCGCTTGTGGGTCGGTCGTTGTTTTTTGCTCGATGATGACACCATTCAATGAACTGTGCATAACGTAAGGTATGAAGCGTGTCTTCTTGCCGCCATACATAATTAAATGAGTTTTATTCCGGCAGTACCAATGTCGTAAAATTTCCTGAGATAGCAGTTTTGTCGGTGTTCATATAACCCTTTACCCAATGAACCGGCCACATCCGACAGCGTAATATGTAAATTCAGCAGATGAAAAAATATTATTTTTAAAAAATTTCAACAAAACCATATCATGTGACCCCTCTTCGGAACGAGCTCGTTCCAATGAGGGGTCACATGATATGGTTTTGTAGAATTTCTTTTTTAAATTTAAAAAAGTGATATTTAAAATAATAAATTTTGAAATCGTCTGCGTTGGGTAAAGGGATAATGCAGAGATGGTGCCGAATACACTGCGGGCGGATAGGAACAAAATGTTCGCAATTTTACCTCACCAGCCGCCATCTTGCAAGATCACTTTTGCATGACTTTATAGTCTTTGATAGATCTGTAGGTTTTTAAATTTCTTGTTCGGTTTCGGTTTGGTTTTTCAGGTGGAGTAAAACCTCGGTTCGGTTTTCGGTTTGTTCATGAGGCCAAAAAAAAATTCAATAAAACTCATTCTTATGTCCGGAGTCATAACTGAATGGCAGTGAAACTGAGTGAAACTCAATGAATGCCCGAAATAAGCTATAATACATGAAGAATCAGGAAGGCCAATATAATAATTACCTAAATATACAGAACTTTTATTGTGCTTGGCCATTTTTCGAGGTCTGACTCCTACACGCAACTTGAGGAAAGCTGCAAACACAACTAAACTGAAATGTCGGAAATTCACAGAATGTAGCCTTCCCAGAGTAGTGAGAGTACCCAGACACTGCCAATGGCAGTGTCTGGGTACTCTCACTACTCTGGGATGGCTACATTCTGTGAATTTCTGCAGCAAGAGAGTATTTAATAAAAAACGAAAAACCTTAGATTACGGGATGTTGACGGTTTCGGTTTCAGTTTTTTAAAAAAACTCGGTTCGGTTTCGGTTAACCTACAGCTCTAGTCTTTGACTGGATGTCCAAATCTGACATTTCCGATTTTACGTGATCCACCAACAGAATGATCAAATCAGTGACACACACGATATCCTTGACATTTTTTCATGGACATTGTTGCTGGGAAATTACTTCAATCATGACAGATCGGGGTGGACACCATAAGAACGCAGGAAGTCCGTACGTTGAAAATGCTAGCTGCTATTCAGGAAATCATGTGGGGGATGCGTGTATACTTGTCACACGAATGGATCAAAATAGTTTGTAGCGAGCGGAGATAGTCGTGGAGAATGATATAAAAACTTGAAGAGATTGTAGTTGGAGGAGAGAATAAGAAAACGCCTGGAAAAGTTACAAGAGTCAAAACAAAATAATGTCATGGGATTTGCCCTTCTCCGCAATGGGATTAACATCAACAAACAGTTTATAGATTTTGGGAGGTGAATCGACTGTTCGTTAGTATTCCACCTGGGAAAACTAAATCTTCATTGCTCGCGGCGATCCGATGCGACTTGGATTGACAATACTACTTTTTTATTATCGGTGATCATTTTAGCGGCCATCTTGGCTCGAAAGACATCATAATTATTCGGAATGCCAATTTTTGAGCCCTTGTACTCAAAATTACTATTTATTCGTGATGTATTAGGTATATGTTACAATTTCAAGATTTAGAATTCCATCTTGGACTCTTGAATTCTGAAGTTTCCCCCAAAGTAGATTTTAGTGAATTTTGTGTTTGCTCTCATCGGGATATTTCTGCACACAATGAGAGGCGGAGTGGCCGTATGGTCTACTGGGAAATTTCCCAATCGGCTCTCTGTTGCATGTCCCCCAGGGCCCCAAAAATGATGCAGCCCAACACCTGTTGGTGCATGAAATTTCGGGAAATGACCAAAAGGCGAAAAGGATCTGATTGCACAGACCGTGGATTTATTGAAACGCCATCTACATACAGTTAAAACTAGAAGTCCTGTCATGAAATGCGCAGAAATAGCACGTCGATCTGCGCGTCGTTATGACCATAGTAAGGCCATCAAATTCTGTACATATGGCCTGTGCACAAGCAATGTTTCAGCCAATGGACCTCCGGGTAACCCGGAGGTCCATTGGCAGAAACATTGCATGTGTTTGCTATGAGTAACCAGGAGAACCTACCGTGCTTTGGATGCCACTCGATATGACAATTGCCCGCAATTCCTGCGCGCAATTAAGCCTAGATAAGCGCACATTTCATGACAGGACTTCTAGTTTTAACTGTATGTGGACTGCCATTGGCATTTCGATATACCAGCAGTCTCGTCTGGCATTCATCAGTTATATGCAAGGAAACAGCATTTTCTCGGTTCGAGAAATCAAAATTTTCTCCCATTGTGTCGATCTATGTTCGGTCCGATGAGTCCGGGACCTTTTTTGGTGCAACCATTTTTACCAAATGAGCGACAAAGATGATACAAAAATGCAATCGAAATGCTCTCTTTGTGAACTGCCACTGATCGTCCAGATGCAGCGTTCATTCAGTTCGAAATATCGAAATTTTGTCTGGGTCCTGACCCTCTAGGTACATTTCCTGGCAACTTTTCTTAGCCTAGTTCGCACCTGTACACAATGACACGAGTCCTAGCTTGATAACAATTTCTTCAAAGTCCAAACCTCCAACGAGCACACTAAAATGCTCATCCGAGCCAGTTTCTTTGAGCCGCGTAGGGGCGCTTTTTAATTTTGCTATTTCTTGTTGTCGAAACAGCGAGTAATTCAAGTCTGTTGAAAAAAATATCGCGATAAAGTCGTTCTGGAGTCTTTGACCTCTGTCCGTTTTAAAAGTCGCTAGTAAGGGAGGTTTGCACTGTTACATTTTCCCAGTGTCTCTAATTCCCTCCACTTGTTCTAGCTGATGTCTTCTCAAGGTACCAGAAGCAATTCTGGGCGGTGGGCGCAAAACTATAAAAGGGAACCGAGCTCTAAGCATCTGTAAGCATCCCTCTCGCATCAGGTGCTCGGTCAAAAATCACCGAACGAAAACGCGCACTGCTACATAAACTTCAATTTCCCAGGAAGAACCCACTGATTCTAAACTCCCCCAGGCAGAATCGCACCTCGACAAAACTCCGCTTCTGTTTGGGTAGGATTTTATCTGTAAAGTTTTTCGGAAGTTTACCCCGACAAGAGACGATCCCGGTTATTTGGCACCCAATAGCCATAAATGTTCTGGCGTCATACCAACTTTTTACATGGAAAACTGAAGAAACCCTTTATAGCCTAGTTGGTATGGCAACAGAGAATGTATGGCTATGGTTAGGGATCGACTCTTGTCGGGGCCAACATTCGAAAAGCTTTACAGTTTTCAGTTCAGTGGCTTGGACCCAGCTCTATGACTAGTGAAATTCCTACTTGACAACAAAAGCGATATAAAACTAAATTCAAGCACTTGCATCTTCACAGATATTCCATTAATTGAGATTCCCGTGTGACTATAGACTATTCTATGTACACGTAAAGCACCCAAAACATGTAGCAAAATACACAATCCACTTTTAACCCTTCACCTAACATGAAAAGCAGACCACACTTGCAAAAGAAATTCTTGAATAACTATTTTTTTCATTTTTTGTCTCAAAAACATAGGTTATGACCCTTGGTTGGAACGAGCTGGACGAGTTCGTTCCAACGATGGGTCATAACCTATGTTTTTGAGACAAAAAATGAAAAAATAATGAAAATTAATTGGAGATTTTTTAGAATAGCACTGGTTGGTTTTGACCGTTACTTTGAGTAAAGGGTTAAATAGTACAGTGCGCAAAATGGATCATTTGCACTTTTGTTTCAAACACCTCAGCAAACAGAATAGGATAGAGATAAAACCCTTACATTGTGTGCACTTTTGAATAATGATACAGTCCAAAGAACTCCTTGCCCCCCCCACCCCTCCATCATCCCACCTCCTTTCTCCAAGTTTGATTACAATCCTCTCTTTCATCCCCCCCTCTCTCTCTCTCTCTCTCTCTCTCTCTCTCTCTCTCTCTCTCTCTCTCTCTGACGATTTTGTCCTTAGTTCGTCCCCTTTTCTAGGTATTTGATCTCTAGTGAGTAGTTCTCCATTAACTCTCTAACTTCTATAACTAACCCTTTCCATTCTATTTAGATATTAGAGCTTCAAATATTGTGTAGAACGACAGCTTCCACCACTGACTGTCGGGAATATTAATAAAAAAGTTGATGCCTCACAGTTTCCCCTCATCTATCGTGTCTTTGACACTTACCCACTCAAGAGATAATTACTACACGAAGTGACCCTGGATGTCGAAAGTGCCGTTAAACCCCAATAAAAAAAACAATCCTGGTTGCTAACACAGCCTTCCAGTTTGCAGCATTGTTCGGCCCAGTCATATTAAGAGAGCTAAAAATGTTTATTCAGTCTTCGGGCGATTGAATTGTTCTCTCATGTTGTTTATTAACTTTTGATCTTTGTGGGGGGGGGGGGGGGAGGAGGGGGCGGTGGCTCAGTTGGTAAAGGTGCAGGCTGCAAGCCGAGAGGTCCTCGGTTCGAATCTCACCTGCCGCAACCGCGTTGTGTCCTTGGGCAAGACACTTCACCCCCATTGCTCACGTGGGGGCACGGTGGCGTTGTGTACTAAGGCGTACTGCACGTCGATGGTGCACCTGTCTTCAACCAATGCTAACCCTGCTTGTGTGGAGTCAGTATGTTGGGGAGCTGACAGTTGCTCGCCGTTGCTCGGTGAATCTCTCCGGGTGCTCCGGCTTCCTCCACCCATAAAACTGTCGCGGTCATGATTAGCCATTGTGAAGAAATATGTGACCTTAAACTCCAATAAATAAATAAATAAATAAATAAATAAATTGATCTGTGGTGAGTTTAAACACTAATCTCGACTAAAATTAAAGATTGGACTGAAAAGGAAAATCAGTTATTTACAAATTAATTAGAATTAACCCTTTACCTAACACGAAAAGCAGACGACACCTGCGAACAAAATTCTTGAATAACTAAATATTTTCATTTTTTGTATCAAAAACATAGCTCATGACCCCTCATTGGAACGAGCTCATGTAGCTCGTTCCAATGAGGGGTCATTAGCTATGTTTTTGAGACAAAAAATTAAAAAGTAATGAAAATTGAATGGTGATTTTTGTAAATAGCGCTGGCCGGTTTGGCCGTTACGTTGAGTAAGGGGTTAAGTGAGCAAGATGAGGCTTTCTCGACCTTATCAAACTTCGTCCCAGATTCCAAAACTTTGGACGTTCCAGGCTGCAAACTGATGGAAAAGGGTAGAATTGTCGCATTTTCGTCTTTTATGATGTACAATTGTAGAGACGTTAATAACCCGAAAGATATTCCGATGGTTATTGAGGATTTCGTACTCCACTCAGCCCCAACGGCAATGAAGTATGAAGCTGGAGTTCCCTAAAGATGGAATGTCTGATCCTACCCGTTGGAAAGTTTCCAACCGAGTTGGTTTGGTGTTATTGAAGCTGCAATTGAAATTTAAAAAACAACCCCTTCCATTCAAGACATTTTGGACACGATTCTTCATATATGCATCGCCATTTCGATTATTTTCCATTCGATTTGGATTTCATCTACAGTTGTACAACAATATTTGTCGGAACTCGGAAGTGAGCGGCCATGCTGTGATATCATTTTCATCGCCATACGTGGTGCCATTGTGCATGCGCAACGTCTATTGTTAGATTGATACGTGTTTTAGACGTCCATTTTGTTTCCTGGCGGCCGCCATCTTGGTCCCTTTATGATAATACGTGGTTACTATGGGTGCAAAGTCGGATAATAGGGTAGGGATGTTCGGAGGGTGTGCTCGATTCAATGGGATGATATAGAAACACCAAAAACGGCCCAACAATGACTAAAATCACCTAAATGATCACAAAACTGCCTCGAATATCAGACGAGGACTAGCATGGTACCTGTCTGGGATTCAGCAAGATGGGACGATTCCGGGAGTTACGCCAAGAGAACTATAAACTCCGCGCACCTCCTGAATCTGCCCTGGGCGTGATGAGTTCACCCCTTTTCACATTGAATCTGATCTTACACGTGTTCAAATAAGGTTTGGGATGAGTCTTGAATGAAAATTAACCCTTTACCCAACGAATCTGCGTAATATGCAAAATTCAGCAGTTGAAAAAATATTATTTTTCAAAACATTTCAACAAAACCATATCATGTGACCCCTCGTTGGAACGAGCTCGTCGAGCTCGTTCCAACGAGGGGTCACATGATATGGTTTTGTTGAAATTTTTTGAAAAATTTGAAAAAATGATATTTAAAATAATAAATTTTGATATCGTCTGCGTTGGGTAAAGGGCTAAAAGTAAAATGGCATACCAAGTCAAATGGGTATATGATGTAAACAAACTCATCAATTCATGGGGGAAAACTTGAAATAACCCTTTACCTAACATGAAAAGAAGACGACACTTGCAAACAAAATTTTTGAATAACTAATTTTTTTCATTTTTTGTCTCAAAAACATGGGTTATAATCCCTCACTGGAACGAGTTCGTTCCAAAGAGGGATCATAACGTATCTTTTTGAGACAAAAAAATGAAAATATAATGAAAATTAATTGGCGATTTTTGAGAATAGGGCTGGCCGGTGTCAGACCAAAGCCAGCCTAAATATAGGGGCAAGGGGCCTCATATATAAAGATATTGTAAGTTCAAAAGATATTCCGCATGAAGGCGAAAAACCTACGTGAATTGCACTTCTCTGTGAAGCTGGACATGGAAAAAACACACGTGGTGTATATCCAGCTTCAGCGCAGGGACCCAGGGGAGAAACGGTATGTTAGAAAAGGTCTTATCTCATTTAAGTTATACAGTAGTCGCGAGTCTTACGAGACGTAATCGGTTGGTGGCAGGATATCGTCACGGCCAATTGAGAAACGAGATTCCAAAAGATAGAAATGTCTGTCGTGTCGTCACCTGATCATTAGTATAGCAATGAGTGGCAGGAACGAATCGGTTCTCTCGACAAGTGAAATCACCGTTATGTCAAGCACGAGATGACTTGTATTGATTCTGCCTCGATATACGTCATCTCCCACCGTTTTGGCAGATGGACAGATGAGCGCCTGTCCACCTGGCAGTTTTGGGTAAAAAGTATATATACCTTGAAGAGCAGAGCATTAGGCACACACTTGGGGTCCCACACACGTTGGTGAAATCCAGGGCAGGCGGACTCTGTTTCCTGGCATAGGGGTACCTTCGATCACAGGACCCTGAAAGGGCTGGAATCGCCAGACAGGGCATTCCACGATTGGTTTAGTTTAAGGTTGATAGGCGACTACAGTGCCAAATTCGTCGAGAAGGAAAACATAAGGTGAAACTTTAAAGTTTAAATTGTCGAGTAGCAGGTATCAGCCTGCAATAGTCAGAAGTGTAGGTTAATTGTATTGTGCGTATTAACCCTTTGAAGCGTCAGACTGATTGCGTTGGGAGTAGTTTGTTTTGCTGTCGAAGCATCGCAATACCGACTGGAGATCGGTGTGAGTGACAATTTCGCCCTAGCACAAAAAGGGGCATTTGTGAATCGTGAATTCAACCAGGAACAGTGAACATTTCAATAGGACTTTCACGGAAGACTTTCAAAAGGCACATAAGGTATGAGTAGACAATATCTGACCCAAATCAGAAGTACGGTGACTTTATAGATGACAAACATTGCTGGTCGGAACCCTCTGACAGCCAGAGGTACAGTTACGCACAGACGTTGACATTTGAGCCTAAGCGGGTGAAGCTCTTATGGCGAGCTCACGGTAATAACATTTCAGATTTGTGAAGCTCTTATGGCGAGCTCTCCGTAATATAATTTCAGATTTGTGAAGCTCTTATGGAGAGCTCGCGGTAGTAACATTTCCAGTGTGTAGACTATAGTGCCAGTACAGGGCTATAGAATGACTATATAATTGTTGAGAATTATTTAACCCTAGCAACCCATTTTCTGTGAAAAGAATCGAATTGTTGATTGTTGAAATATTGAAACGGCTTTATTTTTATGTGTAAATAAAAGAATCGTTGTTACTTTAAATCATTCTTTCCATTACACAGCCTGAAGTGATTAGGAATCACACCTAACGGAAATCGAACCTATTTCAGGCCAATTTGGCAGAGAAGGAATCACGGCGTCGGTCTAACTCAGCTCCCAGCGCCGAGTTCGCGACACTTGGATTCCGACCCTCCACGTTGGTCTAATTTTCCCGCAATTTCACCAGCGGGACTAAATAACCCCACGTCAGCCCAGGCCTTACGGGGCCTCAGGTGTCCTGACAGCCGGTTTTGGCCGTTACGTTGGGTAAAGGATAAACTTACCTCAATTTGGCGTACTTATAGGAGTGACACTTTGAAAACTAACTAACGGTGGCACCATACCATGATTTTTGCACTCTGTGACATCGGTAAACTTCGCAGCAACACACACTAGATCACCAATTGGCCGATCCTATCTTAACAAAAGTTGAAAAGCAGATTGTAAACCACTTCCTCATAAATAACCCCACCACTCATGTAGCACAACTCGGAAATAGAAAAAAGCGCAATGTCATTTTAACAGAACTTAGAAATAGCGAAAATGCAATGTCACGGTTTCAAGTCAATCCTATGTGTAAAACTAGGGGAAGTGACAACCGTTACTTTTTCCCAGATCCTTAGTTGCCATTCGTTATCAACCGATAAAATCTGTTACGGTTGTCCTAATATTGTGCTTTGATCACCTCAACGAAATCTTGTGCCACACACAGGCCGCTCACTTCCGAGATCCAGTTCCTTAGTTGACATTCGCTATCAACGGATAAAATCGGTTGATAACGAATGTTGAACAAGAAACTGGGAATAAGTAACGTTTGTCCCAATACTGTGCTTTGATAACCTTAATGAAACCTTGTGTCACAGGCGGCGGACACAGGGTTGGAAGGTCGTTTAAGTGACACGTGTTCCCTTACTTTTTTTCCTCAGACCTGTTACGTGATTAGACACAGTTTAACCCTTTATCCAACGCAGACGATATCAAAATTTATTAATTTAAATATCGTTTTTTAATTTTTTTCGAAAAATTTCAACAAAACCATATCATGTGACCCCTCATTGGAACGAGCTCTACGAGCTCGTTCCAAAGAGGGGTCACATGATATGGTTTTGTTTAAATTTTTCGAAAAATAATATTTTTTTCAGCTGCTGAATCTGAATATTACGCGGGAGGATGCGGGCGATTCGTTAGGTAAAGGGTTAAAAACTCGAGTGCATGCAAATGTGTCCTGTAATCTACCCAGGCGCATAGCGAGGTATATTTGTTGGAAGGTGGGGGGGGGGGGGGGCAGAGATCTTTTTTTTGGGGGGGGGGGGGGAGGCTAAGCATATCCTAGCAAGGCATATCACGAAGTTTGAAGTCATGGGTTGGGAAAAGGTTTGGACGTGATGTCCGTCTCGAGTTGATGCAGCTGGGAGAGGAAGAGAGATTTCTCTTTCAAAAAGTAAGGGACTGGGCCACCCGGAGAAAATGGGGTGGGGGGGGGGGCAATTTGAAGCTCCAAAGAATGTCAATTTTCACCAAACGTGGAATGACATCTGTAATATCATTAAATGATGGCTTCTGCAGATCGTAGAATTCGGGATTTTTAGGAGGGGGGGGGGGGGGGGCTTTTTTATGCCAGGCAGCCCCACACCACTCCACCCCCATGCCTACGTCAGTAGTAGTGTATGTTCCCCTACAGGGATGGTCAACAGGATCTCATTGTAGGATCTCATGTGACGTCATAGTCACGTGACCTAGTGGCGCCATGTTGTGTTGTCATGGTAACCTGCGTGAGCGGCCATCTTGTGACGTCATCTCCATAGTGATACGTGGTGTGAGTGCGCATGCGCAGCGCGTGTTGTTAGGGTGATACGTGTTTCCGTCGTCAATTTTGTGTACTGGAGGCCGCCATCTTGGTTTCTATGGTAGCACGTGATTCCCATGTTACCCAATTTTTCTGCAATAAGACGGGGTATGTTCGGAGGGTATGTTCGATTGAACAGGAGTATTTTCCCGATTCGTAGAATTACCACAAACAACCCGACAATCTCTCCAAATCACCAAAATCCACCCAACTTTTACTATTTCGAATTCTTTCAGAATTCTCTGCTTCTCTCTATATATGTAATAGTTTATGTCTACCTAGCCATGCTCCTTTGTTCTGGAGTAGCATGGAACAGTTTTGCTTATTATTACTATATTTAGCAATTTCTGGTCTATTCTTGTTAGTTCTGACCCAATTCCAAGTACTCTTGTTGTTTCATATATCTAGATCATTTATAACCAATCCGATTGCTTAATTTCCCATAGTCTGTATGCAGAGTTATCTCCCTTCTGCATTATAAAAGCCTATATCCAATGGCAATATCTCCAGGCACCCCAATTTTAGCACCCCTTTTTGAAAACACCTTTGGCTATGGAATCCCTTTTTTGTCATATGTGCTTATGTGAAAAAGCACAATCTGACACAATGTGGCCTAGCACAAAGGCACATACTTTATGTGCCGATATGTGTTTATGTGAAAAGGCATAATGTGACGCAATGTGCCCTATCACATAGGCACATACGGGTATCTGAGGATACCTTTGGCCTGGTATTGTATTATTTGAGGATACCTATCGAGGATACCTACTGGAGAATCCTTTTTGTCATATGTGCTTATGTGAAAAGGCACAATGTGACACAATATGCCCTATCACATAGGCACATGCTTTATGTGCCGATATGTGCTTATGTGAAAAGGCACAATGTGACACAATGTGCCCTATCACATAGGCACATACGGGTATTTGAGGATACCTATGGCCTGGTATTGTACTATTTGAGGGTACCTATCGAGGATAGCTTTTATAAGATACTTATCTGAGGATACTATATAGGCTGTACATATCCCTATAGGTATCTTGCTTGCCCTTAGTACTATTAATCCACCTGATGCTTTATGTTATCCTATGACTGGTATAGGTAGTATGCAATGCTAGGCATGGGGGTATTGTGGGTAGGGGTACTGCCTGGTAGTTTAGAACGGTACTATAGTATGGCGGTATATACACCTACAGGCCCCTGTTAGTGCTTGGTACTATTAACCAACCGATTGCTTTGTTTTATTATATGGCTGGTATATGTAGTACGTTATGGTAGACCTAGTGATTTTGTGTTTATATGTACACACTGATGGAACATTTTGAAGGCCTGGGCGAAGGTATAGCTAGGAAGTAGTGGTACAAGTCAATATTAATGGATGGTAGTTTAGTCAATAGTACTGGTACAAGGCCGCAATGGAACAAGACTGTTGTAGAAGCTAATGATAGGACAGATAGGCCATAGACAGTAGTGGCCTTGGGGTTTTGGCGACAAGATGGAAACGGAATCTCATTTGTGGAATCACTTTTTTGGAATCCCATTTGTGGAATCCCTTTTTTGGAATCCCATTTTCTGCAATGAGGATAAGAGTCGTATTAAAAATCCCTCATTGAGGGATTTTTATTACGACTCTTATCCTCATTTCAGAAAAAAGGGATTCCACAAATGGGATTCCTAAAAAGGGATTCCGCAAATGGGATTCCTTCTGGAGAATGAGGGATTTTTAGTACGACTCTTATCCTCATTTCAGAAAATGGGATTCCAAAAAAGGGATTCCACAAATGGGATTCCGTTTCCATCTTGTCGCCAAAGCTTCAAGGCCACTACTGTCTATGGCCTATCTGTTCTATCATTAGCTTCTACAACAGTCTTGTTCCATTGCGGCCTTGTACCAGTACTATTGACTAAACTACCATCCATTAATATTGACTTGTACCACTACTTCCTAGCTATACCTTCGCCCAGGCCTTCAAAATGTTCCATCAGTGTGTACATATAAACACAAAATCACTAGGTCTACCATAACGTACTACATATACCAGCCATATAATAAAACAAAGCAATCGGTTGGTTAATAGTACCAAGCACTAACAGGTGCCTGTAGGTGTATATACCGCCATACTATAGTACCGTTCTAAACTACCAGGCAGTACCCCTACCCACAATACCCCTATGCCTAGCATTGCATACTATCTATACCAGTCATAGGATAACATAAAGCATCAGGTGGATTAATAGTACTAAGGGCCAGCAAGAGACCTATAGGGATATGTACAGCCTATATAGTATCCTCGGATAAGTATCTTATAAAAGGTATCCTCGATAGGTATCCTCAAATAATACAATACCGGGCCATAGGTATCTTCAAATACCCGTATGTGCCTATGTGATAGGGCATATTGTGTCACATTGTGCCTTTTCACATAAGCACATATCGGCACATAAAGCATGTGCCTATGTGATAGGGCATATTGTGTCACATTGTGCCTTTTCACATAAGCACATATGACAAAAAGGGATTCTCCAGTAGGTATCCTCGATAGATATCCTCAAATAATACAATATCAGGCCAAAGGTATCCTCAAATACCCGTATGTGCCTATGTGATAGGGCACATTGTGTCACATTGTGCCTTTTCACATAAGCACATATCGGCACATAAAGCATGTGCCTTTGTACTTGGGCACATTGTGTCACATTGTGCTTTTTCACATAAGCACATATGACAAAAAAGGGATTCTATAGCCACAGGTGTTTTCAAAAAGGGGTGCTAAAATTGGGGTGCCTGGGATATTGCCATCAGATATAGGCTTTTATTATGCAGAAGGGGGATAACTCTGCAAACAGACTATGAGAAATTAAGCAATCGGATTGGTTATAAATGATCTAGATATATGAAACAACAAGAGTACATGGAATAGGGTCAGAACTAACAAGAATAGACCAGAAATTGCTAAATATAGTAATAATAAGCAAAACTGTTCCAACTAATAGGCTCTTCTACGCTACTGGAGTATAGTGCAGAACAAAGGAGCATGGCTAAGTGGGCATAAGCTATTACATATATAGATAGAAGCATAGAATTCTGAAAGAATTCGAAATAGTAAAAGTTGGGTGGATTTTGGTGATTTGGAGAGATTGTCGGGTTGTTTGTGGTAATTCTTCGAATCGGGAAAATACTCCTATTCAATCGAACATACCCTCCGAACATACCCCGTCTTATTGCCGAAAAATTGGGTAACATAGCAATCATGTGCTACCACAGAAACCAAGATGGTGGCCTCCAGTACACAAAATGACGACGGAAACACGTATCACCCTAACAACACGCGCTGCGCATGCGCACTCACACCACGTATCACTATTGAGATGACGTCACAAGATGGCCGCTCACGCGGGTTACCATGACAACACAACATGCGCCACTAGGTCACGTGACTATGACGTCACATGAGATCCTGCAATGAGATCCTGCCAACCATCCCTGTAGGGGAACATACACTACTACTTACGTCACTGCTCTATTATATGCAAAAGTAAATAAATTTTGTTCATGCATTTGGCTAATAATTTACACTTTCGACCGGTTCATCCCATTTTTTCCACTTCAGTCAACCCGGAGAAAGAGGTGGCCGAGGGACCTCCCTCATGACTATGCCTGTCGGGAAGTTTTGTTGCCTGTCGGAAACTGTTGGCCACCCGAACGTCAATATTTGCTTGGGAAGCTGCTAATTTTTTTTTTAAATTGTCTTTCTGGCCTAACCACAATTTTTTATGCAAAAATAAACTAATAATTCATAATCATTTGACCAAATGACCTTTTTAGTTTATTATTATTTGTATTTTAAAGAATTACTTTCATTAATCCTTTACCTAACACGAGAAGCAGACGACACTTGTAAATAAAATTTTAGAATAACTATTTTTTTTTACTTTTTACGTCAAAACCGTAGCTTATGACCCCTTATTGGAGCGAGCTCAACGAGCTCGTTCCAATGAGGGGCCATAAGCTATGGTTCACTTGTATTCTGCTTTTGTTATAATGTATTCTGCTTTTATTATATGATAGCTTGTGAATTATCGCAAATTATCTAAAAGATATTTCTCGATATGCATCGACTCGATGGATATCGAGAAGTATCCCTCAGTAGCTTCCTAAATGACGTCACGCTACGCCGCATCACGTCGCCTTGAAGGAACAATCAGCTGATCTTTCTTATTGTTTTGAAAAGTACGCATTTGGGGTCGAATTGGGTTGAATATTCTGTAATGTGTAATAAAATGTCTCGTAGCATATAACAAACAAATCTACGCTATTTTAGTCAGTATCCGGAATTATCTCATGAGTGTGGACCTGAAAGCTTTGTTTTTCACGTGCGCTTGTGCGAGTGGAAAATAATATTTTGAGGTCCACACACTGATCTCAATATATTGAGATTAGTGGTCCACTCGATGAATTTTTTTCAGTAACTTCCTAAATGACGTTACGCTTCGCCGCTCGACGTCGCCTTGAAGGAACGATCAGCAGCTTTTTGATATTGCCTTGAAACTGTTTGCAGTCGAATTAGGCTGAATATTGCGCATTAAAATGTCACGTTGCATATAATAAAAAGAAAATCTACGCTGTTTTTGTGAATATCGGGACATATCTCATTTGCGAGGACCTGGAAGTTTTATTTTTCACGAGTGCTTAACAGCCTAGATATCCTCCATATATTATATTTGCCCGTGAAAGATGTTGTAAATTTCCCTTCGCCAATGATTCACCTACTTAAGTGTACTTTTCAGTTAAATGAGTTCAAAAACGCGAACGCTCATTTGCACATGGCCGGAAAAATTCTCATTACAAAGGAAACCATGAAAGGACGGTTGGTTTATCACTCATTTTGAATCATATTCAGTTTTTAGTTATGTGTATCAAGGACAGACAATGTTTTGTTTGTTTTGTAATAATAGTATTGATAGGTGTGGCCCTTCTGTATTGATCAAGAAAAAGTGGAGGTGTTTGTTATTCAAAAAGCTATGTAGACAACAATAAAAATAATGAACGATGCGCCCCACGTACCCGCAATAATTGTAATACGGATTGACATCGTAATAACTTTACTGACGTGACAACCGTTACTTATTCATAGTTCCTAATCGACATTCGTTATCAACCGATTTTCGGTTGTAACGAATGTTGAATATGGAATTGGGAATAAGTTACAGTTGTCCTGAAGCCTTTCATGTCGTTATTTTGTGTCATCAATGTTGGCGAGGAACGTAACTATCCTCAAAAAATGGGGATACGGAATAAAAAAATTAATAACGCGGGTGACTCATTTGGTGACTGGGTGTATTGAAACTATCCGTGACTATTAACAAGGACCGAGCCTTTGTTTCACGTCGCCAATAGTATCCGGCTTTAGAATTTATGAGATTCTCTCCGTACCACACTTGAATATAATTACAGTTCTATTTAGCCTTGTTAATCAAATCTATGACTTTCATTTTTTACTTTACGCGAACAACGTTGTGTTCACCAGTTTGGCTTTCTCAGGGGCAGCGGAACGATTTTCAAAGGGGGTGGGGGTGGCTGGATGGGGCGATGGATGGCGTCGGTAAGACGGGCCGACCATGGTTCAGCCGTCGCCCGAAAATTTTAAATTCCAGGGTCCCAAAACCCCCACTTCCACGCATCTGAGCGGATATTTTGAGATTTTTCAGGAGATGTATTTGAAAGATTTCACGCTTTGCGAGCCGTTAAAAAACGTCGATAAAGCATACAGGTGAGGCCTATTTATCAGCTTTGGTCGGTACATAAAGCATACAGGTGAGGTCTATTTATCAGCTTTGGTCGTACCGACCAAAGCTGATAAATAGGCCTCACCTGTATGCTTTACCAGACGTTAACAGCAATTATACTGTCTGTGGGTTATCTTGTCTGGGGTGAATTTGGTACTTGTACGTCTGGAAGATTACGATGTATTTCAGTTAACCGATTTTTTAACAGACCGTATACATTTTAGCGTTTGCTGCCACATACTGCAAAAAAAATGATCCGAAATCCATCGAAACTGAACCAGTACGAGAGAAACATAGCTGGGGAAAATATGGGGGAGGCTCTGGATCCGCCCCTTATTTCACCAGTCATTGGTTGTGTTAAAATATATGCATACAAAAAAAGTGTGGGGGGGGGGATGACCCCCGGTTCCGCTGCCCCTGCTTTCTTATTGGGTTCGGCGAATGTTCGAGATTCGATTCGATTTCGAATCTTGTTACTGATTCGATTCGATTCGACACCCTGTCGATTATTCGAAAAAAATCGAATCCGGGGGATATTTGGATTTCATGCAATTCTCTCGTCCTATGTGGCCAGGTCACGGGAGAGGGGGGTCCACGGCTTAACATGGGACCCACAAGGTCAAAAGGGGCTCAAAAGCTCACAGAAGAGAGGGGGGGGGGGATTCATGTGTAGTTGCAGGAATTTGAATTCGTGTATCGTAAATCCCAATCTGGCATATCTTCGTGTACACTTTTCATTTAGGCCCCTGTCGAGTTTCGCGGACCGCTATGGGGCCCTAACATTCGTCTTCGAGACTAGACAGGGGCCAGCGTGTGAGCACGAATATCCGTGGACAAAATAGACCACGTACTTGGCCCCCACATCGCTAAACCGCTAACGTTCTACTTGTAATACATCAGTGTATCAACTCTCAAAGTCGAGGATTTTTCTTCTTTTCATAAGCAATTTCCAACATTTTCCCTCGCCGGCACGAGCTATGGTCGGCTCGGTGCGTCTTGTGGCCCCTAATGTGTTAGGGCCACGGGTCCCCACTACCATCCGGCCACCACTGAAAAAGGGGCTACACATCGAATGACAGGCGGTTGGCATCATATCAACGGTATACACCCCCTCATTGGGTCATCACCCTGAATTGTTAGTGTTCGTCATAAGGTGCATTAGAATATGAAGGTATAATCCAGACAGGACAATAACTATCTTCAGATATAGGGGACGGATGAGGGACATTGTCACACACATTACTTGAATTTAACCGACTACAGAGGGGTGTCGCTAAGGGAGGGTTGTGGGGGGGAGTGTTTAACCCCTCCCCCCATCCCAAATATATTTTGCCAGTCGAGACTTTTTTGTGAGGATTAGAGTCTAAGATATCAATTATCGCCTGCTAGTCGTCATTTACTTTCTTAACCCTTTACCTAACATGAAAAGCAGACGACACTTGCAAACTAAATTCTTGAATAACTACTTTTTTTTTCATTTTTGTCTCAAAAACATAGGTTATGACCACTTATTGGAACGAGCTCGACGAGCTCGTTCCAAAGAGGGGTCATAACCTATGTTTTGAGACAAAAAATGAAAAAAAATAATGAAAATTAATTGGCGATATTTGTGAATAGCGCTGACCGGTTTTGGCAGTTACGTTGGGTAAAGGGTTAAAAGACGAGATTTGATACCACGAGTTGTGGCACAGACAGTACGTCATACAAACAGAGGTATGTGTAGTAGCCGATACGAGTTGATGGACGCCCAACATGACCAATTCTGAGTTTCGGCACCTCATGGGTTAAGTAATTAAGAAGTCCCGTCACGATCACTACATGTATATTTTATTTAAAGTTTGACTATGTAATTTAACCGCTAAATATATCACTACTGTTTGACGCCCTGTTACGGTGTGGAAATATTATTGATATTGGTAACAGAAAGAAATCTGACAATCAGCAACAATAACTGTGAATTTAACTATTCTAAAATTTAATTAAAAAAAATTAATATAAAAAAAATGATACAACGATCTTTTACACTAATTGGTTTACAGAAAATAAAAACAGTGGTACTTATCAATTATTGAATTAGTCCAAAATACAGTTTGACAGAATCCAATAATCCAGAGGTGAAGTATCTTGTGAAGAAAGTTACCAGCTGGTAGGATTAAATCCAAGAATGTGTCTTCAGAAATAGTATTCCGTAGATTTGTAATAAAATTTTCACTTAGAAATTTCAGTAGTCTCCAATAAAATATAATAAAATGCTCTGCAAATTTCAAATGGAGTAAAAATCCAAGAAGTATTGGCGTCACAGGTAATTTCCAAATAATCCAGTAGAATCCTGGCTTTTCACAAAATAATATTATTCTGTTTCACAGAAAGTATAAAGTCTCTTTTCCAAGACAAATAAATTCTCTTCAAAATTCTCTTTTGGAATCAATCTTCCAAATTCACAAAGAAGCGCTGCTTCTATAATAAATGCACTGTTCTGAAACAATAATAATCTCCAATGGAAACAACTGAAGTGAGACTTTCTGAAATTGCTTTCTAAGAAGTGAGTTTCTGAATTCTGTTGACAAATCTTTATATAGTAACCAGATAGAATGTCCTAGAAGATGAAATGTCTACAAAGTTCTATCAGTTTCTAGGTGATTCTGTCATAATTCAAGTAAACAAGGTCCTTGACCTTCTTAAACAATCAACAGCTATATGTACAATAGATTAGTGTAACAAAGATGTAAACAAAGGTCACTCAGTGCAAATGAGTCAGACCAGTCAGAAAATGCAGAAAAATATCAACCTCAATATAATATGGGGGCTATATAACACACCCGCCTTAAAAGAAAAAGTTTGAAGGTACTGAAAACTTTTTATATAACTTTAGCAGGCTCTAACTGGTTTACAATATATACACGATAATCTTCACAATTTTTTTAATAAAAATATAAAAACACTTGAAGTGAATAGGGACCGATCATACCATTTTAAATTAGGATATTCTGGAAATAGCAGCAGCTACAACATTATCTCTTCCCGAAATATGCCTAATCTCTAAATTATATTCTTGAAGGGCTAAACTCCACCGCAATAATCTTTGATTCTTGTTTTTCATTTTATTGATAAAAGTTAAGGGGTTATGATCAGTGTAAACTGTAATTGGGCATTGGGTGGTTCATAGATACACATCAAAATGGGTTAATGCCAAAATTAGAGCCAAAGTTTCTTTTTCTACCGAAGAGTAATTCTTTTGATGTTTTAGAAATTTTCAGGAGAAATAACATACAGGGTGATCAATACCTTGGGAATCTTCCTGAGGAATATACCCACCTGCTCCATTGTCACTTGCATCTATAAATAATTTGAAGGGCTTTTCATAATTGGGACTGGCCAGGATAGGGGAATTATTTAATAAAGTCTTTATTCTGTTAAAGGATTTCTGACACTCCTCATTCCAAACAAACCTAACCCTTTTGCTCAATAAACTGGTCAAAGGGGAGACAACATCTGAGGAATTTAAACAAAATTTACTGTAATATCCAGCCATGCCTAAGAATCCCATGAGCTCTTTTTTAGAGCTTGGTACTGGAAAATTTACAATGGCATCAACTTTTGCTGCAATCGGCCTCACCTGCCCCTGACCCACAACATGACCAAAATAATTTACAGTTGCTTTGCCAAATTCTGATTTTACCAAGTTAATAGTTAGGTTGGCTTGGGCCACTTTGTCAAAAAATTCTTGAATATGCTTTAGATGATCAGACCAATTTGTACCTGTGTGTATAATAACATCATCAATATAAGCTTCACTGTGATCTAGGTCTGCAATTAAGTGGTTAACCATGCGCTGGAACGTTGCCGGAGAATATTTCATGCCAAAAGGGGTTACTTTATATTGATACAACCCAAATGGGGTAACAAAAGCAGATATTTCTTTTGCTTTTTCTGTTAAAGGGACTTGCCAATAACCCTTTAACAAGTCAAATTTTGTCACAGATTTAGCATGGCCAAGTTTGACAATGCAGTCATCAATTCTTGGAAATGGATAATTGTCTGTTTTGGTGAGGCTGTTCACTTCTCGGTAATCCGTACAAAATCGGTAACTCCCATCAGGTTTTGGTACGAGTATACAGGGCGAACTCCAGTTGCTATGGCTAGGTTCAATGATATCATTGTCCAGCATATACTGTATTTCCATTCGCATGATCTCAGCTTTGAAAGGGTTCAATCTATATGGATGTTGTTTGGTGGGATTTACCTCTCCTACATCAACATCATGAAAAATAACAGATGTCCTACTAGGCACATCGGGAAATAAGTTTTGATATTTGAAAATTAAATCAACTAAATCTTTTCTTTGCACAGGCAAGAAATAATCCATTTTATTTTGTAGATCTCTCAGGACATCTGAGTTCTGTAACTTCAGAGGTACATTTTCGCCGCCTTCATGAATATCCTCTACAGGATTTTCCAGCTCACCCATGTGGGTGACTTTGAGACTGGTAGAGAGCTTGGTTCTCTCTCATAATATGTTTTCAACATATTTATATGGCACAGCTGAGTATTTTTGAGTCTATCAGGAGTCTCAACAACATAATCAGTATTACTGATCTTCTCCTTAACAATATAAGGACCTGAATATCTTGCTTGTAAAGCATTGCCCTTTACAGGGAATAATACTAGCACCTTGTCCCCAGGTTTAAAGGTGCGAAATTTCGCCTTTTTATCATACCAGGTCTTCATATGACTCTGGGCTTTCTGTAAATGTTTATTTGCCATTTCTCTGGCCTGGTGCAATTTTTCCTTAAACGTGGACACATAGTCCAGAAGAGAGATTTCAGGTGGCTCTTCGCTGAGCCATTTCTCCTTCAAAGCAGTGAGTTGACCCCTCACTGAGTGTCCAAACACTCCCTCACTGAGTGTCCAAACACTAACTCAAGAGGGCTGAACCCCAGAGATTCCTGTACAGTCTCACGGACTGCGAATAAGAGGAGATGTACTCCTTCATCCTAATCTTTCTCATTATCCTCCCCATAGGCCTTTATCATGGTCTTCAGTGTTTGATGGGAGCGTTCAAAGGCACCTTGACTTTCGGGATGGTAGGCACTTGATGTGTACTGCTTAATTTTGATCTCATACATCACCTGCTGAAAAATGTTTGACATAAAATTTGAGCCTTGGTCCGATTGCACTGACCAGGGTAGACCGAAAGTCGTGAAAAATTTTATCAAGGCCTTAACTATAGTCTTAGTTTTAATATTTCTTAGAGGTATAGCCTCAGGAAATCGTGTAGAAGCACACGTAATGGTAAGAAGATATTCATTTCCAGATCTTGTTCTAGGCAATGGGTCAACACAATCAATAATAATTCTACTAAATGGTTCCTCAAAAGCAGGGATTGGTTGAAGGGGAGCAGGAGGAAACTACTGGTCGGGTTTCCCTACAATTTGACAGGTGTGGCAAGTTTTACAAAATTCGACAACATCCTGTCGAAGCTTGGGCCAGTAAAAACACTGTTGAATACGAGAGTAGGTTTTCCTAACTCCCAAATGTCCAGCCATTGGATTTTCATGAGTCAGGCTTATTATTTCATTCCGGTATTTAGAGGGGACAGCTATTTGATAAATAACCTCCCAATCACTATTGGGGGAACTTTTGGTGGTCGCCATTTCCTCATGAGTACATCAGATTTTTTAAAATAACAGACAGGGGAGTTTTCGGCTTCTGCCTGTGTTAGAGCCCTTTCATGCGGCTCGGCAAGATCAGGATCACTTTCCTGTTCCTGAATTAAAGAAGTCCGGGAAATGACATTCAAGGAGGTCCCCTTATCACTCTCAGGTGTAGTGGCATCTTTACAATTTCTGGAGGAGTCATCACATTGACTCAAAAATGTCTGAGACAAATCAATGTCTTCAGAATCCGTAATTCTGTGAGTGTTCTTATCCTCAGCTTTGCTGTTCAAATCAACACAATTGAGGTTGTTATCAACCTCAGCTCTCTTTGCCATGGGCCGAGTCACAGCACATGCTGGAAAGGCAAAAGGTAAACATTCCTTCAAATTAATAATACTTTCATCTGTGCTCGGCTTATCCACCACTTGAGGTTCTACAGTGACTTTTTGTCACCAGCTAAGTCATTTCCCAATAATAAAGAAATACCTTTTACAGGTAGAGTAGGTCTGATTCCTACTTTCACAGTCCCATTTACTAAACTACTTCATAATTTTATTTTATGAAGAGGGACATTTAAAGAGTTTGACTCAATACCTGATAATAGAACTTGTTTTGCCCCTGTAGCACTTCCTTCAGAAAATGGCAAAATGCCTTCTAACATTAAAAACTGAGTAGCCCCTGTGTGTCTCAGTATTTTTATTGGTAAGGAACAGTGCTTATCCCCCTCAAGGGAAACAAAGCCTTCAGAAATAAATGGCTTATAATGTTCTAAAGCATCTTGCTTTATTACATAATTTTCAGGACATGGAGCACATGCTAGTGCATTCCGTGAAGTAGAGGTCTCATTTTTCCGTTTTAACAACCAGCAATCAGATAGTAAATGTCCTGGTTTCTTACAATAATTACAGGTTTCAGTTGAACTGTTGGGTCGTAATGGTGTAGGACTGGCATTAGAGGTTGTATTTTCACCAGATTTCTTATTAAATCTGGGTGGTGAAAAGTTTGGAGGATTGGAAGGGGGACTTTCATCTGAAGTTGGTCTAGGTCCACTTTGGAAAGAATTCTTGTGAAGCCAAAAATTTGTAAAGTTACGACTCATTTTATGAGTTAAGGCGTAGTCATCTGCTAGTACTGCTGCTCTGTTCAAAGTGTCAACTTTTTGTTCATCCAGGTGGGCCTTTATATCTGAATGGATCTTTCCTTTAAACCCTTCTATCAGAATCATTTCCTTTAATTTTGTAAAATATTTCCCTATTTCTTTTGAATGGCACCACCTGTCAAATAATTTTTTCTTTTCTCTGGCAAATTCCACATGAGTTTGATTTTCGTTTTTATAATAATTTCTGAATTTCTGCCTGTAGGCCTCTGGAACAAGTTCATATGCCTTTAACAGTGTCAGAATTACTGCTTTGCTCCGAAGATAGAGCAGAATAGATTTCTTGGGCCTTCCCTTTCAAAACACTTTGCAATAGCAAAGTCCAGACATCACTTGGCCATTCTAAACTTGCCGACACGTTTTTAAAATGTAAAAAGTATTTATCAACTTCTTTTTCTTGAAAGGGGGATAACATGTTTAGTTGCATCAAATCTACTTGGGGAAATTACATTTGAGCCTTGACGCTGTGATTCTAATTCTTTTATTTTTATTTCCTTTTGAATTTCTAATTCTTTTAAGTGCATTTCTTTTTGAGCTTCTATTTCGGGGCGCGGTGGCTCAGTTGGTAGAGGTGCAGGCTGCAAGCCGAGAGGTCCTCGGTTCGAATCCCACCTGCGGCAACCGCGTTGTGTCCTTGGGCAAGACACTTCACCCCGATTGCCTACATGGGGGCACGATGACGCTGTGTACCGAGGCGTACTGCACGTCGATGGTGCGCATGTCTCCAACCAATCTAACCCTGCCTGTGCTGCGGTGTAGAGTTCAGAGTTACGATGTTGGAGAGCTGACAGCTGCTCGTCGTTGCTCGGTGGTTCTCTCCGTGTACTCCGGCTTCCTCCACCCGTAAAACTGTCACTGTTACGATTAGCCATTGTGCATAAGTATGTGACCTTAACACCAATAAATAAATAAATAATATAGCTTCTATTTCCCTTAATTTTAATTCCCTATCCTCTTTTTGAGCCTGAATTTGTTCCTTTTCTTTTTGAGCTTCAATTTCTTTTCATTTTATTTCATTTTCCTGTCTTTTCATTTCCTGCATTTCTAATCTCTTTAGTTCCAATTCTAACTTTTTGAGTTCAAGGGCATCAGTAGGTTGTGGTTCAGAGGGGGGAGTTTCAGACTGAGGCAAAAGACCTTCTTCCATATAATGATTAACAATGAGCTGTTTAAGTTTATGCTTGTTCAGACCAAGGGTGGCAGGTAATTGTAGATACTGAGTAAGTTGGAATAAATCCTCCTTCTTAAGAGATTCTAAAAGGGCCAAACTAGGAGATCTTTCAAATTCAGAAATAAATTCTGTCACAATAAATACCATGCTGAGAAGGTTTGCTGGTTCTCAGATTATATAAATAATAATACTGAAATTTTCTAAGAAAATTTAAATGTTTGGACTATGAGCCACACTAATAATTGCAATATGCAAATAAAGCTTTCTCGTTATCTTGTATTCAATCTCGGCACCGAGCCCCCAATTTCCGTTATGATGTGGAAATGTTATTGATATTGGTAACAGAAAGAAATCTGAAAATCAGCAACAATAACTATGAATTTAACTATTCTAAAATTTAATTAAAAAAAATTAATATAACAAATATGATACAACGATCTTCTACACTAATTGGTTTATAGAAAATAAAAACAGTGATACTTATCAATTATTGAATTAGTCCAAAGTACAGTTTGACAGAATCCAGTAATCCAGTGGTGAAGTATCTTGTGAAGAAAGTTACCAGCTGGTAGTATTAAATCCAAGAATGTGTCTTCAGAAATAGTATCCTGTAGATTTGTAATAAAATTTTCACTTAGAAATTTCAGCAGTCTTCAATAAAATAAAATAAAATGCTCCGCAAAATTCAAATCGAGTTAAAATCAAAGAAGTATCGGAGCCACAGGTAATTTCCAAATAATCCAGTAGAATCCTGGCTTTTCACAAAATAATATTATTCTGGTTCACAGAAAGTATAAATTCTCTTTTCCAAGACAAACAAATTCTCTTCAAAATTCTCTTTTGGAATCAATCTTCCAAATTCGCTGCTTCTATAATAAATGCACTGTTCTGAAACAATAATAATCTCCAATGGAAACAACTGAAGTGAGTATTTCTGAAATGGCTTTCTAAAAAATGAGCTTCTGAATTCTGTTGACAAATCTTTGTATAGTAACCAGATAGAATGCCCAAGAAGATGAAATGTCTACAAAGTTCTATCGGTTTCTAGGTGATTCTGTCATAATTCAAGTAAATAAGGTCCTTGACCTACTTAAACAACCAACAGCTATATGTACAATAGATTAGTGTAACAAAGATGTAAACAAAGGTCACTCAGTGCAAATGAGTCAGACCAGTCAGAAAATGCAGAAAAAATATCAACCTCAATATAATATGGTGGCTATATAACACGACCTTTCCCTGCTCCCCTGAAAACCACAGTGGGGAATCTGATTCCGTATCACTATAGTATGACGGATTATTTACGGGTGCGTTCGAAGTCGCATAATTAACTCTAACGGTCGCAGAGTACTTTACTTCGAGCTGGAATGGGTGAGCTCGAACAGCAGTCCAGGTTTTTTATCGTATTAATGATTAGGGCTGTCACGATTAATCGATTATTCGATTGTCGATCGGTCGTGCCGAAATCGATTAGTATTTTTCGTTGCCGAAGAATCGATAAACTTTACCCCGTTTTACACGTTTAAAAATTAAAATAAAATTTGATGAAAAAACTATTGTTTCTAAAGATAAAAGGTCACGAACGTCGATGTTAAACCTCAAGAAGCCGTTAGAAGCATTTGTCGTTTAGATATATTTAAAGCATTGATGTTCTGAACTTTTGAACCGTCAGTCTAATAATCAAGACCGGTCGGCAGTTGCAAACTTGTGAAGTTCGCAACTGCCGACCGGTCTTGATTATTAGACTGACGGTTCAAAAGTTCAGAAGTTCGCAACTGCCGACCGGTCTTGATTATTAGACTGACGGTTCAAAAGTTCAGAACATCAAAGCTTCGAATGTACCTAAAAGAGGATCGTCTTCGTTTACTTGAGGTAGGTCAACTGACTTGAACTTCATTTTTAACGACTTCAAAGAGAGGGATGGGGGCATCTAGGTACGATTAATAGATTATTATCGATTATTTGCGACGATTAATCGATTCCTAAATTAAAAAATCGTGACAGCCTTATTAATGATTTTTTTATCATCGCGGGATTCCCCGGAAGTGTGCATCTGTTACAAAAATAAGTGCAAACAAAAATAGTTCTGTTTTACTTCAATCCAATTTACAAAAAAAAAATGGTTGGGGGAATAATTAATGCTGGCGGTGGCATGCGATCTTGAATTATAAGTAAGGAGGTCAGAACGCCGAATCAAACTCGCTGCCTGCGGCAGCTCGTTTTATCCGGCGATCTGACCTTCTCAACTCGACGTGATACTGCGATTTATATCATTTCACTGTAGCGTTAATATGTATTTGTCACCAATAAATTTCCAAGACGTTTTGAGTCCTTCAACCCTTTACCTAACCTGAAAAGCAGACGACACTTGCAAAAATAATTCTTGAATAACTAATTTTTTTCATTTTTTGTCTCAAAAACATAGGTTATGACCCCTCGTTGGAACGAGCTCGACGAGCTCGTTCCAACGAGGGGTCATAACCTATGTTTTTGAGACAAAAAATGAAAAATATAATGAAAATTAATTGGCGATTTTTGAGAATAGCGCTGGCCGGTTTTGGCCGTTACGTTAGGTAAAGGGTTAACAATAATCCCGACTGATATTCCAACTATAACATTCAAAAAAAGTAGGGGATATCCAAACTGATGTTGGTATTTTCGGAAAATGCTATTGGATACGCATGATTGAATACATCAGTGTGTTACCAAGTTTAGTGTGGATCATGAATGTCACCGGCACACGAAAACTTCGAGCAGGTTGTTCACACGAGCGCCGCGTTAATGTCTGTGGGGTACGTTTTGAAATTGTCATTTGTACTGAACTGGCTTTTTCGGAAGTCTCATCGTTCCTTTCTTGGTATAAACTCGTTCATCAATAGTTTCTGATCGAAACGTAACTTTTGAGGTATGCGAAGACTGACACGTGGCGAACGTTTACGTGCCATTGGCATGTTGGAAGCTGGCAAGAGACAGACAAATTCTCAACGTTACTCAATCCGTGATTAGCAGATTGCGGTCACGCTACCGCCAGACAGGCAATGTTGATGACAGACGTCGGTCAGGTCGTCTAACGGCGACAACTGCTAACCAGGATCGTTTCATCCGAACCACAGCATTACGTAACCGCCATCAAAGTGCCTCAGAAATCGGACAGAAGCTGCACCGAGCGACAGATGTGCGCGTCGGTGGTCAGACTATCTGAAATCGCCTACACCGCTGGAATTTGTACGCTCGACGACCTCGAATAATTCCACGATTGACTGAACGTCACATCGTAGCAAGGCGTAATTGGTGTGGAGCACGACAGCGCTGGGACAATCGTCGGCGGAGCAACGTCATGTTTTCCGATGAATCTAGGTTCACTCTCGACTTCCAGGACAGGCGTAACACAGTGTGGCGGCGGCGGAACGAACGATACCATGGCGTAACCGTTGGGCAGCACGATCGTTTTGGTGGTGGATCGGTTATGGTGTGGGGAGGCATAACCACGACAAGCTGAATAGCATTACATGTCATCCAAGGGCATGTCACAGGGCAGTACTACCGTGACAACATGTTAGCAGCTCATGTGGTGCCATTCGCGCGATGTTACGGCCGTCGATTCATTTTCCAAGATGACAACGCAAGAGCACACAGGGCCCGTATCAGGACTTCCTCCAGGAGCAGAACATCACTACACTGCCATGGCCAGCTCTAAGTCCAGACCTTTCACCAATCGAGCACGTCTGGGATATGATTAGCAGGCGCCTACGACAACGCCAACACCCCTACCAATGTCCAGGGATTCCCCGCTGCACTGCAGGAAGAATGGAATAACATCAGTCAAGCTGATATTGGACGTTTGGTGAGGAGTATGCCATGTTGGATCCGCGCTTGTCTCGCGAACCGAGGAGGAGTTACAAGGTACTGAGGTCTTGGACTGAATGTGGTAAATTCTCTGACTGACCGTCCATGTCTTGTACAGCTCAGTGCGTGGAATGTGTGCTTGTCAGACACCCAACTATCGCTGAAATTATTCACCAGATGTCACAGTGCAATGCCTCAACTGTCTTTTTGATGAAAATATAAATATATTTCTTCATATATCTCACTTTTATCAAATATCTGCTACTTTTTTTTTAATAGTATATATCGCAGGCATGCCGCTGGTGATGTGATTGGAATATTAGCCATCTCAGTGAGGACAAATCAGGTTTACACTCCCGAATCAGTCATGTTCGCGACGCCCCAGTGACTACCCTAACGTACAGAACGGTCGCCGCACGTGGACTGATCACTCTCCAAGGATGGGCAATATTTCCACGGACGCAATAATATTAGATTCCAAACACCACTAATTACAGGAATAATCATCAAAAATTTAATTAATGAAGCACCGGGTATCACCCGGTGCTTCATTAATTAAAACTGTGCTGATGATGCTTTTTATTACCTGGTAAACGCATGCGTGAAGATCACTGCCCACGCGTGAATTACGACCATTGCACGACGAGACTTACCGTACACATACACATGCTCTCTGTGACCGTAACTGTCTTCAGTCTTCAGATATTGATCACATGTGTGTGACGGGTTGGGTTGGGGGGGGGGGGGGGGTGAGCTACAGTTGTGACCGATATTTTGTTCAACCATGACATGAATTTGCCCGACGAGCCCTGCGTTCACGTGCTTGCCCATTCTTGTCGGCGTCCAGTTCACTGAAAGAGTCTAGAATCACCAACATTAACCACAACAATCAGTAATTATGTCATGGCAAAAGCAGTGGTAGACAGGTACATCGAGTCACAGGGATCGCGGTGGGTTTTTTGGTGAATGAATATAACATCAGATCAAAACATTGACGGCTCCATCCTAACTTCCGCCAACACATTAACTAATTGGTATAGGTTTTGATGTTATTGTACAGTTAGGACTAAAACTCAACCTCTTCCAGAAATGAAACTAATAGTATAACAGCAATGCCACATGCTTTCTTAGAGCTGCGCAAACTACTGAGGAAACTTTTACACCACCCCCTCCTCCCCCACCCCCTCTTCCCCTCAAACAAAAACCGAAATTAACAGATCTACGCTCCAGGTTTGGTCAGTTGCGGAAAAATTTGGTTGGGGTGGGGGTGGTAATGGTATGTCAACACATTTTTGTTCTATGTAAAATATTCATCAACACAATTGAACACACTGACTGATTTAATTTTGTGTTAGCTTTGAGCTATTGTTATACATTGTTTATCATCCGGTAGAGAGATACCTGTACCATGCTCTAAATGATTAGCACCCTAAAGATTCATTCTCATTATTGGGAAGATAGATAAGAACTGTTTAATATTTAGGAAAAAAAATTCTAACTTACTTTATTAAAGTGCTAGTAGCTAACTGTGGTAGCTTAAGATAATATGGCTCTCAACACTCTAAAATCAGTTGGGTTAAAAATTAACCCACATCGACTGGGTTGTGTGAATATGAACCCAATTGGGTTCATATTCTCTCAACCCAGTCGATTTGGATTAATTTTTAACCCAACTGATTTTACAGTGTACTAATTAATCTTAATTCTAATTTATTCATGTCAATAATTTTTATTTGATACACATATTTTTAAAAGTTGAAATTTGTAGTTTCACTCATTTGAAACTCAGATGATTTTTTTGTTATCGCCCTTTTTGGCATAGCTTTGCTGTAATTTCTTGACCAAGAAACTTGAGGTTTACACTCCCGAATCAGTCATGTTCGCGACGCCCCACGACTACCCTAACGTACAGAACGGTCGCCGCACGTGGACTGATCACTCTCCAAGGATGGGCAATATTTCCACGGACGCAATAATATTAGATTCCAAAGACCACTAATTACAGAAATAATCATCAAAAATTTAATTAATGAAGCACCGGGTATCACCCGGTGCTTCATGAATTAAAATTTTGCTGATGGTGCTTTTTATTACCTGGTAAACGCGTGCGTAAAGATCACTGCCCACGCGTGAATTACGCCCACTGCACGACGAGACTGTACCATACACATGCCCTTGCTCTCTGTCAGTGTAACTATCTTCAATCTTCAGATATTGATCGCATGTGTGTGACGGGTTGGAGGGGGGCGTAGTGCTTACGGAATTGGACTTCAAACCGAAAGGTTCCAAGTTAGATTCCCGCCATGTAACTGCGTTGTGTCCTTGGGCAATGCACTTCATCCCGATCTTTTTGAGGAGCACACCTCGCCCCCCCCCTCCACCCCACCCCACCCGCACCCCAGTTACGTCACTGGTGAGTAGTAGAGTAGTATGTCTACTATTTGTTGATAAACCCTTTATCGAACACGAAAAGCAGACGACACTAGCAAATAAGATTCTTGAATAACTCAAGATAACTTTTTTAAATTTTTTCAGTCAGAAATATAGCTTATGACCCCCTCCCTCCATTTAAAAAAATATTTGTAAAGAGTGGTCATAAGCTATGTTTTTGAGACAAAAAATGAAAAAATAATGAAAATTGAATGGTGATTTTTGTGAACAGCGCTGGCTGTTTTGTTCCGTTACGTTGGGTAAAGGGTATGTTTTGTTTGAAGACAGTCAACTCTCAGCATCGACTTTTGATTTTATGACTCATTTTACCCGCGCACTTCAAATTGACAGATGCTTGACAATAGGGAGTTTGCGATTTCAAACGTGTACGGGTACGGGTACGGGTACGTGTAGCTACACGTACCCGTACACGTTGGGATTTGAGAAAAATTGAGTTGCGAAACGACTTTTTAATTAACGTGTACGTGTACGGGTATCGGGTCAGTAACTCTGTGAGTTCAGAGTCATTATGTTGTTGACCAACAATGGCTACCTCAGATCTGCTGATGTTCGGTGTGATTGAAGACGACGTAGAATTAGTGTTGTTATCCACAACTATGAACGTTCAGCTTCTAACATTAGGTTTCATTACCCAAGCTTTGACTTGTCACGATTTACAAATGATGAATGCCGTCAAATGTTTAGGTTTGACAAGGACGGTTTAGCCGAGTTAACACCACATTCCAATTACCCCAATCAATCGTTTGTGAGAATGGCACCGTTGTATCTGACACAGAAGGGTTGTGCATCATGCTGCGCAGACTTGTTTATCCAAATATTTCATAACACCATGTGGCAACCCATGTAAAACCCGGGGGCGGGGGGGGGGTGGTGGGGTGGGTTGCCGGTTGGATGCTACCCGCTCCAAATATGCTCCATACCAAATATCAATGACCTGATACGTACAGATTTAGCAAAAGTTGCGTTTGATTTTTTTTTATTTTGTATTTTGAGGCCCATGCATGGGCCACATTTTTTCCCGCTAAATGTGCCCCAAAGGGATCAATTTAAATAGACCTGAAAATGCTACTTACAGTGATGCCATATATCAAATATGAATCATTTGAGGCAGTGGTTTAGAAAAAAACAGATTTTTAAATGTTTTTTTCTATTATTCACAGTGTTAAAAAAATGCGGACTAAGCATTTTTTCAAAGTCCTGAAACTGTATTCTACGACAAAACTAATGACATTTCTTTACTATTCCTTTCTGTTGGTTGGTTACAAGGAAGCTTCACACCAAATAAGAAATCTCAGAGCATTGTGGTTTTGGAGATATGGGCGTTTAACAAAAAATATTTCTATTTTTAGCTGCCGCGGTTCCCACGGAGCTACTGGAAATTGTTGGGGGCATAAATACTTATGACCCATTAATATACTTCATTATAAATTGGGTTCAAATCGGCCGCTCGGTCAGAAAATATAAATTTTTGGCGGGGCAAAAATTCTTGCCCCTCCCATAACGATGAATATTGCCCGTCGAACTTCTCTTAAACAAATTGGGTTCTACACCCCAAAGGGAAGCAGCATAACGGTCTCTTCTACCGCTAGTTCAAGAGAAGATGTTTTACCAATTGGCGCATTTTGGCCCCCACGCCACCCCCCCCCCCTCCCCCCCTCTCCTCAATACGAGCAAAAATATTATTTTAAAAAATGCCCCTATATAACCGCTACTCAAGTGAAATTCAATTAAAGTGTTCCCAAACATCACCTTCACGACGGACGACAGACGCGCGACGGGCAAAAAGTGATTAGAATAGTTCACCCTGATTTTCAGTCAAGTGAGCTAACACGCCACTTGCCAACAGCCACAGAGAATGACTAAACGCAAGCCAATGATTGAAACTTGTCTGACTAGGACAAGTGTTTGACTCTCTTAATAAGGAAATAAATATGTCCACAACTAGCCCACGACAAGGGCATGTGGTGTATGTGCGGGGTCATAAGTTGGGCGTGTGATTGTTTTTTGGTTGCTGTATTTAGTCATCAGTTCTCCCAAAGGGAGACCAAATTGCCAGCCTTTCATTCTGTAAGCTAATGGATGATTCCAGCTTTTACAAACCATCATATTGGTCAGTTTTGGTGGCGTTCTTTCCAATTTTGTAACCGCTATGGAAATCATCCTGGCGCTGCTCCCAAAGCATCGTTCTGTTTGTGTTTTTCTTCTCTCTTTAACAAAGATTGTTTTGCGGCATTGATTAGATGCCATGACTTCATCCCAATAAACGCATCACACCTGTGTGTGCCTTGGCACCTAGCAAATGAACCACTGGTCGATTGGAATCCTTATGGTAGCTTGGTGAGCCAGGCTGCATAAATCTCAGATCCTAGAATAACGTGGCTGGTGGGGGCTGGCCCTCCGGTAAACGCATTCAATGCAATGTGCAATCTCTTTTCACGAGCTGGATCTTGGTTGCTATCTGGCCTCCTTGGTTCTACCTGACACTATAAATCCAATGATAGCCATTCGGTTCGCAATGGTTTTAAAACCCACGTCGTACCTGCGCCCCTTTGGCACGTGAAAACTTTTTTTTTTTGTTTTGTTTTTGTTTTGCTCTCCTTATGCTTATGCCTTGCTCTCTACCTTTCAGCAGGTCCCTGCTACAAACACCTTCCATCGGAAAGCATTTACTCAGTGACGTAGCCAGGCCTGGGAGAGCTCCCCCCCCCCCCCCACACACACACACCCACGTCATGACCTGCTCCCATTTAAAATGAAGCGCGCATTTAAAAACACAAAAACAAACAGGGTATAAATAATTTTGAAACAAACAGGGTATATAAAATAATTTTCAAAAATAATTCAGTTTTTCGATTGTTATCAATGGGGGGACTTGAATGTCGCTTGGGAGAACCTCCTGATTATCCACATTGGGAGGGGCACCCTTGCCATACTCCTCATCTCAGTGTTGTGCACTTTGGGATCTGCCTCCGGCTCAGTAATCAACTTACGTGCCCCCCCCCCCCCCCCCTCATATTGTTCCTAACTCACAACCATCGTAGTAAGCCATCTATTCAATCGAACTTCCCCATTACTAAATCAATTCTCCACCCCCCCCCCCCCCCCACACACACACCCTCACACCACACACACTCACTCACCGCATACACGAAAATAAATAAATTAAGAATAAAATAATCAAATATATAATAGTGATCGTTCATAGGCGTATTGGCAACGTAACAGAAACATCCTCGTGTGATAATTCATTCTTGGAAGAAAGGGAAAATATATTCTCCAAGACTGTTCGAGAAAACAGCTGCCTTTTAGATCTTAAGGGGTCGTCCAACCTAACTTTGGTCAATTTTTTGACATTTTTCCCAATGCCTCAGAAACAGATAAGAGAAGTAAGGAAAGGCAAATTATATATCAAAATAATGAGTAAAGTGCATAGAAAAGGTACATATCATTTTTTTCAGAAAAAAAACTGAATTTTATGATTTTGAAGAAGATTAATTTGCAAATGGCATAAGTAACGAACCGGTAAAACCACAAAATAATCGGTAATTCGAAAGCCTTGTCCTCAATATAATGATAACATACTACAGACTCGGAGAAAGCATTTTTTGACACACACTCTGGTGGGTTTTGACGTTTGAATGTAATAACATCAACACAAATTTTTGATGTTCCGGATGTGGCCATGTTTCAACGATGTTTTTCCGGTCATGTGATTACGATGTGGTTCTTGCAGAAATACTCAATTTGGGCAATCGTAAGAATGCAAGGACGTGATCACGCCCTTTATTTGTTCGAGACAATGTATGAGCGGATTTGCAAACATGTGACAGCAAGTACTTGAGCTGTTAATGTCATAACTGCAAAATATGGTTCGAAATTCCCTCTCGCGTTTACAGGCCGTCTGAACTTTTTTGTTGACAAAAAATCTGAATTATTGCGCACTAGAAAGACAACATGAACCACTTGTAAAAAAAATAACCGAGTGTATAAAATCGGGACGATACACACAAAATAAGGCAATATTCATAACAAAGTAAGCAGAATGCTTCAGAAATCACTTTTTCACAAAGTATATTCCAAGTGACCTGGAACTATATTGAGCGTGTTAATTTCCCCCTGTCGCTTCGAAGTTATTTACTTCCTAGTAACCATGGAATTTGAAGGCGGGTATGTTTGATGTCTGCAAAGGACCGATTGAAGATGGGTTGAAAATGATGCATTCGTGCTTTTAAATAAGGTACGCTTGGACGATGCTGAGAATTTAGTTTTTTCTTGCAATCAACCATAGTAATACAAGCGTCAATCAGTGTCTTTTATGATCGTTTTACACTGACAAATGTGACAAATCTCCTTCACCGGAAACCATCCCCCAATTTGCATATCACAAGAAACATAACCGCTGTCACGGAGTGTCAGCGTGGCCGTGTGGTCAAAACCGAAACGAATTATCGAATGCACGGTCAATATTAGCTGCAATTGGCTTTTAAATAAATGAAATACACGAAATATTCGCAATTTCTTCATTATTCATGCCGAGTTACTAATTAACCAAACCACATGCGTTCAGTTTCGTTTGTCGGCATCAAACTGATATTGTTTGTGGTAATTAAATAGTACGAGAAGGCGCAGGAAGCCAAATATTTTCCATCATCTATTATTTAATTCAAATTGATAATTTCTTTTATTTTACTGAAATTATGAACTGATAAGGTGGGTGTGTTGCGATTATTATGCCCCAGACCTGGAAGTTGGAAAATCAAAGGTGCATCTAGGGCCGTGCAGTGGTGACCCCTATCCTCTTAATCTTAGTCTTACCCATTCATCATTACATGTACGAACATTCCCCCTTGTATCTCAACCATTGCTACTCCAATTTGAAGGATATTTGGTTTTGTGATCAAGCATCATGGGGAAACAATGCCTGTGCAGCTGCTGTAGCATGTGTTTCTTCCCACATTTTTTCAGAGTTGTGGTACTTTTTCACTCTTTTGAGTTAGAAAATTTTGTTTATAACTAGTTGATTTGTTACAATTTGTTGCAAAGTGCCTGCTAATACCCTCAATTGTATTGCTACAGAATTTTCTTGTGAAGATTTTGTTCCTATTACTTATCAAGCAACAACCTAATGAATATTCTGTACAAAGCCACCAATCTGATGTTTGACACTTTTATCGGAGCTGTTTTGAAGGCTTATGGAACTCGAAATGTTGATTATGGGAGGACTTTTCTATTCACCCATTAATTGATAAATTAAGTGTTATAGTTGGAAGTAAGAAGCATGAAAGGTCCAGAACTAAAAGTCTAAAAAGAATGTTTTGCAATGTAACATGATTTTTGCAGATACACTTATTTGGAGGTTTACCTGTCTGATAGTGTTTGGAACATGTGTGGCCAGGATCTTCAAAAAGAAAAAAGAGTTAAACTTTGAGAAAAAAGGCATATGCCTTGAGTGCCGGAGGTAGAGTCATACAAGGAAGAGAGTCCCCCCCCCCCCCCCCCCGAAATTTTTTGTGTCAAATGGAGCTCACTTGTCATCTTTTGGGGATTGCTTTGTGTACTGCGTTCTTGAAAAAAATATGTGAGACCCTCTGGATGTGCCCTTCTGATCTCAATATGTCAATAAGCCTCCTTGGGGAAAGTACATGCAATAATGGTTATGTAAGGTTGATTTGATGTGTTTTGAATAACAATGTACTTTTAAGTACATTAGATGGTTTATTGCAGTGACAGGTTACAGTTACCCTTATTTCTTCTCCAACAGATATCATGAGTGTATTGGTGTCCAAGAGTTAAACAAGGCTAATATACTTATTGATAAACCAGACAAATTTGACAATTTAATCACTATCAAATTGATGCATTGTCCTTCCATACTTCTTCTGCTGGACTCCTTCAAGTTGACCTTTGTTGAACTCCCCAAATCAAAACATAAAGAAAAGAAAATGTCTGCCTTCAATCAGTGAGCACTCCACTTATAAAATTTGGTCTCAATCTTCATTACTTTCATGAATTAGGAAAAGATTTCTTCGAGTATGTACTTAAATGTTTATAGAATACAGCTGTTATTTTATTTTGAGGTATTTTATTGTAAAAATTTTGTTCTCTTACTTATGCCATAGCAGACTTTCAGGTGGTGCTATTTACACACGGCAGCAGTTCCATGGCAAATTTCAGTTTCCACATGTTCTATGTTTCATTCCAAGCATTTTGGTATATAATTTATTGGGGTTATTCATTTTGGGCCTTTTTAAGACTTGAAAGAAAATTACATGAAATTTGACCAAAGTTAGGTTGGACGTCCCCTTAAATATTCAATCCACAACAAACACAACAACAATTTCCCCTTGATATCCGCAAAGAATTCTTCCAGAACACGAGGATTACAATGAGAATAACCTGTTATATATGTAGAGAGAAAATGAAACCATTATTATTTTAACAAATCCATATCTACCCGTTCGTCGAAACTTGTAAACCTACTTCTACACGTTGGATAAAAACGTGTACGTGTGGAAGTAAGGTGGAAGTAAGCGAACTTTATGATGTTGTCGACAAGATTTTCGTCTCCCCGTACACGTACACGTAATGACTTTTCCTGATCAAAACGAATTATTTCGTGATAAATGCCAGTGCTGACATGTCCTTGTCACAACAAAATTAAACGAATTTGTTTCACAAACACGCTCATTATTTCGATTGTTGCAATTAGAAAGCTTCTAGGAACCACGGGATTGTAGCCGGCACGAATTTGTGCATTCAACTGAAACACATTTTGTCTTTTTAAATCACTGGAATTTTCAAATTTCAACCCGGCAGTTTTACGTGTAGCAAACGTGTAAGCGTGTGCAAGAAGTGTGACGTACTTCACAAATTATCTGCTACACGTACCCGTACCCGTACACGTTTGAAATCGCAAACTCCCTAATATTGTTAGTGTGTCGACGTGCTATGTCGGGGTTCAGGAAAGCATTTGACTGCAACCGCCCGCCACTCAGCAAAGGTCTAGATCCGCCAGTGTTGAATGACGACACCTTGTGGTTTTTTTCTGTTTTTTCGACTAGTAAAATGCGTTGCAGGTTTGTACACGGAAGTTTTGCTCGATATTAAACACGCAAAAAAGCAACAAAGAATGAAACAACCGTGGCAACAACACGTAGTACCACTGGCGTGTTAACGACTCTAACGACATTTGCAAACATTTTTGTTACATAACTGAAAAGTTTCATTTTTTAAATCTGAAACATGGCTTATGACATCACATTGGAACGAGCTCGGTGAGCTCGTTCCAATGAGATGTCATAAACTATGGTTTAGATGAAGAAAAAATGAACATAATAATTTGAATGGCGTTTTTACCTGCGTCGCCAGCGGCAGAGCAGGTCTAGTAACCGCTCGACTCCGTCCGTCCGTCCGTCCGTCCGAAACACTTCTTCTGTCAAAGTTTTCTTGGCTTCTATGAAAGGGAATGATTTTATATTTGGTCTGCTGCTTCATAATGATGAGTTGTATCGTGTATCTAATTTTCAGATCTGCCGTGCAGCAACTTCCTGTTTGCCGATACTTTGAAGTCTCTTCATCTCTGTAATCAATTGCATGCAGCGACGCAGGTCCAGACCCGGTATTGGTCTTGGCTTGTTTCGAATAGTTCTTGTCAGATATAGCCGTTTACGTTAGTTAAAGGGCAAAAAAAAAACTATTTTGCGCAGTAAAAACCGTACGACACGATTCTACACCACAAGTTATTCAAATTTTTACTACGGACGTCTATTTTGTTTATACTGTATGTGGTGGTGTTCTCAACTCCAATGAAGAACAGTGAGTTCTGAAAAAAACAATGAAATCCAAGTTTCTATTAGTCTAAATTTTGAATTCCACGGTGGTTTGGAACACTACAGAATATCCGCAACATTCAATGGTTTTCAGTCAGAAAGTAAGTTGTTTAACCAAACACTCTATAATGTAATCAATGAAAAACGAGACTCTTCCATGCGCACTGAAGAGTAGGCTCAGAGCAAGCGCTCAAGCCGCCAGTCAAATTCGACATTGTTATGCACTGGAACCAGTCTAACCCCCAAATAGTTCATCGCCAATGTTTAGATTTAATCGTTTGGAATATTTCAGTTAGTCGGAAAAAAATACCAAAAACAATCATTTTCTTTGAATCAACGCAAAAATGCTTCTCGTGTCATGATTTGTCCTATTCTTTAATGACTTTACCAACACCATTTGACATGTTTGTTTACTAATAACTATGAATGATGAGTATTCACCACGGCTGTAGTTTTGTGATTGCAGTGCGTATATAGTTCCACAAATTGTTTCAATATCCTAATGTTTCAGGGTGAATTAAACTGGACCACGAAAGAATATCTGTATATCTATGTGAGTAAAGGGCGTCACATTAAATTAACGGTGGTCTGCGAACCAACTCGGAATGTTGGTAACCAAACAGACCAAAACAGAGTCGGATTCTTTACGGAATTTGATTGGTGGCGTGAGAGCTTGGGCTCAGAGCAAAGAGATCTCCGAGTAGTGTGCGAAATGACGAGAAGCCAGAACCGGAGTAATACGTGGAGGCATATCGATATCAAGGATATATGGGCGGGTGGAGGGCGTGAGCTCCCCCTGGCCAGAACTTGCACGGGATCGTAGAACACTTACCGCACCGAGCCTATCATGGTTCGGCCAGTTGTTAGAAATTTCTTTAAAATGGGGCCAAAAAGAAGAAAATCGTTCGCTCTATGAGGTCTGCGGTCTGACGAGAGATATATTACTTTACAGACTTCCAGACATTTTCTTTCGATAATTTGCGTTACATCACTTGCCTATATATTTAGTGGCAAATGATCAGTTTATTAACGGATGGTTATCGTTACATCTCCTAAGTGAGGGTTCTTTTAAAACAAACTTTCATGGGGCTGTCAAAAGTTATAAGGCCACGATGTGGGGTTATACAAAGTATATACATACCCCCTGCAACTATGTAGAATTACACATTTTAAACTAGGGACCTGCGAATTGCCGATTTTGATCGAATTGGTGAAAACGAATCGAATTTCGAATGGAATTATACAAAACGAACTTCGAATCGTATGACAGTTAATGGATACGTCATCAAAAGAAAAGTTTGGGGTTTTTTTTAAATAATATCGTCGATTATTAACCCTTTACCGAACGAATCGCCCGCATCCGCCCGCGTAATATGCAAATTCAGAAGTGGAAAAAATATTATTTTTCAAACAATTTCAACAAAACCATATCATGTGACCCCTTCGTTGGAACGAGCTCGTTCCAACGAGGGGTCACATGATATGGTTTTGTTGAATTTTTTTTTTTAATTTTTAAAAAATGATATTTAAAATAATAAATTTTGATATCGTCAGCGTTGGGTAAAGGGTTAAAAGACACAGTAATGTAGAGTGCATTTTTCGCCCCACCACCTCCCATACTATAAATTGATGTATAAACCAATATACTAGCAACTGAATGAAACTATTCGAATTGTTGACTTTGTTGTGTCAAAACAGCTGCAATAAACATTTTTAAACGAACCTGGCTGATATCTTACTTTTATCACATGTTTTCTTGGAAAAATACTGGTCACTGGTGATAACGCACAATAAATTGAAATGAACAGTTGTAGCAGTAATAGTGTTTGTAATATTTATTATTTATTTATTTATTTATTGGTGTTTAAGGTCACATATTTCTGCACAATGGCTAACCATGACCGTGACAGTTTTACGGGTTTAGGAAGCCGGAGTACCCGGAGAGAACCACCGAGCAACGGCGAGCAGCTGTCAGCTCCCCAGCATACCAACTCCACACGAGCAGGGTTAGCATTGGTTGAAGACAGGTGCACCATCGACGTGCAGTACGCCTTAGTACACAGCGTCACCGTGCCCCCACGTGGGTAATGGGGGTGAAGTGTCTTGCCCAAGGACACAACGCGGTTGCCACAGGTGGGATTCGAACCGAGGACCTCTCGGCTTGCAGCCTGCACCTCTACCCACTGAGCCACCGCGCCCTCAGTGTTTGTAATAATGTAGCTGCAACTGCTGTACAGTCGTAGCTACATTACTACAAACACTGCTACCGCTACAAGTCAGTTGCATTTTTACTCAGAACAATACTCAATATAAAATAATGTGATAAATTACAATCTGTAAACATTCACGGTTATGGCAGACGTATATTCGAAAATATTCGAATTTTCGATTTCGAATCGAATATTGACTTTCGAATCGAATTTCGAATCGAATTTCGAATTTTCGCAGGCGACTATTTTAAACAAAGTACTCTCTGTGGTCAGACGCGACCAAATAACGCAAATGAACCTTTTACGGCACTAGTCAGGTCTCACAATATTTTTGTGTCCCACCACTGTGTATTAAAAATATAATTGCCCCACATTTAATGTAGATATTAACGAGTGTCAAATTATACAATTTATGATACGTTGTAAAGGTCTTAAACTCATCCCCAAGTCGAGTGTCGTTTTTGATACCACAGCCCATGTGCCCTCGGATGCTTCTGGCGCCCTTGAAGATAAATATAATTATTATTTTTCCTTTTTGGCATATTTGATGTTTTGAGCAATAAATTAGGTTATTAAAAACCAAACTATTTTTGTAGTTTGCGGCTATCAATCATTTCTCTCCTCAAAATATAACTCGAATCGTTCCATCAATCATTTCCAATTTATTGCACACCTTCGTATGTATCGTTTGCTCCACAAGCATCGTGTATTTCAACTGTATTTAAATATCACAATAACTGACATGCAAGGTGAGACGTCAGAATGTATGCAGAATACTTGCATTTTTTCTTACATGTCAGAAACGTCGCGAATTTCTTGTATTAGTTGACAAAACACATTCAATACGCACAGTCCATTCAAGGTTCACACAGCAGCGACCATGGCTGCTGGCTTTTTCAGAGCGTCTATTGTGGACCCACCACCACCAGGGACGCCGGAAGCACGAGGCAGAGGGGGTAGAAGCCATACCTGCTTTCGTACCACGGGGGTGAGAGGGGGCAGACAATTTTCTTCTCAGATTCGTCAATCAATTTTCTTCAATGATTCATTCACGAAGTAAAGCTAAAATACATCCCAAATCCTTCTGGGAGCTTTCAAAATACAATGGGGGAGTTGGGGGAGCTCGGGGGGATGTTCCCCCTCCCGATGGGAGGGGACACTTCCTCTCAAACTTCCCATTCGCGGACCTTCGGCCTTCGAGACATGCATGCTTCGGCGAGTAAATGCCCTTTTCCTGGGGTCTGACCCACCCCTGCCCTGAAGTGCTTCCGGCGCCCTTGCTCACCACCATTTTTATACCTTCGAAAGATTCTCTCTGGTGCATATGTTTTCACCATGTCCGTCTGTCCGTCCGTCCGTCCGTACGTCCGTTCGTCGTCCGTCGTCCGGTGTCCGTCCGTTAACTTTTGGTTTCCATCAAATAACAAAAGAACCGCTTATTTGATCAAATCATAATTTTAGGGGTAACTTGTGGATGACTGGACAATGCTTTCTTTCCATTTTGGTCCAGCTATTCAATTCAATATGGCCACCATGGCAGTCATGTTGAATTTGGGTTCGGTCCAATGACTAATGAATACTGACTCAAATCAATTTCAGTTTTTGGTTATGCATTATTAGTGTATAAAGGAAGCTTTCTTTCAATTTCGGTCCAGCTAGCCAATTCAATATGGTCGTTATGGCGGCCATATTGAATTTGGTTTCCGTTCAATAACCACAGTTAAAACCAGAAGTCCTGACATGAAATGCACACAAATAGCACGTCGATCTGCGCGTTAATCTATGCGTTATGACCATAGTTCAGCTATCACATTTTGTGCATATGGCCTGTTCACAAGCAATGTGTCAGCCAATGGACCTCCGGGTAACCCGGAGGTCCATTGGCAGAAACATTGCCTGTGTTCGCAGTGAGTAACCACGAGAACCTGCCGTGCTTTGGATGCCATTCGATATGGCAATTTCGCACAATTCCTACGCGCAAATAAGCCTTGATAAGCGCACAGTTCACGACAGGACTTCTAGTTTTAAACTGTAATGAGTGCTGACTCTAATCATTTTTATGTGTAATTATACAGTGTTTAGAGGAAGCTTCCGTTCGATTTTGGACCAGTGAGCTGAACCAAGATGGCCGCCAGTGGCCAATTCTTTATGGCTTCCATGGTGGCCATATTGAATTTGGTTTCTGCCCAATAACTAATGAATAAAGACTCGAATCAATTTCCATTTTACGTTACGCATTATTGGGGTCTAGAGGAAGCTTCCTTTTGATTTTGGATCAGCTAGTCAATTCAATATGGCCACCATGGCGGCCATATTGAATTTGGTTTCTGCCCTATAACTAATGAATGCTGACTCAAATCAATTTTTTTGGATGCATTATTGGTGTCTTGAGGAAGCTTCTTTTTGATTTGGTTATGCCCTGAGAGACTTACCTTCCCTTTTATGACACCGTCGGAGGCATATGTCACGCTTTGCGTTGGACTTGTTAAAGAATAAAAAAAATACCCGTATACCCAGTTCCTTATTCGACATTCGTTATCAACCGATTTTCGGTTGATATCGAATGTCGAATAAGGAACGGGTGTCACGTTCCCGTTGGCATATTTGGCATCACGGGTCAAAAACTCATGCAATTGGTTTGTGAATAAAGACATGATACTGTCGTTATGCACGGGCTTATCAACTTCACGTTTTATTAGCACGTACCGGGCTCGAAATTTGTCGTGCTGGGACCGAACCGGCCACAGGCCTTCATGTGCATGGGACCAACTACGTATGTCACATAAGACCGAATAGTAAATCTAGTAATGTATGTACTGGGATTCAACGACACTTTCGACAACCAGGGTTACATCGAGTCGGAGAAAATCTAGTAAAGTTTTGTGAGAAATTATTATCTAAAACTCCAATCCAGGTGTGAGGCTATCTCTCAAATCGTACCAAACTAGTGCGTTTTGGTCGCAATCACATCTCACCCCGAAGCGGGTGTCGGAACAGAAGGCCTTTTATTGTACAAATCGATTTTCATCTGTTGTGAAACTTTCCTTTCAATGTTTGCAAGTTTGAATTTAAATCAACCTTATCTCGTCCGTGTTCGAATTAAAAACATCAGTTACCTGTCATCTTCTATTTATATAAATAAAATGTTCACGAAATGTGAATTGCGTATATCTTTCAAACGGTTTTTACAACATGTTTTATGGCTGATAAATGGTGGGCTTTAACTACTTGCAGGCTGCTGACGGTTTTTACAACTTGTTTTATGGCTGATAAATGGTGGGCTTTAACTTCTTGCTGGCTGCTGACGAATATTCCTGCCCAGAACTGGAAATTTCTTGGCATTAAAATAAGTCAAATTTAACCCTTTGAACCCTTGTTTCCTGGAATGGTATCGCCTTTGTATAAACTTACTGTGAGATGGGTAAGTCCAATATCAATATACAGGACGAATAAAATAAGAACTGCAGTCTGCAGCCGTCTGGCTGCAGACTGCAGTTATGATTTTATCATCAATGCCCAGCGTATAGACCTCTTATAATAAGACAAAAATGGGACGAAATTATGCCTTGAACAGAAAAATTGGTCTTGCGTATTCAAAGGGTTAAAGATATTTAACCAAATTTTCAACTGTAAATTGTATAGACTTTTTACCAATGATTTCTGTAGCCAAATTTTCCTGATTTTTTTAACAAATCTAGTCATGGTTTCTGGGAAGCAAACATGACTTGATTTGATGAAAAATATTTTTAAATTACTCATTGTGTTAAGATTTAACCCTTTATCCAACGAATCAACCGCACCCCTCTGTGTAATTTACAAACTGAGCTGTTAAAATAATTATTTCTAAAAAACAAAAAAGCCTCATTGGAGGGGTCACATGACATGGGTTGTTGGAATTTTTTTTATATATCAGTAAAAAGGAATTTTTCCACCTCAGTAAACACCGGTCAGCGTTTTCACAAATATCTCCATTCACATTTTATAGTTTTTTCCCCGTTTTAGCATTCAAAACATGGCTTTTGACCTTTCAATGGAACAAGCTCGCCGATCCCCTTTCAATGAGAGGATCAAAAGCCATGTTTGTGTATAAATGAAGTATATCTCTCGGTATGATGCATATTCGGGGCGCGGTGGCTCAGTGGTTACCACACTGAACTTAAAACTGGAAGGTCCTCGGTTCGATCCCCACCAGGCGAAACTACGTTGTGTTCTTGGGCAAGGCACGTGATCTCGATTGTCCGTGTTGGGGCACAGTGGTGCTGTGTAGCATTCTGCACGTCGACTGTACACTTGTTTTAAACCAATGGTAACGGTGTTTGTACGGAGCTATAACATCGGGGGAGTCTGCCATATGCTCGCCGCTGTTGGGTGGTTCCCTCCTTGTAATCCGAGTTCCTCCACGCGTAAAACGGTCCAACACGGCTGTCGAAAGTGTCATTAAACGCCAATAAAATGGTGTATATTGTGTGATCAATACTTACACCTAATATAAATTAGTGTATTTAGGTGCATGCTCACCAGATAGGTGGACTTAACTATCCGTGGCACTTAACTATCCGTGGATATCTCACTCACTGTAGTGGCCGTGTATACTATGTGATATTTCCGAGTGGTGCCCCGCCCCCGTCACGCCCCCACAACTGACTATTAAAATTATCTCATTAAAGCACACTGCTCGGGGCGTCCACAATAACTCAGGTGTGCGGAAATTTTGTGCGTCTTTCCGGTCCAGAAAATCAAACTTCTCTGACACGGGCCGTCGGGATCCAAATCGCGATCCGGTCGGAATTTACAGTTCGTTTTTATAATCACAAGAGTGTAATTTGTACATTATATACTACTCATAATTTGCTAAGCACCAAGTATATCCAACTACCTGTTTTATGTTTTAATTGAAATTTTGTAATGAAAAGTGCATATATTTTTTATTTAATTATATCTTTAATGATTTAAGTACAGAAATTAATATTTTATTTGTGTTTGACATTATTTTTTAGCTTTTGAATACGATAACCATGGAAAATGGATATTATTGATAAAAGAGGAAATTTTTCAATTTGCCAAAAAGTTGACGAAGCGAACTGGTATGGGTTCATATGAGACCCATTACTGTTAATTACAGCTTGGCAACGCCTTCTCATGCTCCCAATCAGGTTCCTGGTGGTCCTTTGTGGAATGTTGTTCCATTCTTAGACCAGCATGGCACAAGCTCCTTGACACTGTCTTCTTGGCTGGACTGGACGGGCTGAAATTGCAAGCTGCAACTCATTCCAGACATGTTTGATTGGACTGAGGTCAGGGGATCTTGATGGCCAGTCCATACGCGCAATCCCCTCCCTCTGTCGGTACACCCCGACAGCATGGGCAACATGAGGACGGGCATTATCATCCATCTATCACCCACTGCACCTGCATACAATCTGACGTGGACATCCAGGATCTCATCAATATACCGCTGTGCAGTCAATGTACCACGTTCATGGCACAGGGCTCTGTACGTCCATCCCTGCTGATGCCGCCCCAGAGCATGATTGACCCTCCACCATAGCGGTCATGCTCAGCAATGTTGACTGCATGGAATCGCTCTCCTGGTCTTCTCCATACCTTAGAACGTCTATCTGTGTGGTCTAGGCAGTACCTTGACTCATCTGTAAAAAGGACAGGTCGCCAGTCTTCACTGGTCCATCCAACGTGGTCCATGGCCCATTCATATCGTGCCTGGCGGTGGTTCTGGGACAGCGGAATGCGAATACATGGTCTTCTCAGTCAGAGACCACCTTCGTGCAACCTTTCCCGGATAGTCTGCGTCGAAACATTTACCCCGGATGCATTTTGAAGGTCACTGCGAAGCTGGGTTGCTGTAACAAAGCGGTTCCTACGGGCCTGAATTATCAAAAACCGGGCTTCAACTGCAGATGTTGCCCTGTTTCTGCCACCACCATGTCGTTTTACTGGTGTGCCATACTGCTGAAATCTTGTCCAGGCTCTGGTGATCACCACACGGGGCACACCAAGGGCTTCACCAACCTGGTGATGGGTAGCCCCTTGCTCCACCATCCCTACAGCCCGCCACATTTCTGCTGCAGACAAATGTATTTTTACATTTGCATGTGCCATATTCAATCATTAAATCACAAGGGTTTGTGTTGAAATGAAGATTGAATACCCTACACATGTCATGTACATGTAGACAGTACACGAAAACATCCTGAAAATCAAGGGGTACATGCTTTCCATGACTGTCACGAAAAGTCTGCCTGTCAAGAGAGCTAATGTAAACACTGGGGACCATCTCAATACATTCCCCAATAATATCCACCAAACATATCGCAAATATGTCACAAGCAAATTTCACAATGATGTGTCAAATATTTGGTGCTTAGCAAACTTTGAGTAGTATAGTTTGTTAAGATAAGTAAACGGGTTCCAGGGACGTTGGAAAAGGGGTTGCACAGTGTCATTTCTCTGTGGGCGATAGGTCCCCACGACTCTCTCGAAACCTGCATTTTACTCTTGCTCGAATGATTTTTCTCTTCTGTGTCCCTTGAAGTGGAGAAAAATGCACATTTTTTTTTATTCAAACTTAACCCTTTGATCTCATAAGACCTATTTTTCGGTCCAAGGCAAAATTTCGTCTCATTTTTATCTTACTATAAGAGGTCTATACACGGGGCATTGATGATAAAATAATATCGGCAGTCTGCAGCCAGATGGCTACAGCCTGCAGTTTTTATTTTATTCTCCCAGTATATTGATACTGGACTGACCCATCTCACTGCAAGTGCACATAAAGGCGATACCATTCCAGGAAACGTGGGTTCAAAGGGTTGAGAAATCTCTCCATCGTGTGGAGGTGCGTTAGGCCCAAACGTACCTTTGTGTATTGTTCTCCTACCAGGACGCTAAGGCACATGGGCCCCCACTGATATATATCATTCTGTGAGTGCCCTCTATGGTCGTTCCCTCCACACCCACTCAAGTTAGAAATGTAGACTATGTCACTAGCGGATACGTCACTTTAATGGTGTACAGTTATATAATGTAGAGTGTATCCTCCCTCCCTCCCTCCCTCCCTTTTTGACGACACTTTCAACAGCAAGGGCCACCTCGTGTCGGACAGTTTCATGGGTGGAGGAAGACAGAGTACCCGAAGAGAACCACCGAGCATCGGCGAGCAGCTGTCAGACTCCCCAACGTACTAACACCACACAAGTAGGATTAGTATTGGCTGAAGACAAGTGCACCATCGGCGTGCAGTACACCTTAGTACAGAGAGCCACCATGCCCCGACGTGGGCAATCGGGATGAAGTGCCTTGCCCAAGGACACAACACGGCTACCCCTTGCGGGGATCGAATCGTGGACCTCTCGGTTTGAAGTTCAATGCCGTAACCACCGACTTACCGCTTTCCCGTAGAGTGTATTGATGAAGACAAGTTAAGATGTTACTTTCCTGAAAATCCTCCCAATGCAGTTTCATACAATTTTACTTCTCTCTGAAGATTCCAAGTGTCAACCCTTTACTCAACGTAAAAACTGGCAAGCGCTTTTCACAAAAATCACCATTAAATTTTCATTATTTGTTCATTTTTTTTTTGTCTGGAATAGATAGCATATGACCCTCTTTGGAACGAGCTCGTTGAGCTCGTTCCAATGAGGGGTCATATGCTATGATTTGACGCAAAAAAAAATTAAAAATTAGTTATTCAAGAATTTGTTTTGCAAGTGTGCTGTCTGCCTTTCGTGTTAGGTTAGGGTTAATGCCAATGACCAATTCTCCAAAGCTCGAGAATAGGCTGTAGTGCTCCCCCAAAACGTATTTTACATGGCATGAAGTTTACAAGAGCCTTAACCAACCCTTTAGAAGCCTGGTGAAGCGCTAGTGGTGTCGCGCGCCCAAATTCAAAGGCAGGGATGTGGAGTGCATTTTTTTAAATTGCGGGGCACGGCCCTACATAATGATATATATCCGTAGTGGCCCATGTACTTTAGTGGCATGATTAGGAATACAATACACAGAGCAATGTTTCGGACTCACGTACCTCTACATTGAGAAAAATTTACATTTTGGTCTCGACGTCCAAGTCGTTTCCCCAGTGAGCTTCCATATTTAGCACATGTTTGGGCCCGATGGGAAAATGTGTAAAAATGGAGCCACAAATGTTCATTTTTCTCGACTTTGAAGTCCATAGTAAAATCATCCGAGGGACACTTTGGGCACAACTTAAGAGTAAGGAGTCTGTGTCCCCGCCCCAACCCATGCACCCCCCCCCCACACACACACACACAAACACACTTCCTGCTTATTTCCAAAAAGATGGCAACGACAGGTTAGTAAAGGTAATGTTGGCCAAAACTCTCTCTCTCTCTCTCTCTCTCTCTCTCTCTCTCACTCTTTCTCTCTCTCTCTCTCTCTCTCTCTCTCTCTCTCTCTCTCTCTCTCTCTCTCTCTCTCTCTCTCTCTCTCTCTCTCTCTCTCTCTCAGACATATTTCTGGAAAAAAAGGTTGGGAGAGGGAGGAGCACATGCCCCCTGCAGTGTACAAAATTTCAAAAATGACTCTAACCCACTGACCACTCACGTGGGTTGGATATGACTAACCGAGCGCTCGGCCATGTAAAAATTATTGGGAAACTGCTTTTTTATCATTAACAAGTCTTCATATATTGCATGGAATTGAAATATATATAGCCTCTCAAGGCAAAAGTCTAAAAATCTATCAAGACACAAGAAAGGCAGCTTAAATGGTAGAGTGCTTGAAGCCCATATCTGGGCTTTATTCTAAAATGCAGGTACCTAAAGTTAAAGGCCTCATATTCCGTGGATGTCCTTCATGTTATCTTGTAAATAAAATGACTTTATCTCCATTGGTTTGCATTGTTACAATTTATGTGAGAGTGTCTATATGCACTCTCCCATGTATTGTAACAAGACAAATATCTTGAGGCTTAGAAAAAATTTAGCACTCTGCCAGTTAAGTGACTTCACCATTCAAGATGCAACTTTTGGCTAACCGGTCATCCGTTCGCGTAGATTTAAATTTGCGTAACCACCATGCGAACGAAACGAGCGTTCTCGTCAAATTTTGCGCACTGCTCCTGTGCCCACGGTTCCTACGTCCTGTTTAAAGGCGTGAGAGAAAAGCACTGGAACAGACAAAGGTGGAATTTAAGGGGCAAATTGTCCCCTAGCCTCACGCTTCCAACGTTCCTACGTCCCTGTTTAAAGGCTTGGAGGAAACAGACTGCATCGGCCAAAGGTGGAACTTAATGATGAAATGCCATTATATTAATTTGTGTACAAGAGTGCTATTAAATTATTTGTGTATAGTATATATATATAATATATCCATAGGCGCGCGGTTAACACCACTTCACCACGAGTGGTGAAAATTTGTTACACAAGCTACTTTGGGTATATTTTATTTATACCATGATCGTCAGATTATTAAGAGTCGCTATTATTTTTTCTCGATTTTACTGAACAGCAGCCGTACGAATTTGTTTGTTGTTTACATGAGGATCGGTGGGCGGTACTTCCGCTGTCAGTTTAATCACCGAAACGAAATAGAAAAAGAAATAGGACCTTTTTCATTTTAATACCATAATAACATGCTATTTCGAGTTAAGGATGCTTTATTAACATGAGACAATGCATGTTTGTTAATATTTGGCATCTTAAGAGGTAAACTCATTTAAAAACGTAATAAATAATTGCCACTTTCATTTCACTCTTCGCGAGGCGACGTGCGATAAATTTAGACAAGTTCGCATTCAGGTCGACGTCACCAAAGGTCAATTGGGATGTTGTTCCACTGTAGGTGTAAATTTTAACTACTAAAATTCCATTATTGGCTTGTTCACCACGGTTGGTGTGTAATGCTAAAATTTATGTCATTGGCTTTTTGTATATAGTGGAATAGATAATCATGGTATAAAGTATATATACATATATTACAGAAAGGCGAGCTGAACAAATATTTGTGATTGTTATTATTATGAACTTGACTTCATATCTGTGTTATGATCGATAATACCAAAGATGCTGAAAATAACTTGAAATAGCAATAAATAGAGAGTAATCGCTTGTCTGGACTGGTAACGTGAAATAATTCATGAGAGGCGATGGACGTTGTACAAACACGAGTGCGCGAATGCGCACGAGTGTTTTACAATATAATCACTCGCCTCGAATAAATTATTTCACGTAACCAGTCCAGTCAAGCGATTACTCGTTTTATTACTTTTCAATATTAACGATAATTATATTATTTAACCCGTTACCTAACGTAACGGCCAGCGCTATTCTCAAAAGTCGCCAATTAATTTTCATTATTTTTTCATTTTTTGTCTCTAAAACATAGGTTATGACCCCTCATTGGAACGAGCTCGTTCCAATGAGGGGTCATAACTTATGTTTTTGAGACAAAAAAATGAAAATAATAGCTATTTGTGAATTTTTTTTTTTTGCAAGTGTCGTCTGCTTTCATATTAGGTAAAAGGTTAAAAATAACAAAAAACAATGAAGTCCCCATTACACCCACGGCAAAGCGTCTTCGTTTGCGCGCACGGATACATGATGATAATTCACTTGTGAAGTTATCGTTTATAATCAAACCCGAAAATCCCAGTAAATCACACTTTGGAAAGTAATAAATAAATAAATAAATATTTAATTTCTCTCTTTCTGTGTACGGTTCTGTATAGTAATATGCTACTGCGAACAATGTACTAAATGGCTCATTTTCGTCCTTAATGACCTTCTTCATTATTGATACATAAATGCGGAACTGACCACTACTGGGAGGAATCAAACAGTTTAAAAATAGAAGACACCCGGAAACTGTCTTAGGCTTGTGAAGGCCATCACTCCTTTGTGTACACGTAGTTGGCAGCGTTGAGAATTCTGAGAAACCTGGAGTGTTTATAATATAGGTGATGATATTCACGTACATTGGTGTTGTTCTCGATTTCTAACCCCTTACCGGAATTGTTTATACACATTTGTTCGAGTTGTTTGTATTGAAACAACACAATTACTTTCACCCACATGAGTCGAACGAGAGTACGGCGGTTTGTCTGCTCATCTGTTTTCCCACACGATATGTTAGCACCATTCAAGCATGAGTTCTAATTTTTTGGTGCATGGGTTTAGCATAGGTCCACAAAAATGATAGTGTGCGAGTGGTGAGTTGGGTGGAGTGCACCTTTTTAATTTTTTGTTCTAAAGCATAGCTCATGACCCTTCATTGGAACGAGCTCCAATCAAGATCATAAGCCATGTTCTTTTAAGAGAAAAAAATACATTTTTAGTTATTCCACACTTTTTGGGTAATTATTGTTTTCCATTCGTGTTGGGTAAGGGTTAAATAACACAAAATAAATAAATGTTGATTAAAATGCCGCCTTTGATACATTTTTATGCATCAAAACTGTGCATGTGGAGGGGGGTTAAAACATATAATGTGAAAACAACTTGGGTGCATGGTCCATCTTCACCCCCACCCCACCACTGGTCAAGGTAATTGTCACCTGCCTTCTTGTTAGCCTGCCTCTCTTTGTGTACGGCATGATATCTCAGCAAATCTCACCTGCGGCAACCGCGTTGTGTCCTTGGGAAAGACACTTCACCCCATTGCCCACGTTGGGGCACGGCGGCGTTGTGAACTAAGGCGGACTGCACGTCGATGGGGAACGCGGTGGCTCAGTGGTAGACTGTTGGACTTCTATGGTAGAGGTCCCGAGTTCGATCCCCGCCGGGACGACCCGATTGTGTCCTTGGGCAAGGCACTTTATACCGGTTGCCTACATGGGGGCACGATGGCGCCGTGTACTACAGCGTATACTGCAGGCACCGCTGTGACCCTGCTTGAGTTAGAATGTTGAGGAGCTGACAGTTGTTCATCAATGCACGGTGGTTCTCTACGGGTACTCCGGCTTCCTCCACCCGTAAAACTGTCACGGTCACGATTAGCCATTGTCCATAAGTATGTGACTTTAAACATCAATAAATAAATAATAAATAAATAAATTGTTCGGCGAATGTGTTTTTTTCAGTAATTTGCAAGTTTTTATTCTTCCCAGGAGAAAAATTAGAAAATCTCACCTCCAAGACTTATATATACTGAGTCAAAAAATAAAGTATTATAAACTTCGAGGAGTAATTTTTTTAGTATTATCGACTTTAATCCCAAACAAATTATTGTAAATTCATATTTGGAGTCTAGCTGTATGAATTTGCATAATTTCATGTTCTTACTGTAGCCAGCGTCACGTCAGGACGTCGCAATTCAGACATGGGTGAAATGAAAAAGTCACACATGCAGTCAATAGCGTGTTTGTCCATCGTTTGCCTCTTAGATGGCAAGACATCGACGGCGCATGGACCTGATAATTCTCTGGATGTCACCCTGTGGTACTGCGTTCCACTCCTGCCTTAGAACATCACGTAAATCGCCTAACGTCTGAAGATCATGAAGTCGTGCCTGACGGTCCAATTGATCCCAAAAATGCTCGATTGGCGACAAATCTGGCGAAAGTGGGGGCCAGGGAAGAAGTTCAATGCTCTCCTCCTGAAGAAAGTCACGACAGATACGCGCCACGTGACATCGGGCATTGTCTTGCTGGAATAACTGCAATCAGACCTTGGTGTCGAACAACGGGACAACAACAGCGTTAAGAATTTCGTCCCTATATCGCTGTTCATTCAGATTACCATCGATGAAGATCAACTGCGTTCGATGGTACAAGGAAATTCCTGCCCAAACCATGACACTACCCCCGCCGAAACGGTCGCATTCCCGTACGCAAGCATCAGAAAGACGATACACGCTTGCCCTACCATCAGCGCGCCGTAGACAATAACGTAATTCATCACTAAAAAGAACTCTGCTTCAACGTTGCTGAGTCCAGCGAACACGCGGACGTACCCATTCCATTCTGACAGTACGATGACGTGGGTAAGGCTCGGTCCGTGGGATGGACGCCTACTTTGGATGCCGTGTTCAGCGAGTCTGTTGCGGACAGTTTGTGCACTGATTCTATTGTTAGTTCTACCAGGAGTAATTGCTGCTGTCCTCGTCGCCGGAAGGAAGTGATCCCGCAAGTGAGACGTCCTGATGTGTCGGTCATGTGCAGGGATCTTAACTCTTTGTCGACGTGAACGCGGTCGGTCGACAGTAGATCCAGTGGTTCTATACCTTCCAATGAGACGGTAAATAGTGGTCACAGTGACTCCGAACTCAGCAGCGAGCCCATCTGGGTATCCTAGCCTCATGCATACCAATGGCACGCAACCTCTGATTATCGGTTAACAATGGCATTTTTTAAAATGTTGGAAGACAAAAACTAGCGTGTTTTCTCAATAACCCAGGATATCTAGCACAACATAACACAAAGAAAATCGTCGGTCACCCATTCAATTTGATATTCTCGGATAGCACGTGCAATTTTTAAATCCGTAGCAGAATTGTATACGGTTGGGTGGACAACAACAACATATCATTAAACTCTTTGCACGAATTCTTGTCCAGCAACATTAGAACTATTATATTTCATCCTTTATGCTATTTTTTCATATATTTCATCCTTTATGCTATTTTTTCACATTTGTTTCTATTCAGAATTGTATACCGTTGGGTGGACAACAACAACATATCATTAAACTCTTTGCACGAATTCTTGTCCAGCAACATTAGAACTATTATATTTCATCCTTTATGCTATTTTTCATATATTTCATCCTTTATGCTATTTTTTCACATTTGTTTGGATTATACTTTCTTTTTTGACTCGGTATATTAATGGAAATGACGGTGTCTGTATAAAATGTCACGATGCACACACTGTTGATATAATGAACAGAAAAATAGTTACAGAACATCAAATGATGGTGAAAACAGCGTTTTCTTATTTCTACGTGGGTTTGAACAGAGAGTAATAGTCAAACGTTTAAACTAAGTGGGGAAAAAAGTGTAAATAGACAGCATCTGTATTTTATTCTACTCTACAGACAAATGTAGGGTCCTGCGAATATTCGAGATTCGATTCGATATCGATACTATGCGTATGCTTCGAGATCGACCCCGAGTCAGTCTCAAGATTCGATTTTTTGGAATCTCTCGCACTAACTTCAATTTGTTACAGTTCCAACAAAAATTGGATAAAATATTGTCATTAGACAATTCATTCATGTAGACTCAATTCCTATTTTGTTGAGTAACTGACAATGTTTAATTGTTAGGGAAGTAGTGAATTTTACCCACAACATTATCCATAGTTTTAGTTTCTGAAGGCTTAACTTGTTACTATTCACGTTCTTAAGAACGTGCATAGTAACAAGTTAAGCCTTCAAAAACTAAAACTATGGATAATAGGCCTAGCTGTTTCAGCAACGGTGCTACAGAGAATATTTATTTATTGGTGTTTAAGGTGTTCACTCAATCTTGCAAGGGTCATCAAGGGTAGTTTTAGGCACTCGTCGAGCCCATTTGTATAATTCTAGGACGTAACCGGGGATTTGGAGGAAATCCTAGCTAAACAAATTGTTGACGGATCGTTCGCGGTTATTAGATTGACTCCTATTCAACGGAACGCACATTTTAGTTGCCTCTTGGTCCTACTGTAGGCCACTGGGTCACTTTGCGACCACGTGCCACCATAGAATTCAACTGGCGGCCTCCTTATACAAAATTGATAACGGAAACACGAGTTATCCTACCAACAGGGCTGAGCATGCGGACACACACCCACAATACCACCCACAATACCAACTGGCCTAGCATTACCTTCTACCTATATCAACTGTAAGGCAGTATGAGATCTTGAGTGGATTAATAGTACTAAGAGCTAACAGCAGACCTACAGAGGTACAGGTCGTACACCCTGTACTGTCATTCTAAACTACCAAGGACTACCTTACAATATCGAACTAGAAGACCATCTTTTCCCCCAACTCATCCCACAATACCACCTGTCATAGCATTACGTACCAGTCACAGGATAGTATAAAGCATTAGAAGTACCAAGGGCTAACAGGGGACCTACGGGAGTGTATTCTGTCCATACTATACTACCACATAAGTCCAGTACGAGAAGACCAACCTCCCCTGAACCGAACAACGTTATGTAGAATTGTACAGTGGGCAACAGCAGTGGTAATCGTGTGAGCACCATGGCGTCACGACGCCATTGGCAACGTCAATCGTTTCGCAGGAAAATTTTCAAGAAAAAACTTTTCGATCAATTTCCATCACATACCCATATTATACCGCAAGCCACACGCATGCAGATATCAATAATATATACCATAGCACACTATATATACATTTATTTCCAAATAAAACAAAATACTGCATTTTGATTGGTTGAGAGGTACGGTGTAACTTGCAATCCACAGTAGCTTTTTTACACCGTGGTTAACCACTGTGTAAAAACAAGAATTAACAATAGCAGGCCACATGGCTAAAACAAGTACCTATTTTTAATTATTAATTCATACCTTCTGCTCGGTTATGTTAGAACAAAAATAAAAATACAGGAAATTTAATATTTATGAGCAATAAAATATTACAGATATGGCTGTCGTTGGAACTGGCTGATTGAGCCAGTTCCAATGACATCCATATTTGTCTGGTTTTATTAAGAAACTTACAAAGTACAAATTTTCAGTTAATTTTTTCCCACAATTTAGGTTAAAGTATTAAGCATACCAAAATTCTTGGAAATAATTCCGTTATCCTTGCGTTTTTCAGGGATTATGGGAGTTTACACCGATCTGGGAACTCATACATCCTGGGGCAAAGCCGAAGGGTATGAGTTCCCAAACTGGAGTAAATTCCAAAACACCCTGGAAAACACAACCACTTGTTGGATCTAGCTGGATGGGGCCGAGATTTTGCTCAGGAAAACGTTGCTTCCCAAAGCTCCGGTTCCTATGGGAATTTAACACTAGTTGCACCCTCAAAGCTCCGGGTAGTGAGGCACGATCGGGTACATGCTACATTTCTTTCGCACTTTTTCCCGGGTTAAAAACCCGCACCTCGAGGATTTCTTTTCGAAAGAAAATAAAATTTATTTTAGAAGCGTCAAATTTCACGTAAACGAACTCAAATTGTCCAAATAAAAGCGAAAAATTGCAATTACTAACGCCCCTCCCAAATTTAAACGTTACCATAGGTGCAGTGGGTGGGGCTCCGCAAGCATAATTTGCATCGGGGTTATTCTATATTCTCTTGAAACGAAATGATAAAAGTAAAAATATACGGTGTGAAAATTGAACACTGAAAATTCCCATAGACATTTTTTCGCCAAAGTGTCCATCGGCCGATGGCACTCTGGCGAAAAAAATGTCCACGGGAATTTTCAGTGTTCAATTTTTACGCTCAATTCCCTTTACGCCAATTTTTATGCCAAATTCAAAACCCTACAGGAGTTTTCAGTGTTAAATTGTTATGCCCAATTCCATCTAGGTCTGGATTTTCTCTGACGAACCAATACCTATAGAGATTTCAGTGTTAAATCTTTACGCCCAATTCCCTTCCCCTACAACTACCTTTAAACCCGTGTGTATACACAAACAAGTCCATGAACACTGATCATACACGCGTCTATATAAAGCTCTGTACACAGATATACGAACTGAAAGTCTAGCTTTAATTATGGTAATACCGAATACCTTTATCAAGTTAAAAAATAACCACAGGCATGTCAACAAGGTACAAAATAACCACAGGCATGCAAACAAACATCACAGATAATTAAGTTTACTTTATGACACACAGTGGGCTGGGTGGGACGAACAACTATCATTGATTATGAATGATACAACTTCGTTATCAGACAACATACTGGAAATATCACGAACTTTCTACTTAAGGGATAAATCAATCAACAGCATTCTGCGACACGCCTTACCCCCCAGTCCAGGCGGACGAATCTAATCTAATGTTAGGTTCCATTTGAATTATATGCGACGATAATTCGTCTGTCTGAAATATATAAATCTTTCATATATTACTTATTTATTTAATGATGTTTAAGGTCACATATTTATGCACAATGGCTAATCATGACCGTGGCAGTTTTATGGGTGGGGGAAGCCGGAGTACCCGGAGAGAACCACCGAGCAACGACGAGCAGCTGCCAGCTCCCCAACATCGTAACTCCACACTGCAGCACAGGCAGGGTTAGATTGGTTGAAGACATGCGTACCATCGACGTGCAGTACACCTTAGTACACGGCGTCATCGTGCCCCCACGCGGGCAATGGAGATGGTCCTCGGTTCGAATCCCACCTGCGGTTGCCGCATGTGGGATTCGAACCGAGGACCTCTCGGCTGGCAGCCTGCACCTCTACCTACTGACCCACCTCGCTCCCTATAAATCTTTCAATCGCACTTCAGACGACTCTTCCTCATAGAATGTCGCATCCAATACATCTTTGATTCGATGTGTCGTTTGATTCGGACACTCGAACTTGTGATGAATCAGATCTAATCAAATGTTCTGACAATGTTCGATTGTGTTCGTTTATTTTCGTTTGCACATTGGTTTACGCTAATTGGGGAACCCTAATTACACAGTTGATTCAAATTGGTTTTGTTAGAAATGTCCAAAGTGGGCTCCCAGGAGGGAAAGAGCCAACAACCCAAGGAGACTGTCGAAAGTATATCGGGCAATTGAATTAGATTCGATGATAATTCGTACATTTGAATGAAAGGATATATACAGATTATCATGATTATGTACGCGCTCTCTGATTGGATGAGAGCTCGCGTGGTTTCTTCTATGTTACCGTCTGACGTCACCACGCGAAATATTGGAAATGGCGTCGCTTGTTTCGTCATCGTTTCATCAAGGGAGTGACTTGCAAACCGTTTCATTTTTCTTAGATTTTTCACACGTGTAGCAGACGGTGTTCCGAATGAAATGTGTTTTTAAATTACAAACCGATTTACGATTTGAACTAAGATGGAATGAGTTGATCCGATTTATTGATTATTTATCCAGTGCCGTCGTAGGGTGCACGAGAGTTTTTTTTTTTTTACTAAAGTTGTGCTCGTTGAAAGTTGCCTTGAAGAAAGCAACTTTTAACGATCACAAGTTTAGTAAATAAGCCTATCGAGTTTCACAATGTATGTTTTGGGCCATGGGTGGGGTCTTAATTGGAACATATACGTTATTGTGATGAATTGACGGTAACATGGTCTGAGGTTTGCAACTCGAAGCATGTGTTCAACCTAGACGCCACGCGTCTCGATCAAACATAAGCTACGTGACGCAAACCACAGACCATGTTACCGTCAGTTCATCACAACAACGTATAATGTTTTAGGACATTTTCGACAGTTTTCATTAAAAAGGCCTTTTTTCAGAACGCACAGATCCGTAGTCATCACTAACACAACTCTGAAAGTACATACCGGTACCGTTTTTTGGTCATATAAAATTGTTAATAACTCTTTACATTTTTTAGTTCATCCGCTATGCGAGCTGGGTGGGGTTTTTTATTGAATGATTCATTTTCAGCTCCATTTGGCGGCTCATCCATCTAAACCTTTTGGACTATAATTTCAGTACAAATCATATCTAAAAATGATTTGCCGTCCTTGGAAAGCCTCACCGGTTAAGTCCGAACTGACCTGTGACGTCAAAGATGGCCAGTGTTCGAAAAGAAATAACCCTTTGAATCCGAGAGGTCGGCTTTACGGCCCAGAGTCATGATACACCATAATCTCAATAAGGATGACTGCTAATTGAATATGTAGGGTAAACCAATTAATATTTACAACGTGCAGCCCCAATGCTGCACGTTGAAAATATTAATTGGTCTACCCCCAAATAATGAATAAGGAAGGACCCTTCCAGTTGCTGTTATTGAACTGACATTGAAGATACCACCAGGGTTTTAAGGGCTAAATGTTTTCGATTTTCACGAAATTTTAGAATTTCGTAGAGCTCAAAAGTAAAAGAACATGTGTTTTGGGATGTTTTAACGTCTTTTTGACGTTTTTACGTCATTTCATGTTTTCAGATGTTGCCCTTCACATTTCCCGACAGTCTAACCTCAGAGGCTGCAAAAGACACTGCTTTCAGATTTTACACCGAAAGAAATAATTGAATATATTAAATAAGATTAGATTGCAATGACAGTTTACACCCAAGAGGAGCCGATGCCATATCAACAATACATAAGTAATATATAGAGGATATCTACGCTGATTTGGTGAATATCGGAAGTGCTCGTGACAAATAAAACTTTCAGGTCCACACTCATCATGAGATAATTCCCGATGTCACAAAAACAGCGTAGATTTTTTTTTGTTTTTGCTATGTGATATTTTACTGCGCAATATTCAGCCCAATTCAACTGCAGACAGTTTTAAGACAATAACAACAAGCTGCTGATCGTTCCTTCAAGGCGACGTCATGCGTCGAAGCGTAACATCACTTAGGAAGTTATTGAAAAAATTCATCGTGTGGACCTGAAAATAGCGCTCTTGAAAAATAAAACTTTCAGGTCCACACACATGAGATAATTCCAGATACTGACTAAAATAGGGTAGATTTTCTTTTTATACGCCCGTTTGAAAAAACGGGACGTATTATGTTATGGCGTTGTCCGTCCGTCTGTCCGTCCGTCCGTCCGTCCGTCCGTCCGTCCGTCCGTTTGGTTTCCGAACAATAACTTTAGTATTTGTTTTCCGAGCGGCTCCAAATGTGGTATGTGGTTTAATCACAACAAAATACAGGTCAAGTTCGAATATGGGGTCGGTCCGAACATTTTTCGCCTGAATTATGGCCCCAGTTGGACTTAGAATTCGTCAAATATTTGGTTTCCGGATGATAACTTTAGTATTTGTTTTCCGATCGGCTCCAAATGTGGTATGTGGTTTAATCACAACAAAATACAGGTCAAGTTCGAATATGGGGTCGGTCCGAACATTTTTCGCCTGAATTATGGCCCCAGTTGGACTTAGAATTCGTCAAATATTTGGTTTCCGGATGATAACTTTAGTATTTGTTTTCCGATCGGCTCCAAATTTGGTATGTGGTTTAATCACAACAAAATACAGGTCAAGTTCGAATATGGGGTCGGTCTGAACAATTTTTGCCTGAATTATGGCCCCTGTTGGACTTAGAATTCGTCAAATATTTGGTTTCCGGATGATAACTTTAGTATTTGTTTTCCGATCGGCTCCAAACTTGGTATGTGGTTTAATCACAACAAAATACAGGTCAAGTTCGAATATGGGGTCGGTCTGAACAATTTTTGCCTGAATTATGGCCCCTGTTGGACTTAGAATTCTTCGTCAAATATTTGGTTTCCGGATGATAACTTTAGTATTTGTTTTTCGACTGGCTTCAAACTTGTTAGTCTTTTTCTCAAATGACCGTAACATATATATATATGCCAGTATAAATTTCTCGCACTCTAAAAAAATTGCAAATGTGTTAAAATGGTACAATTTGAACAGTTCACGGGCGTATGATGCAATGCCCAGCGGTGCTCTTGTTTATTATACGCTACGAGACATTTTATTGCACAATATTCAGCCCAATTCGCCCCCAAATGCGTACGTTTCAAAACAATAACAAAGATCAGCTGATCATTCCTTCAAGGCGACGTGATGCGGCGTAACGTGACGTCATTTAGGAAGCTACTGAGGAATATTCCCCGATATACATCGAGTCGATAATTTACGATAATTCACAGGCTAGCATATAAAAAATTAATATAAATGAGTAATAATGTATTAACAATATATCATATGTTATTTGTATGTGATGACCTTTTTTCGGTGAAACACTTAACCATGTTACAGATGATTCCACACAATCCGGATTTTTTATTTCTCATAACAAAGACAAATTTTTCTTTGTCGTTTAACCCTTTACCTAACATGAACAGCAGACGACACTTGCAAAAAAAATTCTTGAAAAACTAATATTTTTCGTTTTTTGTCCCCAAATCATAGGTTATGACCCCTCATTGGAACGAGCTCAACGAGCTCGTTCCAACGAGGGGTCATAACCTATGTTTTTGAAGCAAAAAAATTTAAAAATAATGAAAATTAATTTGCGATTTCTGAGAATAGCGCTGGCCGGTTTTGGCCTTACGTTGGGTAAAGTGTTAAATACCTAAATTTCACTTCCTTAGACTGAATTTTTTCAAAATATAACTTGCTATCATCTTCCTATTTTTTTATTTCATTATAAAGTGTTCTTCTGATTCTACCACATTATCATCACAAATTTTGCACATTCGTTGTTCATATGAAACCTTGAGGAACTGATGTCTCCCAGTTTCTATTTCTAGCTTATGATTGCTGATTCTAAATATAACTGAACATGGTTCGCAGACTATAATTTTTTAACTGAGATCAAGTGAGGCTCTAAATCGTAATTATCTTTGAATGTGCGATATGTTCTCAATTTGTTCATCACCACTTTCTTCACATCTTTATTAGCTTGTCAAATAGTTAACACCATATATCCACGGAAGGAATCTCGTGTTTACGAAGCGCTGTCGTCAGCGCATATAATGCTATGTTACCTTTACAAACTACATCTTCCAGGGTTCCATTAAAAGAAAAGTTAACCCCAAGAATGTAGGCCCGATACTCATTCACTAATTCTAAAATATTATCTTCTAAACTGAACGTTGGTACTTTTTTGAAGCCCTTTTTGAAAAATCATACATTCAGTTTTGGAATGATTAACAAACAAATCATTTCTTCACGCATAGCTAAACAACTTTCTGGTGTTTCCGACATCATTACTAAATAATCTGCAAATAAAAGATGATTTGTGGGTTTTGTCACCAACAGTAACCGGTCTACATTTTTCATCGAATTCATTTCGAATATCATCATTAAATATTTTTAAAAAGTGTAGGCGATACGATACACCCCTGCCTCACCCCAACTGTAGATATCCGACGAGGAACAAACCCAGCACTGGTTTTGGACGAATAATAACTAGTTAGATATTCAAGAATTCTGTTTGTAAGTGTCGTCTGTTTTTCATGTTAGGTAAAGGGTTAACATGTCATTTCCCAAAACCAGAGATCCTGAAAAAAGAGATCCGATAGTTCCAGAATTTCTCAAACCCATGCAAGAGAAATATTTCAGAGAGTGATTTGATGACACGGGTCGGTAACATCGGTTTGAAACGCGAGCTGAGAAAGAAAATGGGTGGTTCCGTGATCGAGACTCATGAACAATCTACGAAGGAGTTCGACGAAGAATTTAGTCTATAAGAGAGGGTAGATACACCTTACCGTACAAAGAGTTCAATCTCATACTCGATGAGTCCAACCTGCCATACATAGAGTACCCAAGGGCGCCATCGTTCAATTCTTCGACCATCAAGACGAGGTCGAAAAGTTGAATGTCTCGCTCTTCGCTCTCTTCAGATGTCGAGGGAAAAGAAATCTTACCTGGATTGTAACTCAACGTAGTCTCCTGAGCATCCCAATAGGTATTCATCTAGAGGTCTCCTATCAGCTTCAGTCATTTTACAATGGCGGCACCAATAGTGTATAGAAGAAAGATGTTTCTTGGTAGGGAGTAGAAATTGTTCTGTTGTGTACATTAAAATGCCCAGATCTTTCCCATTTCTGTCCTAATCTTTTTCTGAGAGACTGTGTGATCGACTTGAACAAAAATGAGTGCCACTGCCAAACAACAGCATACGACGCGTTTTAATGCCCGAGAGTTACGTCGATTATTCATGTTTTGATCTCAAATGTTTATTTCTGAGCATGGCATAGAATCCCAGATCTATCCCATTTCTGTCGAAATCTTATTTTTCCGAGAGACTGTGTGATCGACTTGAACAAAAATGAGTGCATGTCACTTCCAAACAACAGAATTCGGCGCGTTTTAATGCCCGAGGGTCACGTCGATTATTCATGTTTTAATCTCAAATGTATATTATGAGCATCCCAGCAGGGTGTATCGTAAAGTACACCCGACACCCGTCATTTTGACACCAACCACACCACTGTGCTGCAATTAGTTCAAAAGTTACAGCTGATTTTCCCTTTTCCACCCCCCCCCCCGGGGTAAGCCTCACCCACGAGCGGTGGACGTATGGGACTTCGCGTACAACGCGATACAGTATGGCGAAAGGACACAATTTCTCGCTTTTAACCCTTTACCCAACGAATCGCCCGCATCCGCCCGCGTAATATGCAAATTCAGCAGCTGAAAAAATATTATTTTTAGAAAAATGTCAACAAAACCATATCAAGTGACCCCTCTTTGGAACGAGCTCGTCGAGCTCGTTCCAAAGAGGGACACATGATATGGTTTTGTCGATTTTTTTTTTTAAATTTAAAAAATGATATTAAAAATAATAAATTTTGAAATAGTCTGCGTTGGGTAAAGGGTTAAAATAAAAATGTTATAAATATCAACAGAAATGAATGAAAATCCCGGTCCAATTCCCAAGTACACGTAACAGGATTTTCAAATGTTTATTTCCAAATTCCAGGTGTGGTATCACGTCCTCACATGATGCATCTGAAAATAAGGTCCATGGCTGTTTTAGTGATACCAACTGCACCCCTTGGTTACACTTGTTTTAAATGCTGCAGGTGATTTTTTCACCCCCACCCCTCTCCCACCAACCCATTGCCCACACACCCGTAGAGTAGAAGTTTACAAAACGTGCAGCCATTTATTCTTCCAAGTTGAAAGGAAATATACAAAAGAAAGAACTAGGAATTCAATTGTTCAGTAATATAATATTTTTTCAACTTATTCAGATATAATTAAATCTTTTTTCTGTTCATGCATTTTCAGGTAAAATGATTGGCTAAAGTATTTCTTTTTTTACTTTTCATAACACAATGAACCGAAAAAACGCATTTAGACCCGCCCTAAACCACGCCCCAATATCTGTCTTGAAAATGATGTTGCACATTGTGAATGGAAAAGAACCCCTGCACGCTCATATTGTTTCAACACGAAAAGTAATTAATATTTATCTCATCATATTAAAAATGAAAACAATGAAATCCTTATCATGCTTTTTATTCCAGATTCAGTTTGTTCATATGCAATAGGTGATCGTCTGCGTTCATCGTTTTACCCAAATAAAATGTAAACAATGGCCGGTCATAATAATCCACAAACAAAACTCGCGGGAAAAACTTTCCAATTTCCAAGTAGCCTGAATGAACTCTTTCTGAGACAAAGTTCAACCAACTTAATGTCATCTGGGTTTATATAGAATGCCACATTTACAAACTGTGTTTTCAATTTCTCAGGAAATGGTCAAAATCAGAATTAAATTTAACTCCGTGTTGCTTTGAATGACAGCACGCACCCGTCAAGTGGAAAAGGAGATTGAAGTTTTGTGTGTACGTGGCCTATGACGTTCATTTTAAGTTACGCAATTCGTTGGTCAATATAATGTTTAATGACACAAGAACGTGTTTAGGTGAAATGTATTGTTATTTCAAACAGAATTTTAGAAAACTGTGCCTTTTTATTCAGTTATTACTAGGAAGCATGATTCGACCCGGGTTTTATTTTAACTCCACAAAGTAGAGAGTGTTTAAATGTATTGCCACTCAAGTTTAATTAAAAGGAATGGTCGTTTGTTTCTGTCTATTTCTTGAGTTATGAACAAAAAAAAACAAAAGCCAAAAACACGTGCCAAAAGTTGTTAGGCATATTTTATTTTCCAGATGTATATATTATATTTATATATGTAATGCCGTTAATATATATACCCTTAAGAAATCAAACAGCGATAAGCTTGGTGTACACGCTAAAAACTAAAGTGTTAAAAACTACACTTGAAGTGCTGTATTTAACACTTACTAAGTGCTGAACTAGCACTTTGTTCATGTGTAGATATCCCAGAACTTGACAGGTGTTACAATAATACCACTTGACAAGTGTAATGTCGCGACACTTAAAAGGAAACAACGCAGATGACGCGGATCAGGCTCGAACTCTCGAGCCTGATCCGCGTCATCTGCGTTGTGTCCTTTTAATTATGTACCCACCAAGCGCAAATCAAATTATGGACGATTCTGGAAGAACCACCAATGCTAGACACATGGGAAGTGCCATCCATTCAAGTTTCAGATGTCTGACGATTGTAATGTCCAAGTGCTTAAAGCATTGCACTTTGAGTGTTAAGATCAAACCCTAAGAGTTAGAATGGGTTTAACACCTTGAAAGTGTCAGTTTTAACACTTTAGTTTTTAGTGTGTAACATATAGGGCCTGTGTCTATGCAATTAGTTTCTATGAATCGCCAAGGCACGTTGATACTTTTCTCATAGCTGATCCAGTGGGGGGTCTTCAAAAACATCCTCTACACAGAGCTGAAAAACTTCAAGAACACTCCACCCCATCTTTGGGGGGAATTGTCTTTCCCTTTTCATGTGGGGGACCCACCACCTTCAACCCACTTCAACCCCCTAAAATGAATTCCACTTTTTTCTAATAACACAAAAAGGGACATAATTCACAAAAAAATTAAACGTGAGAGCTTTTGAGCAAAACCAGAGGTACATAAGATAATACTTCATGTCTGCAATAATTTAAGGGTGTACCTAATTGTTCCAAATTATATCTTAGAATGTTTTAGCTTGGGTTATTGAGCCTACAAGCACAATAAAATAGAGAGTAATCGCTTGACTGGACTGCTCACGTGAAATAATTCATGAGAGGTGAGGGACATTGTACAAACACGAGGGCGCGAAAGCGCACGAGTGTTTTACAATATAGTCCCTCGCCTCGAATGAATTATTTCACGTAACCAGTCCAGTCAAGCGATTACTCCGTTTATTACTTTTCATTATTAACGATAATTATATTATTTAACCCTTTACCTAACGTAACGGTCAAAAACGGCCAACGCTATTCTAAAAAATCGCAATTAATTTTCATTATTTTTTTCAATTTTTGTCTCTAAAACATAGGTTATGACCCCTCATTGTAACGAGCTCGTCGAGCTCGTTCTAATGATGGATCATAACCTATGTTTTTGAGACAAAAAATGAAATAATAGTTATTCAAGAATTTTTGTTTGCAAGTGTCGTCTGCTTTTCATGTAAGGTAAAGGGCTAAAAGTCCCCATTACACCCACGGCAAAGCGTTTTCGTTTGCGCGCACGGATACATGACACAATTGTTGATTGCATAATTCACTTGTGAAGTTACCGTTTATAATCAAACTCGGAAATCCCAGTAAATCACACTTTGGAAAGTTATAAATTCAATAACTTGAGTAGATGTGTAGGATGTAGCTCCCTGGTACAATGTTGCCAATGTGTTTTTTTTTTGTCAGTCCTGCAATATACAACAAAATCCAGCAATATTAAGTCATCCTTAGAACACTTGTAATGACCACTAGAATCGAAGTTAGGTTCAATGGGATCTTGGAGATGAGTTGAGATGGATTGATGGGGTAGAAAAGGGCAATAGCCTATAGGAAATACATGTACACTGTCTTGATGCTATCTTTCTAACCCACCAGTGCCAGTCGTTACAATGATTTTGTGTGGGAAATGACAGACTTGATCATATAACCTGACTTGAACCCAAACCAAATATCAAATTCATCGTGAATCATGGGTTACCGGTACGGCACAACTCTGTGGACAGCCTGTGGATTGCGTAAATTTGTAGTGAAACACCATCATCACCATGCTATTACCTATGCCAGTACCTTTATACAGTGTAGTAGACTGGGGTCCATTTTTACTTACTCAACCTGGTCGGCCGGTCGGGGTACACTTTAATGTAGTTGGGTTTATAGACAAAACTACATGTATGTTTCAATGAGTCGTTTTGTATTCAATGAGTCAGATGTGCGTAGGAAGAAAACGTCGAGACCGAAGGTCGAGACGTTTTCTTTCTACGCACATCTGACGAATTGAATACAAAACGACTCATTGAAACATACATGTGGTTTTGTATTTATTACATGACCCAAGCACCTACTGACCTAATTTTCTTTTCTATCAACGGTGGTAAACACCATGCACTTTATGCAGTCGCATTGCATAAAAAAGTCCCGGTTGGAACAGGTTGGTGTGCAATACGGAATTCCGTATTGTACAGCCGTATTGCACGCCGTGTTGCATAAGAGAGACTGCATGGTCATGTAATAAAATATGCTATCACACAGGGCAATGCTGTGCTCGATTGTGATCGAGAGATAATCTTAAGCACTTCTAGAAGAAAATGGCCTGCCCTGAGCATGACTACCGGATATATCATATCAAAATTCAAGAGTCCAGGGTACACTAGAACAGATGGGATTAATTGGGGAGGTGGGGATGCGATTATACATGTATGCAGGGACGTGGCTAGATGTCTCCGATTGGGGGTGTAGGGTATAGCGAATTTCCAACTAGAGGGAGGGACCAGGAGGTGGAAACCCCCTCCTGGTCCCTCCCCCTAGTTGGAAATTCACTACCGAGAAAACCTTTGAAAATGAAGCCACGAAAAGGGCATAAAATTGATTCTACTAACTTAAATGCTAACATATTTATGATAGAATTATCAGGTTATTATTATTTGGTATTATTCTGGGAATTGAATATGTGCTAAACAAATGCTCAAGCTGAATGATGATGTGATTTTCCTGAAGTGCATTTTGAAGATTTTGTTTTTACGATAAGTAAACGAACTATAAAAATCTAATACCGAGTGACATTATGCATACTTATGAAGCTCGATATTGCGTACATTGTAGTTGTAAATAGTAACAGTTAGAATTTTTTCAGATTTGAAATCGAGTTGGAATTTTGGGAAGTAAAGGAAACATCAGCATCACCAAAGAAGCTCTAAAATCCATATAGATGGAAGTTCCAACTACTCATGACTTGCCCTCCGCATTTCCAACTGTAGGAAATGAAAGTTTGGCCAGGATTGGGGGAGGGGGGGGGGGGCACAGACTGCTGATAATGCAATGCGCAGACATCACAGAAGTGTAACGTGTAACTGCGGTGTATTGAACAAGTATCAGACGATTAACACCTCAGGGCAAAATATGATCCTACTTTCAGGTTTTCGCAAGAGTCTTTCCTCATTATTTGTTTGTTCATATTATTGTTTTTCATTGTTACATAATTGATTTATGTGATTGAACATTTGATTTTTCTTTATGCAACACTGATTTAAACCTGTTGAAAACAGATTAAGGGTGGTCGATATTGACTACCAGTTGTTTGATGGTCACAACCTCAATAAATGTGAGTTTCAACAGCCAGTTATCTGTCATGCTATTATGCCACATATGTACTAACTAGCCTAAACACCATTGATTGAATCACCGAAGAGTGTATCTGGATAGATTAAAACAGAAACAATGTATAAATTTGATGAGAAGAAAAAGGTGACTTTTCCACGGCGGACCCCCCCCCCCCCCCCCCCACACACACACACTCACTATGGTATTGTGTAAAGGATTTTTTTTAATCCCCCCCCCCCCCCCTCTCCACATTCTCGGCTGGTCTATAAAAAGTAGCGAAATAGTGACCAGGCGCCTCACGGAAACTCCATGCAAACTAGAACATTTCTGTTTTAATCCTTTTCCAACGTAACGGCCAAAACCGGCCAGCCCTATTCTCAAAAATCTCCAATTAATTTTCATTGTTTTCTCATTTTTTGTCTCAAAAACATAGGTTATGACCCCTCATTGGAACGAGCTCGTCGAGCTCGTTCCAATGAGAGGTCATAACCTATGTTTTTGAGACAAAAAATGAAAAAAATTGGTTATTCAAGAATTTGTTTTGCAAGTGTCGTGTCTGCTTTTTATGGTAGGTAAAGGGTTAAAACAACTTACCCCGAAACATCTACTCTCAGTGACAAAGCTTGGGTTGCACGGTTTATCGATAAACCGACACATAACGGTATTCAAACCAGTAGCGATTGAATGCCGCTTTAATTACAAAAATATCGGTTTATCGTCATTATTTATTTCCCCACAATTTAATTTTCAAGATGTATTGAGTTTTAACTGTAGTCCCGATTGAATAATATTATCCCTTTACCCAACTAATCAGCCGCATCCGCCCGCGTAACACACAAATTCGGCAGTTGAAAGAAATATTTAAAAAAAAAAACAACAGAACCATATCATGTGACCCCCTGATTAGAACGAACTCGTCGAGCTCGTTTCAATGAGCGGTCACATTATATTGTTTTGTTGAAAGATTTTGTAAAAATCGATAAACTAATATTTAAAATAATAAATTTCAATATCGACTGACGCAAAAAATGAACAAAAATAGATATTCAATAATTTTGTTTCCAAGTGTCGTCTGCTTTTCGTATTTATTTATTTATTTATTTATTTATGTTTAGGGTCACATATTTATGCACAATGGCTAATCATGACCGTGACAGTTTACGGGTGGAGAAAGCCGGAGAACCACCGAGTAACGACGAGCAGCTGCCAGCTCCCCAACTCCCCAACATCGTAACCCCCTACTGCAGCACAGGCAGGGTTAGACTGGTTGAAGACATGCGCACCATCGACGTGCAGTACGCCTTAGTACACGGGTGCCCCCCATGTGGGCAACCGTGACAGTTTTACGGGTGGAGGAAGCCGGAGTACCCGGAGAGAACCACCGAGTAACGACGAGCAGCTGCCAGCTCCCCAACATCGTAACTCCGCACTGCAGCACAGGTAGGGTTAGATTGGTTGAAGACATGCGTACCATCGACGTGCAGTACGCCTTAGTACACGACGTCATCGTGCCCCCACATGGGCAATGGGGGTGAAGTGTCTTGCCCAAGGACACAACGCGGTTGCCGCAGGTGGGATTCGAACCGAGGACCTCTCGGCTTGCAGCCTGCACCTCTACCTACTGAGCCACCGCGTCCCCGCTTTTCGTATTAAGTAAATGGTTAACAGATTGAAAATCTCCACCCGGCACTCCCATTCCTTCTTTACATGAGTGGCAAGTAGTATTCCAATACGATGGGCAACTTATCTTGTGATTCTCGCTCGGGGATCGGGAGGGGGGGGGGGGGGGTAAAGGCTTGGTACAGAAGTCAGGACTTTGGGAGACCAAAGAATCCTGGGCCAAGCCCCCCCCCCCCCCCACCCCCAAGGTTCCGAGTTACTACCCCGGGCCCCCACCCTCTCCCCGGCCTTGTTTAAAACAGTGAGGCCGCTTTAGGGACATGATACCTCATAATTCCATTAAGTAGGATAGATGCTAAATGAATGTGTGGAATGGACCAATCGATATTTTAAACGTGCAGCCTCAAGGCTGCACGTTGAAAATATTAAATGGTCTACCCCACAAATAGCGGATATGGACTCTTCCAATTGCTACCATTCAACTGACATGGAAGATACCACCACTTTTCAAAGCGAAAAGACGTAAAATTTCTAACTATAAAAGAAATTAATTTTGGTCGGGATGAGGGATGAGAAACCCCTGCCACACTCCCTCTGTCGCCACGACCCTGCTGATAAACTTTCAGATTTACATGAAGTTTTCTGATTATATTATTAACCCTTTACCCAACTTAACGGACAAAACCGTCCAGGGCTATTCACAAAAATCGCCAATTAATTTTCATTATATTTTCAATTTTTGTCTCGAAAACCTAGGTTATGACCCCTCTTTGGAACGAGCTCGTCGAGCTCGTTCCAATGAGGGGTCATAACCTAGGTTTTTGAGACAAAAAAATGAACAAAATTAGTTATTCAAGAATTTTGTTTGCAGGTGTCGTCTGCTTTTCGTGATAGATAAAGGGTTAAAGTTTATACAGATTTTAAATATAATATATTTCGTTATTCGCTTTCGGATAAAAAGTGCTTCTCCTCTTGTACAACACGGCATGCCATATACTGGGAATCCTATTTCCAGAAATCGTGGATTTTCGAATGAATTTAGCGAAAAAAGCAAACAACTTGACTGTAATAATAGTTTAATATATCACCTGTGTTTACACGACGTTTGTAACTGATATATTTAATTTATTAGAGTTTTGCGAGTTGTTACTAAAAATAAGAGCAGGGGTTATCCACCTTTTATTGGGACATATATGACTGTTCAGCGAAGTTTATTGTATTTTGAAGTGTCGACTGTGAAGCTTTTAAAAGACGGAATTTAAACCAACAAAATTTAAGGTAAATTCTAACTATTTATTTTCAAGTTCGTATTGTCGAAAAAAGTTGATGCCAACCTTTCGAATAACTGTTTTTTTTTTCAGGAGGATGGAGAAGTGAGACAAAATAATTTGACGAATCTGATTTTTACAGGATTTTATTTAATAGATGTAATTCATTTAATAGTTGTAATTCTCTGTGTCTGTAAAACCGAAAAATTGTAGCATCTATTCATTCCATGATTCATATCTTTTACCTTTATTCCTCTGGACAATGGCTGCGGAAATAGAGTGAAAGTGCGCCTATGAAAACATTCGTGTAGGTCGCAATAAAAAAAAATCCTACATTTTCAACTTCGCCCGCCCCTATTTTTTCAACCCGACCCATTTTTTCTATTGCCATTTTAAAAAAAAAATGTCTTATCGTCTCCTTTCAGGATAACCACTAGAAAATAAAAGTGTTATAAACTGAGTGAAATGTGATCAAAATTTTCATCTGGTTATCCTGCAACTTTTTTCTGCTGGTTCTGTATTTTTCACCCAAGTTCCTCATGGAGCCATTCATGAAGTCTTATTACTCAAATTTTATTCATATTAGCCGAGTAATCTCTTGTTATAGGTTTTAGAAACAAATCCCCCACCCTATGCCCCCAACGCGTCAGTTCTTATGGCTGTTCTAGATTATCCAGTCCCCGGGTGAAATAAAACATAAAATTCTCCCGCCCTGCCCAGTTTTAAAAAAAAGTTTGTTCAAAATCAAAGATTTCTTTTTATTGCGGTCTTAAGTAAAGAACACATGATCGAAATGAAAATCATAAACCCGGTGGGGGAGGAGGGTGGGGGGTCTTTCTTCCAGTATAAGAGGAAAAATATTTAGCTGACGCAACGGCCAAATCCGGTCAGCGCCATTCACAAAATCCATTCTAATTTTAATAAAAAAATTTTTTTTATGATTTTCAACCTGACAACATAGCTTACACTTCCTTTGAACGAGGCCGTTCAAATGATGGGTCATGAGCTATGTTTTTGAGGCCAAAAATTAAATTGTTTAGTTACTTCAAGATTCTTTTTTCACAAAGTAGATCTTCTGTTTCTCAGCCATTTTTTTGTAAAATTGCATGTGGACGGGCGGTTTTCTGTTTTATTATTTTATTTTTGTATTTATTTCTTTGTCATTAAAAGTTCATGTTCTTGGTTTGTTTTAAATTTTAGGCCTCATAATCTCATAATACTACGGGTGGTGGTGTACTTTTATCAGTTTTATTAACTTGGGTAAATATCAGACATAAACCATTTCATTTTCATTTTTTAAGCATGCATTGGTAATAAAAGGAAAGCATGCGGCAGCCAAAACGATCATGCGGGGGGGGGGGGGGGGGGGGGTCTGAGAAACAGATCTTTAACGTTTTTAGGCCTTATATTTGTCTTCTTGCGATGAGTTGAATTAATATTAATAATACAGCGGAACATCGTTTATTTATTTATTTATTTATTTATTTATTTATTTATTTGGGCTTTAACCCTTTACCCAACGAATCGGCCGCATCCACCCACGTAATATGCAAATTCAGCAGTTGAAAAAAAGTATTTTTCAAAATAATTTCAACAAAACCATATCATGTGACCCCTCGTTGGAACGAGCTCATCGAGCTCGTTCCAACGAGGAGTCACGTGATATGGTTTTGTTGAATTTTTTTTGAAAAAAATTAAAAAATGATATTTAAAATAATAAATTTTGATATCGTCTGCGTTGGGTAAAGGGTTAATGACACTCTCGACAGCCAGAGTCACCTCGTACAGGACAGTTTTACGGGTAGAGGAAGCCGCAATACCCGGAGAGAACCACCGATCAGCTTGAGCAACTGTCAGACTCCTCAACGTATTAACTCCTCACAACCAGGGTTAGCATTAACTGAAGACAAGTGCATCATCGACGTGCAGTACGCATTAGTACACGGCGCCACTGTGTCTCCGCTTGGACAATGGGGATGAATCGCCTTGCCCGTGACACAAGAGCTGAAGGATTTAATTATTACAGAACCTCCCCTCAAATAAGAAATGGGGGCGCGGTGGTTCAGTAGGTAGAGATGCAGGCTGCAAGCCGAGAGGTCCTCGGTTCGAATCCCATCTGCGGCAACCGCGTTGTGACCTTGGGCAAGGCACTTAACCCCGATTGTCCATATGGGAGCACGATGACGCCGTGTACTAAGGCGTACTGCACGTCGATGGTACGCATGTCTTCAACCAATCTAACCCTGCCTGTGCTGCAGTCCGGAGTTACGATGTTGGGGAGCTGGCAGCTGCTCGTCGTTACTCGGTGGTTCTCTCCGGGTACTCCGACTTCCTCCACCCGTAAAACTGTCACGGTCATGATTAGCCATTGTGCATAGGTATATGACCTTAAACACCAATAAATAAATAAATAAATAAATAAATAAATAAATAATACTCTCGCCCATTTCCCTGTCAACACGAGTTGATCGGACGATACCATTCAAGGCATCAGGGGGTCGTCAAAGGTTCAAGTTGACAATCCTGTGTATATTCATACGTTATATTTTGTGTTTCATTCATTCATTCATTAAATTCGAACTAGTGAGTACGTTAGTGAGTTGGTCGGTCGGCTGAATGAACCAGCAAAGAAATGACCGAACGAAAAAACCTTATCGAGCGAACGGAAGAAATGAATTTTAAACTGTCAAATTTCTGATTTTATTATACGCCTGTTCTATGAAATCCCCATCTACAGCAACACGACAACAGGCGGAAAATGAAAATCCGTTCCGTACATACGTGCGGAACAGAAGTCGTTGACGGACTATTTTTATAAAGAATCGAAATTTCACTGGAGTTTTCTACAAATCGTGCACCGCAATTACAATTTGAATCGTCAGCGATAGCTAAAAGTAGTCCCCTGCTTTCCAATGTGTTCTTGGTGCCAGCACCTAGAACACTTTGGAACTCAGGGGACGAAATATTATCTATTGACTAAAGTGATTTTTTTTATTTGATTGGTTGATAGATACGTGGTATGAGACCATATTCATTGAAACGCACGATACGTCCGTCCAGCCACTGACAAATTTCCCATACCCAGTGGAAGCCTCGTTCCGAAATCTACAAATTGTCCATACATAATAATTCTTTATACTAATCATATCGGCATATTTTCACAAAAACTCTTTTGCACAAAAATTCCACAGAAACCTGTATGGCTCAACAATGGAAGATAAAAGATCTCATGCTGTGTGTGTTCACACATGAAATAGATTGTACTTCTAAAACGGAAAGTCAATAGATAAATTCGTTACCCCGTGTCTGATCACGTGGTACGGGTTTTTATCTACCCGAAGCCAGACGTATCCCATGAGGCCTTCGGCCTTCGGCCTCATGGGATACGGCTGGCTTCGGGTAGGTAAAAACCCGTACCACGTGATCAGACACGGGGTAACTAATAGTAACACGGGTTTCCCTCGCAAATTTGGTTGGCGATAAAATGCGTGCTTTTTCGTTGCCTGAGTTCCCATGTGTTCTATGTGCCTACTGGCACAAAGAACACATTGGAACTCATGGGACGTTTTGTTGATAGCTGTCAAATGGAGTGTCCTTCTAATAATTGTTTTTATAGATGTGAAGGCGTGTAATAAGCACAGAACGACACGCGTGTGTGAATGGGTTAATCGATATGGCACTTGTGCCATCGCGGAAGGATAAAACTGGACTGTTTAAATCATTATGAACCCTTTTGTGGCAAAATGTTTTTATGACATTTTAAACCTTCAGAATCATATTAATGATTTTTTTTCTTCTCATCATAAAACTACCAATCCACCGATCATCTAATCATCCATCAGGCCCTGTGTGTGATGAAAAAACAAGCATCCCATTACAAGCCCATTCAGTTATCTAGTACTTTTTTAGCAGCTGAAGCGCTCGAAGTTTTCAAAACAACACATTATCTTCTTAAATTATGAGTGGTTCAAATATATTGTTAGAAAATATTATTTTTCCAAACATGGAAATTACATTTAACACAGGGGGAGGGGTCACAAAAGAATGCCAGGATACAAGGCAGTCTGCCTCTTATTAATTAGTGTTTTGAAGCTCCTATTTCTTCTGTAAGCCTCATGCCAGTGGTCTAGTGTGCTTCCATGTATGGAATAATTGGAAAGATTGATAGAATAAAAATTTTGATTGTGGAAAACGTGTATAATTTCAAGGTAAATATGATTCTAGTGACACAAACATAAAAAATAAATAAGAGGCAATTCATCTCAGACAAGCCACCCTGGCATGGGTCAAAGAACTTCAGTATTAGGTCTCTCACAGACCAGCTGTACAAACTAAACATTTAACCGAAAAGTAATGAAATGAAAAACAACTATTTCTTGTGGACAGTTGAAGATATCCAGGTGGGAACAATACATTTTGGGCAGGGCTTCTTGATGGTGGGATTCGACTGATGTCTGAACAGCATAGACATGTTGTACATCGGGGTAAGGGTTGTGTTGCTTGGAACATGAATGGGTGTATATCTGCAATTCAGTTGGTGGAGGTGGGTTCCAGTGGTTACCTGGGGGTCTGATGCTGCTTTTCCGTTGTGGCGGCTTTATGTGCAGAGAGATTGTTTTGGGGCTATCTGTGGCTAGGGATGCCTTGGATGCCCAACAGCAGGGCTGGGATATCGGACAAGTTGGTTTGCGGCACCTTTCATGTTTGGGAAAAGTATTTATTTATTTATTTTTTATTTTTTTTTTTTTTTGATTTAGGTAATTTGAATACTTCGTTAAACAGATTTTATAAATTGGGGTGGGTCCCCAATTGTCTTTGAGAAAAAACTGTGCGGGAGGAGTGGGTGTCCAAGACATGACTGGCAAAAATTTGCATTCCGGGGGGAGGGGGGGGGGGGGGGGGGGGGCCCAAAAATTTAAAATGTAAAAATTTCCACCTTGTATCCGTAATTTTTTGCCTGACCCCCCCCCCCCCCCCTCCCTGTTTAACAACCCAAAATCCACTAGAAGGCCCCGTTTGTAGAGATGTGTAATATACCGAAAAACAGAACCGATAGCGATATCATTGGGATGCCGAAAAACCGAACCGAACCTATCGTTGAATAACGATAGCACCTGAAGTTTCCAGTTTTCCTCCATTCGCTATTTTTTAGTCCATGTTGAGGCTTCATAAGTTGAAAGGTTGCTTTTCATGAAAGAAGTGACTGATTTTCTTTTCATTTTTGTTAACCCTCAATGGACTGGGTAACTCTTTTGCATTCCCTCCAGACTGCAACCTGTTCATATCCAACTGCTTTGCAGTGGTTTCTTGTCAGGTCTTGGCTACCTATTAAGGCAGCCAAGACCTGACTAGAAACCACTGCCCATGTGTTTTGTCTATTGTCAGCATGGTCACGGCGCGTGCTCTGGGAACGCAAAAGCCTGAAATAGGTCTTTAAACATTAAGGTGTCTCTAGAACGAGTCAGTAAATTCCTCTTTGGTACTATCAGCAAACTCTCAGTCAAGTCAGATACCGAACCAATACCGAGGTATATCCCCCCTAAAAATACCGAAAGCGATACTTAACTCAAAATTCCAATACCGCCCATCTCCACCCATTTGATAATTTATTTTTCAACTCCCGGGGAATATTTCCCGAATTTCTCTTCCTAATCCTAACTCTTGTCTTTTTTTTCTCTTCATCTCCGTAATCTTATTTATTGCCCTCGTTCATTCCCCACCATACAAAAAATACCCCCTTATGTCTGGTAACGCCAATTTTACTGATTGATTGCGTTCATGTCTTGGTCATATCGGCCGAGATCAGCGTCATATCAGCCGGGTTTGAAGTTATATCAGCCGGACTTGATAATAGGCAATTCTGGGAAAGAAATCATATCTTATAAATGATAATTCATAATGTGTTAATTAAGTCTATTTAGTATATGGGTGCAATTTGAACTCACTTCATTTTATCTGGTTTGCTCACCTGATGTTACCACTTTACCGGGCATTCTTTAGTATATTATTACCACTTTAGCGTGCACTCTAGTATATTAACACAATTTTATCTTTACGGTAAAAGTGCATAATGCACAGACTCAAACCGGAAGTTGTGTGTTAACGTGGTTAGCAGCCCGCTTCCGGCTAAATGTTTCGTTAACAGCCCGGTTCCGGTTACAGTTTTTTTGTAATCCGCCATACCAAACGCGCCACCGATTCCGAGATGACAAAACGCGCTTAACTGAAATGAATGTTAACAAAATACGTGAAATTTGTGTGATTTCCCCATTACTTCGGTGATGAAGCATTCGAATTGTCAAGGTGAGTGTAATTAATTCATTACGGTAGGTTTTTGTTAGTACATTTCGGGAGAAGGCCAATTTGTCGTGCCATATTTTGGTGGCATACAAAAATATTTAAATTAAGCTATCATGTGATTGACTATGTGACGTTTTGTTTATCTGGAAACAGACGACACATGTATTTTGGTTAAATATCATTGAGAAAACTCGAGATGCCACAATCAAGTGAACTTGATGAAGAATCTTTGGATTCAATCATTTTAAAAGTGGTAATAATAGTAATGACAAGATTTTGTTAGGCGTCCCTGTTTATTAACGGCCCCAGGAATGATTAACAGCCATCGGGCCGTCAACTTCGTCTCGGGCTGTAAATGACCCTCTGGCTGTTAATCATTCCTGTCGGACCGTTAATAAACCGTAACGCCCTCCAAAATCATGTTATTGGTATATTAACAGAGTTTAGCGGGGCGGTAAAACTCAGTAAATCATGACGCCATGCAATCGGAAGCGAACAGCAGGCGTTCATGAAAACAAAATTTATTAACAGCCCGCCTCCCGCTATCGGCCGTGGTAATAATAGTAATAACATGATTTTGCCGGTTGTCCCAGGGCGTCCCGGTTTTTTAACGACCCTTGAGGACTGAAAAATAGCCCTCTGGCTTATTAACGGTCCTCGATTTCGTCTCGGACCTCTAATAAACCCTCGGGCTGTTATTCATTCCTTTCGGGCAGTGTCGTAGCATATTCACCCTTAAATTTCAGTTATCCCGTCGGGTGGTGTGGCCTAATTATTGATGCCTTTCACAACTTATAAATTATGGACACAAACAGACTCAGAGTTAATGTAACTAGGGTTTTTTTTTCTCAAATTTCAAAATTTTTCCCGTGGGAGGCCCCCTCCAGCATGAGGTGGGGTCCCTCTTTTGTGCTCGTCCCCATCTCGCCGCTACGTGGCTGGGGTGATGCTGTGCATCCTATTCTGTATGCCCCCCCCCCGCCCCCCACCCTCAGCAGTTCAGGATTTTTTTCTCAAATTTCAAAATGTTACCCGTGGGAGGGCCCCCTCCTGCAAGAGGTGGTGTCCCTCTCTTGTGCTCGCCCCATCTCGTCGCTACGTGGCTGGGATGATGCTGCGCATCCTATTCTATACCACCCCCTAGCAGTTCAGCGATTTCAACGTCGCGGCTACCCCCTACGTAGTGGGGTAGCCGCTACGCTCAGGTCGCTGAACTAGCCCCCTAGATATTACTCTTGCCCCCATCTCCCTAACTTTGATATCCTGGTTGCAGGCCTGCTCCCGGGCCGTCAATAAACCGAAACGTCCTTCAAACATGTTATCGTTATATTAACACACGATGAATCGCAAATGTGGAAATTAACTCAACTAAGTGCATGAGTGCAATTTGTAATCACTTCATTGCATCTTTGTTCGCCCACCCGAATAACTGTTAACATTAGAATTACATGAAGCACCATGTCAATTACATGAGCTGGTTTGATTAACATAGATTACACGATAGTCAAGATGCGCTTGGAATCGGTACAAATTTTAAATGTCTGTGAGTTCTGATAACGTTTGTGTTATTATAGACCGGATTAAAGTTACGACGCAGAGAAAGGTTTGTTTTATTGAAATGTAAATATCTGGAAGGTGATTTGTTTCAGAAAAAAAAAAATGTGTTTACTGTGAATAAAGTGATCACAAGATTTCAAGTTCGCCATCCCACAAGTTACTTTAGAAAAGAGAATGAGATATATTTCAACCAAAGTACAATTTGTATGAGATAGAAATAGATAGCGTTTTCAGTGCACTTGAATAAACCGCCCACCTTCAGGATTCCTCTGACATCACGCCAACCTTTCCCTTTTAATCGCATACATCACACCCATTGCCATTGTTTGACAACTCTATTTGTAGAAAGGGCGGTGATGAGTTTGTCTTCTAGAACCTCACGGTTGTAAGATTATTTCATTGCTAATATCCTTCGGACGACAAAAATAAATGGTTTGTTTGAGGTTATAATATGCAATGGAAAATAAGGTCGGCCAGAAATTTTTTTTTCATTTTAATATTTTATTTTCTCATACAGTCGCTTAGCCCTTTGCCCAATGTAACGCTCAAGCCGGTCAATGGTGCTATTTACAAAATCGATATTCAAATTTTATAAAGAAAATTTTAATTTTTTTTTATTTTTCCTTAAAAACATGGTTTATGGGCCCTCATTGGAACGAGCTCGTTCCAATGAGGGTCATAAGCTATATTTTTGAGGAAATAAAAGAAAACTTATAATTATTCAAGAATATTTTTTCAAGTGTCGTCTGCTTATCGGGTTAGGTGAAGGGATAAAATGTATGGCCTATATTCGCGGTAAATGTAATTGAAACCAGCCTCGTAAATATCTTCAGATATCGTTTTAACCCTTTACCCAACGTAACGGCCAAAAACCGGCCTGAGCTATTCTCGAAAAAACATAGGTTATCACCCCTCGTTGGAACGAGCTCGTTCCAACGAGGGTCATAACCTATGTTTTTGAGGCAAAATATGAAAAAATTAGTTATTCAAGAATTTTGTTTGCTTTTCATGTTAGGTAAAGGGTTAAACAGATATAACTTTTCGGCCAAGAACGCATAAAAATATTAGGGTCGGACATGAAAATTAGGATCGGCTGAGAAACCGGAAGCATTTCATGTTTTTCCCTAGCCTCATCCTTTTACCAAAAACAGCATCAATATCCGGCCAGCGCTATTCACAAAACATCGCCATTCAAATTTTTTTTAAATTACTGATACTCCAAACTGGTCATGATAGCCCCTCGGCAGTCCTAATCGGGTACTGCAGAACTCCGGAGGCGACAGAACCAAGGGGCATAGGGGAACCTTCCCATCCACATTTTTCCACAGACGTGGCTTGGTGATACAATGAATTGAAACGGGTGCCTGCAAACGTACCAATATAAGGCATTCTTGTAATATATTATTTGTAAATCCAGGCCAAGGAATCCCACCTTCGGTCCGTTTCTTCTACCTCGACCACAGGTACTCGGCACAAGCTGGGAAATCGAAAGAAAAGTGATATTTCATACCATTTTTGAATCCATGCTGACGTGCCCCTGTTATGGTATATAAATATTGACAAGGTAAGCAACTCGCTTTTCGAAAACGATAGCACTCATCTTCGTTTCCCCCCCCCCCCCCCCCCCTCAAATTTGATTCACATAACGTATCCAACAATACCCAGTATCAATGGAAAGGGGAATGAATAAGCTTTACAGTGGTGTATTACATGACCGTTGAATGTTCTTGGGTTGTCCATGATAACTGGGAGAAGTCGCAGAAAAGGCCGAAAAACATTTAGTCGGACAAGAAAGTGCACAGTGAAATGAGGTTTACGAGCGACAATTATCCGATTTATTATAAATAATTCGAGGTCCCATTGCATATGAAGGGCAGATTCAAATATTAACCGTATACCTTTATCAATTACTAATCTCGGATCCACATTTATTAATTTCTGGACATTCACATTTAACGTTTATGTACACTTTTTAGCCGTAACTTTGACATCTTTTGACAAGTTGACCTGAGTATACCGCGTCCTTAGATACGCGACTTGCGCAAAAGCTTTCCCCATTCTCCCATTGGCTTATTTTCATCGATGATTTTCTCGGCATAAATAGTAGCCAATGGGATGTCATTGTGCTTCTATGGATGCCTCTAGCTTGTTTTATTCCAAGGGAAGGTTAAAAATGTATAAACGGCAAATGTGATCGCCAGAAATGAATAAATGTAGATCCGAGATTAGTAATTGATAAAGGCATACGGTTAATATTTCTATCTGCCCTCTGTAGACAATGGGGCCTCGAATTATTTATAATAAATCGGATAATTGTCGCTCGGAAACCTCATTTCACTGTGCACTTTCTTGTCCGACTACATGTTTTTCGGCCTTTTCTGCGACTTCTCCCAGTTATTATGAACAACCCAAGAACACTCAACGCCCATGTAATACACCACTGTAAAGCTTATTCATTCCCCTTTCCACTGATACTGGTATTGTTGGATACGTTATGTGAATCAAATTTGAGGGGGGAAACGAAGATGAGTGCTATCGTTTTCGAAAAGCGAGTTGTTTACCTTGTTAATATTTATATACCATTACAGGGGCACGTCAGCATGGATTCAAAAACGGTATCAAATATCATTTTTCTTTCGATTTCCCAGCTTGTGCCGAGTACCTGTGACCTCGACCATAGCCTTCAGGTTGGAAGATGACTGAAGTAAAAAAAATGGTCAGGACAGTCAGTGAACATACCGCGTCATGCTCATCTGAACGAGACACCATTGTGTGTCACGGTACATTTACTAACATACGATTGTAACCTTTTCTCCTATACTGAGGCGAACCATGGTGGCCTTGAATATTTGTGCGCCTCCGCTTTTATCGAACTTCCACCGTCTCTGCGGACCTCCATTTGTATGACAGACTGTGCATGCGTGACATATTAAGTCCCAGATCTAGTATCCTAATACTGATATAGACAATAGCTTTCTGCTCGAGTGGGGCGTGCGGGGGATTATTTCCCGAGGCGTTAGCCGAGTGAAATAATCCGCGCAGCCCTAGAGACGATAAAATCGTTCTCGAATCCGAGCAGTGAATTTTTATACTTATTTTATTTTCTCCTTGTTTGTCTATCCCCCCCCCCCCCCCAAAAAAAAAACCAAAAAAAAAACAACCCTTTATACTTGATTCTGTTGTTACTTTCAAAACATGTCTCAAAAAAGAAATAGTCCGTCATCGCGGAGATTGGAATACGATGCTGGGAGTGTGAGTGTTCGGCGAGTGTGAGTAGGCATACGATTTGTTTTGGGGGGGAAGAAAAACGCACGAAAATACAAGAAAAGAAAGAAAATAATTACGAGAACGAATCGAAGTCACAGACTTCTCCAATCCTGACGAAAATACCCCGACTGGAGAGACATTCCTGGATACACACAGTGATCAGGATCAGTGACTATAATAATCACTCGAAGACAACGAGAGCAATGTTACACCCTCTTAGATCCTACAATCTTTTTAACCCTTTACCTAACGAATCGCCCGCATCCGCCCGCGTAATATGCAAATTGAGCAGTTAAAAAAATTAATTTTTTCAAAATATTTCAACAAAACCATATCATGTGACCCTTCATTGGAACGAGCTCATTGAGCTCGTTCCAATGAGGGGTCACATGATATGGTTTTGTTGAAATTTTTTGAAAAATTTAAAAAAATGATATTTAAAATAATAAATTTTGATATTGTCTGCCTTGGGTAAAGGGTTAATTTGTGGTCAAAGTTCAGATGGTTCTCCTGTTCCTCTACCTTTATCTCCACGGTCGTTAATCCCACTTTTCCCTGAAAAGGTAGTAATAAAAATTAAAAAATGTCCCAGCTAGAAAAAATTATTGGGGGAAGAGGCATTCCCCTCCACCTCTCCTTGAAACGTTCCTTGATATCCCCACCACTACCCCAGTGATCAGGACTGGTGACTAGAAGAATCACTTGAAGACTGTGAGAAAACTGTTCTCACTGCAATCCTTCAACTTTTTCGATTTGTGGTCAAAGTCCTTTTCCCCTTTCTTCGTGGTCGATAATCCCACGTTTCTGAAAAAGGAGAAGTAAAAAAAAAAATATGGGAGTGGCGTTTACACAAATATACTCATTTCATCCCTAGAAAAGGGGCAGGAGCCATGGTCAAAGTTTTAGCCAATCAGGTCCATCGGCTGAAACTTCACTTGTGTTCATTCTGGTTTTTCAAGAATATAAGGTAATCCGTGGGTGGAAAACCTACTCTGTGGGGATTTTGTTTAGTATTAATCCACTCATCGAGTTCTTCGATTGAAGACCGAAATGGTGATAAATTAATGAACCACAATAAAGACTCATCCTTCCGCTCTCTCGCCGGTTGTATGACTCCAACCATCCGGTCGTCTTGAGTGGACGTTATATTATACACACGGCACCACAGTTAACATGTATACTTAAACATAAAGTGTTCACAGCCAATTAGTTTGAAGGTAACGTGTGTTGCTGAATAAATTCCATTACCTACGTAGGAAAAAAGAAATCACAAAGAAACCAGCATCGTATACCGGTATGTAACGAAATATCTTTTTGTGATGAACTGTATTTCAGCCCCCTGTTGGCTCGACCACGAAGGGGATTACGAGCCCCATTCGATGGGGACCCGGGTAGCACTTACTTGGAAAAAAATTTTCAATGAGCAACCAATAACGCGTGAAATTTTCTGGGCACGCAGGCCTTTGGTGTCGGTGGTGGAAGGAACCGTTCGGACGTCCACCCTCCACCCCCTCCACCCCACACACATCACCATCACATTTTCAGATCATATATTTTGGTCCACCTATGGTGATGAAAAGAATCTTTGGACCCTTTCAATCACCATTTAATTAAGGTACTGTATAAGTAAGGAAACTTACTTCACTTTGAAATTCCCTCCTTTGAGATTCCATAAATTCTAATAAAATTAACATATATTATACATCAAAATGAAGGCTATGATATACAGAACACGAAACATATATGCATTCAACCATCTGAGTTGACAGTAGACATCAATTGTTTTCGTCGTGAATTATTTCACGTAACCTATCCAGTCAAGCGATTACTCTCTGTATCAACAATTCCACAAAGCTGCTTCATCTTAGAAAGTCAGATGAGAAAACGAGAAAGAAATGGTGATCATGTGAGTTAAAAAGGTCTACCATATCTCTCCAAATTTGGTCAGGATGCATTATGGAAATTTTGAGGCTCTGATGTGTCAAGCGACGCCCCTATGGTTTATATAATATTATCCTTTATGCATTGATTGTCAGCATTATCCTACAATATTTTGGAGGCTGTTCATTCAACTCAGAGGTTTGAAACCAATTCGCTGAAAATCTGTTACAGGGCCAGTGACAGGACAGACGCTTTCCTAGTAGTTTTCTGCAACATTCAGTTTGCTCTCACTGAAACATAATACACAAGTATATCCTTTCTGACTCAGATGATCCCAACACACTTTATTCTATGATTTAAATTTTTTCTTTGTTACAACAGATTGCTATATTTTATTTTAAAAGAAGTTAATTTTATTTCTATTATAAGATAACCCAGCCAGGTGTCTTATTTGTGTTTGCAAAGTTTTCAGATCTCATATGTCAGGAGGTTTCTCTCCAGACATCCAGTATCTTCCTTAGCATGTGCTATATACTATGGTCCAGTGGTGGCGCCAAGGAGGGTCAGGGGGGGGGGGGGGGGGCTAGAGCCCCCCCCCCCCCCCCCCCGTCGGAGATTGTTAGTCACTCCGTCGGAGAGTCTCGTAAACCCGACTTCACGAGAAATTTCCGACAATCGAATGTAGATATCTCGTCTTGTCGGTCTCGAACCCGTGCAGCACTGGAACATTGATAGAGAATAGTGAGTCTCACGAAATTCCTTAATGTCGTTCGTCAAACTGGCTTTATAGATGAAATATTTCCCGACCTTATTATAAGAAGTTTACTTTAACCCTTTACCTAAGGTAATGGCCAAAACCGGCCAGCGCTATTCTAAAAAATCGCCAATTCATTTTCATTATTTTTTTCATTTTTTGTCTCAAAAAAATAGGTTATGACCCCTCGTTGGAACGAGCTCGTCGAGCTCGTCCCAACGAGGGGTCATAACCTATGTTTTTGAGACAAAAAATGAAAAAAATTAGTTATTCAAGAATTATTTTTGCAAGTGTCGTCTGCTTTTCAGGTTACATGCACATGTAGGTAAAGGGTTAAATAATCAACAAACGTACTCAATTTGCTTCTGTTTTGGTTCTCCAATTTAGCAATTTTCATTCATTTTCCTTCGTTTAGGAGGTCAAATGTTATAGCCCCCCTGTCGGAGAGGTCAGCCCCCCTGTCGAGAAATCCCTGGCGCCACCCCTGCTATGGTCCAGGGATAAATGGCTGAAATTCATATAAACTGAACCGATTTCCTATTAACAATCTCTTTATGTCATTGTATAGACAGCTTGTTAACAGGGAATCAGTTTCCACTGACAATAAACACTCTTTCAATAAGATATAATGCCCTGACTATTTGATGGTTCAGCCTTTTTTGGCAGTATATCACAAATTGAAGGGAATTGGCTTGAAGGCTACCCACGAAGCCAAAGGCTTCAATGATCAATAACAACCCTGCCTTTTGCTCACATATATGTATGAGAGTTATTATAAACATAATGAGAGTCTGTGAAAGTCTTCAGTTGCGTTGGGAAAATGGCGTTATGCCTCTGTGTGATATATATACGATAATACCATAGTGTGTTTTGATATGTTTGATATCTCAACGAGTTGAAAGTGAGTTTTTTCGCGAGGCTTGCCGAGCGAAAAAAACTCACTTTCAACTCGTTGAGATATCAAACATATCAAAACACACTATGGTATTGTTGTATTTATCTTATACCGACCATTTTTGTTCTTTTCTGCATTTTTAAAAGGGTTTTGGGGATGATTTCGTGTCAAAATGTCGACTCATCTGGAGTGGAGTCGACTGCTTTCTCTTGTTGGGCATGAATACATGTGACGTGCCCGGAAAAGCTGTTGGTGCGTAACAAGGCTACAAATTCAAGTGAATGATAGAGTATAGTTCCCCTTAGAAAGTGGCCCTGTAACTGGGAAAACAATTACAGAAAATATACTTACGCCTCAATTCTTATGATTTATGACGAAAATATGTTTGATAATCAATTTCACCAGATTTTACACGATTTATAAACAATTTTGCGAATATCATCATTATATTATAATATAGAAAAAGACTATAGTCCGTTCTCCAATCTATATGACATAGGGGTATGTGTTATAGATAATCTATAACACATGGGCTATATCTTCAACAGGTATAAGATAAATATCATTTATGGTGAGAAGAGTCCTTTTATTGTCAGATCTAGTTAGATTACATTTATGTTAGATTACATGAATAATAATTCTTTTTTTTTAAAAAAATCATGGACCACTGATGGTGTGATGGGGAACGGTGTGATGGGGAGCGGTGAAAGTCTGTTCATATGCCAGCCCATAGTCTGTACTACTAATCACCCCTCTATTAACCTAGAGGAGATAATGTGGTACCAAAAAGACTACACGAGCTGTTTTCAGAGCTGCTGACCTACCCCCAACTCAGCCTTGTGTTTGGAAAAAAATTGACCCCCCCCCCCTCCCCTCTGAACTGTCTGGAACATTAATGACTGAACCATGTTCCTCGATTCCAAGATAGTTCTTCGCCGGGGGAGACATAAAAGTCTCCAACTGACCAAGCCAGAAAATAAGCAGACTGACATCTGCAAAATGAGGTCCCCAGAGGGTGAATTTTGTGATGCTACCCAGCACAACAGGGCAGCATCACTAAATTTACCCTCTGTGAACCTCAATCTGATCAGGGTCTCATAACTAAATAACTAAACAGAATAAAGGTGCCCAGAGGATAAACTGGCACACTGTATGGGATAGCATCATCAAATTCACCCTCTGGGGACCCCATTCTGCAAATGTCAAACTGTTTACTTTTTCAGGCCTGCAACTGACCGAGAAAACAACTTTTTGACAGAATTTCAGATTGGGCAGCTAGATTTCTCAGTGACAATTTTGGCATCAAAGACAAGTTACTAATCGAACTGTTCGGTGCAAAAACGTTAAAAACAGTATATTTTAGCCAACGTATCAATTATTTTCCTTATATTTTGCAGAGTGTTAATTAAGTTTTACCAACAAAAAATATTAAAATATTTCTGACGAGACGAAAAGTGTCCGAGAACATTTTTGGTGAAGTGCCCCCCCCCCCCCCCCCCCCCCCCCCCCACACACACACACCTGCTCTTATCTAGCCACAGTTCTACATCTATTTCAAATTTGTGCTATGTGCCAAAACCAGACTATAGTTTACATATCAATCGCTATGGTGTATTTATTAATTTGATTTGATCTTAAGTTTGCGCCAATCGTTACGCAACCCGCTGCTGAAATGGAAATAAGCATTATGCTTGTGTACTGCAGAGTTCAAACAGTGTTTATAATCACATTACACGTATTTTCACGGCGACGGCGTTCAAAAGAAACTGCTTAACATGCTTAACTGAAGTTTGAACTGAGAGATCCTCAGTTGGTCCCTCCGATCATCAGAGGTGGCGGAGCCGGGTGGGGGGGGGGGGGGGGGGCACAGGGGCACGTGTCCCCCCACTTTTTCCACAGATATGTTTCGCAGTTATTTATTTATTTGTTGGTGGTTGAAAGATAATTGAAGTAGAAGAAACGGACTGGACAGTGATCACACAGCGGCATATTCATCTAAACGGGAGACTACAGCGAATCACGGTCCATTTACCGCTATGCTGTTGTAAAAATTTGTCACACTGGGTTGAACCATTGTAGCATTGTAAATTTGTGCCCCTCCACTTTTATCGAGCTTCCGCCGCCCCTGTCGGCCATCATTCGCATCTCCTACTTCCCCACACGCAAGTAAGAGGTTGCGGTAACAATAACAGTGTCCTTGATTTGATTGAAACTGAAGGAATTCAGGTTTGTCAGGACGCGTCTAGGTAAACCTCCAGATCAAAAGATTTCCTGTGTGGGGAGAATGCCACCACATCCTTAACATTTCGGTGTTCGTTCACCCCCTACACCGCCATCTCCCATCACCAACAGAGATTATTGAATGTGTCCCTGGATCCGTCACCGCATACTCAGAGTACTATCAGTTAGATCAACAACCGAAGAGTGCATCGCTCGGAACGATAATTTTACTTCACTATCAAGGTCCTGCTGTGGTGTTTATCTTGTCCGGGTACGATTTTATGGATCGTGACACCTGACAGGACTGCCACTGGAGAGTTTATCTTTGAAACTTTAGACCACATCCGCCACTCTGTTTAAAAACCGGGTGCGAATGTCCGAGAAGGACTCGTGACTCGTTCCATTAAATTTGATATCGGTGAAGAGCGCCAGTATAATGTTTACAACGATACATCCAATCCTCTCCGCGATGACTGGCAATGACAAATCATTTGGTTCGTGACTTGTTAAGGCCTCTTACTTCTGCACTCGATGACAGAAACTCAGTTTAACCCTTTACCCAAACGTAACGGCCAAAACCGGCCAGCGCTATTCTCAAATGTCGACAATTAATTTTCATTATTTTTTTTTTTTTAAATTTGTCTCAAAAGCATAGGTTATGACCCCTCTTTGGAACGAGCGCGACGAGCTCGTTCCAAAGAGGGGTCATAACCTATGTTTTTGAGTCAAAAATAAAAAAAAAATAGTTATTCAAGAATTTTGTTTGCAAGTGTCGTCTGCTTTTCGTGTTAGGTAAAGGGTTATCTGGTAGAGAGGTAAATCATTTCTCCAAAGGTGATTTGTAACTGGAGAATTATTTTTCAAAGACAACATGCCATCAGCAGCAAGAGGAGCCTTGATTAAGTTAGACTTTGTTAAAGAATACTTATCTTGTTACAATTTATTGAAGAATGCCAATTGGCACGCTCCAATAAATTGTAACAAAACATTTTTATGTAAACATTTTTTCTACTGCTGAATAAACAATAAGCAAACACATGCAATGTAAAGCCACTGCAGTGGCTTTTGGCATTTTTCAATAGGCTTCCAGGACTCAACCAGTTAACCCTTTACCCAACGTAGAGGCCAAAACCGTTCAGCGCTATTCTCATAAATAAATCTCGAATTAATTTTCATTATTTTTTTCATTTTTTTTTTTAAAACATAAACATAGGTTATGACCCCTCGTTGGAACGAGCTCGTTCCAATGAGGGGTCGTAACTTATGTTTTTGAGATATAAAACCACCCAACAGGTTTCTTTAATATTTATTTGCCCCACCTCCCTCCCTCTCCCTCCCAATAATGTCTGTGGAGCCAATTCGTGCAGTGCATGGAGTAATTGTTAGGGTAGGGAGTGGGGCCTGAGCTGTGTTTAGTGTAATTTTTATCAATTTCTGAAAAATAAATTTTAGAACAGTTTCCACATTAAGAAGCGACTTGGTCGAACAGTGGCGTCGCGAAGGAGGTGGCCATGCAGTTATGGGTGTAAACTTGATTTGTCTGGACTGTGGTGGCTCGAGTCCAGGCTGACTAATAGTCCATCTACATCATCAAGGTATGCCTTCGTCGAAGGCATACCTTGATGATGTAGTTGGAATATTATTCCGTCGGGATTATAGTTGAAAAAGTCATCTTCTGCACCATAACTTTTATTTTGATGTATAATTTGTGTGTCTTTATTGGACATTTATGGAATTTAAGACTTCGTAATTTCAGAGTACATTTTTCATTATTTTTTAAAGCAGCTTAACATTTTAAGTGACAAAAAAATGCGAAATCCATCCAACAATACAAAAAGAAAATGCCCAGTTGACACGTTTTTTCTTTTCACTCTTTTGTTATTTGTTTGGTATTTCTCCTGCTTATGGGTGGAGGGGCGTATTGTTCTTACAGAAAATAGGCTGTGAACTCGAGATAGACCCCAATTCATTTCAGTAGCAAAGGATGAAAAATAAAAAATCAATCTCTTCGATCGTATCGGTGGCATAATTATATATGGTGCAACGTTTGCCGATTTCCATCTGGAGGGGGGGGGGGGGGGGGGGAGGGGTGCTGGAACTGTGGACTTTTATCGAATTTATTTACGCACGCGGTAGGATAGTTAATTTGCGCTTGAAATGATTGCCGATTTGTGCGTTCTTCAGGAGTTTTTCAGACACCCAGATTTTTTTGGTTTTTTTTTGTTTTTTTTTTAAATCCTGGTCACTTTGTTCATTCAACGAAAATTAAGTCGGTGGGGTAGCAGTAGCGCCGAAACTAAACTGAAAATGGAGTGACACAATTTATTTATTTATTTATTTATTTATTTATTTATTTATTTATTTATTTATTTATTTATTATTCCCATCGGCACTCTTCAAATTCGCTCTCAAGTCCCAAGATGCGCCTGCTACTATGTCTGTTCCTTTACGATTTCGCCTCTGTCTCCTTGTCGTCCCTAGGCCCTTCCGACGGACCTAGATTTACATCATGTTCTTCCCAGTCGGGGGTGAAAGTACTATTTTGAAAATGAACCATTTGTTGCCCTCGTCCGTGTCCAGCACGGAAACCATTAGTAGTGTAATTGGACCTAAAAGGAAATGAGTAGTTTATATGAATCGATTGTCGTTAAAAGTTATTCGAAAGAAACTTGCCACAGTTTTTGAACTCTGTTATCTGGGTTTCAGGAATTGGACGTATATTAGCTTTCCTTATTTGTGCAGTCCTTGAGTGTCACATTTTGGATCACTAAGTATTAATAGATTAAAAATGAAGTGGCTGTTTGAATAAATCGTTTCCATTCATTGGTCATTGACACTATCATCGTCGTTCTCAGAAACCATTTTGCATTTGCTTGAACTAGAAAAATAAATAAACAATTGAAACAAGTAGTGGACAGACAGAATTATGTCTGACTCGAAAAGGATTGATTTTTAGCTCAACTTTGACGTAAGTCAAATTTGAGCTTATGCCATGGCCAGTCGCCCGCCTGTCTGTCTGTCTGTCTGTCAACAGTTCAATACGACTCGGGCTGGAGGCCGTATTTACGAACCGATCTTTACGAAACTTCTTGGGTACCTTTGTTATCACCGTGGGACGAGAACGAGTGTTTTGGGGTCCGGTCCGAAATTCAAGTTGGCCGCTGGCAGTCATTTTGTACAAAATTAGGTGCAATCAGATTTTGGCACAGAACTTCCAAATGAAAGCTCTGATTTGAATTTTTTTTGTATGAATGTTTAGTACCATGGGATACATTACATATAATACGGGCTTTTTTCTCGTACGTAAATTATGCAAATTAGACTAACTTTGATGTATTTTGTGTTACTTCCAGCACTGTAAGTGCAAATGCCAATACGGCTCGGGCTAGAGGCCGTATTTATGAACCGATCTTTACGAAACTTCTTGGGTACCTTTGGTATCGCCGTGGGACGAGAACGAGTGTTTTTGGGTCCGGTCCGAAATTCAAGATGGCCGATGGCAGCCATTTTGTACAAAATTAGGGGCAATCAGATTTTTGTGCAGAACTTCCATATGAAAGCGTTGATTTGAATAATTTTTTGTGTGAATGTTTAGTACCATGGGATACATCACATATAATGCGGGGTTTTTTTTTCTCGTGCAGAAATTATGCAAAGTAGATGAACTTTGATTTTTTCAGTGCTATTTACACACAGTAAGTACACATGTCAATACGGCTCGGGCAAGGGGCTGTATTTATGAACCGACCTTCACGAAATGTCTTGGGTACCTTTGTTATCACCTTGGGACGAGAACGAGTGTTTCTAGGTGTGGTCCAAAATCCAAGATGGCTGACATTGGCCATTTTATACCGAAATTAGGTCTAATCATTTTTTTGTACACAACTTCTATACGGCTCAGGCTAGAGGCCATATTTATGAACCGATCTTTACGAGACTTCTTGCGTACCTTTGTTATCACGGTGGGATGAGGACGAGTGTATTTGGGTGTGGCCCGAAATTCAAGATGGCCACCAGCAGCCAAATTAATGCAATCAGTTTTTTGTACAGAACGTCTGTATGAAAGTTCTGATTTGAATAAATTTTTGTTTGAATGTTTAGTGAAATGGAATACATCACATGTAATACCGGTTTTTTTCTCGTGCAGAAATTATGCAAATTAGATGAATTTTGATTTATTCAGTGCTACTTATACACAGTAAGTGCACATGTCAATACGGCTCGGGCTAGAGGCTGTATTTATGAACCAATCTTCACGAAACTTCTTGGGTACCTTTGTTGTCACCTTGGGACGAGAACGAGGGTTTCTGGGTGCGGTCCAAAATTCAAGATGACTGCCAGTGGCCATTTTGTACCGAAATTAGGTCCAATCAGTTTTTTGTCAACTTCTATACGGCTCGTATTTATGAACTGATCTTCATGGAATTTCTTGGGTACCTTTGTTATCACCTTGGTACAGGAACAATTGTTTTTGGGTGCCTTTTTTATCACTATGCTATGAGAACAAATATTTTGGGGTTAAGTCAGACCCACTCTGGGACTCAAAGATTTCTTTTCTAGTTTAGCATCTGACTGTCGCCCACCTTTACAATACTTTAACTATGCATTTGTTACAGGCTACGGTCAGTATTTATGTACAGACCGTTACAATACTTTATATGTACCTTTGTTATCAGGTCATTACCTAGATGTGTGTCATTGCTGTGTCACATACTATCTATACGTGTACATGTCTTAACAAGTTGAGCTATACGATTTTTTTCACGATACATTACATGCAGTACATTGAAAGTGAATTATCAGTAATAAAAGACCCCCAAACTGCACAGAGTCCAACTTTCATTTCACCAGTAACATCCAATTTCCTTTTTAGTGCTTGAGAAAGACAAGCAAGTTTCATCCAATGGACCTCTGGGAGTCTGGGTTCAACTCAGAGGTGAGAGGTCTGTTGCCTCAAACTATGCTTATAATTTAGACAGAGTTCACATTTTACTGAAATACAAATGAACAAGTGGAATCACAGGAGTCTGAAATTCTATCAGTATAGCTATAATTCACTTTCAACGTGATATTTACGTTCCCAACGTAATCCCCTTCAGAAGGGGATTACGTTGGGAACGTAAATATCACGCTGAAAGTGAATTATAGCTATACTCATAATACTGATAGAATTTCAGACTCCTGTGGTGGAATTTTAAGTTGGAAAAGCACAAAATAGACTTGTTGGGCCTGAAAATGCAACTTCTGACTACATCATGCCAACCTTCTGGAAGTGTATCGTTTGTATCGTGATACACATGAAACGATACGATATGCGTATCGTGTACAAATGTATCGTGATCAGGGTCCAACATGGGCATGCGCCAGTGCGTATTTGGTTCTGAAACATCAGGACCTGGCTCTTAAATCTCAGAAATAGGCTTCTCAGTTGGCGCGTAACTTCTCAGATCATATTTTGATATTCTTTCGATGGATAATCGAGAGAGACACTCTTACATGTATTATATATATGATTATCATTTATCATTGTTGTAGAGTGCTCAAGTTAATACTTCAAGTCTTAATTACCAAGCATTAATCTTCACTGTGGTTTCTGATCAAGTCTTGGCTGCCTAAAATATAGGCAGCCAAGACTTGATCAGAAACCACAGTGAAGATTAATGTTTGCTACAGTGTACTAAATGAAAATGATGAGAGCTATTACATACTTGCAGTGTGTGTTATAAACAGCAGTGTGACTCCGTAAATTGAAATCTGGCGCATGAATTGAAAAAATAGGCTCCGAGGCTAGAGCGTATTTTAAATAGTCCTGATCGGTCCCTGCGTGATGCATTGAAATCGTGATGAATCGTTGCAGCCCTAGAACGCAGCTGGTTATCTTGCATCTGAGCCAACAATGACAGTGGACATTTCGATGGCATTTCTGTATCATCTCTATCGATATTCGACAAAATTGGTTCTGCCGGGGAACCCATCAGGAAGACCATAGTTCGGTCCGATCGGAAAATTTGTGATTTTTTCAAATTAAAGGAACGCTGTTTACTTTCATCTGAGCGATCAATTGCAGACTACACAGCTGGTAATCGAAATGTCCTCTATGTGAACTGCCATAGCAGTCCACACAGAGAAAATTTCGATATACCGATAGTTATGGAATCAGATTCGTTTCGCCTTTTGGTCATTTTCACGAAATTTCACCCACCAACAGGTGTTGAGATGAATCAATTTCGGGGGCCCCAGGGGGAACCCGATAGGGTGCCAATCGGGAATTTTCCAATCCGCCTCTGTGGTGGGTGGGTGGTGGGAGTGGGGGTGGGGTTGGGGGTATCGTTGTTCGGGGAGCATTGACGAAGCGAGACCGGTTCTCGTTAGATCACCGAAGTTAACTGAGCAACGTCGAGCCCAGTTAATCCTTCACACTAAAAACTAAAGTGTTAAAACTGACACTTTCAAATTGTTAAACCCATTCTAACTCTTAGGGTTTGATTTTAACACTCAAAGTGCAATGCTTTAAGCACTTAGACATTACAATCGTCAGACATCTAAAACTTGAATGGATGGCACTTCCTGTGTGTCTAGCATTGGTGGTTCTTCCAGAATCGTCCATAATTTGCTTTGCGCTTGGTGGGTACATAATTAAAAGGACACACCGCAGATGACGCGGATCAGGCTCGACAGTTCGAGCCTGGTCCGCGTCATATGCGTTGTTTCCTTTCAAGTGTCGCAACATTACACTTGTGAAGTGGTATTATTGTAACAGCTGTCACGTTCTGGGATATCTACACTTGAACAAAGTGCTAGTTCAGCACTTAGTAAGTGTTAAATACAGCACTTCAAGTGTAGTTTTTAACACTTTAGTCTTTAGCGTGTTGGATGGGTGACCATTCCGCGATTGATTCGGATGCTTCCCGTAGTAGTGTTTGGTGTGCGATCGGCGAAGTTTGAGTGTTTGATTCTGCGACTTGCCATCACATGCCAGCTGTGGACGCTGGGAATGATCGCCAGTACTACGCAATCCCCACCGTACCTAGGTGTAAAATAGGGACCTGTTGAGGTGCTTGCCTTGTGTGTCCATCTGTAGAGCACCGGCAGTATGCTCCGTTGAGTTGAGCTGAGAATGTCATAGAATGAACAAAGGGTGTGGACACCTGTGTTACGGGGTAATAATGTAAGTCAAAGAGCTCTGCGGTGGATTCTAGACGTTAAAATTGCATTATTATTATTATAGTTTTCTCATGCCACGACTTTTGGGTGCTGGTGGCTTGAGACTTTTTTAAGATACATAGTTATACAAATCTGTTCTGTATTCATAACATTCTCATGACGAATATTAATTCCTATAGTGTGACTTTATATACAATGCAATGTTCTCCTTCGTGGATAACTGATTACCTCTAAAATCCCGTAGAGTGGAATTTCCAATATTTAGCAATATGTAAGTCCATCGGTAGGTATCCAGTGACCTGCAATTATAGCCTTCGACTGCACAATTCTTGAAGTGAAAACGTTATTTCGTCAAGTTGATTTAATAAAGTTATCATTTTAAGAATCATGCTGTCTAACATTTGCAGAAATCCTGGGCCAGGCCCGGCAACAAAGTTCCAGGCCCGGAGTTACCACCTCATCCCCCACTTTCTCATCGGCCCTGACAGTAGTATGTCTCGCACGTTTGGGGCCCTATTTGGATGACCCCGGTGGATGACCCTGGAAGTGACGTCATGTGACATGACGTAGTGGCGCCATGTTGTGTTGCCATGGTAACCCACGTGAGCGGCCATGTTGTGACGTCATCCCCATAGTGATACGTGGTGTGAGTGCGCATGCGCAGCGCGTATTGTTAGGCTGATACGTGTTTCCGTCGTCCATTTTGTATACTGGAGGCCGCCATCTTGGTTTCTATGGTAGCACGTGATTGCTATGTTACCCAATTTTTCTGCAATAAGACGGGGTATGTTCAGAGGGTATGTTCCTTTGTAGAAGAGTAAATCTAATTACCACAAACAACCCGACAATCCTTCCAAATCACCAAAATCCGCCCCAACTTTTACTATTTCGAATTCTTAAATAATTCTCTGCTCTATCTATATATGTAATAGTTTACGTCTACCTAGGCATGTTCCTTTATTCTAGACTATACTCCAGTAGCGTAGAAGAGCCTATAAGTTGGAACAGTTTATCTTATTATTACTATATTTAGCAATTTCTGGTCTATTCTTGTTAGTTCTGACCCTATTCCTCCGTGTACTCTTGTTGTTTCATATATCTAAATTATAACTAACCAATCAGATTGCTTGATTTCCCATAATCTGTATGCATCAGTTATCTTCCATGTGTATAATAAAAGACTATATCCAATGGCCATATCCCATGGAATCCCATTTTGGGGAAACACCTGTGGCTATAGAATTCCTTTTCTGTCATATGTGCTTATGTGAAAAAACACAATGTGACACAATGTGCCCTAGCACAAAGGCACATGCTTTATGTGCCGATGTGTGCTTATGTGAAAGGGCACAATGTGACACAATGTGCCCTAGCACAAAGGCACATGCTTTATGTGCCGATATGTGCTTATGTGAAAAGGCACAATGTGACACAATGTGTCATATCACATAGGCACATACGGGTATTTGAGGATACCTATAGCCGGGTATTGTATTATTTGAGGATACCTATCTAGGATACCTTCTGGAGAATCCCTTTTTTGTCATATGTGCTTTTGTGAAAAAGCACATTGTGACACAATATGCCCTATCACATAGGCACATGCTTTATGTGCCGATATGTGCTTATGTGAAAAGGCACAATGTGACACAATATGCCATATCACATAGGCACATACAGGTATTTGAGGATACCTATGCCCGGGTATTGTATTATTTGAGGATACCTATCGAGCATACCTACTGGAGAATCCCTTTTTGTCATATGTGCTTATGTGAAAATGCACAATGTGACACAACATGCCCTATCACATAGGCACATACGGATATTTGAGGATACCTATGGCCTGGTATTGTATTATTTGAGGATACCTATTGAGGATACTTATCGAGGATACCTTTTGGATAATCCCTTTTTTGTCGCATTAGGCTATGTAAAAGCCCTCAATGGGTCTAATGTAGTCTTACCAACCGCTTCCATCTTATCGCCAACGCTCCAAGGCCATTACAGGGCTATGGTCTATCTGTCCTATCATTAGCTTCTACAACAGTCTTGTTCCATTGCGGCCTTGTACCAGTTCTATTGGCTTGTGTTATTCTGCCCCATATCTCATCCATTACTTCCTAGCTATACCTATCTCAGTCTCGACTATAACATTGATCAAGGTTGAATCAGATTTCCCATGTATACATATAAGGTATTCCGTTATTGATATTCCTAGCCGAGTCCGTAAAATTTGGATTTCGTGTTTTACAAGGCCGCAATGGAACAAGACTGTTGTAGAGGCTACCCCCCCCCCCCCCCCCAACCGGCCAAAAAACACGTTCTATTAGTTACAGCCCTGATTAGAGCTGTGGTGCCTGCAAATTGTCCGGCCCCACGGATCTATTTGGGGTTCCTGGAATTACAACATAGTTTGCTTGAATTTGACAGGTTTTGGTGATCCTTACTCCCCGTTAAAGACATTTTCCCGATTTCCAGGGATTAACCCTTTACCAAACGTAACAACCAAAACCGGCCAGTGCTATTCACAAAAATCGCCAATTAATTTTCATCATTTTTTCAGGTAATAAAAAAACATCATCAGTAAAACTTTAATTAATGAAGCGCCGGTTTGTACCCGGCGCTTCATTAATAAAATTTTTGATGATTATTCCTGTAATTAATGTTTGGAATCTAATATGATTGCGTTCTTGGAAATATTGCCCACCCGTGGAAAGTGACCAGTCCACGGCGGCCGTATTGTATTGTACGCTGTTTAGTTGGTACTCAGTAATTCAATATACCGTAAGGGGGCGCGGTGGCGTTGCGGTAACCGGTTCTCGTCAGACAACCGAAGTTAAGCAACGTCGAGCGCGGTTTGTCCCCGTATGGGTGACCGTCTGAGCGATCGATTCGGACTCCCTCGTTGTGTCCTTGGGCAAGGCACTTAAACCCGATTGTCCACATGGGGGCACGATGGCGCCGTGTACTAAGGCATACTGCACGTCGATGGTGCGCATGTCTTCAACCAATCTAACGCTGCCTGTGCTGCAGTGCGGAGTTACGATGTTGGGGAGCTGGCAGCTGCTCGTCGTTGCTCGGTGGTTCTCTCCGGGTACTCCGGCTTCCTCCACCCGTAAAACGAAACGAATAGACCTTTTCATCGATGCGGAATCGGAATCTCGATCTCATTCGCGCAGAGGAGGTCATCAAACTCGGTCGCATTCGCATAGAGCAGATTATCAACCCCCTCTGCGCAATTGCGATCGAATTTCCGATTCTGCATCGATGAAAAGGTCTATTCGTTTCGGCGCCGTTACCGGGTTATTGTTTTTACTGTTTTATATTTAAACAAAAAACATGGCCGATTTCGAAATCTTCGTTGACGCCTCACGAGTATTCAAATGACGGTAATTAAAGAATAAAACATAGTTTGAATCAATAAACTCTGCGCAAACAGAAGGAAATACGTGTACTATCGATTGCAGCCGGTAATAAGGGCGAAAGCTTGATATATATTCCTAATTTCGAGTTTTGAATTCCCATAAAAACTTTTTTCTATAGGATTGAATGGTAAGAATCTGAAAGTAGAGGGGTAGCCACTACGTTCGGATCGCTGAACTACTTAAACACCAATAAATAAATAAATAAATAAATAAATAAATAAATAAATAAATAAATAAATAAATAAATATACCGTGAATTAAATTCAGGCGTTTCGTAAACTAAAAGAAAACGTACAAGATGTCAGCTGTATATTTACATATCCTTGTGTTATTGTTATATCAACATATAAAAATAGACCTATTGCCTGCTTTTCGTGATCAAAAGAACATGCATTACGAATAAACTCGTGCCGATAAAACAAAAACGATCAGCCGCGTGATCCAGTTTAAAAAACTAGTTCAAATCCTTTTGAAACATGAATAGGTTAGAACTGTATATAGTTAAGTGTCTGTTGTCTGTTTCAACCCTTTACCTAACACGATAGGAAGACGACACTTCGTCCCCTGAGTTCCAATGTGTCCTATGTGCCAGTAGGCACATAGAACACATTGGAACTCAGGGGACGACTTACAAATAAATTTGTTGAATAACTAATTGTTTTCATTTTTCGCGACAAAAACATAGCATATGACCCCTCATTGGAACTGCTCAACGAGCTCATTCCAATGAGGTATCATAAGCTATGTTTTTGAGACAAAAATGAAAAAATAATGAATATTAAATGATGATTTTTGTGAATAGCACTGGCCGGGTTTGGGCGTTAGGTTGGGTAAAGGGTTAAATACTGTTTTTGAAAAAAAATATGTTTATTGATCACCTTATGAGAGTCGACAATGAGATCGTGACCGAGGCTATTGGCACACAACCGAGATAATATTTCATGAATGATTGCTTGTACATTAATGGCTCATATTTTCGACAATAAGACAATTAATTACCAGTTCACAGATCGTGCTTATTTGACGCAATTCACATTTAACTCACCCTTTCCAGTCAAAGGTATGTTCTTGTCTCCAACTGTGTATTTCTAATTAGAAAACTGAAAAGGGCAGGTGCAAAGCTGGGGGGGGGGGGGGGGGGCAGGCGGGGCTGTCCCACCCCTATGACCATATCTGTCGGAAATTTTCGTTGACTGTCCTGGTTTGTCGAGAAAATTGTTCGGGGATGCCAAAATTTGATCTGAAAGCCGACGATAATTTTACAAAAAGTTGACCATCTGACGAAACCACAATTTTCACTGTGCAAAAACTCGAACCATCGTTCAACGACCAGGGAACACTGTCGGGAGAAATTTTAACTCACCAATGGCGCCGCCATGGGGGGGGGGGGGGCTGGGGGCGGTCGTACCCCACTTTTCCCTCGCCCCTCCCCAAATCAAACTTCAAATTGATGTGAGCCCTATTTTAGACACAATCTGGGAGCCTTTGAAGACCACGTCAGGTGTTGTAGAAACGCTCAGATATCGCTCCTGTCCCAGGTCGTCCAAATAGGAAAAAAATTTCCTTGGAGACATCCCCCGCACTCCCACCAATGGGAGGGGCGACCCGTCTCCTACCCTCCACCAGCTCGGGTCTGCGGCCTTCGGCATGTCCGCCTTAGATCCCACCTCATATCTTACCTAGCCTCCCCACCCCAAATCGAAATCATGGCGCCACCACTGCAGTCTCATCCCTATGACGGAAAATTTTGAGATCCTAAAGCTTCGGACCGGCCAGTGACGAAGGAAGCATGTCGAATTTGACAGGGCTCCAGGCCTGAAGCTAGGGAGGGGGAGGGGGCGAACCCCATGACTATGTCTGTCGGAATTTTTTTGCTGTTCGTCGGAAAAATTGTTGGTCGTTCGAACACCAGCTTTTTCTCTGGAAGCCACTAATTTGAAAACAAAAACGTTGACCATTAAATTTCTGGTGAAACCACAATTTTCATATTAAAAAATACACTGAGGTTTTAAAAATCCTTTATTTGAAAACGCTCGTCAACCCCTTAACCCTTTACCCAACGTAACGGCCAAAACAGGCCAGCGCTATTCTCAAAAATCGCCAATTAATTTTCACTATTTTTTTTATTTTTTGTCTCAAAAACATAGGTTATGACCCCTCGTTGGAACGAGCTCGTCGAGCTCGTTCCAACGAGGGGTCATAACCTATGTTTTTGAGACAAAAAATGAAAAAAATTAGTTATTCAAGAATTTTTTTTGCAAGTGTCGTCTGCTTTTCACGTTAGGTAAAGGGTTAAACACAGATGGCATCTTCCAGGTGAGTTCAATAACAGCAACTGGAAGAGTCCGTATTCATTTTTGGAGGGAAGACCAATTATTATTTTCAACGTGCAGCCCAAGTGCAGGCTTGGGCTGCACGTTGAAAATAATGATTGTTCAACACCACACATTCACCGAGCAAGTTTCGGGCGACTGCGTTTTAGTTATGACAATTTTCGTTCCCTTAAGATCTGTCAAGCAAGATTTAACTGGTTAAATTCTTACTTGAACTGTGAGAAAAAGTTGCAACTTGAGATTCGGAATTTTAACGTCATTGTACATAGCGTTAATCATTCAATGATCAGTGATATTATGCTCCTCCCAAATACGAACAGGTATGCCGGATCAGTGGGGAGGCTGCCTTTCGCCCCCTCTAAATTTTTGCTGCCCGCAAAACAATCATCCTCTGTGAGTTTCACATACATCATATATAGAGCCGCAAATTGCTCTCCTGTTTTGGGTTACACACACTACAAATGCTCCAGATACGCGCTTGGAGCACTGAATTGTGCAAATTTTCTTGGGGGAGGTCTAGTTCTACCCAGAACGCTTCAGTCGTTACCCCCCCCCCCCCCCCCCATCACTTCCCTGATGTAGGAGGAGGGAGTAATTACCTAAGGGTCCTAGTTTGGACTATATGGTTGGGGGGGGGGGGGGTGGGGGGTCCACCATCGGCCTTCCGAATTTCGCTCCAATAAACAAATAAATAAATTTAAAAAAACTGGCTTGGGCACCACCTATTGTAGAATCCTGGCTACACGCCTGCGTCGGTCTCTTTTCTTTTAAGGGTGTTAAGCCATGCTTTGGCGGAAAAAAGAGAACTGTTATCCCACTACCTGACTTGAGTTGCTGATCGTACGGAAACATGTTTCCAGTTATCTAGATATATTTTCAGAGATTAGCATTTGATTACTGACAGGTACGAGCTCGACTAGCTCGTTCCAGTCACGTCTATAATATATGGTTGAAGAAAAAAATTAAGAGCGAAACATATACATTGAATAAAGTAGTTTGTTTGTTCACTCGAATTTAACTACTCTTTCAAGTTCAACAGCTAGGGCTATATTGTGTCGCACAACTTTACAGGGTGAAGGAAGGCGGATCGAGTATGCAAAGAGAAAACAATCTAAAAAAAGTAACAGCCACACTCTCAAACGTACTAAATTGAACGAGGCAGACAACGGGGCGCAAATGTGCTAGGTGAGGTATTAACCCTTTACCTAACACGAAAAGAAGACGACACTTGCAATAAAAATTCTTGAATAACTAATTTTTTTCATTTTTTGTCTCAACAACATAGGTTATGACCCCTCGTTGGAACGAGCTCGACGAGCTCGTTCCAACAAGGGGTCATAACCTATGTTTTTGAGACAAAAAATGAAAAAAATAATGAAAATTAATTGGCGAGTTTTGAGAACAGCGCTGGCCGGTTTTGACCGTTACGTTGAGTAAAGGGTTAAACCGTTCGGTCCTAGCTCCCAGAATAGAGTGTTATCAGTTACAATACTGTGCACGGTAATATGGTGGAAAGCATTCCACACTTGAAGAGAGATTCGGTACAAATGTAATCTTCCAACCAAACAGCATGGGCAGATTCGGAAGGGCGCCAACCCCCATTTTTGTAGCTCATTTTTTTCTCACACCAAGATCAGGATACACCAGGCACAAGGGTGCCCTAGCCATTTTGGGGGGCGGAGGGGGAGGGGGGTGTGCAAACATGATATTTGAAAAGTTGTTGTTTGGGGTTTTGTGGGGGGGGGGCTCCCTAACTGCCTCCCCTCCCCCGATTCCCTTCAGTATCCTAGTCAGGTTTATCCCCCCCCCCCCAGAATTCTGTAATAGGGGTGCCCTAGCCATTTTTGGAGGGGGGGGGGGGGGTGAGGCAAAGATGAAATTTGAAAAGCTGTTGTTTGGGGTTTCGTGGGGCCTCCCCTAGTCCTAACTAGGACCCTCCGATCGTTGCCTCCTCTCCTTCCACTTCCCCCAGGGTCCTAGTTAGGTTTAATTCCCCTCCCCCTCCTCACACACACCCGAGAAAAAGTTTTTTTGCAGAATTTAGTGTTCTAAAAGCAAATCGGAGACATTTGAAGCTTGTATAGCCCCTATGTTGGAGACGATTGGGGACTGTTTTGCGTGTAATTTGCATTGGGCCAATGTTTTTGTTTTTTTTGGGGGGGGGCGGGGATGGGGGGTTATGGGGAGGGATTACGCCACCGGGAGACACTGGATTATCCGTGATAATACCTGGATATGCCCTATCGGAGATAGTACATGTCCATGTGTTATCACGGGTATACTCCCATGCACACAACTATATCATTCATGTGCGCAGTTAGAAATTGGCGTCCCTCTTCAACATTTGAAAATGTCAATACACAAAATTGTGAGATTATTTTGGCTTGAAAACATTGTCTGTAAAGAGGTCACCAGAAGGCTGAAATGACTTTCGAGTTTTTCCAAAATTGTGTACGGGAAGGCTTCGTCCCTGCGACGAGAGTGAAATAACCCGTCTCGCGCTCGCCCCAAACTTGACGCGATGCGTGTCTGGTGATTTTTCGCATAACGCCCCATTGATCATAATATGGCGTCCCTCACGCACCCCAAAATCAGAATTCTGGAACCGAACCGCCACCGTGCAGGTCTGATAAATTATTACACGAAACCTCCTCACCTATTTGGTGTTGTGTCGTCTGCTCGGCTGCAGCCAATTTAGTCTTTACACAAAAATGCACTCAGGGTGCAGAAAGTGTTAATTTATTTCCAAATTGGATAATAACTGGTATGATGTGTTGTAGTTTTGTGGTAGAAGAAAGGGTCAAGTAGGACAGTTTTCGTTGTACGTTTGCCACATGACACGTATATTGCCTATTTACGCTCTCGGAATCGATGGCATCTATTAATAGACAAAAACGTGACTGAATAAGTTAGTTGACGTGACAAAGAATGTTTTGATTACCAGTGGCATGGCATTGCGTCTCGTACCTGTATTGTGTGGAGCTAATACGCGTTTTCTCTGCACATTCTGTTTTTTTTGCCGATAAGGATTAAGTTTTTTCCCTCATCGCCGAAGTTTCGTAAAGACCAGGTAATAATAATAATATTTATTTATTTATTTATTTATTTATTTATTTATTTATTTATTTTATTTTATTTATTTATTTATTTATTTATTTATTTATTTGTTTGTTTGTTTATTTATTAGTGTTTAAGGTCACATGTTTCTGTACAATGGCTAATCGCCATAATAATAATAATGATAACGGGGGCATCAGGTGTAAATCATTTTCTCTTTTGTCATGTCCATCAGTTGTACTGGCAAGGTCTGAATATTTTGAGCAAGGTACTAGACTGGTTCATCTTGGAAGCGGCTTCTTGGGGACTGATCCATTATCCGTGTCGGGTGTGCAGAAGGGAGTAATGATCCCGGACTGATGGGTTAAGTCCTTCCTCTGTGGGAACCCCGGAAAGTGAGTGGCGCAGTCCTTGTTTACTTTGGTAAGCAAGTTCAGCTTTACTGGTAAACTTTAGGACACTGTATAATTAACGCCTGTGATGGAACTCCTTTAACCCTTTACCTAACACGAAAAGCGGACGACACTTGCAAAAAAAATTCTTGAATAACTATTATTTTCATTTTTTGTCCCCAAAACATAGGTTATGACCTCTCATTGGAACGAGCTCGACGAGCTCGTTCCATTGAGGGGTCATAACCTATGTTTTAGAGACAAAAAATGAAAAAAATAATGAAAATTAATTGACGTGTTTTGAGAATAGCGCTGGCCGTTTTTTGCCGTTACGTTTTGTAAAGGGTTAAATTGGCAGCAAATAGTGGTATGAACGATTGGTTAAACCTCATACCTATGTTGCGGCCTAAATAAATAAATGATAATTTGCCAGAAAGTAGGCCAAGATGCCCTGAAATTCTGCATCCGTCAAGACGACCTTTTGAACCTTAAACCCACACAGGCACCCACCTCTCCTACTGTTTTATGTTTTAATTTTCATTTGTTTAAATGCTTATAGAAAGGAAGGCAGAGAAACTCTTTGGGACTTTCCAATTAATGAAACACTCTTATTAATATGAATTAGCATACAGAAGTAAGGTACCAAGGGGACAAAACGTTGTGCCCTATATATACATGCGTAATGTAGAAAGAAGTGAAGCAGGTGAGTCGCACAGTCTGTAAAATGCTCACAGTATGTTTGTAACATTTGGTGACCTGACATTTTACCGCACGGCATTATTTCACATGTTGCAGTTTATCAGTATACTTAATTAAATACGTGAACTATCTTTCCTGGCGTTTCAGTTTACAAGCGTTTAATATAATTACATTTTGAAAAATTGGGATAGATTCTCGCGCGCATATTGTTGTTGCGGCATTATGTCCTCCTGCTCTTTGTTCTTCGGCATAATGTGGTGGTACCATTACCCTTTACCTAACACGAAAGGCAGACGGCACTTGCAAACCAAATTCTTGGATAAATAAATTTTCTCATTTTTATGCGTCAAAAACGAGCTCGTTCCAATGATGTGCCATGAGCTATGCTTTTGAGACAACAAATGCAAAAAATAATGAAAACTGCATGAATGGTGATTTTTTGTGAAGAGTGCTGGCCGGTTTTGGTCGTAGCGTTGGGTAAAGGGTTGAAATGTTGCTCTTAATTTGTTCAGTGGGGGTTGGAAGCATGTTGAGCTTCATGGGGATGGGTACGGACTTAGACTGTAGTCAGAAGGACACCCACACAGTGATACTCTTGTGTTTAAGGACATCCACACATTGATACTCTTGTGTTTCAAATGAAAGAACAGGTGGGAATAAAAGTACGGGGTGGAACATTTATCAAAATTAAATAGAAGTACAGACCCCAATAATAGTACAAGGTGGAAATCAATTGAGATGCATGGTGGGGGAGCAATGCTAGTTAATTTATCTGTAAGCCAACTTATTTTCCAGTATTGCAGTTAGTTTTATTACAGAAAACTAAGAGTTGTTCATGCATCATTATTACAACAATGAATACACTGTGCTAAACAAAAGACTATCACACAATCTAGTGAACTAATTTGAAAATATCCTCTCTGTTGATAGGGCAATTTTAATAAACATACAGGCCCAAATAAGGTGCATACAGGGTGAAAAAAAATCCGCAAAATTAATAAACATACATGTACTTTTATTAGGAACACAAGTGGCAGTGACAGCCCGTGTACCTAAGTGGTGTGGAAGGAATACCAAACATTACAGTTGGGACGTGTTTCGATTTTCTGGTTTGATTTCAGTTTTTGCGGCAAACTGGAAAATCGAATCGCAAGAGCCCAGCAAAAACCGACCGAACGGTTTTACTAGGGATCTGCGAATCACAAATTTCTTTTCGAATCGAATCTCGAATCGAATCGTGTCTCTGATATCGACATCGAATCGAATCCCGAATCGAATCTTAAAAGACAAGTTATTTCATATTTCATCAAACGGAAGTTGCGGAACATTGTGGTGACCCTTACGCGACGGAGTGAACACCTTAAACACCAATAACTAAATATTCTCTGTAGCACCGTCGCTGAAACAGCTAGGCCTATTGTCCATAGTTTTAGTTTTTGAAGGCCTAACTTGTTACTATTCACGTTCTTAAGAACGTGAATAGTAACAAGTTAAGCCTTCAAAAACCAAAACTATGGGTAATGTTCTGGGCCAAATTCACACCTTACCTAACAATTAAACATTGTCAATTACTCAAATAAATAGGAATTGAGCCTACATGAATGAATTTTCTAATGACAGTTTTATCCTATTTTTGTTGGAAATGTAACAAATTGAAGTTAGCACGAGAGATTCGAAAAAATCGAATCCTGAGACTGATTCGGAATCGATCTCGAAGCATACGCATGGTATCGATATCGAATCGAATCTCGAATATTCGCAGGACCCTAGGTTTTACTGCATGTGTTTGTGCATTAGCTGATCAAACTATCTTTCTGGGAGGGAACTGGTCTAGAGGCCCGAATGAACTCTCGTTACTTAGTTTACTTGGCAAAGGGGCGAACGAATATTATTAGTTATCCTTGTGTTTTTCAGGGTGTATGGGAATTTACACCGGTTTGGGAACTCATACACCCTTCGGTTTTGCCTCAGGGTGTATGAGTTCCTAAACCGTAAATTCCCATACACCCTGGAAAACACAAGGATAACAGATTTATTTCCAAGAATTTTGGTGTACTTAATACTTTAACCTACGTTGTGGGCAAAAACTGACAGAAAATTTGTACTTTATAAGTTTCTTAATAAATAAGACCAGACAAATATGGATGTGATTGGAACTGGCTCAATGAGACAGTTCCAATGACATCCATATCGGTAATATTTTATTGCACATAAATATTAAATTTCCTGTATTTTTATTTTTGTTCTAGCATAACTGAACAGAAGGTATGAATTAATAATTAAAAATGGGTACCTTTTTAGCCATATAGCCTGCTCTTATATATTCTTGTTTTTATACCGTGGTTAACCACGGTGTAAAAAAGCCACTGTGGATTGCAAGTTACACCGTACCTCTCAGCCAATCAAAATGCAGTATTTTGTTTCATTTGGAAATAAGTTGTGTTCTTATTGTCACATTCTCTCTGTTATTGACTAATCCACCGGACGAGTTAACCCTTTACCCAACGCAGACGATATCAAAATTTATTATTTTAAATATTCTTTTTTCAAACAAAACCATATCATGTGACCCTTCGTTGGAACGAGCTCGTTCCAACGAGGGGCCACATGATATGGGTTTGTTGACATTTTTTGAAAAATAATATTTTTTCTACTACTGAATTTGCATATTTCGCGGGCGGATGCGGTCGATTCGTTGGGTAAAGGGTTAACAAGGGAGAAAATGTGACATTGAGAACACAACATAGATAAGATGTAATTTATTAGTTATACCGGGAGCGTGGTGGCTCAGTAGGTAGAGATGCAGGCTGCAAGCCGAGAGGTACTCGGTTCGAATCCCACCTGCGCAAACCACGTTGTGTCCTTGGGCAAGACACTTCATGTCCATTGCCCGCGTGGGGGCACGGTGGCGTTGTGTACTAACTCGTACTGCACTTCGATGGTGCACTTGTCTTCAACCAATGCTAACCCTGCTTGTGTGGAGTTAGTGTGATGGGGAGCTGACAGTTGCTTGGTGGTTCTCTCCGGGTACTCCGGCTTCCTCCATCCGTAAAACTGTCACGGTCATGATTAGCCATTGTACATAAATACGTGACCTTAAGCACCAATAAATAAATGAATAAATAAATTAGTTATACCCGAACTCGTGTTTTTCTGACTCAATATGCTTGACATCTCTTCCCCAAGAACTCACAAGAATGATTAACTCTTTTGGCGCGACAGGCGACTGAAGTCGACAGACGGAAGACCGCAGAAAGTTACTGCAGTAGTCATTTTAGCCAACTGTGTGTGTCCAATTCCAAGTGCTTTTAACCCTTTACCCAACGCAGACGATACCAAAATTTATTATTTTAAATATCATTTTTTTCAAATTTAAAAAAGAAGTCAACAAAACCATATCATGTGATCCCTCGCTGGAACGAGCTCGACGAGGTCGTTCCAACGAGGGGTCACATTATATGGTTTTGTTGAAATTTTTTGAAAAATAATATTTCTTCAACTGCTGAAGTTGCATATTACGCGGGAGGGGGGGGGGGGGATGCGGCCGATTCGTTAGGTAAAGAGTTGAACAAACATACGTATTCCTATGCTCCATCATCCATGCATCATTTATGTCCTAACCATGAACAACGATACCGTCCCTTGAAAGTATAAAGGTACCATTTAAATATATACAGAAAATCATTTGAAAAACTGTCAATGAGATCATTAGAACATCTTTTAAAATAATAACGCTTTAGTCTAACAACCTATACTTTCTGTAAAATTCCTGATGAATATTAGGCGCTAAGAATTCTGTTTCTCAGATTATTCCACGCCAAAAGAGTTAATGGGAAGTTATGCTGAACCCAATGGGGATACTTACAGACGTCCCTTTTTGTAGTGTCGTATAAACTATTGAGGAGCTTAAAAAGTTATTTACTGTATATTTTTACACAAAGAAAATCTGAACCGAGAGTTTTGTTTTTTCGAAACCGAATCTGAACAACCAAAACTGCCCAGCTCTACCAAACACAAAGCTATGCTTGTGTGCTTGTGACTAAAGCGTCTCTACATAGAGAAACATGCACAATTTTTTGTTCCAAATTTAACAAAACCACGGGTCTGAACAAATATTTGGAGCCGGTGGGGAAATGCCCGGTGGGGCTATTTGTTAACTGGTAGAGTGCTGGAAGCCCATATTTGGGCTTTATTCTGAAGTGCAGGTACCACAGCTTGAAGACTCAAATTCAGTGGATGTGCTTTGTATTATCTTTGAAGTGATATTATTTAGTCTGTGAGGGTTTGCCTTGTTTCAATTTATGGGAGAGTGTCCATAGGCACTCTCCCATAAATTGTAACAAGGCAAAGACCTGTGTTGAAGTTGTGATGGCCAAAAATGAATTTAGCACTCTACCAGTTAAATGTGCATCCAAAAATGCATACTATCTCAGCTTGAAAGGTCGGAGATGAGACAAATTAATCGGAGGAATCTTCGGTCACATCTTTAAGGTAAAGAGTCTGCGCCCAAGCCCCCCCCCCCCCCTCCCCCCCCCCCTCTCTCTCTCTCTCTCTCTCTCTCTCTCTCTCTCTCTTGAGGACACTGAACACATACTCTTTGTGCATCCGGCACCTACAAACCTGCGTGTTGGTCACAAGAGTTATCTGATCGGCACTGTACAACAGTACAATACAGATGGTTCCTGGAATTCTTTTTCTTACGCAGATTGGGAGCGGGTAATGTTACGGGTCCATGCGTCGTGACTATGCGAGGCGTGAAATGTTCAACTCAACTACTACCATGGTTCGACCCAGTGTGAGAAAAGTTACAATCGAACATCGGTAAATGTACCATGTCTCGCTGTACAAAGTCTCTCATTTAGATGAATATGCCACTGTGTGGTCACTTCCTTCGGCGGCCAGCCTTCGGGTTTGAAGGTACCGTAGTTGAAGTCGAAGAAACAGACCTGAAGCGACCGAAAGTGGGATTCTTTGGCTACATATTGTTTGTATTTGCAAATTATGTTACAGGAATGTCTGTATATTGACACGTTTGCATGCACCCATTTTAACTCATTGAGTAACTGCGAAACGTATCTGTGGAAGAAAGTGAAGCGGCACGTGTCCCCTGTGTCCCCTGGCTCCGCAGAAAGTAGTGAAGCAAATGCGTCGCACAGTCTGTATAAGACTTATATGATTATAACATTTGGTGACCTGACATTTCTCCGCTCGGCATTATTTCATATGTTGCAGTTTATTAGTATATATATATAGAGGATATCTACGCTGTTTTAGTGAATATCGGGAATTATCTCATGAGTGTGGACCTGAACGTTTTATTTTTCACGAGCGCTTGCGCTCGTGAAAAATAATACTTTCAGGTCCACACTCGTGGGATAATTCCCGATATTTACTAAAACAGCGTATATTTTCTTTTTATTATATGCTACGTGACATTTTACTGCGTAATATTCAGCCCAGTTTGACTGCAAACAGTTCCAAGACAATAACAAAAATCTGCTGATCGTTCCATCAAGGCGACGTCATGCATCGAAGCGTAAATTCATTCAGGAAGCTACTGAAGAAATTCATCGTGTGGACCTGAAAATATTATTTTTTACTCGCGGAAGCACTCGTGAAAAATAAAACTTCCAGGTCCACACTCATGAGATAATTCCCGATATTCACTAAAACAGCGTATATTTTCTTTTTATTACATGCTACGAGACATTTTATTGCACAATATTAGGGCAATTCGACCCCCAAAAGCTTACGTTTCAAACCAATAACAAAAATCAGTTGATCGTTCCTTCAGGGAGACGTGAAACGGCGTAGCGTGACATCATTTAGGAATCTAGTAGATGGATATCGAGAAATATTTTTTAGAAAATTTGCGATAATTCACAAGCTAGCACATAATAAAATTAATAAAATATGCGAAATACCTTTAATGGCGTTTCAGTATACAAACCCCAATCCCAATACCTTTCCAGTGGGGTCTAAGATAATCGATTCTCTCTTCCCACAGGTACTCGGCACAAGGTGAGAAACTGAAGAAAAAAATGATATCTGATAGCATTTTTGGATCGATGCTGCCGTGCCCCTATAATGGAATATAAATATATTACATTATAGGGGCACGACAGCATCGATCCAAAAAATATCAAAAAATGCTATCAGATATAATTTTTTTCTCGATTTCTCAGCTTGTGTCGAGTTCCTGTGGCTTTTGCTGGTAATCACATTCCTTCTTTTCTAGTTGGACTTATATTATCCACACAGTCGGGCTTATGTAAATCGAGGTACGTGGCCTATTCGGCCCCAACATGGCCAATTATGAATCAAGTACGTGCTAATTAATTAGGAAGTTGCAGTGACTGTCGGGAAGAGAATGCAGGCGAGTGACTATAATCACTTCCTCCTTCTGAATTTGCAAGAGTGAAAAATTCAGGAGAGTGATTTTAACCCCTTGTCTACTATAACAGCTCACACTGACAGCACTTTACACGAAAATGGCCATACAAATTTTGTTAGTTTTTCATTTGTGCATCAAAAACATAGCTGATGACCCCTCATTGGAACGATCTCATTGAGATCGTTCCAGTGAGGGGTCATAAGCTATGGTTTAAGCAAAAAAATGAAAGATTTCAGTTATGCGAGATGTTTTGCAAGTATACTAGTAGTCTCCCAGTCGGGTCATGGAAAATGGGTGATTGAAATGTAATATATAGCACGATGTTCAGACATAATTTCTGCATACATCATGAAGGAGAGTGATTAATTGCTGCCCTAGTGAATAGTTTACGAGAGTGATAGTGAGTGAGAGTAATCGCCCTCCTTTCCCGTCAGTCCCTGAAGTTGGAGAGTCCACGCGGCACGACCAAATTCGAATCCGGTACGTGTTACCCAAATAGGAAGTTGGAAGCGTGTGCATCTCTACATATATATATGTATACTGACGGAGCGCGGTGGCTCAGTGTAGACTGTTGGTTGTCTATGCTAGAGGTCCCGAGTTCGATCCCCGTCCGGGACGACCCGCGTTGTGTCTTTGGGCAAGGCACTTCATCCCGGTTGCCAACATGGGGGCACGATGACGCCGTGGACTAAGGCGTACTGCACGTCGATGGTGCACATGTCTTCAACCACTGTAACCCTGCTTGAGCGGAGCTTGAACAGAGTTAGAATGTTGAGGAGCTGACAGTTGCTCGTCGATGCTCGGTGGTTCTCTCCGGGTACTCCGGCTCCCTCTACCCGTAAAACTGTCACAGTCACGATTAGCCATTGTCCATAAGTATCAACTTCTTAATTTTACTTAACTGACCACTGGTAGGAGCTAAAGAGCCGTTCGAGCAATGATTGGTGCGTGTGACTACTTATACGACTATTCGACATATCTCAAACGAAAGGATTCTATAACCACATATGTACCATAGAAAGGCACTCTTTGAAAAGTGTTCTTTAACCATTTACCTAACATGAAAAGCAGACGACACTTGCAAGCAAAATTCTTGAACTAATTTTTTTCATTTTTTGTCTCAAAAACAGTTTATTTACATTTCAAGAAAACACGTTGTTAGCAATGGGAGAAGACAACGGGCGAAGTGCTTCGGACCCCATCACGTTCATTGGTGCGAATTCAAACATGTAGCCAAGGCAATGGCAATGTTAAGGCAATGGCAAAGTTGTATGAGAATTTCACTATTTCGAATTGAGTTCATATCGACTAAAAGTTAAATGGTGTTTGAATGCACGTTGTGTCATGTGGTAGTCCAAACATGGCCTGAAAGACCGTATTTTCATTTTTTGGTTTGGTGCGTCTTTGAAAGGACGTACCAAACCAAAAAATGAAAATACGGTCTTTCAGGCCATGCTTGGACTAGGCTCTCATGTGTGTGGACCTGAAAGTTTTATTTTTCACGAGCGCTTGCGTGTAGATTTTCTTTTTATTATGTACTACGTGACATTTTACTGTGCAATACTCAGTCCAATTTGGCTGTAAACGCGAACGGTTCGAAACAGTAACAAAGATCAGCCAGTCGTTCCTTCAAGGCGACGTCATATGCCGAAGCATAGTGTCATTTAGGAAGCTCCTGAGGGATATTCCTCGTTATCCATCAAGACGACGAATATCGAAAAATACCTTTTAGATAATGTGCGGTAATTGACAGGCCAGCATATAATAACAATTATTATTTATGCAGTAAGATTCCATCTGCCAAAGGATCAATATCTGCATCAATCCCTCAAGTATTGTTTGAATCAGTGTTTGAATATTATATTTTTAAACTTTATTTTACCCCAAATGTGAAAGTTTAGCTGTAAAAATAGGAGCAAAAATATTTTTTGGATACGAAATAGTTTTGAGGGACGAAATTACATACTAATTTGGGTGCGAAATTACGGTTGTCACTAAAAAGTGTACTCCGACCCCGACCCCGACTCCGAAATTACCGAGTCAAAAAATATTTCTTTTTATAACTCTTTTACTAACGGATCAATTACACTGAAATTCAACATAATTGTACAGAATTATGTGTAGTATACATATAATCATATTAATGCTACAAAAAAATTATAATGTTCATTAAATTGACTTTTATTGGGTTTTGCCTCACTAAAAAGTGTACTCGGCGATTTCAACGAAATTTCATTCTCTCATTCATATAATACATTCTTCCAGCTAATGTGGCGCCGTATTAAGAATATATTCGTATTTTACTATGTTTAAAGCAAGTTTTATAATCAATTTTGAAATTAATCGTGCTTAAAATGGAAATTTACTCGAAGATGAGAATCGCCGACTCCGGCTTCATTTGAGGTTGCATGTAAAATTCAAACTTGCAATTGGCGGATCAATAGTTAGGGGTTTTCCCGGATTGTGGTAAGTGACGCAGTCAATGTGCAAAAGAAGGCGTTGAAAGTGATTTTTCCATAGGTAGTTTGTTTTTCTCAGTGAAATTTATGTCTTGTGTGTGCAAGGCTGTAGCAACAACATTTTAATGCTCAATATTCTGTTCATCTTTGATTATTTTATTCAATAAACACCAGGTTTTTTTATTAACCCTTTACCCAACGTAACGGCCAAAACCGGCCAGCGCTATTCTCAAAAATCGCCAATTAATTTTCAAAATATTTTCATTTTTTGTCTCAAAAACATAGGTTCGTCGAGCTCGTTCCAACGAGGGGTCATAACCTATGTTTTTGAGACAAAAAATGAAAAAATTTAGTTATTCAAGAATTTTTTTTGCAAGTGTCGTCTGCTTTTCATGTTAGGTAAAGGGTCAATAGAGTATTCATGTATTACTCACTTCAACCATTGATATTGTTTTGTTTGTTTGTGAGTATTGTGATGGGGAATCACGCGAATGATGAAAGTTAATAATAAAATATAATTCCCGATGCTATATGCCTTCAGAGATATATAGCACTTGAAATTATTTTACAACCCTAGGGTCCAACTTCTTATCGAAAAAAATTACGCCCTTTCCTGCTACTGACAGGTGTTAAATTTGATTGCCGTAAAACAATTTCCTTATCCGCGTCACTTACCACAATCCGGGAAAACCTCGGACTATTGATCCACCAATTGCAAGTTTGAATTTTACATGCAACCTCAAATAACGCCGGAGTCGGCGATTCTCATCTTCGAGTAAATTTCCATTTTAAGCACGATTAATTTCAAAATTGATTATAAAACTTGCTCTAAACATCGTAAAATACGAATATATTCTTAATACGGCGCCACATTAGCTGGAAGAATGTATTATATGAATGAGAGAATGAAATTTCGTTGGAATCGCCGAGTACACTTTTTAGTGAGGCAAAACCCAATAAAAGTCAATTTAATGAACATCATAATTTTTTTGTAACATTTATATGATTATATGTCTACTACACATAATTCTGTACATTTGTGTTGAATTTCAATGTAATTGATCCATTAATAAAAGAGTTATAAAAAGAAATATTTTTGGAGTCGGTAATTTCGGAGTCGGGGTCGGGGTCGGAGTACACTTTTTAGTGACAACCCGAAATGACTCAAAATTGCGGGTACGAAATCTGGGTACGAAATTCCTGCAACCCATGTGTCAATACCACAGGCGGCACAGAAACTGCAGTTATGCGGAGTCAGATGACAAACGGGCGATAACCTGACTAAGCAAGTTAACAACTTCCTGGTTCAGAAATGTCTTTATAAATACCACGAATTAGAGATGTATAAATTACGTCGTAGAATTAACTCGGTGTAGTACACGCATTGATTTGCATACATGGCTTTCACCTCCACTCTCAGACTTCCATATGATGGCCGATGATGAGTGGAAAATTGACAAGAATAAATTCCTGGAGTTGAAAGATACAATTGAAGCATGTTTTGACAGGGCGGAAAAGCTATTCCGAGTCCGGATAGACCAGAAGTTATCTGCAGCTGGAAATGAGACGTGCGGCGAATACAGCACTTGCGATGTTTCTTGTGAGAAGAGCATTGTCACTTTTAGAATTACGGCAAATGATTCCACATTACAGTGTGTTAAGGCGGCAAATGATTCCACATTACAGTGTGTTAAGGATGCCAAGGTGAGAAGTGTGCATGTATGTTTGGCTTTGTTTTGACAATGGCATGGCACTGTGCAGCTTGGAAACAACCACCCTGGGGAATTCCCACAGACCGGTCGTACCGTTGAGGAGAGCGATCGCCCTCGCTGCCTAGTGGGCCTATGTGGCCCAGTCAATCCTGATAAATAAGTTATTCTAAAATCTGTGTTTGGTCAATAAATGACTGGTGGTTGTATCATTAAAATCTCTAATAGTAATATTACTAATAATTGATTTTTATTTTATTTTAAATAATAAAATCTCTCTTTATTATGTGTATATTTTGGAATTATATAGCATAGGAAAGCAGTAGTTCTCCCACCAGAATAAAATTGAATGAAATGTGAAATCAAATGGAGTCTTCTGAGTTCTCTTCTGGTGGCTTTTCAGGAAAAAGTGCACTATCTTTTGGATGGCCAAATTGTTCCTTTTTTGACAGGCATGACAGCTTGTTTCAAATTGCCCCAGAAATTCAGAATTCAAGTTCATCAGCAGATATTTTGCCTGTTTATGAATCTGATAATGACAGGCTTCTCTGGTTCACATACATGTGTAAATTGTGTATATTCTCTACAGTACATGTATTCTAAAATGTACAAACCCTAATCAATTATCGAGGTAATTCAAATTCAGTTTAAAGAGGTTATCTGTGTTAGTGTATTCAATTTATTCTTCTGCTAACTTTTTTTTATTTTCATTTTTATTATTCGTTAAATATACAGCAATAATTCAGTTCCATGTACAGTACGTGGAGAGTGGATTGTAACTAAATCACCCGTGGAGTGGAGTTATCACCAAAACTATAACTTTCAAATTTTGTACAGTTAAAACTAGAAGTCCTGTCACGAATAGTGTGCTTATCTAGGCTTAATTGCGCATTGGAATTGCGCGCAATTGCCATATCAAATGGCATCCAAAGCACGGAGGTCCATTGGCTGAAACATTGCTTGTGCACAGGCCATATGTACAGAATTTGATAGCTTTACTTGGGCCATAACGCGTACATTAACGCGCATATCAACATGCTATTTGTGCGCATTTCATGACAGGACTTCTACATGTAGTTTTAACTGTACATATCGACAAAAAATACAAGCACTGTTTCAGCCAATGGACCTCCGGGTTTAACCCGGAGGTCCATTGGCTGAAACTTTGCTTGTGGTTGTTATGCCTTGCAACAAATTTGCAATTATTGCTTGGGTGGAATCTCCACTCTGCAGGTGATTTAGTGATAATACACTCTCCACGTACCGTAAGTTCCAGCTGTCACACAGTTCCCTCGATCATTTCATTTTCGGAAGTCTCCATAATTGGACAATTTGTAGCCTTGAAAAATATATCGTGGTTGACTTAATCAAGGAAAACACAAGTAGGAATGGAACGAAGAATAGCCCATTAAAGAAGCTTTATGTTTTTCATTTCATCAAAACAAGCAAACTACAGTTAAAACTAGAAGTCCTGTCACGCATAGTGCGCTTATCTAGGCTTAATTGCGCGATGGAATTGCGCGCAATTGCCATATCGAATGGCACCCAAAGCACGGCAGGTGCTCCTGGTTACTCATAGCAAACACATGCAATGTTTCTGCCAATGGACCTCCGGGTTACCCGGAGGTCCATTGGCGGAAACATTGCTTGTGCACAGGCCATATGTACAGAATTTGATAGCTTTACTTGGGCCATAACGCGCACATTAACGTGCATATCAACGTGCAATTTGTGCGCATTTCATGACAGGACTTCTAGTTTTAACTGTAGAAAAAAAAAGATAGAAAAAAGTATACCCCCCCCCCCCCCCCCCCAAAAAAAAAACGTAGGCAAGTTGTACCTTGTTCTTGCTATAAACTGATTAAGGCCTAAAAAAATAAAAACTCTGTTTCTCAGGCCCGCCCGCATGGTCCTTTTGGCTGCCGCATGCTCTCTTTTTATAACCAATTTAAACTTAAAAAAAATAAAAATTAAATGGTTTATGTCTGATATTTTAGCCAAGTTACAAAATTGATGAATTTGTCCCTCGAGTGCAAGAAGGTTTTGCAATGATTTAGCATTGCAAAGCCTTCTTGCACTCAAGGGATGAAATACACCACCACCCATGCTATTCTGTAGATTATGAGGCCTAAAACTTGAACCAAGAACATGGACTTTTGATGGCAAAGAAGTAATTACTGAAATAAAAAATAAAATAAAAAACCAATCGCACGCATGCAATATCACAAATAATGGCCTGAGAAACAGATCTACTTTGTGTGGCCTAAACTCTTCAGTCTGTTATTGCCCCGCACCCCCCACACTGCAACACTTACAGTTGAAACTAGAAGTCCTGTCAAAATCAGTGCATGAAATGTGTTAGTTAATGCACTCCTTACTACAGAAGAATGAAATAAGCCTTTTCGAAATTGCCATTGTCACTTTTAATCTCTGCAAGGCCACAGGTCGCGATGGTGCAAACATTTCAAGAAAACACGTAAGCAATTGAAGAAGAGAGTGGATGAGCTGCTTTGGATCCCATTTCGTTCATTAGCACGAATTCAAAAATCTTTTAGCTAAGGATACCATTTGTTTAAAACAATGACAGTATTGTATGAGAACTTTCATTATTTTGAATTGAGTTCCTATCGACTTAAATGGTGTTTGAATGCACACCGTGTCATGACTTTGTGGCCGTGGGCAATGTTTCAACAACTTTTGGGGATTCCCCAAGCCAAGAAACTCTGTGCAATGAGTATTTCCATGTTGCCACTCAAAACAAGCCCTCACCTCTGTGTAAAAGTCTTTAAACCTTCTGTATCCCATCATTTAAAATCATCTAAGGTTACTACTTCAGTTAATTCGAATGATGACATCGGTTCTATGAATTTAAACTTGCTATTTCATGAAACTAGTTTCTTGGCTGATGCAGAACTCAACGCGACAAATGTGGAAACTGCTTTGTTTACACCCCGTGACCTGTGACCTTGCATAGTTTAAATCCAAGATGGCAGTTTCTAAAAAGCCTTATTGTACTGTCCAATACAAAATGTAATGTGCTATTAGTGTTTTAGTGAGGTCAGTAGTGAAATCACAAACTGAACCGTTGAAACAGAAAGAAAATATTGAGACCACTAGTTTAGTATGTTGAAGGTGGATTACTTCTAAATTGCTGTGGGACAGATTTTTCACTTTGTAATTATTTACAATTTCTGAGGACAAAACACATGAAGCATTTGCAAACTTTCATCACATGGACCACTGGGTGCACCCAGTGGTCTATGTGGTGAAAGTTTGCAAGTGTTTCTTGTGCTACATATACTGGTTTTTAATATAATTTTATGCTTTCATAACAGTGTCGTTTTGCTTATGTTTGCACTCAGTTCAACTATTCAGCATTTTTTTGTGGATAGAGACATGCAGCCTTCCCTGAAAACAGATTTGTGCTGGGAAGAAGTAAAAAAAATCACCTACAGCTCTGGCAAGTGACAGACAAATGATGGAAAACACACCTATTTTTTTTATTTATTTGCCTCTATGAAATAACTGTTATCAGGCTTTACATTTTGAAAGGGCTGATCAGCCCCAGCCTCCTTTTCAGTGCCATGTTTTGCAGGGTTTTTTTTTTTAGTCCTTGTCAAGTTTTGCCAACTTTATTCAAGAATGACGCAGAACCTAAATGCAAACAGGTATGAATTAAAATGAAAACCCGATAAGAAATCATGAATGATGAATCCTGTATATTCATGTTATTTAACCCTTTACCCAACGCAGACGATACCAAAATTTATTATTTTAAATACAATTTTTTTTAAATTTTTCAAAAAATTTCAACAAAACCATATCATGTGACCCCTCGTTGGAACGAGCTCGTTCCAACGAGGGGTCACATGATATGGTTTTGTTGAAATTTTTTGAAAAATAATATTTTTTCAACTGCTGAATTTGGATATTACGCAGTCGGATGCGGGCGATTCGTTGGGTAAAGGGTTAACCCTTTGAACCCAGGGGGCTCATTTTAATGCAAGGAACAAGATACTTCATAATTTCATTAAGTAAGATGACTGCTTAGTGCAGGACTTATATTTCGTCTAAATTTGTGAGAATTCATTTGGATTCTCGTGAAAATTGTTGCGAGAATCCATGCCTACTATGAGTGTCCCAGGATCCCATGACGCCACCATGGTTGAACCACTGTTGTATACTGATACCACATGTTAACCTTTTACCCAAAACACCTTTTTAATTTTTAAAACTAAATTTGATAATTTTTAACCCTTTACCCAACGCAGTCGATATCAAAATTTATTATTTTAAATATCATTTTTTTCAATTTTTTCGAAAAATTTCAACAAAACCATATCATGTGGCCCCTTGTTGGAACGAGCTCGACGAGCTCGTTCCAACGAGGGGTCACATGATATGGTTTTGTTGAAATTGTTTGGAAAATAATATTTTTTCAACTGCTAAATTTGCATATTACACGGGCGGATACGGCAGATTCGTTGGGTAAAGGGTTAAACAATAAATAATAAATAAATGATAAAATAATTAAATGAACAATATTTACCAATAAAATCTTACAAATATGGCTGTCGTTGGAACCGGCTCAATGATTCGGTTCCAATGACAGCCATATTAAGATTTTATTGACAAAGTGTCAGGATATTTCAGGTCATGTTAGCCTTCTACACGTTTAAAATATTAACTGGTCTACTCCCAAATAAGAGGTAGAGATGGGCGGTATTGGAATTTTGAGTTCGGTATCGGTTTCGGTATTTTTGTGTGGGCATACCGCGGTATCGGTTCGGTATTCGGTATGTGACTTCAGATTCACTGATAGTAGGGGAATCCATCTCAGAAAAATACAGAATAAGTTGTTGTTGTATCATTCTATCACAGTGCTACACATGCCATTGTTGATGGGCTCAACATTGTCATTCTTTTGTCAACACAGATCATATCTACAGTAATTTGGTGACTTGTTCTAAATCCGCCTTAACTTTTCAAGCTCCACTTAAGGCGTCTGCAATCATAGAATGTGTGTCCTGAAGATGTCATCTTTAGGTGGGCCTGATGACAGTAGTAAAATTATCTGGTCAGTGATTTCTAGCCAAGTCTTGGCTGCCTGTTAAGGCAGCCAAGACTTGGCTAGAAATCACTGCTAAGCAACTGGACATGTACAGGTCATAGACTATTGATAATTTAGTACAACTGCACTGGTTCTTAACTGGTAAAGTGCTGAGTTTTTTCTGACAACAAATCAAAGCTCATCATATACTGCTCTATTACATTTAATTGGATAGTGCCTTATAGGCACTATCCAATTAAATGTCAGAGAACAAGGTATTGTATAAAACATCAGATTCATATCAGGGACAATAAAGGCTTCCTCGGGCAGAATGTAGCTACAGACAGTTATTGCCTGTCACTTTTAATAAAGCCCAAAATAGGGCTTCCAGCACTCTACCAGTTAAGGCTTAACAAAACTGAAAAATAAAATCAGTCACTTCTTTCATGAAAATGAACACATCAACTGCTATCAATCCTCATCAAGGCCTTATAAATAGTGAATGCACAGGGAAAATTGAAAATACCGTTGGTTTCGGTATTCAAAGATTGGGTCGGTTCGGTTTTTCGGTGTCCCCATGATATCGGTATCGGTTCGGTTTTTCGGTATATTGCCCATCTCTAATAAGAGGAGATCTTCAAATTAGTAAATCCTCACTAGATTGTGTGATAGTCTTTTGTTTAGCATAGAATGTTCATTGTTGTAATCATGATGCCTAAATGCCTATTGGTTTTCTTTAATAAAACTAACTGCAATACTGGAAAATACAGTTAAAACTAGAAGTCCTGTCACGAATAGTGCGCTTATCTAGGTTTAATTGCGCGTTGGAATTGCGCGCATTTGCCATGTCGAATGGCATCCAAAGCATGGCAGGTCCTCCTGGTTATTCATAGCAAACACATGCAATGATTCTGCCAATGGACCTCCGGGTTACCCGGAGGTCCATTGGCTGAAACATTGCTTGTGCACAGGCCATATGTACAGAATTTGATAGCTTTACTTAGGCCATAACGCGTACACTAACGCGCATATCAACGTGCTATTTGTGCGCATTTCTTGACAGGACTTCTAGTTTTAACGGTAAGTTGGCTTTTAGATAAAATTAACTAGCATTACTCTCCCATTCCTCAATATCTTTCCACCCTGTACTGTTATTTGGGTCTGTACTTTTATTTAATTTTGATAAATGTTCCACCCTGTACTTTTATTCCCACCTGTACTTTTATTTGGAATACAAGAGTAGTCCACTGGACAAGTCAATAAGGGAGAAAATGTGACAATCAGAACACGGCGTATTCGTCCCTTTGCCAGATAGACTTAAGAGACAACAGTCCATAGTGGTCTTTAGTCCACTTCCGTACAGTAAGATTGTTCTGTGATCAATTTATACACAAAACAGTGAAACTGATCGGCCGTTTTTTGCTTGTTATTGAGTTAGGTTTTCGGTTTACCACAAAAACAAAAACCGAACCAGAAAACTAAAAAAACTGTCTAGCCTTACAAAATGACAGCAGCAACACGTGTATTTTATTAATATTTCTTTGTTGCATACAAACAATTCCCCAAAGATACTTACTAATCAGTCTTTTGATTTTGATGCAAGCTGTCACCCTTGCAGGCTTGCACAGCAGCACACCAGTAACTTTTTTGCGAATAGACAATACAGTACGTCCGCCGTGGACTAGTCACTTTCCACGGGCTGGCAGTATTTCCACGGATGCAATAATATTGGATTCCAAACATTAATTATAGGCATTATCATCAAAAATTTAATTATCGAAGCACCAGGTACAACCCAGTATTATGTTAATCAAAATTTTACTGATTAAGATTTTTATTTCCTGGTAAACACATGCATGGACATCACTGCCCACATGTGGATTATGACCTGTCTACAGCGGTTGTACTGTAGAGCTTCTTGGTTCCACCGAGCGAGTGATTAACCACTACCTGAATTGGCTTCATCCATTACACAATATTCAAATTGTATAGTAGAATTTTTTTTTAAAAATTCGACAAAACCTTGTCAAACTTCTCCATAACAATAACTCAATTCCTGTAGAAAAATAGCGTGTACAGCTCTGTACACTTGTACATGTATACTAGTAAATAGAGATCATTAATGTCATTCCTAAACCTCTTCTGGGGTACTTTACATGTAATTACGTAAATAGATAATAAAATTTGACTGCATATACTGAATGAAGAGAGTAGATTACTACTTAATCGCAGGGCCATACAGTTAAAACTAGAAGTCCTGTCACGAACTGTGCGCTTATCTTGGCTTAATTGCACGTAGGAATTGTGCTCAATCGCAACATCGAATGGTATTCAAAGCACGGCAGGTTCTCCTGGTTACTCATAGCAAACAGGCAATGTTTCTGCCAATGTAGTAATCCACTCTCTTCATTCTGTACAGTTAAAACTAGAAGTCCTGTCACGAATAGTGAGCTTACATGTATCTAGGTTTAATTGCGCGTTGGAATTGCGCGCAATTGCCATATCGAATGACATCCAAAGCACGGCAGGTTCTCCTGGTTACTCAAAGCAAACACATGCAATGTTTCTGCCAATGGACCTCCGGGCTACCCGGAGGTACATTGGCTGAAACATTGCCTGTGCACAGGCCATATGTACAGAATATGATAGCTTTAATTGGGCCATAACGCGCACATATCAACGTGCTATTTGTGCGCATTTCATGACAGGACTTCTAGTTTTAACTGTATATGCAGTCAAATTTTAATATCTATTTACGTGACGTAAAATAAATTAATTCAAATTGTTAATAATGCTTAAATAACGAAGGTTATGTAATATCGAAAACATTTTTAACTGCGCTTTTCAGTTCAATTAGGGCATTCAGAAACCATGAATTACCCAGCTTCTTGTGTGAACTTGATATTTATTTTAAATACTTTAAATATTTTTTTTTAAAAGAATACAAAGAATACACTTTCTCTAACAGAGAAGAACACTCTCTCAATGGGTAATCCTAAATTCCAAATCCACTGCATTGAGGCAAATACAAAATCAGCTGCATGGTAATGGATAGTCATCGCTGGCAGGGAAAGAGTTAGGGCATTCAGAAACCATGAAAGACACAGTTTTTCTGTAGGGGTGTGGTGGGGTGGGGGGGATTGGATTTTTCTCTCCACAATTCGTCAAGTTAGCTGTTGTTGTGTCGTCTAAGTAGATTTATTTTGACATGATGTCATATATGTTTTTTTCTGACTTCTCCCTCCTGGACTCTTGACTTCTCCTTAAAGTCTCTGAAGGGAGAAGTCACTTCTCCCCAAAATCAGCTGCCAGACTGACCCCTGTAATTTTATGTCATTACATGTATCCCAGAAGAGGTTAGGAATGATGTTAATGATCTCTATTTGATAGTATAATATTGTACAGAGTTGGGCGCACTGTTTTTCTACAGGAATTGAGTTTTTATACAGAAGAATCCTCTTAATTGAATATCCATTTTGCCAGTGAAAATTATTCAATTAACAGGAGTATACAATTAACAGGGTTTGGTCAGTTTCCTGTGTTCTGGAGGTAAACTGAGCATTTATTCTATTATATCTTGTTTGACAGCTCTATGAGTTCTGTCAAACAAGATATAATAGAATAAACGCCGGTATTGGATGTAGTGAGGCAAAAAATGTTGATAAATAAGGGGAATTTGGTGCGTGTCACAGTAATTTTTTCGACATATTACAAAACTTTATATACAATTAACAGGAGTTTTCTCTACAACCCATATTTATTTATTTATTTATTTATTTATTTATTTATTTATTGGTGTTTAAGGTCACATATTTCTGCACAATGGCTAATCATGACCTCAACAGTTTTACAGGTGGAGGAAGCTGGAGTACCCGGAGAGAACCACCGAGCAACGGCGAGCAACTGTCAGCTCCCCAACATACTAACTCCACACAAGCAGGGTTAGCATTGGTTGAAGACAGTGCACCATCGACGTGCAGTACGCCTAATAAGTACATAACATCACCATGCCCCCACATGCCCAAGGACACAATGCGGTTGCCGCAGGTGGGATTCGAACCGAGGACCTCTCGGCTTGCAGCCTGCACCTCTGCCTACTGAGCCACCGCGCCCCCCACTACAACCCATATGCAATTAACAGATCAAATTTGTACTGAAGGTATGGTAAATGGTTTTGTGTTTGAAAATTATATTCAATTAACAGGGATATACAATTAAGAGATATCCAATTAAGTGGGCTCTAATGATGCAGTTTGACAGGGACAAAAATGCTCTTACTCAGCACGCTATTACTTCAAAATAGAGCACACTTCAATCACAGAACTTCTAATTTCAACTGTATTTATGTATATAATGTACATGTATGCACTTAGTATTAAAGTTAGAATGGATTATAGCTTACCTGAGTGCTCTGTTCAGTACATGTAGGTTTAGTGTTTAAACATCCTGTCAGCTGTTTTTAAACTAACCTGAATGTATAATTTACTTGCAATTTTCAAATTGTATGTTTATGTAGTACATTTATGTATAAGCACAAATTTATGCTCTCAGAACTGTGTGCAAAGTAATAAAGTAACAATATGTAAATTTTAACCCTTTGGACACCCATGGTATATTCCATGCCAGATCAAAGCCATCAACTGGCAGAGTCTATTACATGTAGTGATGAGGTGATCAATCGGCATGCAATTGGCCATTGGCCGATAAGCACCTACAGTTAAAACTAGAAGTCCTGTCACGAATAGTGCACTTATCTAGGCTTAATTGCGCGTTGGAATTGCGCGCAATTGCCATATCAAATGGCATCCAAAGCACGGCAGGTTCTCCTGGTTACTCATAGCAAACACATGCAATGTTTCTGCCACTGGACCTCCGGGTTACCCGGAGGTCCATTGGCTGAAACATTGCCTGTGCACAGGACATATGTACAGAATTTGATAGCTTTACTTGGGCCATAATGCGTACATTAAAGCGCATATCAACGTGCTATTTGTGTGCATTTCATGACAGGACTTATAGTTTTAACTGTATTGGTTGACAATCGGTGGTCAGGGGTGTGGGATTGGCTTTTGTCGATGGTCACCCGTAAAAAAAAATTGTCGCGATTTCCTCAATTCATCTTCCAGATTTAAGACATTTTTTTATTGAAATGACTTTTGTGTGATTCATAGTTCGTTTGATCTCGTCACATTTTGTTGAGCAGGGCGAATATGTGTGACTAGCGATGTTTAATTCCCGGGGATAATCCTACGTTAAAGGTGGAAGGAAACCTTGGCACAAACGACAGCAAGAAATTGCAGGAACTTGCTTGTGACATTGTGTATATTCCCTTGATGCATTTCAGCGATGGCTTCCAAAACAGATAAAACTGTAGTGTTTGGGTTTAATGTTTGTTTCGTTTCGTTTTTTTCCATTGTGATTACGGTTTATCAAATATTATGTACAGTACAGCCTACAATAAAGTGGAAACCTGGACGCGCTGATTGGCCACTATTTATGTCACATTCGTATCTGAATATCGTGATATTTTTATAGCAATAACGTGTCAATTGGTCATGATTTGGCCAGTCGAAATTTCAACAAAATCATATGTGACTCCTCACTGGAATGAGCTCATTCCATTGAGGGGGGGGGGGGGGGGGGAGGGGGGCGGGGGTTTTGTTGAAAATTGTTTGAAATAATAAATGTGTGATATCGTGTTCATTGGCTATAGGGCTACAGGCCTTAACCCTTTACCCAACGCAGACGATATCAAAATTTATTATTTTAAATATAATTTTTTCAAATTTTAAAATAAATTTCAACAAAACCATATCATGTGACCACTTGGAACAAGCTCGACAAGTTCGATCCAACGAGGGGTCACATGATATGGTTTTGTTGAAATTTTTTTTTAAATAATATTTTTTCAACTGTTGAATTTTCATATTACGCGGGCGGATGCGGCCAATTCATTGGGTAAAGGGTTAAATTACCCCAATTTCACACCATTTACAGATGTGCCATTACTGCCTAAATTGGAGAAGGTGTGAAGACATAAAGATAAATATATAAATTCTCTCTGCCTGTTCAACATTTGAGAATATTTATTTATTGGTGTTTAAGGTCACATATTTATGCACAATGGCGAATCATGACCGCGACAGTTTTACGGGTGGAGGAAGCCGGAGTACCCGGAGAGAACCGCCAAGCAATGGCAAGCAACTGTCAGCGCCCCAACATACTAACTCTACGCAAGTGCAGGGTTGGCATTGGTTGAAGACAAGTGCACCATCGACGTGCAGTACGTCTTAGTACACAATGCCACTGTGCCCACACGCGGGCAATGGAGATGAAGTGTCTTGCCCAAGGACACAATGCGGTTGCCGCAGGTGGGATTGGAACCGAGGACCTCTCGGCTTGCAGCCTGCACCTCTACATGTACCTACTGAGCCACCGCGCTCCCCGACATGTGAGAATAACTTCCACCTTAATACATGTATGACCATAGAAACACAAAAAATGGCATGACAATAAAACATGCAGTTAAAACTAAAAGTCCTGTCACGAATAGTGCGCTTATCTAGGCTTAATTGCACATTGGAATTGCGCGCAATTGCCATATCGAATGGCATCCAAAGCACGGCAGGTTCTCTTGGTTACTCATAGCAAACACATGCAATGTTTCTGCCAATGGACCTCCGGGTTACCTGGAGGTCCATTGGCTGAAACTTTGCTTGTGCACAGGCCATATGTACATAATTTGATAGCTTTACTTGGGCCATAACGTGCACATTAACGCGCATATCAACGTGCTATTTGTGCGCATTTCATGACAGGACTTCTAGTTTTAACTGTATGAACAGAATTTGATAGCTTTACTATGGCCATAACGCATACATTAACGTGCAGATCAACATGCTATTTGTGCACATTTCATGACAGGACTTCTAGTTTTAACTGTAAGAGGATAAGGCTGTTATATCTAGTTTTAATGTACCCAAATTAGGGCAAAACGGTGTGCCCCAAATAAGTGAATTTAAAGGTCAGAAAACCTTTAGTATCTAGTGACCCCATCACTAGTACAAGCTTGTTCCATTGAGGGGGTCAGATTATATGGTTTTCTTGAAAAACTTTTGAAACATTTAAAAAATATTTAAAATAAAAAAAAATTGTGATATCATGTGTGATTAGTATAGGGTTAACTAACACTTGGGTTGAAGTTGTCTGTAGTGGGCAGTATATGACACTGACAAATTTCCATCTCCATTACCAACATTTGAACACATTTTTTTCCTGTTCATATGCAGGCCTTTAAAAATTGCACAAACTAGTGCTTAGTTTGTGCACCATTCGAACAAACTTCCTACAGTTAAAACTAGAAGTTCTGTCATGAGATGCGCACAAATAGCACGTTGATATGGGCGTTAATGTTCGCGGTATGGTCCAAGTAAAGCTATCAAATTCTGTACATATGGCCTGTGCACAAGCAATGTTTCAGCCAATGGACCTCCGGGTAACCCGGAGGTCCATTGGCAGAAACATTGCATGTGTTTGCTATGAGTAACCTAGAGAACCTGCCATGCTTTGGGTGCCATTCGATATGGCAATTGCGCACAATTCCAACACGCAATTAAGCCTAGATAAGTGCACTATTCGTGACAGGACTTCTAGTTTTAACTGTATGGGTTAACCTTTATTCCGTTCATGCAAGTTCTTTTCTGTAATGTGAAAAATCAACTGAAAAAGTGAAATGGGTTCAGCTAGAAAAAATGGGTTAAGAATTTTTTTTTACTTACAGAAATTTTGCGTTAAGCAAATTTTTAATTTTTAAAGGTCTGCATATGCTTAAGAGATCAAAGTGACTGACCTCATTACTTCTGCTCTACATTCTGCATTCCATTGCACAGGAATTGAAGCCTATTTAACTTGGTTTAGTTGATTGTTCAGATTTGTTCTGCACTATTTACAATGTACAGTTAAATCTAGAAGTCCTGTCACGAATAGTGCGCTTATCTAGGCTTAATTGCACGTTGGAATTGTGCGCAATTGCCATATCGAATGGCATCCAAAGCTATCTTGGTTACTCAGCAAACACATGCAATGTTTCTGCCAATGGACCTCCGGGTTACCCGGAGGTCCATTGGCTGAAACATTGCTTGTGCATAGGCCATATGTACAGAATTTGATAGCTTTACTTGGGCCATAACGCGTACATTAACGCGCATATCAACGTGCTATTTGTGCACATTTCATGACAGGACTTCTGGTTTTAACTGTATGTTCATGCTTCAAAGCCTCATCGACTCTCTTCCTGTTTTGCAACTGTTTAGCAAAGTGTTTATTTCTTAACTTCTTGCATGCACCTCCTAGCTATTCATGCCCAGGACAGGATTTCTCTTGCCGCTGAAATAAGTATAATAGACAGTGTGATACAGGTTTATTTAAACAAATTTCTCTCCATAAATTGAATAGATGTTTGCACCCATGCCACCCAGTGATCTCTTGAGCAGGCCTGGCATTCTTTAGGACTGCAGGAGTGATGCATGATAGTACTGAAATGCTTAACCGGATAATCGGTTTGAAACCAGTTAGCTACCTAACCGATTAGAAAAAACGTCAACCGGTTATCCGAAATATCGATAGTGATCGTCATTCCACGTTTAAAACATAGTAAATCTGCTGCTTCTCCTTTGTGATAGATCACACATCGAAGCCACGTTGTATATGTTGAGAAATAATCGACTTTGGCATTCAAGACTTCGCTAATGATCGTCAGTTTCTGTGAGTAATGAGTAATCGCAGAAACTATTCCGTTGTGTGTATACAATCGAACGTTGTCGAGTACTCGACAACATTCATTTGCATACACCCTACGGAATATTTTGAGAATACTGCTTTCCAGTTCCTATAGTTTTGATCCCATATTCGGTGAAATAATGGCCACAGATAACCGGATATTATCTGGTTATAGCTCTTGGTTAGTTGGTTACGAAAATGAGCCAACCATTTCAGCCCTAATGCACGCCTACAAAAAATTGAGGAAGGCAATTTTTTTCACCCCTTGATTTTCTGGAATGCCAGACCTGTTTGGGATGGTCTTTTAAATCTGTTACCATTTCATCCCCTGACTTCCAATGTGTACTATGTGTCTACTTGCATATAGAACACAGTCAAACTCAGGGGACGATTTGTCAATGTTGCATTGATTTGCAATAATTCATGATCCATTCTGTGTCGTATTTCAATACATTTTGAGTGTAGAAGACAGTCACATAAGAATTGAATGTAACATTTTGAATAATGAGAAGATGTGTTTGCCAATTTTTCCAGTATGCAGCTGAATGTAGTACTATTTTTCACTCACAATATTAATACCTTGAAGTGAATATAACCAAAATAGCATGCAAGTTTTTGTATTGAAAATTCCAGGTGCGGTTGCACTCCCAAGTAATCTGAGGAGGGCAATTGTTTTGCACTCCTTGATTTTCTAGATTGCATCCAAAGCTATCTTGGTTACTCATAGCAAACACATGCAATGTTTCTGCCAATGGACCTCCAGGTTACCCGGAGGTCCATTGGCTGAAACATTGCTTGTGCACAGGCCATATGTACAGAATTTGATAGCTTTACTTGGGCCATAACGCGTCAATTAATGCGCATATCAACATGCTATTTGTGTGCATTTCATGACAGGACTTCTAGTTTTAACAGTATTGATACAGTATGATGATCATGCAAGTAAACAAGTATGTCAGCAAGTAACTTGCGTGCTTTACTCTGTCTCACATAATTGATGTGAGACAATGCCTCTCTGTTTTGGAGCAAGTTTGTTCCTTTGTTAACCCATATAATACAGTAGTTCAGAAGTAACGGCTAATCGTACAATTACTTTTTGGATCGATTAAGATGTTGATCATTGATTAATCGATTAATTGGTTAACCGTTTCAGCTCTGATATACAGAATGAAGAGAGTGGATTATTACTCTATCGCAGCACCATATATTCTCCACTCGAAAAGTATTTATAGTTGTTCATAACAGCACAAGAAACACTTGCAAACTTTCATCACATGGACGAACATGTTCACCTGGTGGTCCATGTGATGGAAGTTTGGAAGTGTTTCTTGTGCTTTGTCTTCAGAAATTGTAAATAATTATTAAGTGAAAAATCTATCCCACAGCGATTTAGTAGTAATCCACCTTCCACTTATTGCAGTCTCAATTATTTTCTTTGTGTTCGATTTCTCTACCAATCTCGCTAATAGTGCATTACATTTTGAATTGCACAGCACAAATGCTCTTGTGTATTAATTAACAAGCATCGTGATAGGACTTAAAGTTTCAACTAGGCCTGCACGGTATATTCATAAATTGATATATACCGGTATTGAAACCGATGTCGATTGAATACCGGTGTAATTACAAAAATATTGGTTTATCGTCATTATTTATTAACTCACAATTTAATTTTCAAGATGTCTTGAGTTTTTTAACTGTAGCCCCGAATGAATAATATTATTTATTGCTTCACCCAAGCAATTTCAGCAGTTGAAAAAATAATTTTCCAAAACTTCAATAGAACTATATCATGTGACCCCCTCATTGGAACGATGTCAACATGCTCATGCCAATGAGGGGTCACATGATATTGTTTTTTGAAAAATGTGATAAACTAATATTTAAAATAATAAATTTTGATATTGTCTGCATTGGGTAAAGGCTTTTCAAACAGTATCACCAAGGCATGCTGATTCGTTCCGAATCGGATGCCTCAAGTCTCAATTGTGGTACTTATGTTCAGACATATGAACAGTTTTCGATATACTGGTATACCGTGGTATTTTTTTTGAATACCGATATTCTGTTTTGAAGATCATGCAGCACTAGTTTCAACTGTATATGTTGTACATGTATAGCCACCTTTTTTGACTGAGTAACCTCTCCCCCACTCCACCCATGTTGTCAAAGTACTGAAATTTCAAGATGCAATTTTTTTTCCATAATACACCTAGGAATTTAACCTAGGGCTGTCACGATTAATCGATTGTAAATCTGTCACACCGAAACCGATTACTATTTTTCGTGGTCGAAGAATCGGATAATTTACCCCGTTTTAGATGTTTAATGAAGTTGAAATTGCTGATCAGTTTTCCAGGACAACAATAAAACTGATAATCATATTTTTAAAAACAAAAAACACCCTGGAAATGATAAACTGCTGTTTTAGATATACAGTAGAATCCTCTTAACCCTTTACCTAACTTGAAAAGCAGACGACACTTGCAAAAAAAAATTCCTGAATAACTATTTTTTTCCATTTTTTGGCTCAAAAACATAGGTTATGACCCCTCATTGGTTCCCCGTGGGAACCCCGGGAAGTAAGCAGCACTTGTTTACTGCGGTAAACCAGTTCCGCTTTACTAGTAAAATAGGACCCAGTCACCAATGCTTGGGGTGAAAGTCCTCTAAAATGGGCAACATGTTGATCAACGATTGGCTATCCTTGACTTCATCACCATGTTGTGTCACGATTAGCCATTGTGCATAAATATGTGACGTTAACCACCAACAAACAAACAAACCCCTCATTGGAACGAACTCGACGAGCTCGTTCCAATGAGGGGTCATAACCTATGTTTTTGAGACAAAAAATGAAAAAAATAATGAAAATTAATTGCCGATTTTTTAGAATAGCGCTGGCCGTTACGTTAGGTAAAGGGTTAATTGAATATCCATAATTTGCCAGTGAAATTTATTCAATTAACAGGAGTATGCAATTAACAGGGATTTGGTCAGTTTCCTGTGTTCTGGAAGTAAACTGAGCATTTATTTTATTATATTTTGTTTGACAGAGCTCATAGAGCTCTGTCAAACAAGATATAATAGAATAAATGCCTGTATTGAATGTAGTGAGGCCAAAAAGGTTGATAAATAAGAGGAATTTGGTGCTTGTCACAGTAATTTTTCCGACATATTACAAAAATTTATATACAATTAACAGGAGTTTACTCTACAACCCATATGCAATTAACAGATCAAATTTGTACTAAAGGTATGGTAAATGGTTTTGTGTTTGAAAATTATATTCAATTAACAGGGATATACAATTAAGAGATATCCAATTAAGTGGGCTCCACTGTATGTATATATTTTTTTTCTTCTTAGCATCATTCATCTTTATTTTTAACATTCTTTTAATTTTTTTAATTTCAGGACTTTATTTCGAAAGTGATAGTAGGTGATGAAGCTGACCCAATGACAATTAACTGCCCACTCCCTCCACCTCCAAGCAGCTCAGTTGAAGATATAGGTACTGTACCTCGATATCTCCCAACATCTGATGTAGTACGTCGTGATCATGATTATAGTATTGACTACATTATTCAGCCTGTGGAACCACTACCGAAATGTGTGAATCCACCAAATTATGTTGAAAAGACTGAGACCTATTCGGGTACATCAGCACTTAATGAATTCCCAGAGTATCAAAATTTTCAGTTTGACAGTACGCGTCCTTCCATAGATATCTTGTCACAAAAAGGACCAGGTCATTTCTCATGCAATACTAGCCCACATTCGTCAGGCTCTGAGAGCAACATTGACAGTATTCTTTCTGATCCTGATTACATCAGTAAAGCCGAAAGGTTTCTGAAGCTTGACTACCCTGAGCACCTGGTACTATTGGCTTTTGAGAAAGTTGGGCTTGGAGCAGCTTCCAATGATGTACTATCTGAGCTAATACGACTTGGAGGTGGAGTGAAACTGCCAGACGAGGAAGCATACTTGACAAGACAGGATCTTGATCCTCAAGCTGTTGAGGATACTAGTGATTATGAAGACATTGCAGATAATAATCTCCGTCCCATTGTTATAGATGGAAGCAATGTGGCTATGAGGTAAGATGTTATCAGTGTATCACTTTGAATATCTGAATTGCCCAATTTTGTATTAATATTGAACGGAAGACACTGCAAGGTAACAAAAACGTCTAATGAGGGTGTTCAAATTCACTGAGGAATTTCCTGAGAATCAAAACTTTATGTTGACCCAAAAGAGCGATAATATTATCTTTATATTATGCCTGTTATTGTCTTATTATTATGCCGTGATCTCCGCAGGAGGATTCATGGGGTATCTAGTGAAGCCCTCCATCTGTCTGCCCGCCTGTCCATCTGTCCGTACAAATGTTTTGCATCGTAATTTCAAAACTATTCAGCACAGTTTACAGGTCATATTTATGAAGGGATTTCATTGTAACTTGGTGGGATGCCTCTGTATAATGCCTAGATGAGAACATCCCCTTTTCGGCATGATCTGTCAACCGTGATGGTTGCCCAAGCCCGAAACCCCAAAACTTTTAGCACAGTCTGCAGTTCATGTTTAATATGGAGGGATTTCATTGTAACTTGGTAGGATGACTCCTTATGATGTCTTGATGAGAATTTCCCCATTTGGGCATGATCTGCTAACCGTGACGACTGCCCGAGCCCAAAACCCGAAAACCATTAGCACAGTCTACAGGTTATATGTATTGAGGAATTTCATTGTAACTTGGTGGGTTGACTTCATATAATGTCTAGATGAGAAAGTCCCCTTTTGGATGTGATTGGGCAACTGTGACGGCTAGCACAGTCTACAGGTCATATTTATGAAGGGATTTCATTGTAACTTGGTAGGATGACTCCAAATAATGTCTAGATGAGAACTTCCCATTTTGATCGCGATCATTCAGCCTTGATAGGTGCCCGAGCCCAAAAACTTTTAGCATAGGCAAAAGGTCATATTTATGGAAAGATTTCTTTGTAATATATAATGCCTAAATGATGACATCCCCTTTTGGTCGTGATTGGTCAACTGTGATGGATACAGGTGCCCGAAGCCCAAAAACCTTGAGCACAGTCTGCAGGTTATATTTGTGAAGGGATTTCATTGTAACTTTGTAGGATCACTCCAGATGATGCCCAGATGAGATTGTCCCCTTTGGTTGCGATCATTCAACCATGATGACTGCCTGAGCCCGAAAACCTTTAACACAGTCTACAGGTCATATTTATGAAGGAATTTCATTGTAACTTGGTACGTTGGCTTCATGTAATGTCTAGAAGAGAACGTCCCCTTTTGGACACGATTGGGCAGCTGTGACGGCTACAGGGACCCGAAGCCCGAAAACCTTTAGAACAGTCTACAGGTCATAATTATGAAGGGATTTCATTGTAGCTTGGTAGGATGACTCCAAATAATGTCTAGATGAGAACATCCCCTTTTGGTTGTGATCATTCAGCCTTGATGGCTGCCTGAGCCCCAAAACCTTTAGCATAGTCTATAGATTGTATTTATGGAAGGATTTCATTGTAACTTGTTAGGTTGACTCCATATAATGCCTAGATGATGACATCCCCTTTTGGTCGTGATTGGTCAACTGTGATGGCTACAGGTGCCCGAAACCCGAAAATCTTGAGCGCAGTCTACAGGTCATATTTATGAAGGGATTTCATTGTAACTTTGTAGGATCACTTCTGATGATGTCCAGATGAGAATGTCCCCTTTTGGTTGCGATCATTCAACCATGATGGCTGCCCGAGCCCAAAGCCCCAAAACGTCTAGATGAGAACAACCCCTTTTGGACACCATTAGGCAACTGTGATGGCTACAGGGGCCTGAAGCCCAAAAACCTTTAGCACAGTCTACAGGTGATATTTATGAAGGGATTTCATTGTACCTTGGTAGGATGACTCCAAATAATGTCTAGATGAGAACGTCCCCTCTCGGTCACGATCATTTAGCCTTGATGGCTGTCCGAGCCCAAAACCACAAAACCTTTAGCATAGTCTATAGGCCATATTTATGGAAGGATTTCATTGTAACCTGTTGGTTTGACTCCATATAATGCCTAGATGATGACATCCCCTTTTGGTCGTGATTGGTCAACTGTGACGGCTGCAGGGGCCCAAAGCCCGAAAACTTTGAGCACTGTCTACAGGACATATTTATGAAGGGATTTCATTGTAACTTCGTAGGATCACTCCAGATGATGCCCAAATGAGAATGTCCCCTTTTGGTTGCGAGCATTCAACCATGATGGCTGCCTGAGCCCAAAGCCCAAAAACCTTTAGTACAGTCTACAGGTCTTATTTATGAAGGAATTTCATTGTAACTTGGTAGGTTGACTTCATATAATGTCCAGATGAGAACGTCCCCTTTGGACGCAATTGGGAAGCTGACGGCTACAGGGGCCCGAAGCCCAAAAAACTTCAGCACAGTCTGCAAGCCATATTTATGAAAGTATTTCAATGTAACTTGATAGGATGACTCATTTTGGAATAATTTCACTGTAACTTGGTAACTTTCGTTGATATACGTTAACTGTGAGGGCCACAAACATTAACTGTGAGGTCATATTAACCCACCCCTCAGCTCTTTAATACAGTGTACACCTCATATTATTTTTATCAAAAACATAGCATACAGGGAACAGAAATGAACATATTCCCAATTATCACAATTCTTGTCTTATTTCATAATCCTTTCTTAAACATTGAACATTATCCTTTTCATCAAACACAACACACAAGTTCAGCTACAGTGTCATTGACACTTTCATTCCCAGTGTTATGGCTCTTTTTTGACTAGGGGCTCCAATTCAGTGTTGGCATGTTTCTTGTTATCAGGAAAGCTGTCTGTTTTTTTTTTTATCAGAACCTGATTGATTTGTTTGCAACATGATACATTTGGGGGGGGGGGGGGGGAGGGGAGTGGGTGTAGATGGAGGGGCCAGATCTCATAAATAAAATAATGCAAAATCACAACCGGATCAAGACAAACAAATCCAGCATCTCTGTAATTCAGTGTTCTCACATTTATTTTTTTCGCATAGAGATTCTACAGTGTTTTGTGGAGGCGAGCAGACAGAGAATCTTGACCAGATTGCGACCTCGACATGATCCGGTCAGAATTCTCTATCTGTTTTTGTAATCACACATCTGTATTGAACTTGTAACCTGCTAAATATTTTCTAGAATTTTTCACCAAATCAAGTCACGGCTGCTGTAAAGCAGCCGTGACTTAATTTGATGAAAAATTCAACAGAGTCTGGATTACAGAACAGATGTTGTGGACTGGCCGTAATCCATGCATATGTTTACCAGGTAATAAGAATCGTTATCAGCAATATTTTTGATAAATGAAGCACTGGGTTGCTCCCGGTGCTTCATAAATTAAAGTTTTGATGATTATTCCTGTAATTAGTGAATTATATCTTCACTGAATAACAGCGCTTTTTGTACTGGGCAGGAAAATCGCCTGCAGCATGCAAAGTGTAAAACTCTTACCATGCAAAAGGTAAATTATTTCATATTTTGCCTTTTTTTTTTTCATTAGTCATGGTAACAAAGAAATATTCTCATGCAAGGGAATAAAGATTGCAGTGGATTGGTTTAAGCAGCGTGGACACACAGAGATCAGGGTTGTTGTACCACAGTGGAGAAAAGAAGCATCCCGACCAGATGCTCCCATATCTGGTAATTACATTTTTATGCAGGTTTTCATTTTTCATTCATTACAAAATATTTCTGCTTCATCCTTCATGTACAGTTGAAACTAGAAGTCCTATCACAATTAGCACAGAAAATGCTCATTAGTTAATGCGCTCCTTCTTGCAGAAGAATGAGGTAGTCTGAAATACACAAGGGCATTTTCACTGTGCAATGCAACATGAAATGTGATGTTAGCGAGGTTGGTAGTGAACTCATGAAATGAACTGATCAAACAGAATTTATTTATTTATTTTATTGATGTTTAAGGTCACATAGTTATGCACAATGGCTAATCATGACCGATATCAAACAGAAAGAAAATATTGAGACTGCAGTATATGGAGTGTGGATTATTTCTAAATCACTGTAGGGTAGATTTTTAGCTGCGACGAGCAGCTCTATATGTGGCAATGTCGGTCTGTCTGTCGGTCTGTTGGTCGGTCTGTCACCAACAAGTTTAAAAAAACACCATAACTCCTAATATACTTGATGGAATGACACCATACTTGGTATACAAGTGTATCTTCATGATGTCTACACCCTCTCAGTAGTACATGTCATTCGGATAATTTCTGTCACATTTATGGACTGGTCACCAACGAGTTTTTTTGTCACCAACAAGTTAAAGAAACACCATAACTCCTAAAATACTTGATGAAACGAGTACTTGGTATGCAAGCGTATCTTCATGATGTCTACATCCTCTCAATAGTGCATGTCATTTGGATAAATTCTGTCACATTTATGGACTTGTCACCAACGAGTTATTTTTGTCACCAACGAGTTATTTTTTCACCAACAAGTTTTTTGTCACCAACGAGTTTAAAAAACACCATAACTCCTAAAATACTTGATGGAATGACACCATACTTGGTATGCAAGTGTATCTTCAATGATGTCTACACCCTCTCAATAGTGCATGTCATTCGGATAATTTGTGTCACATTTATGGACTTGTCACCAACCAGTTTTTTGTCTCCAGTGTGTTTTTTTGTCACCAACGAGTTTTGAAACATCATTGACGTTGCACGAATCGTCGCAGCTTCGGCACTGTGACAGTGAGCTCTAGTTTATTTAATAATTATTTACAATTTCTGAGGACAAAGCACAAGAAGCACTTGCAAACTTCCATCACATGGGCCACTGGTTGCACCCGATGGTCCATGTGATGAAAGTTTACTTGTAAGTGTTTTTTGTGCTGTTATGAACAATTATAAATACTTTTCAAGTGGACAATATGTGGCGCTGCGATTAAGTAGTAATGCAGTCTCTTTATTCTATATATATTGTTGAATTTTAATATACATTTATGTCATTACATGTATATGCATCCCAGTAGGGTTATTAACATCATTAATGAATGATGTTAATGATCTCAATTTTATTAGTATAGAATTGTACAGAGTTGGGGACGCTGTTTTTCTAATGGTGCAGTTTGACAAGAACAAAACTACACTTACTTAGCACACTATTACATAGAGAGTAATCGCTTGACTGGACTGGTTACATGAAATAATTCATGAGAGGTGAGGGACGTTGTACAAACACAGGTGTGCGAATACGCACAAGTGTTTTACAATATAGTCCCTCGTCTCGAATGAATCGCCAATTAATTCTCAAAAATCGCCAATTGATTTTCATTATTTTTTCATTTTTTATCTCTAAAACATAGGTTATGACCCCTCATTGGAACGAGCTCATCCTCATAACCTATCTTTTTGAGGAAAAAAATGAAAATAATAGTTATTCAAGAATTTTTTTTTGCAAGTGTCGTCTGCTTTTCATGTTAGGTAAAGGGTTAAAAAAAACAAAAAACAATGAATCCCCATTACACCCACGGCAATGCGTCTTCGTTTGCGTGCACGGATACATGACTCAATTGTTGATTGCATAATTCACTTGTGAAGTTATTGTTTATAATCAAACCCGGAAATCCCAGTAAATCTCACGTTAGAAAGTAATAATTCAAAATATTGCTCAATATAGTCACAGGAATTCTAGTTTCAACTGTACATGCATGTATTGAATTATTGGACACCCATCAGTTTTGTGCTTTAGACCTGAAGCTTCATCCTACCGTATTTACTCTATGTATTGGGGCATTCTATGATTTGGGACACACATTTTTTCCAGAAAACTATATTTTTTTTATGCTCCAAAGTTTGGGACATTCAGGAGATTTGTTTCCAGTTGGCCCGTCGCTAGTGGCAGACGACACTCATAAAAAAAATTCTTGGGTAACTAAGAATTTTCATTTTTTGCTTCCAAAACATAGCTTATGATCCCTCATTGGAACGAGCGCAATACGCTCGTTCCAATGAGGGATCATAAGCTATGTTTTGGAAGCAAAAAATGAAAATATAAAAAAAAATTGGACCCCGATTTTCGTATATAGTGATGGAAACCGAATCACACACAACTTTATTCAGCATCAAATCAAGACCAGGCTATGTTCTTTCCCCATTTTCTAAGAATTGGGACACCTGTGAAAATAATTATTTTTAGCTGTCCCAATACATAGAGTAAATACGGTAATATACTGTAACACATTTAATTGAATAGCCACTTTGCCAGTGAAAATTATTCAATTAACAGGAGTATTCAATTAAAAGGCATTTGGACACTTTCTTGCCTTATCGTGACAATCTAAACATTTAGTCTATTATATCTTGTTTGACAGAGCTCATACTGCCCTGTAAAACAACTTTTAAACAAGATATAATAGACTAAATGCCTGTATTTGATGTACTAACACCAAGTAGATTTATAAACAAGGGAAATTTGGTGATTTTCAGGGTAATCTTTTGACTTATTACAAAATTTTCTATTGCATTAACAATTGTTTACTCTTTAAACCGTGTACACTTAACAGGTCTAATTTGTACTGAAGGTAAATGGTTTTGTGTTTAGAAGTAATATTCAGTTAACAGGGTTATTCAATTAAGTGAGATCCAGTTAATTGGGCTCCACTGTACCAAATCTTATCAGATACCCATTTGTTCTTTGTGCTCCAGGCCTGCAGCTTCCTCTTCTGTTAGAATGTATGGAGGAATAGTTGGCTCCATTATTCCGGAACAAGAAAGGTTCAGCTCTCTGTATTGGGAATGTCCATACATGTACTTTATCAATTGTTCTTAATGGATTCAACTAGGCTGCATTTTCTGGCAGTACAGTAAAATCCTCTTAATTGGATATCCATTTTTCCAGTGAAAATTATTCAATCAACAGGAGTATACAATTAACAGGGATTTGGTCAGTTTCCTGTGTTCTGGAGGTAAACTGAGCATATATTCTATTATATCTTGTTATAATAGAATAAATGCCTATATTGGATGTAGTGAGGCCAAAAAGGTTGATAAATAAGGGGAATTTGGTGCGTGTCACAGTAATTTTTTCGACATATTACAAAAATGTATATACAATTAACAGGAGTTTACTCTACAACCCATATGCAATTAACAGAGCAAATTTGTACTGAAGGTATGGTAAATGGTTTTGTGTTTGAAAATGATATTCAATTAACAGGAATATACAATTAAGAGATATCCAATTAAGTGGGCTCCACTGTATTCACATTTGCTATTTATGCTCTGTAGTAATCCACCCTTCACATGCTGTAGTCTCAATATTTTCTCAGTATTTTCTTTCTGTTTGATCATCGACATCCCGTAATCTAAGGTTTTTCGTTTTTTTATTAAATACTCTCTTGCTGCAGAAATTCACTTTTATTGTGCTTGGCCATTTTTCGAGGTTTGACACCTACACGCAACTTGAGGAAAGCTGAAATGTCGGAAATTTACAGAATGTAGCCTTCCCAGAGTAGTGAGAGTACCCACACGCTGCCAATGGCAGTGCCTGGGTACTCTCACTACTCTGGGAAGGCTACATTCTGTGAATTTCCGACATTTCAGTTTAGTTGTGTTTGCAGCTTTCCTCAAGTTGCGTGTAGGTGTCAGACCTTGAAAAATGGCCAAGCACAATAAAAGTTCTGTATATTTAGGTAATTATTATATTGGCCTTCCTGATTCTTCATGTATTATAGCTTATTTTGGGCATTCATTGAGTTTCACTCAATTTCACTACCATTCAGTTATGACTCTGGACATAAGAATGAGTTTTATTGAATTTTACTTGGCCTCATGAACAAACCGAAAACCGAACCAAACCGAGGTTTTTCTCCACCTGAAAAACCAAAACCAAAACCGAACAAGAAATTTAAAAACCTACAGCTCTAAATTCTGTACATATGGCCTGTGCACAAGCAATGTTCAGCCAATGGACCTCCAGGTAACCCAGAGGTCCATTGACAGAAACATTGCCTGTGTTTTCTATGAGTAACCAGGAGAACCTGTCGTGCTTTGGATGCCATTCGATATGGCAATTGCACGCAATTCCTACACTCAAGCCTAGAAAAGTAATAACCCTGTTAACTGGTAAAGTGCTGAGTATTTTCTGACAACAAATCAAAGCTCATCATATACTGCTCTATTACATGTAATTGGATAGTGCCTTATAGGCACTATCCAATTAAATGTCAGAGAGCAAGGTATTGTATAAAAAATCTGATGCATATCAGGGACAATAAAGGCTTCCTCAGGCAGAATGTAGCTACAGACAGTTATTGTCTGTCACTTTTAGCAAAGCCCAAAATAGGGCTTCCAGCACTCTACCAGTTAACTGAATATTACTTCTACAAGAACCATTTACATAAAAAAATTCCATTTTTAGGTAAATGGTTCTTGTACCATTTACCTAAAAATGGAATTGCAAACCGCACGATCCAGTATATAAACAATCCACAGTAGATAGGAATTGACAGTTCTGACAAACAAAATTTGATTTGGAAACTTAGGTAATTTCTTGAAAAAATAAGCTCAAAATCATCGAGAAAGCTAAGTCCTTGAATACCAGCACACTTTAGATTTCTCGCAAATGTTGCTGGTATACCTCAAGATGACCTGTGAAAGTCAAAATTGAGAGACATCACGTGGATCGGTCCGTTCTTCGCATTGAAACTCTTGAGAAAAGAAGATGAAAGAATCGAGAAAAAGATAGAAAAACTAGTTGGTCATCTCATTTTTATCCAAACAGACGAAAAAAATACTGGAATAAAAAAAAAAAAAATTCTACTAGGTATGATCTGGGGCGACCCAAAGCCATGTCATATATATCATGGACAGAATTTCCCCCAACTGTCAAGCTTGAGCGCCATATCAATAAAACTATAGGAATGCATAGGTAATTAACCCTTTACCGAACGAATCGGTCGCAACCGCCTGCATAATTTAAAAAATTAAGCAGTTGAACAAATATATTTCAAGCTTGTTCCAATGAGGGGTCACATGATATGGTTTTGTTGAATTTTTTGGAAAAAATTTGAAAAAATTAAAATAAATTTTCATATGGTATGTGTTGGGTAAAGGGTTAATGCAAAAAGACAGAGAGGCACAATGACATTTAAATATTGGATGAACACAAGTGGAAAAATCATGAAAATGAATTTTTTTAAATATTTTTTTTTCGTGTACTTTCTTTTATAGGACAGGAAATTTTGATGCAACTTGAAAAGGAGAAAATCTTAGTTTTTACCCCAGCAAGGCGAGTTGCTGGAAGAAGAGTAGTTTGTTATGATGATAGATATATTTTGAAATTGGCAGCTGCAAACAATGGTATTGTTGTGTCAAATGACAATTATAGAGACCTAATTAATGAGAATCCAGAGTTCAAAAAGGTGGTAGAGAAAAGACTGCTGATGTATGTTTTTGTGGATGACCAGTAAGTAAATGAAAGTGTCAATGACACTGTAGCTCAACTTGTCAAGACATGTTCATGTATAGTATGTGACACAGCAATGACAAACATCTAGATAATGACCTGATAACAAAGGTACACATAAAGTATTGTAACGGCCTGTACATAAATACTGACCGTAGCCTGTATCAAAATGTATAGGTAAAGTATTGTAAAGGTGGGTGACAGTCAGATGCTAAACTAGAAAAGAAATCTTTGAGTCCCAGAGTGGGTCTGACTGAACCCCAAAATATTTGTTCTCATAGCACAGTGATAACAAAGGCACCCCAAAACACACTCATTCTTGTCCCAAGGTGAAAACAAAGGTACCCAAGAAGTTTCATGAAGATCAGTTCATAAATACAAGCTGTATAGAAGTTATGACAAAAAACTGATTGGACCTAATTTCGGTACAAAATGGCCACTGGCAGCCATCTTGAATTTCGGACCGCACTCAGAAACACTCGTTCTTGTCCCAAGGTGATAGCAGAGGTACCCAAGAAGTTTTGTGAAGATTGGTTGATAAATACAGCCTCTAGCCCGAGCCGTATTGACATGTGTACTTACTGTGTTTAAGTAGCACTGAAAAAATCAAAGTTCATCTAATTTGCATAATTTCTGCATGAGAAAAAACCTGTATTATATGTGATGTATCCCATGGTACTAAACATTCACACAAAAAATTATTCAGATCAGAGCTTTCATGTGGAAGTTCTGTGCAAAAATCTGATTGCCCCTTATTTTGAACAAAATGGCTGCCAGCGGCCATCTTGAATTTCGGACCGCACCCAAAACACTCGTCCTCGTCCCACGGTGATACCAAAGGTACCCAAGAAGTTTCGTAAAGATCGGTTCATAAATGCGGCCTCTAGCCTGAGCCATATTGGCATTTGCACTGACAGTGCTGAAAGTAATACTAAATACATCAAAGTTAGTCTAATTTGCATAATTTACATACGAGAAAAAAACCCGTATTATATGTGATGTATCTCATGGTACTAAACATTCATACAAAAAATTATTCAAATCGGCACTTTCATATGGAAGTTCTGTGCAAAAAACAGATTTCTGCATCGTCGGTACAAAATGGCGGCTGGCAGCCATCTTGAATTTTGGACCGGACCCAAAAACACTCGTTCTCGTCCCACGGTCATAACAAAGGTACCCAAGAAGTTTCGTAAAGATTGGTTCATAAATACAGCCTCTAGCCCGAGCCGTATTGAATTGCTGATGGACAGACGGACAACTGGCCATGGCATAAGCTCAAATTTGGCTTCGCCAAAGTTGAGCTAAAAACACAAAGGGACTCCTTCTTTAACTGGTAGAGTGCTGGAACCCCATATTTGGGCTTTACACTGAAGTGTATGGACCATGACTTAAAGGTTGTGCTTTTCGTTTTCTTCAAAGTGAAATTATTTAATCTATTAAGATTTGCTTTGTTACTATTTATGGGAGAGTGCCTGCAGGCCTACTGTCTACTGGCACCCGCCCTTAAATTGTAACGGTGCAAAGACCTGTGAAAGAATTTTTGAAAACCAGAAATAATTTAGCCCTCTACCAGTTAACCCTTAACACGATGTCAAAATTTAAAAAACATTTATTGGTGTTTAAGGTGATTATCAGCTACTACAGTTGAAACTAGTCCTGTCACTGTATTGTGCACTATTTTGAATTAATGGCATGCTGACTTAGTGCACTTTTGTCCCTGTCAAACTGCACCATTGGAGTATCGCAATCCCTGTAGAAGAACAGCATGCTCAACTCTGTACATAGAGAGTAATCGCTTGACTGGACTGGTTTCGTGAAATAATTCATGAGAGATGAGGGACGTTCTACAAACACGAGTGCGCAAATGTGCACAAGTGTTTTACAACATAGTCCCTCGCCTTGAATGAATTAATTCACATAACCAGTCTAGTCCAGCGATTACTCTGTTTATTACTTTTCATTATTAACGATAATTATATTATTTAACCCTTTACCTAACGTAACGGCCAAAAATGGCCAGCACTATTCTCAAAAGTCGCCAATTAATTTTCATTATTTTTTCATTTTTTGTTTAAAAAACATAGGTTATGACCCCTCAATGGAACGAGCTTGTCCTCATAACCTATGTTTTTGAGACAAAAATTGAAAATAATAGTTATTCAAGAATTGTTTTTGCAAGTGTCTGCTTTTCATGTTAGGTAAAGGGTTAAAAAAAACAGAAAACTAATAAAGTTCCCATTACCCCCACGGCAAAGCATCTTCATTTGTGCGCACGGATACATGACCCAATTGTTGATTGCATAATTCACTTGTGAAGTTATCGTTTATAATCAAACCTGGAAATCCCAGTAAATCACACTTTGGAAAGTAATAAAATTCTATACTAGTAAATAGTGATTAAACAATAAGGATTTGCAACTGTCATCTGCTTGCCGATTAGTTGAGTGCACAATCAGCCAATTGTGAGTGCCGTTATCAGAAGTCACAACCAAAAGGAATAGTAGGTTCAAGAGCACATAGCCTGGGGTTAATTTTACAGTACAGTTAGGTTGATATGTCCAATGATCTCAAGCGCGTGTCACTGTGTGTATCAAAATAAAAATATGACTTCAGCGGAAACATGTTAACAGCGCAGCATCTTTGATCAATCCGAAAATAGGTGACTTACGCTCATACTATTTTAAATTCCACATCCATTTAAAATTTAGTTTAAAGATGAAATTGAATAAAATATATCAAAGGGCAATTAAATAACATATATTTTTTACTTGATTTAATTAATGATTTTTGTTCTAATTCAAATTTTAGATTCAAAACCCATGTGAATATAAAGGTCAAAACAAAAGTAGGTTCTGTTTTGTACACAGTAATTCAGGTTGCTTTCATTGTGGGGGGTGGAAATCAACGACTGAAAATACATTCATAACGGCTGTGTTTTCAAATAGCTTCTAACACTGCAATTCACTCCATTTTGTTACTTTTCGTATTCACACGTCTGGTGCCAGAAAATCACAAATGGAAAAATATAACGTTTCACAAATGATATCCAAACCCAGAAGTCCATGCTGTTAATCATTTCTGTTGGGCTGCTAATGAACTGTAATGCCCTTGAAAATCATGTTATTAGGGCTGTCACGATTTTTTAATTTAGGAATCGATTAATCATCACAAATAATCGACAATAATCGTTTAATCATATCTAGATGCCCCCCCCCCCTTGTTTCTCTCTTTGAAGTTGTTAAAAATGAAGTTCAAGCCAGTTGACCAACCTCAAGTAAACAATAAAGACGATCTAATCCTCTTTTAGGTATATTCAAAGCTTTGATGTTCTGAACTTTTGAACCGTCAGTGTAATAATCAAGACTGGTCGTCAGTTGCGAACTTCGCAAGTTCGCAACTGCCGGCCGGTCTTGATTATTACACTGACGGTTCAAAAGTTCAAAACATTAAAGCTTTGAATGCACCTAAAAGACAAATGCTTCTAACGGCTTCTTGAGGTTTAACATCGACGTTCTTGACCTTTTACCTTTGGAAACAATAGTTTTTTCATCAAATTTTTTTAAAATTATTAAACGTTTAAAACGGGGTAAAAGGTACCGATTCTTTGACAACGAAAAATACTAATCGATCTCAGCATGATCCATCGACAATCAATCAATTAATCATGACAGCCCTACATGTTATTGTTATAATATCAAATATGTTGTTGCATATTGAACATTTTCCTTGTAAGTGTTCATATTTAACACATTTCATATGATTTCTTCCAGATTTATGCCTCCTGATGACCCATTTGGTAAATATGGTCCACGTTTACATGACTTTCTTCAGAAAGAACCAAGATATCCAAAAAATCTTCCACCAGTATGCCCATATGGTAAGAAGTGTACATATGGAAACAAATGTAAATATTACCATCCAGAGAGACAGAACTTGCCACACAAGTCAGTGACAGACAAATTAGCAGAGCAGTCAAAACAAAAAATAGTCGAGCTGAAAGAAAGGGGAGTTAAACTTGATGGTATGTACTTTCTAAAGTTTCCTTTCTTTTTTGTAATCAGTGCACTAAGGTCCAGAGAAGCTTCTAAATTAGATTCAATTGAAATCACTCTGGTGATTTGATTTGATTCAACTCGATTGGGACTAATTTGGAAATTTTTCAAATCTTTGAGGTGTTCTCAAAATCTAGCAAGTGTCTACTCTCTTGATATTGTTCAACCGATTACTAAAAATGGTCATTGACCGATTACCGGTTATTTGAGCTCACAATTGGCCGATTCTGATGCTGATTCCGATTGTAATACTGTGCACTACTAGACGAGTCGAGGCTCGAAAGAACTACATAAAACTGAACATTTTTCACAGTGTTAAACTTGTTCACTTGGGTCGCAGTAAAATTACCAGCCCCGCACTCTTGGGCGGTAAACATGTCTCTCAGAGCCACGTTTACCGCCCTAGTGCGCTCGACTGGTAAGTTTACTGTGACCTGAGTCAATGGAATGCAACCTTCACTTTTCCAGTATGAACTGGCGATTGTCGCAAGTACGCTCAACTGTAAGCTATACATGTCGTTTAACTTGTATATCCCTAAAGGGGTGTCGAGAGAGATTAAGAATACACATTGTGGTTGTTTCTCAACTTTATTGAATGGTATCATTGACATCATTTTACATTAACAAGTGAACAATTGCAGAAGATAATAAAATGCGGTCAATGAATCATCATAAACTGCTTGGCAACAAGCGGTTGAACTGATGTTCCAGGAGCCGTTGCTGTTGTCATCTGATTGGCCGATTGGGGTGGCCAATTCCGATCATTGGTTGAACACTACTTCTTGAACTCTTCTTTTTTCTTCAAGTCTCCTTCAGGGCTTGCCTTGAGTCGGGGCTGATCAGCCCAGGCCCCGAGATCAGCCCCGAGGAGCACTTGCTGGGGGCTTTTTTTCAAGCCCCGACATTTTCCACAAAAAGCACTAACAATAATGGACAAAATGGAAAATCAGCCCCGAAAAGTCCCCGACCTCAATATGTGGGGTACTTTTTTTTAGGCCCCGACCATTTTACTCAAGGCGAGCCCTGCTCCTTTGTAGAAGACCTGATAATACAGGCCTTGATTTTTTTGGTTTTGCATCACTGTGTTTGCCCCTCATTGGGCAATTGGGCAATAATTGGCACCAAAAGAATTAGAGCAACCAATCTTTGAAAAATGGGAATCAAACTGACTCTTGTAAAATATCCATTTGATTCTTGTCATCATAGATTCTTAAGTTTGTCCATATTCCTTAAAGGCCAGGGGAATTCTACATATTTTTTTTTTCTCCCTTACAATGAGATACCACTTTGACTCAGCATTGGAATCAAGTAACGTCATGGATACCTCTGCCAGCGTTAACACCCTTTGTTGAATTTTGCCATTATGCTGAAATATTTGGTCTTTAACACCAATAAATAAATAAATGGGTTGGTGTTTGGCATTTAACAGGGTTATTCAGTAAAGGTATATCCAATTAGCCCTTTACCCAACACAGACGCTATCAAAATTTATTATTTAAAATATTTTTTTCAAATTATTCAAAATATTCCAACAAAACCATATCATGTGACACCCCCCACCAGGCCTGGCATTTTCAGGAGAGTGATTTATTCGCTCGCCTTAAAAAAATTAAGGAGGGCGAAAACTAGCCCTCATGGCCTTGGAAAATAATGAACAGCCTATTCCTAAAACCCACATCTGGAAGGGGCAGTGCAGCAGTCTCACAGACACTATCTTGTTAGCAGCACCCAATAAAAAGTGCAAAGCTCACTAAGCAGAATTCATTAATAAAAACTTCATTTTGCCACTTTCAGCTTTTGTTAGCTCGAGAAGATCTAATCGCTCCCCTGGGCCATGCGAGGGGAGCGATTTTTCGCTCTCCTGCATTTTTAAGAATGCCAGGCCTGCCCCACCCCATTGGTACAAGTTCATTCCTATGAGAAGTCATATGATATGGGGTTTAGTTGAAATTTTTTTTAATTAATTTTTTTTCAACTGCTGAATTTGCTAGCGATTAACCGATAAGGATTTGCAACCATCATTGCCTTGCTGATTACTTGAGCACACAATCTGCCGGTTGTGAGTGCCGATGTCAGATAGTAACAACCAAAGGGAGTAGTATGTTTAACCCTTTTACCTAACCTGAAAAGCAGACAACACTTGCAAACAAAATTCTTGAATAACTAATTTGTTTCATTTTTTGACGAGCTGGTTCTAAAGAGGGGTCATAACCTATGTTTTCGAGACAAAAAAATAAAAAAAATAATGAAAATTAATTGGCGATTTTAGTGAATAGGGCAGGCCGGTTTTGACCGTTACGTTGGGTAAAGGGTAAGAATGCATAGAACAGGGTTAATTTTACAATACAGTCAGGTTGATTGGTTTGTTGGCCTCAGTGTGAGTATTAAAATAAAAATACGACATCAGTGGAAACAAGTTAACAGTGCAGCGTCTCTGAAGACGCTGCGCTGTTAACTTGTTTCTGCTGATGTCACATTTCATTGAGTCGGCACACAACACGTGGCATGTCTGTCATGAGCAGCAGTCAAGAGGAAGATCAGACCAGTCGATGAGATTAGTCTAATCTTGAATCCTGCAAATCATTGTGGCATCTTATTAAGTTTGTTTATGGCAGATTTGTTAGGTAAATAGTTAAGTGTGTTCCACTTTTCCTTCCTTTTGAATAGCACAATGGTGGGTATCAGACAGAACTTTCTGCAAGGCATGTGTTAGACCTTTACCTAACAAATCAGTTGCATCCACCCTCGTAATTTTTAAATTGAGCAAGGGGAAAAATTTTTTTCTCACTCTTTGATACTTTTGTACATCTTATGACGTACAAAATCAAACAATGCGTTGATATTTTGTGGTAATTTGTTATACCCCCGCAAACAAAGTTTGGGGGGTATATAGGAATCACCCTGTCCGTCCGTCTGTCCGTCTGTCCATCCTCGTAAGCGCAACTCCTCCTAAACCGTTTGAAGAGTTTTCATGAAACTTTACACAATGGAAGAACTCCATATGGAGATGTGCATGAAGCAATATAATTCCGTTCTGACATTTCCAATGGGAGATAATCTGTCCGTCTGACCATCCTTGTAAGCACAACTCCTCCTAAACTGTTTGAAGAATTTTCATGAAACTTTACACAATGGAAGAACTCCATATGAAGATGTGCATGAAGCAGTATAATTCCGTTCTGACATTTCCAAGGGGAGATAATCTAACTTATACCGTCTGTCCATCCTTGTAAGCGCAACTCCTCCTAAACCGTTTGAAGAATTTTCATGAAACTTTACACAATGGAAGAACTCCATATGAGGATGTGCATGAAGCAATATAATTCCGTTCTGACATTTCCAAGGGAAGATAATCTAACTTATACATTTCAGGCGCGGGGGGTATCACTTTGTGAGTTTGCTCACAGTACCTCTAGTTTTGTTATTATTTTTCGATTTTTACCTGCGTCGCCAGCGGCAGAGCAGGTCTAGTAACCGCTCGACTCCGTCCATCAGTCCATCCATCAGTCCATCCGAAACACTTCTTCCGTCAAAGTTTTCTTGGCTTCTATGAAAGGGAATGATTTTATATTTGGTCTGCTGCTTCATAATGATGAGTTGTATCGTGTACAGTTAAAACTAGAAGTCCTGTCATGAAATGCGCACAAATAGCACGTTGATATGCGTGTTAATGTATGCGTTAAGGCCCAAGTAAAGCTATCAAATTCTGTAGATATGGCCTGTGCACAAGCAATGTTTCAGCCAATGGACCTCCGGGTAACCCGGAGGTCCATTGGCAGAAACATTGCATGTGTTTGCTATGAGTAACCAAGAGAACCTGCCGTGCTTTGGATGCCATTCGATATGGCAATTGCGCGCAATTCCAACGCGCAGTTAAGCCTAGATAAGCGCACTATTCGTGACAGGACTTCTAGTTTTAACTGTATCTAATTTTCAGATCTGCCGTGCAGCCACTTCCTGTTTGCCGATACTTTGAAGTCTGTTCATCTCTGAAATCAATTGCATTCAGCGACGCAGGTCCAGACCCGGTATTGGTCTTGTTTAAAGTTTTAACCTCAATTCCTGTTCTCTTATCTTTTTTTTTTCTTGTTTCAGATTCTGAGAAAGGGAAGAAGAAACCTAAACCTAAACTAACTCTGAGTAGAACTCAATCGGTGTGCTCGTCCTTGTCATTTGAGGATTCTGGAGAAACAAAAATGTTGTCAAAGGAAAAGTTGGAGCAAAACAGAGCATATGAAGAACGTTTGAATGAGAAAAGAAAAGAAATGGAGCGATTCGAGGAAGAAGAACAAATTCGGCAAAAACTGGAGGTTGAACAAATTAGCAACCTCTTTCTGACAGACAGAACAAGTTTGCCAAATGAAGGCCGACCTCTGATTACTGTAACTAAAGAGAAATCTAATAAAACCCCTCAGTTTGTATCAGGACATCTGCAACTTGCAGAACGGCTCTCCGATGATTCAAATGATTCTAATTTGAAAGCTAGGGAATCTTCACCCAAAATCGAGGGATCTGTAGCTTTGGATTCAGAAACTTTAAAAAATACTAGACAGGCAGAACCCAAAGTACCCAACCAACCTCGGTTGTCACATCAGAAGTTATCAAGACAATTGGGCATAATCGGTAGAGATGACCCGAGACTCCCACCCAATTCCAGGAATATGGCGGCATATATAAATCCTCAGACTGACACAAGTCAGTCAGTTCCTGAAATGTACACCCCTTTCTATAGGCAGGACTCTCGTGGAGTGGAGAGATGTAGTACCTTTCCATTGAGTCCAAATGCTCACCAGAATTTTTACAACCGACAGGCCAGTGTCATTGATTCACCCATGAATCTACCAAGTGAGGTTTTTGCTGATCGCGTATCAGACATCCAATCTCCACTTCTTCACATGACTCCTCCACCAAATCCATTTTTTAACAGAAGAATGGTGCGTCAAGACAGTACATCCGATCCTGAAATAAACAGACAGAGTGCATCTAATCCACAGCAATTCAACCCACTGTACTGCAGATCTGTTTCCGTATCCACTCCACAACCATTCACTAGTCAACCATTTTCTAGTCCTGTACAAGCTAGAAACTATGTAGGCATGCAGCCACTGCTCTTTCAAAATCAAAGTGACAGTACACATCTGCAACAAGTTGAATCCTACCCTTTTCCAGCATCTGGTCAGATGGATCCCTTGCAACATATGATGTCTCCTCCACCGCAGATAATGCCAGTCCAGCAACAGTTTTCAGGCTCAAATGTGACATTACCGGTATATCCATCAGGACATCCCCAGGACTCTCGATCCAGTACATACTTTCATCTTTCCCGTCTGTTTGGTCAAAATCGGGTGACTGAGGTGATGAATAAATACCCAAATGTTGAAGATCCTCATGAGCTTGTGCGTCTCTTGAGGTAACCCTTTATCTTACGAATTGACAGCATCTGCTCGCAGTTGAAAAAAAAATTATTTTCCATTCAAAAAATTTCAACAATTGCAATGAGGGGTCACATGATATGGTTTCGTTGAGATTTTTTGGAAAATTGGAAAAAATAATATTTTGAATAATAAGTTTTGATATTGTGTGCATATTAAAGAATGGAATTATCAAGTGTTAAACACCAATATAACTTGAATACGGTATTTACTCTATGTATTGGGACAGCTAAAAATAATTATTTTCACAGGTGTCCCAACTCTTAGAAAATGGGGAAAGAACACAGCCTGGTCTTGATTTGATGCTGAATAAAGTTGTGTGTGATTCGTTTTCCATCACTATATTCGAAAATCGCTGTCCAATTTTTTTTTTATATTTCCATTTTTTGCTTCCAAAACATAGCTTATGGTCCCTCATTGGAACGTGCGCATTGCGCTCGTTCCAATGAGGGATCATAAGCTATGTTTTGGAAGCAAAAAATGAAATTTTTTAGTTACTCCAAAAATCTTTTTATGAGTGTCGTCTACTACTAGTGACGGGCCAACTGGAAACAAATCTCCTGTGTGTCCCAAATCATAAGAGTGTCCCAATACATAGAGTAAATACGGTAAGTACATTGTCAGGTCAGTATATAAATTAACTCTTAAGTACCCATACAACCACAAACTGCCCCTTTTTATATGCTCTTTTGAAAAAAAGGTCACATTATGTAAATGGGTTGTCCGCAGACCTTTGGATCAGTCTAATTTGGACACAACGGCAAATATGGATGTGTCCTACATGGTTGGAGAAAAAACACCGGCATTTTCTTCGTCTTGGCGTCTGTTTTAAGTTTTAGGTCCTCCGTTTTAAAACGCTAGTTTACAACCCCTTGTTATAGGTGTTCACCATTATCACTGATTCCCTCCCACCACCCTTTGACAGAAGTTTACTCGGCTGACTTGAGAATGCTTCTAGTTTCCCAGTGTCGATCCAAAGATCTGTTTGAATGTAAATTATGCATTGCATTTACTGAGACATGCCGCAAACATGAATATAATAAATCTCAAGCTTTAAATGCATGATCATATGGAATTCGCCACAGAAAAGCAATCCTCGTCGACAGTGTCGTATACGACACTGTTGACGCCGATTGCTTTTCTATGGCGCACTCTGAAGGTTTTTGTAAAAATATATTTATCTGTTGCATTGTTTGATTTCGAAGGTAAGCTCTAAGTTATATTGCAAGCATCAGGGAATCCTGGCCAAACTACATATTGCCGAAACACTGCAAAACATAATTTGGGCGCAGTTATCTTATTTGGGCACAGCGTTTACCATCGTTAGTTGGAAAGAATTTAAAGGCCTGGTTGTCCATCCATGCATCTGTCCGTTTGGATTGATTTTTGTTCGGAGTGTTCCTCAGCCATAAGTTGTCCAATCTTTTTAAAACTTGGCAAGTAAGTTAACCATCATGAGAACCTGTGCAAATGTGGTTTTGAGTTTGATTGGTTTTTCTTAACCAGAGTTATGGTACAGTGTGATTTAGAAATTATAAGCCTGTGGACACATTTTTTGCTTCTTAGCCATTTGTTATCCAGTCTTTTTCAAACTTATCACAGAAGTTTACCACCATGAGAACCTGTGCAAGTTTGATTTTCCGTTTGATTGGAGAGTCGGAACCAGAGTTATGGTACTGTCTGACTCAGAAATTATACATTCTGTGGACACATTTTTGTCTGGAGCATCACTCAGCCATTTGTTGTCCGATCTTTTTCGAACTTGGCACAAAAGTTTACCACCATGAGAACCTGTGCAAGTTTGATTTTCAGTTAGATTGGAGAGTCGGAACCAGAGTTATGGTACTGTCTGACTTAGAAATTATACATTCTGTGGACACATTTTTGTCTGGAGCATCACTCAGCCATTTGTTGTCCGATCTTTTTCGAACTTGGCACAGAAGTTAACCACCATGAGAACCTGTACAAGTGTGGTTTTGAGTATGATTGGATTTTTTTTAACCAGAGTGTTTGTGTCACAGTCATACTAAAATACAGGTTAAGTTAGAATCGGGGTTCAGTACGATGTTATTGGTTGGATGAAAACAGTTCTTATGTAAAATTTAAAAAAAAGCCTACCAGGCGTATTATACAATGCTAGGTGGTGTTCTTGTTATATATTGCTCTGAAAAAGTTGTTCTGATTTTACTCTTCTTTAAGAACTTGAGCAATAGGATCTTGAGAGTGTTATTACATAATTGTTGGCTGCCTGTACAGACAGCCAACGATAATGTAGAAACACTGTTAAGTCATCTGCTGCTATGTAAATGGATATATGGTAGTTATTAACGTAAGATTACACTGAGGACTTAACTCTTTCCATGCTGCTTGTGGATATTCCTGCCCAGCACAGGGTTTCTCTTGTCACCGAAATCAATGTAATTTGGGCACATTTAATCATATTTGCACTCCGTATATGGAATGGATTTTTATACCCCCCCCGCAAACAAAGTTTGGGGGGGATATATAGGAATCACCCTGTCCATCCGTCCATCTGTCTGTCCGTCCGTCTGTCCATCTGTCCATCCTTATAAATGCAACTCCTCCTAAACCGTTTGAAGAATTTTCCTGAAACTTTATACAATGGAAGAACTCCATATGAAGATGTGCATGAAGCAATATAATTCCGTACTGACATTTCCAAGGGGAGATAATCTAACTTATACATTTCAGGCGCAGGGGGTATCACTTTGTGAGCTTGCTCACAGTACCTCTAGTTTCACCTATGATTTCTTGTGTTCTGTTTTAATTAATTTTTCATCAAATCTTGTCATGGCTGCTTCATAGCAGCCATGACTAGATTTGATCAAAAATATTTTAAAATTACTCAGCAGGTTATAAGTGTTAAGGCAGTCTGACAAAGGGTTACCATAATCATTTCCTGGCAACCAGCAACCTGTTTCCATACAACTCCTTGATAAGCTCTGCACACTGATCTCAAAATTATTTCCCAGCAATCAGCAACCTGTTTTCATATAAATCCTTGATTAACACTGTACACTGATCTCAAAATCAGGAAATTTCAAGCAGTGATTTTTTCTCTAATGCAACTAGAAATTTAATCAATTCAGTCTTGTTTCACAGAGCTCAGTGAACTCCATCAATCAGGATTGAATAGTTTAAATTCCTACTAGCATAGGGAGCACAGTGGCTCAGTGATTACAGCATTGGACTTTAAATCAAAAGTCCACGGTTCAATCCCCGCCAGGGGTAGCTGTGCTATGTCCTTGGGCAAGGCTCTTTAATCTTGATTGCCGATGTGGGGGGCGTAGTGACTGTTTGTACTAAGGCATACTACACGTCGATTGTGAACTTGTCATCAACCGATGCTAACCCTGCTTGTGCAGAATTAGTACGTTGGGGGAGTGAGACAGTTGCTTGTAATTGTTCAGTTGTTCTCTGTCATCCTCCACCCGTAAAACTGTCTGATGTGAGGTGACCCTGGCTTTCGAAAGTGTCATGAAACCACAGAAAATATATAAATCCTCCTAGCATGATGGGAAATATTTGCAGCTGAGGGTTAGGCTGAAGAAATGTAAAGTAATACTGTGAATACCATTTAATTGGGATATCTCTTTAAATAACCCTCTTAACCCTTTATCCAACAAATCGCCCGCATCCGCCCGCATAATTTGCAAATTCAGCAGCTGAGAAAATATTATTTTTCGAAAAATTTCAACAAAACCATATCATGTGACCCCCCCCTCACATGATATGGTTTTGTTGAAATTTAAAAAAAAAATTTAAACAATTATATTCAAAATAATAAATTTTGAAATCGTCTGCATTGGGTAAAGGGTTAATTGAATATAACATCCAAACACAGAACCATTTACCACACATTCAGTATGACTTGTTAGTCCTTAAGGGCCTGGAGGTTTTTTATACATTTTTGTTTTACTTTAACTATCCACGTCCTATGACTTTGCAGTTGTTTCTTAGCAAGTCTTGGCTGCCTATTTTAGGCAGCCAAGACTTGATCAAAAACAACTGCCATGACACTTTGAATGTAACTTACAAGCTTATCCCAAAACTGTATGTTGGGGCACCTGTTTTGTTGTAGAAAATGTGATTAAAGGTTATAGAGTAAATTTCTGTTAATTGAATAAAAATGTTTAAAATATGTCGAGAAATTACCCTGATAATCACTGAATTTTTCCTTGGTTATAGACATGTTTGTCCTCAATGCACCCAGTACAGGCATATTACTTTCTTTATATTGTTTGGCAGAGCTCAGTGAGCTCTGTCAAGCAAGAGATAATAGAATAAAAGCCCAGTTTATCTCCAGAATGCCAGAAAGTGACCAATCCTTGTTAATTGAATACTCCTATCGAGAAATCTCCATGCTTAAAGACCTATTTGACATCAGTACATCCAATACAAGCATTTAATATTTTATATCTTGTCTGACAAAGCTCACGAGTCTATCAAGCAAGATATAATAAAATAAATTCTCACTGTTGTTTGGGAATTCCACACTCCAGGTTCAACAGTTAAAACTAGAAGTCCTGTCATGAAATGCACAAAAATAGCATGTTGATATGCACGTTAATGTACGCATTATGGCCCAAGTAAAGCTATCAAATTCTGTACATATGGCCTGTGCACAAGCAATGTTTCAGCCAATGGACCTCCGGGTAACCTGGAGGTCCATTGGCAGAAACATTGCATGTGTTTGCTATGAGTAACCAAGAGAACCTGCCGTGCTTTGGATGCCATTCGATATGGCAGTTGCACGCAATTCCAATGCGCAATTAAGCCTATATAAGCGCACTATTCATGACAGGACTTCTAGTTTTAACTGTACCACCTTGAATTTGGGGTAATTTACAGGCCTGCAGACTCCCGATTCAATTCGAGTATAAAAATTTCAATTAGCAGGGCCCTTGTAACTGTACTTGGTGCTTCATTAAGTATTTGATGATTATTCCTATAATTAGTGGTTGGAATCTAATATTATTGCCAGGGTTCCCGCTCGACTTGAAAAGGCTTGAATTTGAAAATCAATTTTCAAGGCCTGGAAAGTCATTGAATTTCCTCAAAACTCCAAAATTGGCCTGGAAAATCCTTTAAAACAATCTTTAAAAATCTAAAAAAAAAAAAACTTTTGTGATGGGCTAAGTAAAATGTGGAGGCAAAAACGTTCAGAAGTTGCTGCGTCGATAACCTTGAAAAACCTTGAATTTAACTTCAATGAAGCTTTGAAAAACCTTGAATATGACATGAAAATAGCCTTGAAAAGCTTGGAATACACTTACTGATTAGCAGCAGGAACCCTGATTGCATCTGTTTAAATACCCCCCCCCCCTCCCCCCCCCCCCCCCCCCCCCCCCCCTCCGGCAAGTAACCAGTGCACAGCAGCAGCAGTGCTGTAGTAAAATAACCATACTCTTACTGAGCTGCAAGGATATTTTGGGCACATCTTTTTCAGGGATTTAATCCTTAAGGGCCCGAAGATTTTTTATACATATTCGCTATATGTTGAAAGTCTACCTCCTGTGGCTTTGCAGTTGTTTCTTGTCAAATCTTGGCTACCTACAGCAGGGACCAGCCTAGGGGGGTAATTTTAGGGAGACTTCATGTCTCCCTCCAGACAAAATAGAGAGACTGCAGAGTCAAGTAGGGAGACTTCATAGGCAAGTGGGGAAAAGTAAGAATATTTATGTATCACCCCCTGCCGCCCCTTCATATTTCCAGCTTGTGGTCCTCCATTAATGCCTGATTAATCCATGTCCAGTTGTCTATGATGCATCTACAGTTAAAACTAGAAGTCCTGTCATGAAATGCGCACAAATAGCACGTTCATATGCGCGTTAATGTGCGCGTTATGGCCCATGTAAAGCTATCAAATTCTGTACATATGGCCTGTGCACAAGCAATGTTTCAGCCAATGGACCTCCGGGTAAAAACCCAGAGGTTCATTGGCAGAAACATTGCATGTGTTTGCTATGAGTAACCTGCCGTGCTTTGGATGCCATTCGATATGGCAATTGCGCGCAATTCAAACGAGCAATTAAGCCTAGATAAGTGCACTATTCGTGACAGGACTTCTAGTTTTAACTGTATGCCAGGTTAAAAAATCACAAAGTAATTATTGATTGAAAATCCCTCACTGCTACCCTCTCCTTCAAGACCCCTCCCCTCTCTGTCATGCCAATTCCCCCAGCACTCTCCTGTGGTTGCCCTTCACCAAAGTCTACTAAGCTAATAATTTCCTAAGTCTGAAAGTGTGAACAGGACCAGATGTTAGAAGGTTGCTTGGAAGGTATTTTTTCAAGATCCTTCATATGCACACTTGTGCCCTGTACAAAGTCTTTCTTGTCATCACTGAAGCTTTTTTTCACATTTTTCAATTCCATTCGTGTTTTTCTGGGAACAGACTGCCCAACAGTTAACAGTCGTCAGCAAAAAAATACAGTGTTAGAAAATACGACCGTTGTGTATACATTTTCAGTAGAGAACTTTCGGCATCCTAAGCGATGTAACCCACTTTCAAACTGGGTTATTTTGTTGAGTTGTGTAAGTCACCTATTTTCGTTTCAACTCTTTAAGCTCCGACTGAAATGGAACAAAATAGAAATCAAAAACCGGCAATGGACATTTGATTCTCCTGTGATTTCAAATAAATGGTCGCTTATTTGACGAATGAAAATGCCCATTTATCACACTCCAGCACATTCAATTCTTGAAAATAATCATTTTTATATAAACCTCGGATCACTCAGTTCAGCCTTTCCCATCTTGGACAATTTTTAGAGGGCGACTTGTAATCTCCTCGACTATTTTTCTAGCCGACTTTGGGCTTAGAAGGGCAACAAAATTGCCCTAGTCGCCCTCACTGCTGGTCCCTGGCCTACAGAGGCAGCCAAGACTTTCCTAGAAACAACTGACAAAGTTCTTCGAGAACAAATTTTGAGTTTACCCAAACAGTGCATGTTGGGCACCTGTTCCTTTGCATTCAAAAGTTTTCAAAGTCAGAAATACAGCCTTATGGGTTAAATGTGCCCAAATTACAGAAAGTTCCATTTTCAAGGGATATTATTGATTTTCAAAGCTTAAAAGTAACTTTACATGCCATAAAAATGAAGGAAAGACACTACCAGCTGAAGAATTTGAAATACTTGAAAGGGAGACAAATGTTTGTTTGTTTGTTTGTTTGTTTGTTGATGGGTAACGTCACATATTTATGCACCATGGCTAATCGTGACACAACATGGAGATGAAGTCAAGTTTAGTCAATCGTTGATCCACATGTTGCCCATTTTAGAGGACTTTCACCCCAAGCATTGGTGACTGGGTCCTATTTTACTAGTAAAGCGGAACTGGTTTACCACAGTAAACAAGTGCTGCTTACTTCCCGGGGTTCCCACGGGGAAGGGAGACAAATCAAGGACAATATTTTAGCATGGTTCCTATTTTGGGCACAGCTTTTACAGTTAAAACTAGAAGACCTGTCATGAAATACGCTCAAATAGCACGTTGATATGCGCGTTAATGTACGCGTTGTGGCCCAAGTAAAGCTATCAAATTCTGTACATATGGCCTGTGCACAAGCAATGTTTCAGCCAATGGACCTCCGGGTAACCCGGAGGTCCATTGGCAGTAACATTGCATGTGTTTGCTATGAGTAACCAAGAGAACCTGCCGTGCTTTGGATGCCATTCGATATGGCAATTGCGCGCAATTCCAATGCGCAATTAAGCCTAGATAAGCGCACTATTCGTGACAGGACTTCTAGTTTTAACTGTACCACCTTGAATTTGGGGTAATTTAAAGGCCTGCAGACTCCCGATTCAATTCGAGTATAAAAATATAAATTAGCAGGGCCCTTGTAACTTTTTACATTCTGGCAAAATTCCATTGTTTGTATAATATTTTCTGTGTTTTTCATTGTTTTCATGTTATGTGTATACTAATATGTTTTTTGAAACTGCTTTGAAATGTAAAATTTTGAACTACAAAGTACACTTTGTTGACACAGTTCACCAGTAAGGTGAAGCTCTTAAGTAACCTCATGTTGGGGTTTTTAAAATCAGTTGTTAAAGTTGATGTGTAGACTAACAGTTTTATTTTTATGTATATTTTTCTTTCTTTTGTCTTGGAAGAAGAAAAGACATATTTTTGCATGCCAGTTCTTGACTAGTTTTGATGATGTCATGTTAATTTTTATGGTCAGTAATCACTATCAGTTATGTTTGGGAAACAATGCGAATAACTCGAAATGTACATATGTTTTTTCATATTAATGCTGTCAATAACTCTTTAAGATCTAGAGAATATAAAGAAGTTTTGGAGTTTATAATTGACATCAAACAAACCATAACTTTAGAGATGAATGTTTTCTAGAATTTAAAGGAATTTAAAGGAATTCGGAGATTTTTGATTTATACTTCCTTACCATAAAGTTATCAACAGCATTCTGAAGTTTGATAGAAACCGAACAGTGAGACCCACTTAAAAATGTTCTCTTGTCATTTTTTTCATTATGTTCAAGGTTATTACATACTTAACATCCATATTTGGTCTCTTCTGTCATGTTAACTTCTGTGTGTGTTAATGGCAGACACAGTGTTCTCTGTAAGACCCTACACTATTCCCAGGTTAACCCAGTAACAGAGTAGGGGCCTTACATAGACTATAGACACACAGAAAGTGACTGAAAGAAATAAGGCCTAAAAAGTTAAAAATCTGTTTCTCAGGCCATCTCGTATGATCCTTTTGGCTGTTGCATGCTCTCTTTTTATAACCATTGCAAATTTAAAAAAACAGAAATTAAATGTTTTATGTCTGATATTTTAGCCAAGTTATAAAATTGATAAATTTGTTCCTTGAGTGCATCAAGGCATTGCAATGATTGCAAAGCCTTCTTGCACTCAAGGGACGAAATACACCACCACCCATGCTATTCTATAGATTATGAGGCCTAAAACATAAAACAAACCCAGAATATGAACTTTTGATGGCAAAGAAATAATTATAAAAATAAAAAATGACATGAAACAAACACCTGCCCACATGCAGTTCTACAAAAAAAATGGCCTGAGAAACAGAACATGTACTTTGTGGGGCCTAAAGTATATTTTTTGATGCACCATTAAAATGTCTACCTGCAGATATAAAAAAAAAATTTGTTGTTGATGCACATGGATATGAATGTTTTTTGTCCTCTTGAATGTTCCAGGTTTTTTCCTCGTGTATATTTCTTCATAACCCCTTTACAAACAAATTGACAAAATTTTCACAGAACACAAAAAGTGCCATTTCTAAATGTTTTTTTTCTTCCAAGTTTAGAACTACACGAGAAACCTTTATTGTTGTTAAACAAGTTCATACAGTACTGTAGTGTTCAACCTGTTACCAAAAATGGCTGCTGACCGATTACAGGTTATTTGAGCTCACAATTGGCCGATTCCAGTGCTGCTTCTGATTGTAATACTGTGCACTACTAGACAAGTTGAGGCTCTTGAACTACATTAATTTGAAGTTATTTTGCAGGTTTACTGTCTGTTCACAACTAGATAAGTCGATACCCAAAAGAACTACATTGAATTTAAAATATTTCATAGTGTTAAACTCTGTTAACTCATGTCCAGTAAAATTACCAGTTGCGCACACTTGGGTGGTAAATGTGGCTCTCTCAGAGAGCCACATTTACCACCCAATTGCACGCAACTGGAAATTTTTACTGCGACCTGAGTCAATGGAGTACAACCTTCACTTTTCCGATCTGAACTGCCGATTGCCACAAATACACTCAATTGTAAGCTTTACATGTTGTTTAACTGGTATATCCAGTAAATGGGGCATCTAGGGAGATTAACAACACATGTTGTGGTGGTTTTTCAACTTTATTGAATGGTATGTACCATTTACATCATTTTACATTAACTATTAAACAGTTGCAGAAGATAATAAGATGTGGTTAATGAACCATCACAAAAAATGCTTGACAACAATTGGTTGAGCCAATGTTCCAGGAGTCATTGCTGTTGTCATCCGATTGTCCACAATCAGCCAATTCCAATCATTGGTTGAACACTACAGTACTGTCATCGCAATTGTGATCTTGTCACAACACATTTACATCCAAGGATCGAAATTTCATAAATAAGATATTCAAACTCAAAAAAAAACAAAACAAATAAAAATAGGCCTTTACTGTGAAATTCAATAATATTGTAGGCAGAAAAATTTATAGATAATTTCAAGTTCACAAGCCAGATCATAATCCTGTCCAATTTCTATCTGTTTTTTTAATAAGAGTACGATTGGCGTGGTGGCTCAGTAGGTAGAGGTGCAGGCTGCAAGCCGAGAGGTCCTCGGTTCGAATCCCACCTGCGGCAATCGCGTTGTGTACTTCGGCAAGACACTTCACCCCCATTGCCCACGTGGGTGCACGGTGACGCTGTGTACTAAGGCGTACTGCACGTCGATGGTGCACCTGTCTTCAACCAATGCTAACCCTGTTTGTGTGGAGTTAGTATGTTGGGGAGCTGACAGTTGCTCGCCATTGTTCGGTGGTTCTCTCTGGGTACACCGGCTTCCTCCCCTCATAAAACTGTCGAGGTCATGATTAGCCATTGTGCAGAAATATGTGACCTTAAACACCAATAATAAATAATAATAATAATAAAAGTACTGTAAATAAAGATTATTATGACAGTAAAGTGATCTGGTTTGTTGTATTCCATCGAGTTGATGAGGTCAGATCACCAGATCACACGAGCCACCAAAGACAGTGAGTGTGATCCGGCAATCTGACCTCGTCAATAAGGTTGACAGCATTCAACATATCATTCTTGTGAGTTGACAGCATTCAGCATTTCATTCTTCTACATCAGAGTCAGATTCATGCATTAAAATAATACTAAAGTAAAGTAAGAAAACAAAGATATTTTACAGTGATTAATAGAGGTTAGTACATATAAAATAGGTTAAGAACAATATTTGAAATTCGCGTTTTTCGATAGTGTTTATTTACACAAGAGAAGCTTACCTTGAAACGGTTGATAACCTGGGTGAACGCGATTGATGTTCTCCAGAGCTGTCCTCATTCAGAGAGCAACCATGTGATGATATGGAATCTGAAAACCACTCAGTGTGATCCTGCGATCAGGATTTGATGGGTGAAAAGCACGGCTTAGCATTGATAGGTATATAATAAAAATTATTCTAACAGTGTTGTAAGCTGAGTTTTTTTTACACTGACTTCTAGGCAAAAGCCAAGATATTTAAAAAAAAAACAAAAAAAAAACTGTTTTCAGCAAAAATTCTCGTAATCTTAAATATTTGCCGATGATTAGCTAGATGTTAGGTTATAATATTTTGCTGGCTTGGAATTTGGGCATTTACTATTGTATCAGGATAGCAGAAAATAAATTCACTTAAATATATTTATATACACACACTTGTAGGGGTCCTATTATTAGATCATAGATTTTTTAGTTGCTTCTTTCTAACCTATTCACTGAGGATCACTTATGAATTTTTGTTGTATTAATTAACAGATCAAAGCCAAGCTTTGAAACCGATAATTATCCAAAAATGATACATGGTTGTTAGTTGTGTGAATCCTGGTGTTTAAAGTAGAAAGCTTATTTATTTACCACACAAAACTGCTTAATTCCTCCAGGAATATACCATTATTATACCCCCCCCCCCCAAACTAAGCGCAACTCCTCCTAAACCATTTGAAGAATTTTCATGAAACTTTACACAATGGAAAAACTCCATATGAAGATGTGCATGAAGCAATATAATTCCGTTCTGAAATTTCCAAGGGGAGATAATCTAACTTATATGTCTGTCCATCATTATAAGCGCAACTCCTCCTAAACCGTTTGAAGAATTTTGATGAAACTTTACACAATGGAAGAACTCCATATGAAGATGTGCATGAAGCAATATAATTCCGTTCTGACATTTCCAAGGGGAGATAATCTAACTTATACATTTCAGGCGCGGGGGGGTTTCACTTTGTGAGCTTGCTCACAGTACCTCTAGATAACCCATCCTTCCCTTTGCTCCTTAATGATATCTGTCTATGTAATACAGTAGACCTCTGTTAACAGAATGCATGTTTCACTTGTGAAAAATATGTGATTTGTGACCCTTTCCCAAAATGGGTGGATAGAACCTCCTGAATACTCATTTTTTCACTTGAAGAAAATTTCACGACACCTCTTATGGATGTAAGATAAAGGGAAGTTTCAGTGGACTAGGGGAAGTGAAGCTCTGTGTTAAATCTGGTCAACAAGTTTTAATTACTAGTACAGTTGAGTCCACTTAATTATATATCTTTTAAATTGAATAATCCTATTAATTGTATATGACTCACACACACCAAACCATACCTTCAATACAAATCTGACCTGTTAATTGCATATAGGTTATAGAGTAAACTCCTGTTAATTGAATAAAAAATCTTGTGATCTGTTGAATTCCTGCAACATCCTCTACGTGGAAACCCTCAAAAGTGAAGTAGTGTTTGTTTACTCTGGTAAACTAGGAGCGAGTAACCATTGCATGGGTGGAAGTCCTCTAAAATGGGCAACTTGAGTATAAACAATTGGCTGGATTTGACTTTTCATCCTTGTTGCGGTCACAGTTAGCTTTTGTGCAGAAATATCAGAGTTATGCCATACTGTTTTGTATTGAACTCTTCTGAGCAGATAGAATAATGTCCATCCATTTCTGTGCTTTTTCAAATGAGCTGCAACACATGAAGCACTAGCTATGTTTCTTCAACTGAACTGCCTTTAACAACTGCATGGACTTGGATATTTCCAAATGCGTAACATATCTTGATGGGCTTTAAGTTATTTTGACTGAGTATTTTATGCAAAATGCAAAAACAGTGCAGGATGAATTTAAAGCAATAAAAATTCACGTTACATATGAAGTTGCTAATGCGAGATGGAGAGTTAATCTTATATCAGGAGTAAAGCATCAGTGAACTAGCTTGCAAAGTTTATTGCAAATTTTCATTTTTACATTTTGCAATACAAGATATTCAACTGCAGCCTATTAGGCTGCAGTTGAATATATTGTATCGCAAAATGCTATACATAATTGAAAATTGTGTAACTTTTAGCATGTTTTGCATAGCAAATAGCGATGCGAAACCACTTATTTTGAGCCCTGGTAAACATACTCTCAAGGATACTCGTGAAGCCTGATAGGCTAAGGGAAATTCAAGCTTTAATTGCACTAACATCAATGAATACATCGTCTATGTCAGTTCGTTTAAAATCAAAAAAACTTTGCATGACTCAAATCATCCATATTATTATAAGTTTTGCTCCTCATCCGAAAAATTCGAATGACAGTTATGAAAACATTGCACCATGTCTGCGTTTGTCTTGCGATATTCACCACAACATGTTGAAATTATCGCGTTATTGCTATAGGAATATCGCCAAAATAAGGCGCTAATATGGCGTCATTAACAAAAGAATATCGCCTAATGGTATACTTTGTTATAGGCTGTACTGAATGTGACGTTAAACAACCAATAAATAAATACTGTTACCTTGTAAGGGTTTGGTTGCTTTACTCTGTAATGTACCTGTCATGAGAGACCACCTGTTTTGAGAGACCACTTTTGCCTGGCAAAAAGGGTGATCTCTCAAGACAGATTCAACTGTATTCAAAAACAGGGTTCTACTGCATAATAACACCAAGAATGCAGGTGGGGGTGGGGGAGGTGAGTTCTCCAGAGTGGGCAGTCTGTCGAAGATTTGCAAAACATGACCTTATACAGTACCAGTCCAAATAAGTTGTAGCATAATCCTAATAAACTAAGTATGCTGCTGCTCCTGCACTGATGAGGATCAGAACCTGACATCATTTTCTGGAAAGCTCTCAGTGAGAGCTTTCCAGAAAATGAGTCAGCTCCTGTTCTTATCAGTGTAGGAAGAGAAAGATACATAGTTTATAGTGGTTATCTTACAACTTATTTTGACTTGTATGGTACCTATGTTATGATATAGCCATGGATGCTGAAAGACGTGGCCTCAAAACCAATAAATAAACAATTATGATGAAAAAAAATAAATTCCTGATACAAGTATTTCTGGAGGATAATTTTAGTTTTGTTTTGTGTGTGTAGTGTATTATAAAGCATTAACTTGTACCAATAAGGCCTAAAAAGTTAAAAATCTGTTTCTCAAGCTCTCCTGCATGCTCTCTTTTTATAATGAATGCAAACTTTAACCCTTTACCTAACGTAACGGCCAAAACCGGCCAGCGCTATTATCAAAAATCGCCAATTAATTTTCATTATTTTTTTCATTTTTTGTCTCAAAAACATAGGTTATGACCCCTCGTTGGAACGAGCTCGTCGAGCTCGTTCCAACGAGGGGTCATAACCTATGTTTTTGAGACAAAAAATGAAAAAAATTAGTTATTCAAGAATTATTTTTGCAAGTGTCGTCTGCTTTTCATGTTAGGTAAAGGGTTAAAAGATAAAAATTCAATGGTTTATGTCTGATATTTTACCAAAGTTAATAAAATTGATAAATTTGTCCCTTGAGGGCAACAAGGCTTTTCAATGCTTTAGCATTGCAATGTCTTCTAGCACTCAAGGGACAAATTACACCACCACTCATGCTATTCTATTGATTATGAGGCCTAAAATATAAAATCAACAAAGAACATGTACTTTTGATGGCAAAGAAATTATTCTAAAAATAAATAAAAAAAACACCTGCCTACATGCAATTTTTAAAAAAATGACCTGAGAAACAGAAGATCTACTTTGTGGGGCCTAATAAGGTATCCACCACTTCACTTTGTTGCACTTATCTTTGCGATGAAGAGTTCCATCATATGATACCTCTTCTGAAAGGATCTCATTGAGGTCTTCCAAGAAATGCTGTGGAGAACCAATGTCATAATTTTACAGATAGATCATGGCATTTTAGGCAATATATAAATGATATTTCTGTTAATAATTGTTTTGCTTTGACTACGTTTTGATAGTGAATTTAGCCAATGGTAGCGGAGAAATACTTTTTCCCCACTTCATTTCACCTCCTTCTAGGTTAAGAGTATGTTTTCCCCATATGTTAAGGTCTAGAGTTTTGCCCGGTTTAAAAACATTTTTAACTTTTCATGGCAGTTGGAGCATGCCTGAGTACTTTTTGAAGGAACGTGAAGAAATAACTATCAAAATGACCTGAGAAACATTAGGGTGAGAGTATAATTGTGAACTATAAATCCTGTAGGGCCCTGCGAATCACACATTTTTGAGTCAAATCGAGTTAGGTCTATTATTTGAAACAGACTTGAATTCTGAACATCTTGAAGATGATTGATAAGGGGTGGTAGCACTGGAAATAAGCAGACTGTCATTTCCAAAATTAAGTCCCCAGATGGTGAATTTAGTGATGCAACCCTACTGTGATGTGTAAATTTATCCTCTGTGAACCTCAATCTGAATCAGGGTCTCAAGCCTAAACAGAAAGAAGTACCCAGAGGATAAATTGACCCACTGTATGGGATAGTATCAGTAAATTCACCCTCTGGGGACCTCATTCTGTAAATGACGGATTGCTTATTTCCAGGCTTGACTGCAAACCTGATTGGTCCGAATGTGACAGCTCAAGTCCCGGCTGATAAAATATTCCAGCTGCATCATCAAGGCATGCCTTCTTGGAAGGCATGCCTTGATGATGCAATTGGAGTATTACCCAGGAATGGGTGTGAGACTTTCCAGCACTAAGAACTGCACAGGACTAGCCACTATCAACAGCTCATCGTCAACATTGTTTGGAAACTTTAACTTTGTTTTCAACAGTGGTAGAGACTACTGAGACTGTTATTAGCATGGGAGGTGGCATGGGTCAGATGCTATTTATGGTAATACAGATGAAGTTACATCCTGTCTTTATTTTCTGCATTATGTACATACAAATTCCATCTGAACTATACATTTTGTGAAACAACGACAATGACTAATAGCTTTTTTTCCATGAAAAGATTCAAAAGGAAACGAATTGGGCTGCTGATTTTGAAACAAATCAAATATCAACTTAAAATTTGAAATCAAATCAAATCGAATCTCTAAGCTTCGCAGGACCCTAAAATCTCATTGTCAAGTTTCACAAAGAGATGATATTTATTTATTGGTGTTGAAGGTCACAAACTTATGCACAATGGCTAATCGTGTCCATGACAGTTTTATGCGTGGAGGAATCTGGAGTACCCAGTGAGAACCACTGAGCATCGATGAGCAACTGTCAGCTCCTCGACATTCTAACACTGTTCAAGCTCTGCTCAAGCAGGGTTACAGCGGTTGAAGACATGTGCCCCATCGACGTGAAGTACGCCTTAGTACACAGCGTCATCATGCCCCCCATGTAGGCAACCGGGATGAAGTGTCTTGCCCAAGGACACAACACAGGTCGTCCCAGACGGGTATCAAACTTGGGACCTTTAGCATAGAAGTCCAACAGTTTACCACTGAGCCACTGGGCTCAGATGATATTCAGATTGAGAAATTTATTTTTTGCAATGAATCAATATGGAATCAAGATATGCTTAGATTTGGTATCTGCAAATCTATCTTTGAACTCTGGGTCATGATATGTAGGTAAAATGTGGAGACATGATTGTTCCGTCTGTGACATCTCAGAGACTGATTGATAAAATATTCCAGCTACATCATCAAGGCATGCCTTCCTGGAAGGCATGCCTTGATGATGTAGTTGGAATATTAATTTAATCTTATTTGTTTTACAAGGATTGGCAAACAAGTTATGCAACTTATATTAACGCCTCTCCTAGGCCCATTGTTGCAGGTGGGATGACCTTCGAATTTTACCCCAAAATGAGTGCAAGACTTAACAGCACTATGCACTGCACAGGACTAGCCACTGCTCATTGTCAACATTGTTTAGAGGTTCTTTTTTGCAGTATCTTTGCAGTGACAAAGGTTCTCCATTGTAGGAATCATATCATTTGATCAGCTCTCATCAGCAAAAATTATTTAAATGGTTTTGGTTGAAACATGCTTGACCACTAATCCAAAAATGTATTTATAAACATATATTGATAGAATAGTGATAACAATAAACATTAAGTGGACATCAGTTCTTTTTCCATTGTTTTATTATTTTCTCTAGATATAAGTGCTCCCTCACTCCCTGTCGCCCCTTTGTTCACCCAAAACAATTGAAAGGGGATTCTTTAAGATGCAACAGATCTGGTCCAAAGGACTAATATTTAACAGTACCCTACTTCAGGTACCATTATGTAACTGAATCCGGCTCTATGGACATCCCAGTCGACCATTATTTCATCAGGTTCAGTTTCTCTTCTTTAACCAACGTTACAGCCAAAGCAGACCAGTGCTATTCACAAAAATCATTTACATTTCATTTTTTTCCAATTATGATCCGTCATTGGAACAAACACGTTAGCTCATTCCAATGAGGGTGCATAATCTGTTTGTGACCCCCCAAAAATTAAAAGAAATAGTCAATCAAGAATTTTGTTTGTAAGTGAAGTGCACCTTTCATGTTAAGTAAAGGGATAAACATTTGGGAATTTATTGTAATGAGATGATCAAGCTTCTTCCAATAAGGAGTTATAAGCAAAGTGTTGGAAGCAGAAATTATAATTTTCATTAAACCAGGCGGTGTCATAATATGGCTGGTGATAAAACTTCAGTTATCACGTGGGTAAAAAACAATTGATGGACATGATATGGTTTGCTCAGATGGGGCGAAAATTGGAACTTGACCTCAATATTGTTCATATAATTACTCATACCAAGTTTGGTTATATTCTGTTTAGCGATATTCAATGAAAATTATGAGAGTTATTTCCCTTTGTTAAAAAGTATAATGTAATGCTTGTTTATGGAATAACTTGAACGATAGTTAACAAATTTCAATTCTTTTCAGCAAATGTCTTTATAGCATTTTGAAGGCTTTAGAGTAAGTAACGTGGAAAAAAAACTTACTCCTATAACTCCTAATAACACCCCCCCCCCCCCCCTCCCAGTGCCAATTAGGGAATTTTATTTTCTTTGGTCCAAAATGCATTTTGAAAGATTTAGAGTAACTAAATGAGGAAATTTGACACCTTAACCCTTTACCCAACGAATCGCCCGCATCTGCCCACGTAATATGCAAATTCAGCAGTTGAAAATATATTATTTTTCAAAAAATTTCAACAAAACCATATCGTGTGACCCCTCATTGGAACGAGCTCAATGAGCTCGTTCCAATGAGGGGGTCACATGATATGGTTTAGTTGAAATTTTTTGAAAAATCTGAAAAAATGCTATTTAAAATAATAAATTTTGATATAGTCTGCGTTGGTTAAAGGGTTAAATGGAAATAAGCAGACTGTCGTTTTCAAAATGGGGTGAATTTGGTGAAATTGCCCTGCACAGAAGGGTAGCATTACTAAATTTACCCTCTGTGAACCTCAATCTGAATGAAGCCTAAACAGAAAGAGGTAACCAGAGGATACACTGGCCCACTATATGAGATTGTATCAGTAAATTCACCCTCTGGGACATCATTCTTCAAATGACAGATTGCCAATTACCAGGCTTTGCTAACAGTATAATCTTGAACTTCTCGACTGTCACCGTACGGGTGTCAACCCTAAAAGTCAGAAATTAAAATTTCACTCTCGTATTTGAAGTAGGAATGCTTATAGGGTTGAGAGTGGATAAGAAGAAATACTAGGGCTGGGACCCCTGTCTTAACAAAACTCTATTCACTGATTATCCAAAGGGTTTCCATATCTGCAATTACCTTGAAATAGGGCTGCACTGTATATCGATAAACCAATATATACCGGTATTCAAACCAATATCGACTGAATACCGATGTAATTACCAAAATATCGGTTTATCGTCATTATTTGTTAACCTACAATTTAATTTTCAAGATGTCTTGAGTTTTTTAACTGTAGCCCCGAATGAATAATAATATCCCTTTATTCAAGGAATTATCTGCTCGTTCAATGAGGGGTCACATGATATAGTTTTGTTGAAATCTTTGGGGAAAGTCTGATAAATTAATTTTGAAAATAATAAATTTTGATATCGTCTGCGTTGGGTAAAGGTGTTTCGAACCGCAACATCAAGGCATGCTAATTCGTTCCGACTGTGATGCCTCATGTCTCGATTGTGGTACTTGTGTTCAAATATCTGAACAGTTTTCGATATACCGGTATACCGCGGTATTTTTTTTGAATACCAATACCGTTATTCAGTTTTGAATATCGTGCAGCCCTACCTTGAAACCAAACATTTTGTTCCATTTCACATTTCTGATCAACAATTCCTCTAAACAAACTTGGCTCTTGGGCAGAATGAAAAATACTCCTTGTCCAAATCCCTGCTTTCCAAAAACAATTTTCATGTTTAACACGGACTGTTTTACTATAATTCCACCATTCACAACCAGGCAGACCATCATTTTCTATTCCATCCAGTGGCAGAGCTAGTATTCTCTGATAAGGGGGGCTTGGGCAATATTCAGGGGGCATGGCATAACATGCCATAGACATGTCTTGAGGACCAAGGGGCTGAGTGGGTTGGGGGGTCTCAGCAAGAGGGTCCCTGCTCTAGAGTGGGGGATCTAGGGAGCCCTCCCTGGGTAAAATTTTGAACAATCTAGTGCTGGAGAGTGAATCTAGAGTAAAATTTGCTTCCAACTGGAGGTAATTATCGGTACCAGGAAGGCAAGGAAATTGTGGTATGGACAGACATACTAATGCCAGTATCGTTCTCGTGAGGAACAGATTCTCAAACAGATCGTATATAGGCAAAATGATTGGTGATTGTTTGAAGTTTTATAAATAGCAAACGAATTACAGCCACAAGTTACCCAGGCTCCAAATGTCAGATATGGTGTCAGTGACTGCGTCACTAAATATCTGCATGCCAGTATTCTCTCTCTCTCTTCCTCATATGACTTTCATATGAAATGTGAAGATTCATTCATTACTCAAGTTATCGTACAGAAACTAAAATAAGTAGGATGGAAGCTAGAACAGATGAACTGACGGACAAACCATTTACACATGATCGGTTTCCAAACCATGACAACAGCCCCATATTGACATCGGAGTAGTGTTTACTTCCGAACGAATTATAATAAACGTTCCCCAACACCAAACATTGTAATCAGTGTTTTTGCCTCAATCTGGGTGAGTGGGTGTAACATGTGAAAATAGCTGAAATGGGGTTTAATTTGGTGTGTGGGAGGGGAGGGGGCTAGGCAACCAACCCCATACAAGGTTTGAAATAATTTTTTATCTTTTTTCTAGTACAGGTCAAAATGTACTGCCCCAAGTAGTTGGTGCACGTCCTCTTAATTTGGTGTGGGTCATTTTCAACATATTGCTTTATGCATTGTAAGTTTCGAGGTAAATTTCCATCTGCTTGTATAGAAAACTGAGAATTAGACTAGAGTCAAGAAGAAACGAAACGAAACATGGGTGTACGTTATATAAAATGTTTCATCAGTCTGTGTGAAACACAGACTATTGTTTTTGTACGGTTTCTTTTTCTTTTCTCTTTTTTTTCTTTTCTTTCTCCTGTCTTCTCACTACCTTGTCCACACGATAACTCAAAAACGAATAGTCCTATCTCGCTGAATTTTGGAATACTGACAGACAAGTCACAAGTTCTCGGCACCCTATGTGTTTCAGGTCGCTACAGTCCTTGAGTATGGGCCCAGTCAGCCACATGGTTTTCACAGCCTCTAATTTCCTATAACAGTAAACTATCCTAAATACTATCTTGTATTTATCCACACTGGAGACAATGTAAACAGAAGTGGAGGTAGCTGTCAAACATTAAATGTTGTCTGCTATTTCAGTCAGATGTCAGGTCCACAAACCAAGTTGAGAGAAACCCTTTGCTTTACAAGGAAATAAAGTATAAATTATTCAGTTTAATGTGGGTTCCAAAGATTTTCATGCAATATGAGAATAATCATAACCTTTTCCATACTCACATTACTGCTCTAAACATCATTTAACCCTTTACCTAACCTGAAAAGCAGACGACACTTGCAAAATAATTCCTGAGTAACTAGTTTTTTTCATTTTTTGTCTCAAAAACATAGGTTATGACCCCTTGTTGGAACGAGCTTGACGAGCTCGTTCCAACGAGAGGTCATAACCTATGTTTATGCGACAAAAAATGAAAAAAATAATGAAAATTAATTGGCGATTTTTGAGAATAGTGCTGGCCGGTTTTGGCCGTTACGTTGGGTAAAGGGTTAAATAAGTATCAGAGCAAAAAATGTCCATTTCTGATTTCTTGATCAAAATCGAAACATTTATCTGATTTCTGTATGAATATCTTTAAATACTATTAATGAAAACCTATTTCTGATTTCTTTAAAAATATTTCACCCCCCAAAATAAGCCTCTCTAAATTCTCTTTCCAGTTTGTTTATTTCTGATGCTTTAACCTCTTTCACACAGACTTGAATTTACTGGATGCAGTAAATTGTGTTTCTCCAGTTGATTGTTATATTTTTAGTAACGTGTTTCTGTCAGGGGAAAACCAATGATTAATCATATCCACTTTTTGGGCTGTTTTTGAGTTTATCAGAATTATTTTTCTTTTTTTTTTCTTTGCAAACAGATATGTGGCCATTTTGTAGTTAATTCGCAATGGAATTTAAGTTTATACCAGTGTTTTTTAACCTGGGATTCTAAAAAATGAGCAGAATTTTGTGTCAGTCAAAATGTCCAATGGATTTCAAAGTGTGTCTGTCGAAGTAAGTTTGGTGTCGGTCATTGTCCTTGTCCGGCCACTTATTTCAAGCCTTGCCCCCCCCCCCCCCCCCCCCCCCCCCCCACAGCTCTCTCACTGACTTCATCAATCCATGTTCACCCTTCCTGTCATCTTTCACACCCATCATGGTTTGAACAACCTAAAGAGAACAACAATCTAGGACATTCAACGACTATTTGAAGGAATTTACTTAAAATTATTTTAACCTGAAATCACAAGTTTATGCCCCAAAATTATGATACATCTGAATTTACTTCTGAAAAAACCCCAACCCTTTACATGACGAATTTGCTGCATCCTCCAACATAATATACATATTGAAGAGATTGAAAATAAGTACAGTTAAAACTAGAAGTCCTGTCACGAATAGTGCCTTATCTAGGCTTAATTGCGCGTTGGAATTGCGCACAATTGCCATATCAAATGGCATCCAAAGCACGGCAGGTTCTCTTGGTTACTCATGGCAAACACATGCAATGTTTCTGCCAATGGACCTCCGGGTTACCCGGAGGTCCATTGGCTGAAACATTGCTTGTGCACAGGCCACATGTACAGAATTTGATAGCTTTACTTGGACCATAACGCTACATTAACGTGCATATCAATGTGCTATTTGTGTGCATTTCATGACAGGACTTCTAGTTTTAACTGTATTTTTTAATAATTTTCAATAAAATCATATCATGTGACCCCCCCCCCCCCCCCCCGGGCCCCCCCCCCCCCCCCCCTTTTAACCAAGTGTTTGACCACAGAGGTGGTATTAGTCCCCTACGGCGCTTTTGTGACATTAGGTGTTTTTGTCACATAAGACACTTCGTGTAGCTTAAAGCATGTTGGAAGGAGAGATGGTAACATAAAACAGACAGACAGACATCTTATATTTTGAAAAAAAATATTGAGCGTGCATAATCCCCTCACAACCCTTTATCCATGTACCATATATGAAAGGTGTAGCTTGAACCATGTTGGAGGAAGGGGTGGTAACATAAAATAGAGAAAAAAAGCTTTAAAAAACACAACAAAAATGGCTGCTATGGCGCCATCTTGAATTTTGAAAAAAAAATATTGAATGTGCATCATCCCATCACAACCCTCTATCCATGTGCCAAATATAAAAAGTGTAGCTTGAACCATGTTGGAGGGAGGGGTGGTAACATGAAAATAGAGAAAAAAAAAGCTTAAAAAACACAACAAAAATGGCCGCCATTCTGCCATCTTGGATTTTGTAAAAAAAAAATTTGAGCGTGCATCATCCCCTCAGAACCATTATCCATGTACAAAATATGAAAGGTGTTGCTTAAAGCATGTTGGAGGGAGAGGTGGTAACATAAAAACAGACAGATGGACAGACGGATGGAGTGCAATCCTATAGTCCCCTTATGGTTCCTGTAGGGGACTAATAACACATTTTGCTATTGGGTGAAAGGTTAAGTGGTTGCTCAGTGAATTTGTATTTTCAATGTGTAGTCATGGTAATTCATCCTTGTTTCCTCCGCAAAAAAACTGTTGTGGAAAACTGGTGCTTCTACAGCAATTACTGTGGGGCCTGTTCGATTGTGTAAAAATCATCAGGGGGCAGGTCATAGTCTCAGTTGCCATATACAGTGGAACCCTGTTAATTGAATAGCCACTTTGCAAATGAAAATTATGCAATTAACAGGAGTATTCAATTAACAGGGATTGTGTCACTTTCCTGTATTCTAGAGATAAACTTAGCATTTATTCTATTATAGCTTGTTTGACAGAGCTCCATGAGCTCTGTCAAACAAGATATATAAGCTTAAATGTCTGTATTGGATGTACTGATGTGAAATAGGTCTATAAACAAAGGAAAACTGGGGTGAGTCAGGGTAATTTCCCGACAGGTTACAAGATTTTTTTATTCAATTAACAGGAGTTTACTCTATAACCTATATTCAATTAACAGGTCAATTTGTACTAGAGGTATGGTAAATGGTTTTGTGTTGGAAAATTATATTCAATTAATAGGGTTATTCAGTTAAGAGAGATCCAATTAAGTGGGCTACACTGTATATGCAGTATGCATCGATGTAAAAACTTTCCAAGTAACTTTAACATGTGAAAGTAGTTTGAGATACATGTGTATATAATCACAATCAATGTGCAGAATCTTTAACTCAATTAGATCATGCCAATATCATAAACCATGTGAATGCTGAAAAAAAATCTTGGAAGTAAGCAGGTGAATTGCACAATATGTTTAATATGAATGAAAATAAGATGCAGCATAACCACAAACTAAGTATCTCACTTCTTCAATGTTGATAACACCAGAATCTGACATCAGTTTCTGGAAAGCTCTGTACAGCATCTTGTACTGTAAATTGTAAGATTAGCAATACAGCATAGTGCAACCCACGTGGTTTGATTCCTTGTGTAACCTGGAAGTTGTGCAATTTCTGCCACCACAAGACTTTCTGAAGAAGCCATCCTCGGCAATATTTTTGCTGTGGGTATTTTTCGTTTCCTCGGCATTTTCCTCGGCACTGCTGATTGCTGAAGGTGAATTAGCAGGGCTGAATGTGCAGCTTTTAATTTATCTATCCTCAAATAATGAATATGAACTCTTCTACAGTTAAAACTAGAAGTCCTGTCACGAATAGTGCGCTTATCTAGGCTTAATTGCGTGTTGGAATTGTGCGCAATTGCCATATCGAATGGCATCCAGAGCACGGCAGGTTCTCCTGGTTACTCATAGCAAACACATGCACTGTTTCTGCCAATGGACCTCCGGGTTACCCGGATGTCCATTGGCTGAAACATTGCTTGTGCACAGGCCATATGTACAGAATTTGAGAGCTTTACTTGGGCCATAACGCGTACATTAACGCGCATATCAACGTGCTATTTGTGCGCATTTCATGACAGGACTTCTAGTTGTAACTGTAGCTGGTGCCACTGAACATTCATGGATGATAATATCTGGGTTTAAAGGGTTAATCTTCTCTGATATTTGTATACATACCAGTTACATACCAGTTAAATATTTTTGCTTTCGTATTCCAAACCAATAATTATACTATTTATATCACATTAACATTTCTTGTTTAACCCTTTACCCAACGTAACGGCCAAAACTGGCCAGCGCTGTTCTACAGTTAAAACTAGAAGTCCTGTCACGAATAGTGCGCTTATCTAGGCTTAATTGCGCGTTGGAATTGCGCGCAATTGCCATATCGAATGGCATCCAAAACACGGCAGGTTCTCTTGGTTACTCATAGCAAACACATGCAATGTTTCTGCCAATGGACCTCCGGGTTACCCGGAGGTCCATTGGCTGAAACATTGCTTGTGCATAGGCCATATGTACAGAATTTGATAGCTTTACTTGGGCCATAACGCGTACATTAACACGCATATCAACGTGCTATTTGTGTGCATTTCATGACAGGACTTCTAGTTTTAACTGTAAAAAATTGCCAAATAATTTTCATTATTTTTTCATTTTTTGCCACAAAAACATAGGTTATGACCACTCGTTAGAACGAGCTCATCATAACCTATGTTTTTGAGACAAAAAATGAGTTATTCAAGAATTTATTTTGCAAGTGCCGTCTGCTTTTCATGTTAGGTAAAGGGTTAAAAATAAACAGCTGAAAATATTTTTCCCAATTTTAATATACTGTTCAACAAAAGAAACGCAAAACAGGTTTTCTGTGATGAGGAACATTCTTGCATTATGGGATAATGAGAAAGAGAATGAAATCAATTCATAACCAATGTTTTAATGGATGAATGAAGCACAAATGGGGATGTTTCAGACATTAACATCACGAGTCGATGTCATCCAAACTCAATATTTAATGTGATGTCATCTGAGTCCAAAACTGCTTTGCACCTTCTGTTCACTGAAGCAATCAGATTTCGGATGGAAGCTTCAGGTATGGTGGCCCACTCTTCCTGCAACGCTTGCGCCCACTGCCATAATGTCTGAGGTTGTGGTTGACGTTGTCACACACGTCAATACAGCTGATCCCATAGATGTTCGATCGGGTTCTAATCTGGTGATCTGCAGGGCCAGGGCAGGACTTCGAAGTTGTTATCCTGCAGATAAGTGGTTGGGCATTGTCATGCTGGAAAATGGCGTTGGCTTTCTGCAAAATGGGGAGAACATGTGGATGCAAAATTTCATCTCTGTACCTCTGCACCATCAAGTTACCAGTTTTTGAGATGGCTACCCACATCATAACACTACCACCACCAATCTGTCCACTTCCTGAACGCAGCTACATGCAAAATGTTCTCCAAGATGTCTGTACACATGGCATCATCCATCACCTCGGCGAAGAAGGAAATGTGACTTGTCACTGAACCATACCGTTCTCCATCTCTGATGAGGTCATGCCCTGTGCATCTGACACCATTGATGTCACTGTTGACGATGCTGTGCTGTCAAAATGATGCCACAAACTGGCCATCTAGCACACAGATCTGTCTCGCATTGACGGTTGCAAACGGGAGTGACCAGAAAACCAGTGCCGACCTGGTTGCGTGGACACTGTAGAGGTCGCTGTGGATATTTTTTTCCACAAATGACGTAACCGGATGTATTGATCCTCAGCTGGGGTGGCCCCTGGGGATCACCCAGATCTTGGAAGGGGCTACGTTATCCTCTGGATTTGGTAGCAGTTCTACAGGCTAGTGATTTTGTTCGGTGAGACATTGAACACTCTCACTAGATTCAAAGCTGATTCACCTGTTTCCAAGTGGCCAATGGCATAATTTCAATGAGCCTCGGTCAAACGTGGCATTTTGCATGAGGAAGATCCCTTTAATGCTGTGCGAATCCGACCAACTTCCATGTCCATTTGTACCTCCACATGCTAAGCTTGCATGCTCGGAGCATGCACCTTCATGATCAGGTATTCACTCAGTGGAAACTTTGTTTTGTTAATTTCCAATATTTTTGGGGTCATGGTGGCCGAAATGATGCCCCATTGTCCAAAATGTTACATAATGTTTAGACCACCACAATATGTCGTTAACCATATCTACAGCCACACTTCATCACTATATTCTCCAAAATTTGCCATGTTATCGTGACTATACCTGTTTTGCATTTCTTTTTTGGAACAGTAAATATAGTTTTTTGGAGTTATTTATTTTTTTAAATATTTGATTTATGAGAACCACAATGCAATGATGAGCAACTACCAGACTCCCCAACGTAGTAACTCCACACAAGCAGGGTCAGCAGTGGTTGAAGACACATACACCATCGACTTGCAGTATGCCTTAGTACACAACATCAAAGTGCCCTCACACAGGCAATCGCGATGAAATGCTTTGCCCAAAGACACAATGCAGTTACCACTGGTGGAGAGTGATTCATGAACCTTGTAGTTTGAAGGCCAATACCGTTACAACTGAGCCACCATGTTCTCAATTTTGGGTGATACAGTGGAACCTTCGTAACTCCGAGATGTAAGTTTTCAGAATTTTTCCTGAATTCAGGATTTTTCACGAAAATTGATACGCCAGTTCAGGTTTTTATGTAAATTTATAACAAGCCTTGCATACTCTTCCAAAACCCAAAGGATTATTTCCAAGATTTTTTAAGTGTACACCACTCAAAACAAAAAAAATTCTTGAGTTTGTTGTCAAATCAAGCCATGGCTGCTAGCCATGGCTTGATTTAACAACAAACTCAAGAAAAGTATGGCTCTCTGTGTACTGGCACTATACCCTTGTAAGAACCCTATTTTGAGGGTAGATAGGCAGTTTCCAGATTTCTCAACGACTTTCACTTACATCTCTGGTAACTGGATATCTCATAATTGAATAACCTTGTTGACTGAATATAACATTCAAACACAAAACCATTTACCATGCCTTCACTACAAATCTGACCTGTTATTTGCATATGTTATAGAGTAAACTATTAGTTGAATAAAAAATTGTGTTATATATTGAGAAGCTATCCTGATAGCACCCAATTCCCCATGTCTTTTTGACCAAATTGGCCTCAGTACATTCAATACAGGCATTTAATCTATTTTATCTTGTTTGACAGAGCTCCATGAGCTATGTCAGACAAGATATAATAGAATAAATGCCCAGTTTATTTTTAGAATACAGGAAAGTGACCAGATCCCTGTGAACTTTTTAAACAATGTGACGACCAAAACCCGCCGGCGCTATTTGCAAAAATCGCCATTCAATTTTTGTTATTTCTTTCATTTTTTGTCTAAAAATGTAGCTTATTACCACTCAATAGTACAGTGGAGCCCACTTAATTGGATATCTCTTAATTGTATATCCCTGTTAATTGAATATAATTTTCAAACACAAAACCATTTACCATACCTTCAGTACAAATTTGATCTGTTAATTGCATATGGGTTGTAGAGTAAACTTGTGTTAATTGTATATAAATTTTTGTAAGAGGTCAAAAAAATTACTGTGACATGCACCAAATTCCCCTTATTTATCAACCTTTTTGGCCTCACTACATCCAATACAGGCATTTATTCTATTATATCTTGTTTGACAGAGCTCTTCAGTTTACCTCCAGAACACAGGAAACTGGCCAAATCCCTGTTAATTGTATACTCCTGTTAATTGAATAATTTTCACTGGCAAAATGGGTATTCAATTAAGAGGATTCTACTGTACAAGTTCATTGACCTCGTTCCCCAGAGGGGGCATAAGCTATGTTTTTGACGTGAAAAAGGAAAAAAAGTTATTCAAGATTTTTGTTGGCAAGTGTCGTCTGCCTTTCATGTTAGGTAAAGGTTTAAAGGAATCCTCCTGTTAACCCTTTACCCAATGAATCGGCCACATCTGTCCATGTAATATGCAAATTCAGCACTTGAAAAAATATTATTTTTCAAAACATTTCAACAAAACAATATAATGTGAGCCCTCGTTGAGCTCATTCCAATGAGGGGTCACAAGATGTGGTTTTGCTGAATTTTTTTTTAAAATTTAAAAAATATTATTTAAAATAATAAATTTGGACATCGTCTGCATTGTGTAAAGGGTTAATTGGACAATTTTCACAGAAAAAGTGGCTATTCAATCAACAGGGTTCCATTGTAATATCATGAATGGGATTATGATGCGCCCCACCCCCCACCTCCCATTCCCACCTGGGAAGTGAGTGAGGCAGTGCTTGTTTAACCCTTTACCAAACATGAAAAGCAGATGACACTTGCAAACAAAATTCTTGAATAACTATTTTTTTTTTCCATTTTTTGTCTCAAAAACATAGGTTATGACCCCTCATTGGAATGAGCCCGATAAGCTCGTTCCAAAGAGGGGTCATAACCTCTGTTTTTAAGACAAAAAATTAAAATATAATGAAAATTAATTAGCGATTTTTGTGAATAGCACTGGCTGGTTTTGGCCGTTATGTTGGGTAAAGGGTTAATGTGGTAAACAAGCTCTGTTTTGCTGGTAAAATAGGGCCCAGTCACTAATGCTTAGTGAGGAAGTCCTCTACAATGGGTAACATGGGTACAAATAATTGACTAAACTTGGCTTTATATTCATGTTGCATTCGCGATTAGCCACTGTGCAGAAATATGAGACCTTAAACACCAATAAACCAATAACATGATTTTTGAGGGCGTTATGGTTTATTAACGGCCCTACAGAAATGATTAACAGCCCAAGGGTCTATTAGCAGCCTGAGATGAAGTTGAGGGCCACTAATAGCCCAAGTGGTGTTAATAATTTCTGTAGGGCCGTTAATAAACCATAACGCCCGACAAAAATCTTGTTATTTCTATTATTACCACTAATAGGGGAGGACATTCAAGTAACCTCAAAATAACTCCAAGTCACTTTTAATGTGCAAACAATCACAAATGTCTGTTTGCAAACAATACCTTGTGATCAAAACAAGACAAAGTAATTGAATATTCATGAGTTGTCGGAGTTTATATTTGGAAGTTTTTTGAAAACAAGTACGAAATAACCGATGTTAAAAATCCAGGATCAGAGTTTGGCAGCTTCAGAAACAGAATGATACATAAATATACTCACATTATATCACCATTTGGCCCCTTATGTTTCAGTAAATAGGTTATATTTGGTGTAATCACCTCAAGTAACTGCTGTGAGATTTGTTTACCTTGCACAGCATCCGAACTTACAAAGCAGAACAGAAGATTGGGAATGGGAGGTAATTTGGTCATGTGACGTGTCAGGCCACAGGCGCTAATGGGAAGGAAAACCCATTAGCGGCCCAGCACGTCAGGTGATGACCTGAACATATATCGCGTATTATTACCACTCAATCTATAAGGTACTGGTCGATTAACATTAGTTTGGAGGCCTGTTAAAACTCCATAATTTCAGTGACGTCATTCGACGGAGCCGGGCCGCAGGAGATAATGGTATAAATAGCCATTAGCAGCCCACAACCCGGCTATTTTTAGATTCTATGGTCTAATGAATTACTCCCATTTGGATGACGTCCCTTTGTATTTCTGAACTGAAGTCGAACGCACGATCAAAACAGAAATATCGAACCGACTTTAGTGATTATTTCTTTCAGCAATTCCCTCGTGCAGTTAGCTGTAACAGGGAGTGGTAATAATAGTAATAACAAGATTGTTGTCAGGCATCATGATTCATAAGCGGCCCTGCAGCAATGATGAACAGCCCTTGGGCTTATTAACAGCCCTCGACTTCGTCTCGGGCCTTTTATAAACCCTCGGGCTGTTCATCATTGCTGCAGGGCTGCTATTGAACCATAATGCCCTCCAAAATCATGTTATTGTTATATTAATGCCCAGGAAATTAGCGATAATGGCATAAGGAGCGCCCGCTAAAGCGGTAATAATAAATAAGTAATAAAAATTATCAAGTATTTCTTCAAGAGTTATTGTCCTTGTCAGACTAAGAACTTATTGTTGTCACATCACCATTTCTTGTCATCACCAGTGACTAGCCAGGGAATGGGAGAGGGGGGTAAATTGAGGGAGAAGTCACATCTCCCTTTCAGATTTTAGGAAGAAGTCAGATGAAAATAGACAGAAGTGAGCTGGCAGAAGGGTCATAAATGAGCTTTTGCAGTATTGCTTTACTGTGTATGTTTCTCCCATGTAAATCATTCATGAAAGCTGAAAAAATACATTTTTATATATGTAATTCATCTAAAAAGAAAAAACCCTCTGCAACAAAAATTTCAAAGTGTGTATAATTTTTATCAACTACAGTCATCCTTTAACTCTTTGCATGCTGCTGGCAGATATTCCTGCCCAGCACAGGGTTTCTGTTGTCATTGAAATAAGTACAATTTGGGCACAGTTAACTCCTTGCATGCTGCTGGCGGATATTCCTGCCCAGGACGAGGACTAGTTGCCAGTGGAGTAAGTATAATTTCAGCACTTTTATCCAAAGTCTCCCTTGTTTATTTGATTTTATCTGCTTGACCAATAATTTCTTGAGTTAAATTTATATGAATTTTTTTATCAAATCTAGTCATGGCTGCTTCACAGCAGCCATGACTAGATGTGATGAAAAATATTAACAAAATACTCAGCGGGTTAAGAGTTAATCAAATTTTCTCCCTGTAAATTGAATGGATTTTTTCATGAATGATTTCTTTTGTTATATTTCAGTTAATTTTTCATCACATCTAGTCATGGCTGCTTCAAAGCAGCCATGACTAGATTTGGTGAAAAATATCTTGAAAAAGATCAGCAGACTAAGAGTTAAAGTGAAGAATTCAAGGTTAATTCACATGCTTGTAATCCATTCACTATTTCCTGGGGAAAATACACTTGGAAACAATACAGTGTCTCCATATATGAACACGAAACACTTGTTTTATGATTGCACACTTCAAATCTAATATAAGAATCAAAGTGGAGTTTCCCCCCAAATGTGTTGTTTCCCAGAAAAATGACCTCTATAAATTAATAATAATAATTTTAAAGTCTAGAATCCACACACTGTGCTCAATGGCTGTACAATAATTGCATACACACATATACACACATACACATACATTCTCTCACAGATACATTGATACATGGATCACTATTATCATTTATTGGTGCCCAATGCCACATCAGCAACCAAGGCTATTTATTTATTTATTTATTTATTGAGGTTTAAGGTCACATATTTATGCACAATGGCTAATCATGACCGTGACAGTTTTACGGGTGGAGGAAGCCGGAGTACCCGGAGAGAACCACTGAGCAACGACGAGATGCTGCCAGCTCCCCAACATCGTAACTCTGCACTGCAGCACAGGCAGGGTTAGATTGGTTGAAGACATGCGTACCATCGACGTGCAGTATGCCTTAGTACACGGCGTCATCGTGCTCCCACACGGGCAATGGGGATGAAGTGTCTTGCCCAACCAAGGCTATATTGTGGTGATAAAAAGACAGAACCTAAAAGAAAAAGGGTATTGAATGAAAACAAAATAAAAGAAATAAAAAAGAAACAAAAAAAAACAAAAAAAAAAATCAAAAAATAAACTACAACTTTACCAAAACAAGTATGTGAGTGTAACTTAATGAGTAACAAGGCAATCCTCACTGACTGGTAATGTCAGTTTATGATGCTCAGAATGGTAAAATAGTTGTTTTGAAAGCATGTTCAAATACAAAATCACAATTTTTGTTATTGGTTCAGGTTGTCACTTATTTTCACTGAAAGCAATAACATGTTGGGTCTCATTGCAGTTATTCAGCTGAATATGTCTTCTTTTTCATGGAATGCACAACTTCTCATTAACATGGCTGAGAATATTTTGTAATTAAATTATCTCCCCTATTCACAATGCTCACAATCTATACATTTTCTGAAAGCTCTCAGCAAAGCCTTAAATTTACTGGAGAAAACAACACACAATCAAAATTTTACTTTTGCTTTTAAAAACATGCAGCTCAATCACACAGTTCATTGCTCAAAACATTGATAACATTTCTCATTTTGGGGATAAATTTCCAATTTTCGTGCATCATTTGAGATAAAACTATGTTACAGGAATTCTTTATTCTCCCACTTAGGATTTTACAACATAAAATGAACATTTTGACAAAAGAAACACATATGGGTTTCTTATTCATTTTTCCAAAAGGATTTCTCAAAGCAAATTTACACAATAGTTGTGTTCAAGTCCAAAAATTGTCCCATTTGTCACCTGCAAAATGTCTGCTCACAAGCAGGTCTGGGTTTGTCATTAAACACCACCAGTGTGATCTTAAACCTCCAACTGAAAAGCACCAGACTGTACACAGTTTGAATCAAGTCCATCAGCAAATTATTTTGGCCATATCACTATTAACTCCTTACATGCTGCTGGCAGATATTCCTGCCCAGGACATAAACTTCCTTCCAACTGAAACGAGTATAATTTGGGAACATTTAACCCTTTACCCAATGCAGACGATATCAAAATTAATTATTTTAAATATAATTTTTTAAAATTTAAAAAAAAAATTCAACAAAACCATATCATGTGACCCCTCGTTGGAACGATCTCGACGAGCTCGTTCCAACGAGGGGTCACAGGATATGGTTTTGTTGAAATATTTTGAAAAATTTAATTTTTTCAACTGCTCAATTTGCATATTACGCAGCCGGATGCGGGCGATTCATTAGGTAAAGGGTTAACCAAATTATTCCCTGTAAACTGAAAGGACATTTTGACCAATGATATTTGGTATTGAATTTAAATGAATTTTTCATCAAATCTAGTCATGGCTGCTACACAGCAGCCATGACTAGATTTGATGAAAAATACTTTGAAAGTACTTAGCAGGTTAAAAGTTGATAAGCATTATTTACTAAATCCACTCCATCACAAAATAAAATTGTGGCCCAAAATAGTCATTTGGCCAAGGATATCCAATGATTCTGGACATGACCCTTTAATAGGAAACAAGATTTTGAGTTTGGATTTTTAGATCAATCAACCTTTGAAAATGAACTGTGAAAATTAGCTCCAATATCATTTGACACTTCCAATAAAACATGTATTTGATGTGTTTTTACCAAAGTGTTGTACGAAATCACCAAATATCAAGGTGGTCTGAATTTTTACAAGGCAACTTCTGAGTCACTTCTTATTGAAGGCAGGGCAAGATTAGCTAGACCATGGCAACTTCTTCACACAAGTAATCTGGTTGGCTGGTCTATGGTCATCACATTTAAAACAAAAGCTGATAAAATCATTTAAGGAAGGATTTATGGTCACACTCAGATCTACATGTTAATATAGTTAATCTAATTTAGCTTGGGGGTTGGGGTTGGGGGGAGGAGGGTCTGATGTTTTTTGGATTTTTTTTTTTTTTTGGGGGGGGGGGGGGGGGGGGGATTTGCATGAAATCACTCAAAGCCCTTCAAAATTCATTTTGGAGTGAAGTGAAAAAAATCACCCAGCAGACTGCCTTTGACTTGCCCCTGCCACCCTCACCCACCCCCACTCTCCAACAGGGTTAAAAAAAAAATTTTTGCATAAAATCATTCAAAATCCCCAAATCTTCTTCTCAAGCAAAAGATAACAAATTGTCCAGTAGTCAGGTGGGTCCCCATTTGAACGAATGTTCGTTTATCTTATGTACTCACCTTCACATCTAACTAAAGTTTATCACAATCAGCTTACAAATAGTAAATTCTCTATTGGGTTCTGTGTTAAAGTCCAAATTCCTTTGGTGCCCACCAAAATCAGTCATGCACTTTGAACAAACACTTTAATCTTGGAGTCATAGTATTGCTATATACCAAATATCAAAAGATTCTGCCTTGTGGATCAAAAGAAGAACTTTGAAAAATATTCCTCATAAAGCACTAACTTAAATTCAGGCTCCCTGAGGGAGGCGAAAAATGAGCCCAGGGACTTAATTTGAACAAACTTGAATCTCACCACACTAAGGATGTCAATACTTACTAGGTAACAAAAGAGTCTGATGCATGAATGTGAAGAAGAACATTTTTGAACCCTTTCAACACTGGTGGTATCTTCCATGTCAGTTAACACTTTATCCAACGAATCACCCGTATCCGCCAGCGTAATATGCAAATTCAGCAGTTGAAAAAATATTATTTTTCAAAAGATTTCAACAAAACCATACCATGTGACCCCTCGTTGGAACGAGCTTGTCGAGCTCGTTCCAATGAGGGGTCACATGATATGGTTTTGTTGAAATTTTTTGAAAAATTAAAAAAAATGATACTTAAAATAATAAATTTTGATATCGTCTGCGTTGGGTAAAGGGTTAAATGAAATTATGACGTATCATGTTCCTGGACTGGAAAAGCGGCCTCTCGTGTTGAAAGAGTTGAAAGAATAGTCCTTATATTGCACTGAGTTAGAATCTGGGACCCCACAATGAGCCTAAATATGACCCAAGGGATTTGATTTGAACAAACTTGAATCCGAACCTCCTAAGGTTGCTCCATCTCAAATATTAAAAGATTCTGACTGGTGGATTTGAAGAAGAATTTTTAAAAGAATTTCCCCATATTCCACTAAGTTAAACTTTAAGTTGTCACAGGGAGTCCAAATATGAACACACAGATTTCATTTGAACAAATTGCAATCTGCCAAGAAAGGATACTGCAAAAGAAATATCGAAAGATTCTGACTGGTAGATCTGAAGAAAAAGATTTTTAAAGAATATACCTCATATTGTTAAAATTCTGGCTCCCACAGGTAGCCCAAATATTACCACCGGGACTTGATCTGAGCAAATTTGAACTGAACCTCCCAAGTATGCTGCATATCAAATATCAAAAGATTCTGACTGGTAGATCTGAAGACTATTTGTAATTAATATTTCTCACATTGAACTAAGTTAAAGCTTGGGTTCCCATAGAAAGTGCAAATATGACCCCAGGGGCTTGATTTGAACAAACTTGAAGCTGAACCTCCTAAATCTGACCCTGCTAAGCATGCTGTACACCAATTATCAAAAGATTCTGACTGGTGGATTCGAAGATGAAGATTTGAAAATAAATTTCCTTATATTGCACTAGGTTAAAATCTGGGTTCCCATATGGGGCCCAAATATAAACCCAGGGACTTGTTTCAAACAAACCTGAATCTGACCCCTCTAAGGATGTTCTATTCCAAGTATCAAAAGATTCTGATTGGTAGTGCTGGAGAAGAAGATTTTTAAAGAATATTCCTCACATTACACCAAGCTGAAATTTGGGCTGCCACAGATAGCCCAAATATGACTCCAGGAACTTTATTTGAAGAAACTTGAATTTAAACCTCCTAAGAATGCTGCATATCAAATATCAAAGGATTCTGACTGGTGGATCTGAAGAAGATTTTTAAAGAATATTACTCATATTGAATAAGCTAAAGTTTGAGTTTCCAGAAGGAGACACAATATAAGCCCAAGGAGTTGATTTGAATAAACTTTAATCTTCCTCCCTCCCTCCCACTCCCCTCCAAGGATGCCCTATACCAATCATCAAAAGATTCTGACTGATGGATCTGAAGATGATTTTAAAAACTTTTCTGTCATATTTGAGTTAAAATTCAGGTACCACAGGGAGCCCAAATATGAACCCAGGGACTTGTTTCAAACAAACTGAATCTGACCCCTCTGAGGATGATGTATACCAAGTATCAAAAGATTCTGATTGGTAGTTCTGGAGAAGATTTTTCAATTTTAAAAAAAATAATTTGTGGGTGCCAACAGATTTATGCAACCTTGTGGTGCCCCCTGTGGGCGTGGCAACTTTACGTAAACAAACTGGAATTGACATATAAGGAATGTGCATGTCAAATTTGGTTCAATTCGGTCCAGTTGTTCCTGAGAAGTCGATAATGTAAAGTTCACAATGGACAGACAGAGGATGACTGACGGAAAGTGACCACTAAAGCTCCCCTTGAGCTTTGCTCAGGGGACAAAATAATCAACAAAGAAAAAGAAATATTCAATTTTCTGCTGCCATTCAATAAAAATTATTCCCATGGACAAAAAACAAGCATGCAAAAAGTTCATGGGGTCAGTTTTTTTTAAAGTCTAACAAGAGGCCAAAATTTGGTAAGTATGTGTGGATGAAATGTACAATATGCCAATATCCTTTACCCCATACTGTTCCAGCATCATACCAAGGGACATCAAAACCTGACAACCAATGCTTGAGTTATAATGCAAAACACTTCATAGGGACAGTTTTGTAAGTATAACAAGGGAAATATCTGGTATTTGTGCATGGACGAAACCCACAATATTATGTGGATATCCTTTCGTACATGCAAGTCTCTCACCATACCGAAGGACATCAAAATCTGACCATGATGCTAGAGTTATAGTGCAAAACATTTGTATGGAGTGGACGGATGGAGACTGTGACTATATACTCACTGAAACCTCCAGAGGAGTAAGGGGCATAATAAATGTAAAATGGCTGACAAATTTTACATGTTCATGTGACATACATTACAGAAGACAAAATTCCTATTTTTGCCACATGTGTTGTGTAATTGTAAATGCAAAATAACTTTCTAATTCAGCAAATGTTAAAAAATACTGCACACTACAGGGGGGGGGGGGGGGGGGGGATCGCAAAAAAATGCCAGGATAAAGGTCCTTTTACGAGCCCCAAAGTGCAGTTGTTGCCGGTGTCATGCAATTTTTGGCCAAATATCATTTTACAGACAAGTAATTACAACCAAAGTGAATTCAGGTGCTTAGATTCATAACTTAGAACAGAATACAGCATTAATAATGTGTTGGGGGTTCCATGTTAGAATGTTTCCCCCATGTTTTACACTTCATTAGGGGGTGGGTCCTGTTCTGGGTCTGGCAAAAATTTGCAAAACAAAAAAGTGATTCCCAGCTATTTGGTCATGATTTTCACACCTTTATATTTCTACTAAAGCAGTCTGCCTCTTATTAGTGCTTTGTAGCTCCTATTATTTGATTCTTCTGTAAACCTCGGGGTGCCTCATGCCATTGGTCTAGTGTGCTTCCAAGTATGGAATAATTGGAAAGATTGATGGAATAAAAATCTTGATTGTGGAAAATGTGTATAATTTCAAGGTAAATATGATTCTAGTGACACTAACATAAAAAAATAAATAAGAGGCAATTCATCTCAGACAAGCCACCCTGGCATGGGTCAAAGAACTTCAGCGTTAGGTCTCTCTCAGACCAGCTGTATAAACTAAACATTTAACCGAAAAGTAATGAAATGAAAAACAACTATTTCTTGTGGACAGTTGAAGATATCCAGGTGGGAACAATATATTTTGGGCAGGGCTTCTTGGTGGTGGGATTCGAGTGGTGTCTGAACAGCATAGATATGTACATCGGGGTAAGGGTTGTGTTGCTTGGAACATGAATGGGTGTATATCTGCAATTCAGTTGGTGGAGGTGGGTTCCAGTGGTTACCCGGGGGTCTGATGCTGCATTTCCGTTGTGGCTTTATATGCACAATGGATGCCTTGGATGCCCAAGAACAGGGCTGGGATATCGAACGAGTTGGTTTGTGGTACCTTTCATGTTTGGGAAAAATATTTATTTATTTTTTTTTTGATTTAGGTAATTTGAATACTTCATTAAACAGATTTTATAAATTGGGGGTGGGTCCCCAATTGTCTTTGAGGAAAAACTGTGCGGGAGTGGTGGGTGTCCAAGACATGACTGGCAAAAATTTGCATTCCGGGGGTGGTGGGTCCCAAAAATTGAAAATGTAAAAATTTCCACCTTGTATGTGTAATTTTTTGCCTGACACACCCCCACCTCACCCCCCCCCCCCCCCAACCTTCTGCATACTAGTCAATTTTAAACCACACCAATCTCAACACTTAGTCATTGTAATTTAAAACATTTGTCCAGTTGAATGTTTCAGATCACAGCCTCCTTGTATAGTCCTTACCCTCAAGAAGGAACTGCACCAGGACATCTATTCTGAAGGTATAGTTAAAACTAGAAGTCCTGTCATGAACTGTGTGCTTATCTAGGCTTAATTGCACAAGGGGGCACGGTGGCGTCGCGGTAACCGGTTCTCATCAGATCACCGAAGTTAAGCAACGTCAAGCGCGATTAGTAGTTGGATGGGTAACCATTTCAGTGACTGATTCGTGCTCCCGCGTTGTGTCCATGGGCAAGGCACTTAACTCTGATTGCCTACATGGGGACACGATGATGCTGTGTACTAAGGCGTACTGCACGTCGATGGTACGCATGTCTTCAACCAATCTAACCCTGCCTGTGTTGCGGTGCAGAGTTCAGAGTTACGATGTTGGAGAGATGACAGCTGCTCGTTGCTCGGTGGTTTTCTCCGGGTACTCCGGCTTCCTCCACCCGTAAAACTGTCACCGACATGATATGACCCTGGCTGTTAATGTGTCGTTAAACCCGAATAAAAAAAAAAAAAAAAATTGCACTTAGGAACTGCACGCAATTGCCATATCGAATGACATCCAAAACACGGCAGGTTCTCCTGGTTACTCATAGCAAACACATGCAATGTTTCTGCCAATTGGCTGAAACATTGTTTGTGCACAGACCATATGTACAGAATTTGATAGCCTTACTAAGGTCATAATGCGTAGATTAACGTGCAGATCGACAGGCTATTTGTGCACTTTTCATGACAAGACTTCTAGTTTTAACTGTACTGATTATAAATTAGTAGCTTTACTACAGGGTTCATTAGGGAGCATAGAAGCTCAGTGGTTAAGGCATTGGACTTCAAACTGAAAGGTCCACAGTTTGATCCCTGCCTTGGGCAAGGCACTTAATCCTGATTGCCCTATTGTGGGGGGTATGGTGACACTGTGTACTAAGGCATACTGCATGTCAATGGTACACTTGTCTTCAACCAATGCTAACCCTGCTTGTGTGGAGTATTTTCAAGTGCCCATATTTCCCAAACCACACAGAACAAAGATCTGTTTTTGGTATGAAGCATCCTTGGAACCAGTAGAACGGAATGGTAAAAAAATTGCCATTGGTTCTATCACAGTGTACTGTAGATGGAGTCGAAAAAATGTCGAGTCAGCATATATGCAAAAATTTAAAAAATCTTCTCCAGAACCAATGATCAAAATCTTTTGACATTTTCTCGACAGTAAAATCAGACAATGAAGGTATGTACACATTTTATTTCAAGTGTTATGAATATTTCATGAAACAATTTTGTTCTCATTTTGTTTGGGAGTTTGAATGGTTATTATTGTTACTGACGAAAATGTTTGAGGCAATGGGTAAAAGGGAAATTGGCAAAGTGTACATAGAGGATATTCACGAAAATTTGATGAATACCGAAAATATCTTGTGAGTGGCTACAAAGAAATATGAGGATCTTCACGAGCGACGCAGTCGCGAGTGAAGATCCTCATATTTCTTGTAGCCACGAACGAGATATTTTCGGTATTCATCAAATTTTCGTGAATTTTCTTTTTATTTAATGCTCTATGACTACAAACTCTCCAATTTGTGGCCTTTATTTGCCATTAAGGCGCAAAATTTATGTGCCGAACCGGCGTCCATACAAAAATTACAACAACCAAACTCCAACCATTGGAATGTGTGAATATCCGCACAAAAAGTAGTCCCGTCTTATTTCTCCCCTAACTTTACGATTTACCAAGGCTGGCGAATTGAAATAATCACAATGTGTTTCGAAGAAATAGAACAATAACAAAAAACACCACTTTCTTATTTTCAATAACAAGACACGTCATTTTATTTTTTTTGAACTCAATGCACTGAAGACGTGTGAAGTTGAACTGAAGAAATTTGAAAGTGATTTCGGCTTTTCGCTGGAAGGTGAATGAGAAAGTCAAACTTTGAAACCGCTGATTTAATGAATTGATTTAGTCACTGTCACTATCAATTATTCGAATTCGTTTGTATTTGGGACTCTGGAATTCATTACTGATGTGCTGACTCGTTTAAAGTACATGTGATTCGTCATCCGAACCTACGATGAAATATCGATTTCTAAATATCATTTTGATATTTCGTTTTGCCGACCGACAGGGGAATATGACTTAATTTTTCAGCGTGAATTGATGCCTGAGCATTAAATAAAATAGAATGTCGTACACCCCATTGTAGTTAAATGCAGGCTTGGCAATTTCAGGAGAACGATTTTTAGCTCTCCTTACTGCCCTCCTGAAAGAATTAAGGAGAGCGAAAAATTGCCCTCCTAAATATTTTGGTCTGGGATGATTGAGATTACATGTATTATGCTCACATTAAATTTTTGTTGTAAAGCAAAAATGTAATTTAACTTCGAAGTCACATAACATCACGTAATTTCATTTTGAAAGTGGTTTAGTGGTAAAAGGTAATGGCTGCAACCATACCCAAACACAGTTGCAATCATTTGAAGCAAATGGGTCACAGCAATATTTTTTTCTTCTGTCAGTTTCAAGTTCAACAAATGACATTACAGTTTGAGGGGTAATTATTCAAGGAATATTGACACTATAATATACTACCATTACTACTATCCTGTCACTTGAAGCACTTGCATCAGGATGTGACTGTAGATTCAAGCAGACCTGTTGTCCAAGAAAGTCATACGCCTACCACTACCACCTTCAACCCCCCTTGGGGGGGTTGAAGGTGGTAGTGGTAGGCGTATGACTTTCTTGTACAACAGGTCTGGGTATACACACAGGTCTTGTCAAGTGTGTGTTCGGTTGTTGAGTGAAACATCTAGATGTCTAAGAGATTTTGCTTTACCTTAGTAAAGTTAATAAAATCACTGATGTAGTCTGTTGGTTTCAGTTTCAATGAGTTCGTTCAACTGGATACTTAAAATGCTGTGTAAAGCTAATTGCTCCCCTAAGCTGATTGAGGAGAGCTATTTTTTGCCCTCCTGCATTTTTCAGAATGCCAGGCCTGTAAATGTAGCACACTGGATGCATTGGTTATGGACCAATGAGGAAGCTTGTATAATTTTAAAAGGATAATAATATAAGATACATATACTTTGAACATCACATTCTTATGAATTTTGAAAACTAAAAGTTAAGGGGTAAGGTATGGGTGACTTAGATTGTACCACAAAGTGTGACATGTCACATTGCAATACAATTCCCAGAATATGTGTGAGATCAGTCAGAGAATCCATTAACCGGTAGAGTGCTAAATTATTGAAGTGTTCACATAAAATGGTGTTAACCCTTTACCCAATGCAGACGATATCAAAATTTATTATTTTAAATAACATTTTTTAAATTTTTTCAAAAAATTTCAACAAAACCATATCATCTGACCCCTCTTTGGAACGAGCTCGACGAGCTCATTCCAAAGAGGGGTCACATGATATGGTTTTGTTGAAATTTTTCGAAAAATAATATTTTTTCATTTGCTGAATTTGTATATTACGCGGGCGGATGCAGGCGATTCATTGGGTAAAGGGTTAAAAGTATAGTCTGTACTACAGTTCTGGGTATTTCAGTTGTGGTCTTCCCAGAATGCCGACATCTATTGTTCTCATACAGTCGACCAGTAAGGTGTAATAAGGTGTGATAATCTAATTAATCACCTTTTTACCTGCTTCATATTTGTGGGCAATTCAGCCGGAATAGTGTAATTAACTCTCTGCACACTGATGTCAAAATACCAAAGTTTCAGCACTAAGCTTTTCCCACAATGCAACTGAGAATTTAATAAATTGTATCTTGTTTGACAGAGCTCATTGAGCTCTGTCAAACAAGATATAATTTGTTAATTTTTTCATGCTGCGTGGGTAATATAGGGTCAATGTAAAAAAAAATTTGAAATACTGCCAGAGTGCTAGGAATTAACAGAAACTCAGTTCACATTTCGATTAATTTTAATGGCGATTTTCAAGGATATTCTTTACACATATTAGATAATAAATAATATATAAATATAATTTGGAAAAAAAATTGATTTTTTTCACTTAATTATGCAAAAAATAAATTTTTCTTCCAAATCATATGTTATGACTCAAAATTAAATTTTGTATCATAACACATGATTAGGAAGAAAAATTAAGCAACCCTTCAATTCACAACTGAATTCATTCCGAACAACTAACTAAAAAAAAATCGCGACATCAACACCGTAGCTGCGACAGGTGGTGCAATCTCACAAACTTCTAAGTTCATCAAGGGCCATAACTCCAAGAAAAATATTTGGAACAACACATGCATTGAACAGTGGCTAGACATCAATACGATACACTTACATGCCAAATATAAAGTCATTCCATCAAGTATTTCAAAAGTTATTGAGTTTTGAAACTCATTGGTCACAGACAGACCGACATGAAACTCGTTGGTCACAGACAGACCGACAGACCAACCAACAGACCGACATTGCACATTGAACAGTGGCTAGACATCAATAAGATACACTTACATAACAAATATAAAGTCATTCCATTAAGTATTTCGAAAGTTATTGAGTTTTGAAACTCGTTGGTAACAGACAAACCGACCGACATACCGACCGACATACCGACCGACAGACCAACATTGCCACTTATAGAGCTGCTAGTCACAGCTAAAAACTATCCCCAGAGTCTGTTTTGGTAAAAAGTTCAGACAAGTCGATTCCTTCGCGTGTTTTTGGCAGTCGAGGAATATTTTTGGTTCGAGCTCGATATAATTTTGAATGACAGTTATATAGTGTTGGTACTGACTGTAAGATATCTTCTACATTGGTGCTTAGATTGAAGAGTGCCTCTCTATAAACATGTGGAATTGGTGTTCATGAATGCACCACACGATTTTCAGTTCTGACACAATTTTATCCACACAAATAGCAGTACACTTAATTGGATATCTCTTAATTGTATATCCCTGTTAATTGAAATTAATTTATCAACATAAAACCATTTACCATACCTCCGGTACAAATTTTACCTGTTAACTGAATATAGGTTATCTATTAAACTCCTGTTAATTAAATAAAAATCTTGTATAATGTCAAGAAATTACCGGCACTCCCCAGTTTTTGTTTATTTATAGACCTAATTAGTTTAAACAATATTTATTGGATAATTGATAAATGCATACAACAATTGTCGAGTAACAAAAAAATTGTGACATCGACGCCGTAGCTGCGACGGGTGGTGCAATCTCACAAAATTCTAAGTTCATCAAGGGCCATAACTCCAAGAAAAATATTTGGAACAACACATGCATTGAACAGCGGCTAGACATCAATAAGATACACTTACATGCCATATATAAAGTCATTCCATCAAGTATTTCAAAAGTTATTGAATTTTGAAACTTGTTGGTCACAGACAGACAGACTGACCGACAGACCGACCGACCGACATACAGACCGACATTGCCACTTATAGAGCTGCTAGTCGCATCTAAAAATATGAACAACAATGATACAGTATTATAATGAAACAACTAAAGACAGGGAAATTTGTTACTGTTTATAGGAGGGATTCGACAGAAAGCTTTAAGCTTATATGTAAGTCATCTCCCGAGCCGTTTATAAGATTACTCTTTTAGGTGGTACAATACAGCGGAGAAGCTTGCATGTCGTCGCTTGGAGGCCGAGACCCTTCCCATCTTATATAAGTTGAACTTAATTGCTGCGATCATAGATCAAGTGACCGTTAAGTTAAGCGATACATCAGAAAGGTTGACAACAACAACACACGCACAACCCACCACACAATATATCTCTATCACACAAAGACCTATTTGGCCACAGTACATCCAGTATAGGCATTTAATCTATTATATCTTGTTTGACAGAGCTCATGGAGCTCTGTCAAACAAGATATAATATAATAAATGCTAAGTTTATCTCTAGAATACAAGAGAGTGACACAGTCCCTGATAATTGAATATTCCTGTTAATTGAATAAATTTCATTGGCAAAGTGACTATTCAATTAACAGGGTTCCACTGTACTATCGGAAGAATGGTTGTGGTTGTCCCTGTACTCCTAATTCTCAATAGTTTTCAAAGGAATAAAAGAAAGACAATAAAAACAAATAAATGACCTGAGTGACTTGAAATAATGTCATTTTACTGAGCCAACAAACAGAACACTCATCATTCAATCACAACTAACACTGTTTCTTGTAGAAACACAAATTCAAACTGTTGTGCTAGTGTGAGCAGTTATATGAAACAAACTATACCTAATTAACAATGACCTGTGCCAGCATAGCAAGAACAAATTTCATTTTTATGATTATAGCATGTCGGCATTCCGAGAAAAAACCTTTCAGTTGACCTTTTGTAATTTATATTGACTAAAACTGCTTTGAAAATGTTTTAGTGATCATTATTGTCTGTGATTATTTCGAAATAAATTAAATTATGTACACCTTAGACATTAATAAGTGTGCCTACGGCAATATTAATTTTTACATACATTTTCTACACTTATATACATGAAATACTAATTAATATATGTATCAGTTTACACATATTGCCCCTTGGGCGTAACAAGGTGCCATCTGCAATGCTAAGGCATTGCAGATGGCACCTTGTTACACTCAAGATACAATACACATTGTCAAATTAAATAGAATCAACTTTCCCCCATAACACACTTGGGAATTTTACTAATTTATGCCATTCTTTGACTGATGGGTAAAGGTTGAATTGGGACCTGGTCATTTCCCCATGGTCCAATTCCCCACGGCAAAAAGTGACCATTTCCCCACGGCGCATTTTGCAAAGGGGACCAGTTCCCCATGGCACGTTTTGCAAGTATGACCAGTTCCCCACAGCTCTTTTTGCAAAGGTGATCAGTTCCCCACGGCTCTTTTTGCAAAGGTGACCAGTTCCCCACGGCCCGGTTTCTCTCATTGGCGAACAGTACATAAGTGAGCAATATTACCAAGCATCAAAGATTGTTTTCAAAAGTGATTGTTTTCAAAAGTGAACATTGTTTGGAGTGATAACATATAATGATACCTTACAGATTATTGATTAGGCTGATCGCTTATGTTGATTACCAAGCATCAAAGATTGTTTTCAAAAGTGATTGTGTTAAACATCTCAATTAATGAGTACATCAATAACTTCTGCAATGATGGAAGTCATAAAAAATAGTAGTGGTGGTGAAAAGCTATGTGTAGATGGTTACTCATATCTCCAGCTTAAGCCATTACCAACCTGGAATATATTAATTAACACTTCCCATATATTATGGCCACTCATTGGAATGAGCTCCAGGAGCCCATTCCAATGAGTGGCCATAATATATGAGAAGTGTTAATAAATAATTAATATATCCCTGGTTGGTAAAGGTAAATGTTTTCGAGTTATTGGCTCGGACACGGACGGACACACGCACACTTCAATCACTTTATGCCACCCGACTTAAGTCGGGGGGGGGGGGGGGGGGAATAAAAATTGGCACAATTTATTTATTTATTAAGGTTTAATGACACTTTAACAGCCAAGGTCATATCGTGTCAGTGACAGTTTTATGGGTAGAGGAAGCCAGAGTAACCGGAGAGAACCACCGAGCAACAACGAGCAGCTGCCCGCTCCCCAGCATCGCAACTCCGTACAGAAGCACAGGCAGGGGTAGACTGGTTGAAGACATGCGCACCATCGACGTGCAGTATGCCTTAGTACACGGCGTCACTGTGCCCCCATGTGGACAATCAGGGTTAAGTGCCTTACCCAAGGACACAACACGGGAGTCCGAATCGATCACTCAGACGGTCACCCATCCAAGGATTAACAGGGCTTGACATTGCTTAACTTCGGTGATCTGACAAGAACCGGTTACAGCAACACCACCGCGCCCCAAATGGCACAATTAAGTCCCTGGTTAGTAATTGTCCAAGCCACGTTATTTGGCTGAATTCTTTACCCTTCCACAAATGGGATTTTCCAGTGCTTTATAAAAACCTTTACGTATTTAAAGTAGCAAAATTCCCAGACATTTCATTGGGAGTTTTTTTTGACTATTTGAGAAAATGGCATTTTCAGTAATGAAACAAAATCATAGAAAACAATAACAAAAATTATTTTATTTCTTTGCTTGTTATTCACACTTACATTGTATCATTTTGATAAATATTTTACATTCTTTGATATAAACAATCTTTCATACACACTCCATTAACCCTTTCCCAAATATAACGACAAAAAACATCCAGGGCTATTCACAAAACTTATCATTCAATTTTCATTAATTTTTTAATTTTTTGTCTCAAAAACATAACATATTAGAATGATCTCATCAAACTCATTCCAATGAGGTGGTCATAAGTTGTTTTCATGAATTTTGTTTGCAAGTGTCATCTTCTTTTTGCTTTAGGTAAAAGGTTAACCCTTACCTAGCATTATGGCAAAAACCAGCCGGAGCTGTTCGCAAAAATAACAAGTCAAATTTCATTATGTTGTTCACCTCTTGCCTACAACACAGCTTCTGTACCCTCATTGGAACACGGGTGATGGGTTCATAAGCTATGTTTTTGGGGTAAAAAATGAAAACTTTTAGTTATGGCCCCACAAAGAAGATCTTCTGTTTCTCAGGCCATTTTTTGTAAAACTGTATGTGAATGGTCTTTTTTTTATTTTAATTTTTATTTTTGTAATTATTTCTCAAAAGTTCATGTTCTTGGTTTGTTTTATGTTTTAGGCCTCATAATTTACAGAGCAGCATGGGTTGTGAGATATTCCATCCCTTGAGTGCAAGAAGGCTATACACTGATAAAGCATTGCAAAGACGGGACAAATTTATCAATTTTATTAACTTGAATATAATATCAGCTAATAAGGCCACACAAAGTAGATCTTCTGTTTCTCAGGCCATTATTTGTGAAATTGCATGCAGGCGAGCAGTTTTGTGTTTTATTTCAGTAATTACTTTTTTGCCATCAAAAGTTCATGTTCTTGGTTCAAGTTTTAGGCCTCATAATCTACAGAATAGCATGGGTGGTGGTGTATTTCATCCCTTGAGAGCAAGAAGGCTTTGCAATGCTAAAGCATTGCAAAGCCTTCTTGCACTCAAGGGACAAATTCATCAATTTTTTTAACTTGGGTAAAATATCGGACATAAACCATTTAATTTTTATTTTTTTAAGTTTAAATTGGTTATAAATAGAGAGCATACGGCAGCCAAAAGGACCATGCAGGAGGGCCTGAGAAACAGATTTTTTATTTTTTTAGGCCAAAACCATTTAATTTTTATTCTTTTCAAGTTTGCATTGGTTATAAAAAGAGAGCATATGGCAGCCCAAAGGAGCATGAAGGGGGAGGAGGAAACTGAGAAACAGATTTTTAACTTTGTTGGTCTTTTCAAGAAAGTGTCATCTTCTATTTATGTTGAGTAAAGGGTCAAAAGTAAAAAACATGCAACAAATTAAACCCCTTTCCCTATCTATTCAACTTCAGTATGTGGGGAATGGGTTATTTCAGTATTTTTTTTTCATTCTTTGCCTCAAAATCATAACTTACGACCCCTCTTTGACAAAGTTCATTGGGGTCATAAGCTATGTGTTGTGGCAATAAATGAAAATTATTAGTTAGGCCCCATAAAGTAGATCTTCTGTTTCTTAGGCCATTTTTGTAAAATTGCATGTGGGTGGGCATTTTTTTTACTTCATTTTATATTTTTCGTAATTATTTCTTTTCCATTGAAAGTTCATATTCTTGGTTTGTTTTATTTTTAGGCTTGATAATCTACAGAATAGCATGGACGGTGGTGCATTTTATCCCTTGAGTGCAAGAAGGCTTTCAATTTTATTAACTTAGTTAAAATTTCAGACATAAACCTTTTAATTTTTATTTTTTTAAGTTTGCATTGGTTATAAGAGAGCATGCAGAAGCCAAAATGACCATGTGGTAGGGTCTGAGAAACAGATTTTTAACTTCTTTTAGGCCTTATTCAGGAAATTTTAGACAAATTCATTTATTCAGCTTTAGTAGGGCTGCATGGTATATCGATAAACCGATATATACCGGTATTCAAACCAATATCGATTGAATACCGGTGTAATTACGAAAGTATCGGTTTATCATCATTATTTATTTACCCTCAATTTAATTTTCAAGATGTCTTGAGTTTTTTAACTTTAGCTCCAAATGAATAATATTATCCCTTTATCCAAGGAATCGTCTGTTTGAGCCCTCGTAGTATACAAATTCAAAAAATAATTTTCGAAAGTTTCAGCAAAACTATATCATGTGACCCATCATTGGAACGAGCTCGTTCCAGCGAGGGGGCACATGATATAGTTTTGTTGAAATCTATGGTTAAAATCTTATAAACTAATTGAAAATAATAAATTTTGATATCGTCTGCGTTGGGTAAAGGTTTTTTGAACTGCATCATCAAGGCAGGCTAATTCGCTCCGACTGTGACACCTCGAGTCTCGATTGTGGTACTTGTGTTCATATATCTGAACACTTTTCGATATACCGGTATACTGCGGTATTTTTTTGAATACCGATACCGGTATTCAGTTTTGAATATTGTGCAGCCCTAAGCTTTAGTACAATTTACTTGAAGAAAATAAGAACAACAAGAGGCCCCATGGTGCCTGAAGCGCTCACCTTGAACAGAACATGATAGAAACAAAGTGCAAGAATGAGTCTACATTGAGCAATCCATCTTCATAGGATACATTGTCAATCCTTAAGCCCCTCAGGAGTGACAAAAATAGTCCAAGCATCATGCCTTTTCTTATAGCTGATCATAATGTAAAATGTGGAGCTCCCCTATGAATCCCCTTGATACAACCTATGTGGATTAATCTTAGTTACACACCTCTAGAGGGTATTGAATACAAAATTTCTAATTCTTCAGCTACATGGCCAATTCTGGCTCCCATAGGGAGCCCAAATATTAACCCAGGTCTCGATTTGAGCAAAGTTGAATCCGACCTCCCTAGAGATGTTGTATATATGAAAGCATTCTGACTGTTGGATTGGAAGAAAAAATTTTTAAAGAAATTTCTTCACATTGTATTGAGTTAAAATTTGGGCTACCATAGCAAGCCCAAATATTAACCTATGGACCCGATTTGAACAAACTTGAATCTGACCCCGCTAGAGATGTATACCAAATATGAAAGCATTCTGACTAGTGGATCTGAAGAAAAAGATTTTTAAAGAAATTTCCTCATACTGCACAAAGTTAAAATTTGGGCTACCATAGGGAGCCCAAATATTAACCCAGAGAACCAATTTGAACAAACTTGAATCTGACTCCCCTAGAGATGTTGCAAACCAAATATGAAAGGATTCTGACAAGTGAATCTGAAGAAGAAGATTTTTTAAGAAATTCCCTCATATCGTACTAAGTTAAATTTCAGGTTCTTGTATGGAGCCCAAATATCAACCCAGGCACTTGAATGGAACAAATTTGAATCTGACCTCCCTAGAGATGCTGGATATCAAATATGAAAGCATTCTGACTGGTGGATCTGAAGAAGAAGATTTTTAAAGAAATTTCCCCATATTGCACTATGTTAAAATTTGGGCTTCCATAGCGAGCCCAAATATATGCCTAGGGACCCGATTTGAACAAACTTGAATCGGACCCCCCTAGAAATGTTGTAGACCAAATATGAAAGAATTTTGATGGGTGGATCTGAAGAAGATGATTTTTAAAAATTATCCCCCAGATTGAACTAAGTTAAAATTCCTTCCGTAGGAAGCCCAAATATTAACCTAGGGACTTGGTTTGAACAATCTTGAATCTGCCCCTCATAACAATGATGTACACCAAACATTAAAAGATTCTGACTGGTGGTTCTGAAGAAGAAGATTTTTAAAGAATATTCCCCATATTGCCCTAAGTTAAAAATTTTGGCTCCTGTATGGAGCCCAAATATGAACCAATGGGATTTATTTTAACAAACTTGTATCTGACCTCCCCCACCCCCCTCTCCCCCTATGGATGCTGTATACCGAATATCTTAAAAGATTCTGACCATTGGTTCTGGAGAAAAGATTTTTCTCACCTTTTGCAAATATGCTGACTCAGCTTTTTTTCGATGCCCTCTACAGAACACCCAAACATAACCGTTGGCAATTTTGTTTTATCATTCAATTCTACTGGTCCTAAGGATGCTTCATACCATTCTCTGCTCCATGTGGTTTGGGAAATATGGGCGTTTGAAAATATTTCTATTTTTAGCTTCTGGGGTTCCCATGGGGATGCAGGGACTTTTTTGTGCATGAGTCAAGTGCTTATCACCCAATAATACCACATACCAAATTTGGTTCAAATTGGACCATTGGTTCCGAAAATAGAAATTTTGGGCGAGGCCAAAAATCTTATCCCCTGCCATTACAAAGCCAAATATTGCTTCCCGAACATCATTTGAACAAACTTGAATCTACACCTCAAAAGGAAGCTTCATAACAAATATCAACTCATTGTAACCCCACTGGTTCATAAGAAAAAGATTTTAAAAATATTTTGGAGCATTTTCCCTCACCCCCTCCCTATGGGGCTGGGCATGTTGAGTTGAAGAAAAATGCAATGCCCCTTTGGGACCATCACTCACACAAACTTTCAATTGAATTGGCCCAGTGGTGAGAAAACCAAAACATGGTGTTGACTGTCGATGGACGGATGGATGACGGATGGGATTAGCTCAGCTTGACTTTGTCAAGTGAGATATAATGGATTGTTTGAATTGTAAAAGTAACATATATACAGTATCTGCACATCTGATTATTATCAGGGGTGGTGGAAACCGGGAGTGAGGGGGGGGGGGGGGGGGCTTCAGCCCCTCCACTTTTTTGCCAGGCCATGTTTTATTGTATGCATATATTTTAACACAACCAATGACTGGTGAAACAAGGGGCGGATCCAGAGCCTCCCCATATTTTCGTCAGCTATGTTTCTCTCATACTGGTTCAGTTACGATGGCTTTCTGATCATTTTTTGTAATAAGTGGCAGTAAATGCTAAAATGTATACAGTCTGTTAAAAAATCAGTTAACTGAAGTAGATCGTAATCTTACAGACATACCAGTACCAAATCCACCCTAGACAAGATAATTCACAGACAGTATAATTACTGTTAACATCGGGTAAAGCATACAGGTGAGGTCTATTTATCAGCTTTGATCATTACGACCAAAGCTGATAATAAGACCTCACCTGTATGCTTTACCAATGTTTTTTAACGACTCTCAGAGTGTGAAATCTTTAAATTACCTCTCTTGAAAAATCTCAAAATATCTGCTCAGATGCATGGAAATGGGAGTTTTGGGACCCTGGAATTTAAAATTTTCGTACGACGGGCCGAACCATGGTCGGCCTGTCATACCGACGACCATCCATCGCCCGATCCAGCCCCCCACTTTGAAAATCGTTCTGCCACCCCTGATTATTACAGGGTTATGATTAAGACCTGATGAAAAGAACAGACATTATGTTTGCATAGAGAGAAAACGCTAAAAAAATCAAGTTTTATAAAGCCTTAAAAAGTTAAATATTTGTTTCTTACTCTTTCCCACAACATCTGCAACACTTCTTGAGAAGGTGCCATGGACACAATGCGGCCATGGGCCAAGCCTGAAAATAAGCAGACTGCCATCTTCAGAATGAGGACCCCAGAGGGTGAATTTAGTGATGCTACCCTGCACAGCAGGGTAGCATCACTAAATTCACCCTCTATGAACCTCAATCTGAATCAAGGTCTCAAGCCTAAACAGAAAGAGATACCCAGAGGATAAATTGGAACACTGTATGGGACAGCATCAGCAAATTCACCCTCTGGGGACCTCATTCTGCAAATGACAGATTGCTTATTTTCAGGCATGCCATGGACAAGTCTCCACATCTATTCATTTCACTTTTATCTTGACCTGTGTATGCAGATCCTTGGGAACTGCATGAATGTAATATGTCCCAAGTGATAATCCACTCTGGACATACAGTGGAAGTGAAAATCCACTCTGGACATACAGTGGAAGCCTATTAATGATTAGCCTTTTCATCGGGGAAAATTTTATTCAGTTAACCCTTTGCCCAACATAACAGCCAATACCGGCCGGAACTATTCACAAAAATTACCATTCAGTTTACATTTTTTTTTTTTCACTTTTTGTCTCAAAAACCTAGCTCAACAAGCTTATTCAATGAGGGGTCATAAGCTATGTTTTTAATGCAAAAACCAAAAATATTTAGTTATTCAAGAATTTTGTTTGCAAGTGTTGTCTGCTTTTCATATTAAGTAAAGGGCAAAGAGGAGTATCTAATTAACAGGGATATGGTCATTTTCTTATAATCTAATGACTACCAGATGGATCCATGCAATCCATGGTTTTTCGATAGATGGCATTTCGAATTTCTTCCCTTATACCATAGAATGCTCCAAATCATGAAGAGTCTGTTGAAAATTTTTGTTATCTGTCAGAAAAGTTAAAAAATTTATAGTAATTTATATATTTTTTATACTTACCAATGACCCAGACATAGCTGGTGCTAACTCTTAAAATATAGGGCCAAACACAAATTTTGCCCCCCAATCCCCAAAATTTGCATCTAAAACTAAAGAAAACATGTCCTGAAAGGCCCTCCACACCTCGCCCCCACTGCGCATGCGCAGTGTCCAGGACGTTCCGAAATTGGCGCCATTTATCATTCTAATAACCAGTGCCTGGTAAGCGCTATGTACTCAGCGGGGAGGCAAGAGTTCCCAACTCCTGGGAGGGCCATCCCCGTCTGGGTCATTGGTAAGTATAAAAAATATATAAATTACTATAAATTTTTTAACATTTTTATACTGTACCAATGACCCAGACATAGCTGAATAGTAAAAAGGCTGGAGGGCCAAGGACATAGAGCAAAATGGAATACGCTCAATAAAATAAAATAGAGTCATCCCCTGTAGGGAAAAGAAGTAATAGGCCTTACATGTATCTTTCTTATTTATGATAAATTAGAAAGATACAACACCTTCCAAAAATTGAGCTTCATACATCCATGTACTCTATTAATATCCAATAATCCTTATACTAATAATTTTTAAAGTAAGCCAATAATAAAATAAGTCTAGAGAATAGAGACTCTTATACTCCTAAAAGTGTGTGAAAATTGCATAATCATGTCCGTTGACATATGCAATATTCAAAAGCTATACTTTAAAAACTAAGACTTGAATGAATTTTATAAACTTAAACTTCTCACTAAACAACCATCCCAATAACAGCTCAGAATTACTAACTCCGGAGGAGGTATCCCCTTGTTTTCATAGTAAAAACAGGTGACCCAAGGGAACACCCTCCCCCCCCCTTTTTCTTGCCCTGGGTCAAATAGCCCAGAGCGAAGAGGGCAGCCGAACGGAGACACTGCCGAAACAGACAGCCTACCTAGCTATAGTAGCAACTGTTAAGTGAATGACATTCTGAGCAGTAGATAATAGACCTAACAATAGAGGCCTCCAGAAATGGACTCGATATTTCTGAGATAAAATTCATGAATGGATGGCTGAGCGCAATGAGCAGCCTTCAAAAATCTATAATAGCAACACTATTAATGTAAGCCCAAGAAGTAGAAGAACTCTTACTTCAAGAGCCGAAATCTTAAGCACAACTGCTAAGCCAATGATATACCATAAGCAGTACGCTAGTTAATAGAATCGATTAACAATAAAATGGAGCGTAACGTCCTTCTACTAGACATCAAAGACAGAAGAAGCTTACGCCCTTGTAATAAACAGATATCTGTTTATAAATACATAAACTGTACCCGGAAAGAGTAAAGGCCTATGCCCATACGAAGACGGAAGGACCTTAAAATAATAGGTTCCGGATAATAGGAGCCTAACTCTTATGCAACAATCCAACCTAAATAGTAACGGAAGTATTGATTCCGAAACTATGAAAGTGAAAATCATCCATCGATAGTGCATGAAACTCACTGACTCTACAGTAAAAGAGAAACCAACAGAATTACTGTCTAAAAGGTCAGAATTTGAAAACTACTGTTTCCAGAGGCTCAAATGATTACTTAGCTAAATAAGAACCGAAGTTAAAATCCGTATAGGAATTTAATCTAAAGATTCTAAGTCTATTTATCAAAAAGTTACTAACTGACTTAGATAAAGAGACAAAAGACTCAATTGTAAACTATCGTAGAGTGCATAGGTATGAGGTAACATAAACCTATAACCTAAATAACAACAGGCTGCAGTAGATCTTGTGAAACAAGTATACTAAAAACTAGCAATGCGTAGTATGGAGGGATCAACCATATGAACATAATGATCCCTACACCACGACGGAAGAGCCTCCACTTTAGTCGCATAGAATAGCGAAGAAGAGGATCTCCTATAGTAAGAAATCGCGTCCAAAGCTCGTCCAGTACAGTGCTTACAATGCAATACGGACCACACAACGGAATACATGAAGGTTGCGACCTAGCTGGTTGTGATAAAGATGACACGATTTACCCAGTGAAAAAAGATCCTCACATAGAGGAAGATTTCACGTTAAGATCCACAGTAGACAAGAGAGTAAATTACTCATGATCTCTGTGAAGATAGAGATGCTATCAACAGAAATGTATTGTGGTTGTTTATCTTAGCAATACCTGCTAAAACAACAGCGCCGGAGGATACGCGTATCCTATCATTGCGTCCTATAGATCAATAGAGCGTTAACAGTATTAGCTCAGAGATCTGGACAAGCCAACACATACGTCTGCAATTGATTAGCAAGCTGTGTCATAATAAAACATCATTGGGCGCTCCCATAGATAGCAAATCTGATTAAATACTTGTTTGTTGAGAGTCCATTCTGACAGCAACAAGCGACCCGTAAGAGAACGGGAGTGCGATAAAACAATCAGACGACCCCGAATATGACGGACCAAAACTGAACTTGGTGTACTATAACCAACAGACGGATTCTTTCCATTAAATTGAATAACGGAAACGAAAGAGTGCCTCCCTGGTTCCGGAGATACGCCACTACTGTCGAATTAAAGGACAGGAATTTGGGCATGCATTTCTGAATAATGTTCATGCAATGACATAAAGCAAGCCTAAAAAACATTATTCCGCGGAAGTTAAACTGATAGCTAAAAGACTGCGGAACCCAAAGACCCTGGCACTTCGAATCCGTAGGGATCAGTATATATCCCAATCTGTTTGACTGGCAACCGTCATAACAGCCACACTAGGGTCCGGCAACTGCGGCGGCACTCTCTGAGTCAACCACCGAATGTTTGCCCCAGTCTGAATCTCTTGTAACAGTAGATAGACAAGAGAATGTATAAACCAAGCAATTCATGGATTGCCGGAAAGTTGCCGTCGAAGAGAAGCTCCTCCGAGAACGAAGCGACTCTGAGAGAGTTCTTAACCTACTATCCACGCGTGGATGTAGCTAGGGCTGCATCACGTCTAAACACTCCAATCAGCCACTGAAGGGCGGAGTTATACGTGAACAAAATACTGCCCTCAAAAGAAATTACATTGAGAATAATATCCCGTAAATCTTTTCTTGAAGACGTAATGATAACGCCTCAGTAAGGCGGATTACGTATAATAAAGCGTCTAAGTTAAGTCTACTATACATAATGTCGTTCCCAATATTGAAATTGGAAAAGACATAAACGGCGAAAAAGAATATATGCAGTCTTTAATCACACCGTCTAGACGCATATGAACTCTCGGTTTGCCCTGCTCTGCCAAAATAAACTATATGTAAAAAAGATAAAATGGCAGAAATGAGCCACGCGGACAAGAAACTAAACTATCATGCTTAGTAGCAGGCTTGTATATATATATATATAATATATAGCGTCGAAAAATAAAACACATGTTGTAATGATAATATTGGACTGCGTCGGTAAGTCAGGGACAAAGTCCCTGTACCGATCGAAAAATCCGAGTCCAATGACGCTATAAGTCTCTTATCCAAGATCGCAGCAATGAAGTCCGAAAAATAATCACTGGAAGAAATGCCAGAAGATATGAAAGGCATCTTCCGATACTACTAAAGGGAAAACTCGAAATCTTTCGAATCCCTTTCGCCATCCTGTCGGACCCTATAAAGCGTTCGGTCGTCCGTAGCTTGATGCAACCGCGGACCGCACCGACCCAGCGCCGTCGGATAATTCCTGATTCGACCGAGAAACCGTCAATTGCTGGGATGCTGCGAAACAACTGTGCTAACTCGGATAGCACGTCCGTCACCGAGGCCTGAGGAGCAGCGGTCTTACGATGCATTGCCGCAGGAAGCTCCGAGATCGTTACCCCGTGCATACTTCCAATATGCGAGCGAACGGAGTGTATAGGCCTCGTGTCCCTTGGCTACCGGATGGCGCGACCTATTCGCTGTGGAATCACTGAATGCCGAAACTGATCGGATACTCGAGGTCACGTAGCCAATGTGCGGTCGTGTGCCCTGCTGTGAGGATGAGGAAGCATTAAAGACAGTCTCTCGGACTGTCAATATAACGGAGCGTCCCGAGCAACGGACATATGCTCCGAATGTAAAATATCTGAACCACAACATGCGGTCCCCTATGTTGTTGGCTTCCTCCGATCTGTCCTCAATCTGCCGTCACTGGGTGAGTACTAAAGTAATTAAAGTGCTCGCATCACCCAAATCTCCTTCCTAGACCGCAACGGACGAACCCGGCAGCCGAACCATTCGATGAATGTATGCTACACCGGGTGAGCTAGCGAATGTCATTCCGTAAGCGATAGACATATTCCATGAGCACTTATTGCCGCTAACTCTTCATTAACTATGACGACAGAGGCACACTTTTGAAAGACATCTCCATAACTCTTCGAACAAGAAACCAGAAATGCTTGGATAGCAAGCATAAAATAATAATATATGTAGCGTCGTTCAATAATTCGAAAGTTTGTGTGACATTATTGGATTATGTCGGAACTGAGGGACGATGTCCCTGAACCGAACCAAAAATTTCTAAGTCCACCGACGCTATCAGTTTCTTATCCGGCATCGCAGCATATGTTGTTCCGAAAGGGAAAGCTTGAAATCCACCGAATCCCTTTCGGTATCCCGTCGGACCGGATGAAACTTTCGGACGTCCGTACCCGCTTCCGCGGAGCGTCCCGACCCAGCATCGTCGGATAAAATATATGCGACAGATTCAGTTGATGCTGGGATGCTGCGATAAACTGTGCTATTAAGGAAAGCACATCCGTTCCCGAGGCCTGTGCCGTAGCGGACTTACGATGCATTGCCGCTGGAAGCTCCGTGTACGTTGACTCCCGCACACTTCCTATGCGAACGTCCGGAGTCTGCAGGCCTCGAGTCCCCGGCTACCGACCCAGCGCTGTCGGATAATTCTCGATCCGACACCGTTTCTGTCGGCTGCTGGGATGCTGCGATAAGCTGTGCTATGTGCACAAGAATGTCCGGCGTCGAGACCTGCGGAGGCGCAGTCTATCGGTGCTTCGCCGAGGGAAGCTCCGCATCAGATGGCTCCCGCATACTTCCTATGCGAACGTCCGGAGTCCATCGGTCTCGAATCCCTGGCTGCCGGATGGTGTGACCTGGTCGCCGAAGAATCCTTGATCGGCGAAGCTGGTAATATATCGGCGGTCACGCAGCCAAGGTGCGGTCGTGTGCGCTGATGAGAAGAGGAAGCCTTAGCAGTCTCAGCGGACTGCCTATACAACGGAGCGTCCCGAGCGACGGACGTATGCTCCGCTAACAACACATTTGTACCACAACATCTGGGGCCAGATGTTGTTGAACGAGAGAGGGGCCTCTCTCGCTTGCCGTCCGGATGGACCGGAACGAGCTATGAACCGGACTAAAAGGCTTCCTCCGTTCTCCCTCCGATCCGCCGTCACTGGGTGTGCATTAAGTTAATTTTATAGTGCTCGCATCACCCCAAAATTCCTTCTAGACCGCAACGGACGAACCCGGCTGCCGAACCATTCGGTGAATGGACGCTACACCGGGCGAGCTAGCGGACGTCAAAGGCCGTCGAACCTACTAGGGTCCTCTTAGGCAATTGGCGTATTACATGAGCACTTTTCCGCTAGCCCTTCATTAATTGTGACGACGGAGGCACACTGTTGGAAGACATCACAGATACATCACCCTAATCTTGATCGTCTGAAATAGAAATTGATAAAGTAGAGTGACCCTGCGGGGAAAGGACCGGAGTGTCCAAATCCCCAACAACATACCGTGACATACGCTTCCCATATTGTCATCGAAATCATACGATACAGAACAGGAGTTAATGCGAGTACACTGACCACATATAGAATGATAATAAGGTCAGAGGAAGACTTCCTCCTAAAACAATTGATCAATATCCTTTCAAAGTCCTGGTACTCGCACTAACCCCTGGCAATCAAATACATAATAATAATATGATCCATTAATATAGAAAAAATAATTGAAATCAAAATATTTTGAAAAAATATTTTTTCAGAACAGCCCAAGTTTCTGAAAAGTAACGTTGAGCCCCAATGGATCCCAAGCCTAAGTGTGGACAAAAATTTTAAAAATATTTTAAACAATTTATTCAACACTTACGAACAATAATAATGTATCTAGTTATGATTAAAATAACATAAAGATATTATTATTTAGAAATCCCCCCCTCACACAGAGGGCTGTTGTAAATGTAAACAATGAGTGTAAAAACACTAAAATAAGACTCCAGGCACCCAGGCCCGAAATCAGTTACCAAAAATACACCATCTGATGCAAAACAGAGACTTCCAGGGAAGAAACTGCAGAACATCAGATGGTAGATGCAGAACACAACGCCTAACCACCCGTAGGTGAAGACGTAAACATGGGGAAAGAACAGAATTCATTCTGTTATTAAGCTAAAACTCCCAAGAAATTTTAGTAATAATAATTACAGAAACTATGCCAAAAGCATGGGAGAATAGCAAGGGGGAACTTAAAGGACAGGGAGAGAGGAAAAACACTTGAAAAAACAGTGTAACTAAATAATCAGAATGACAACAAAATGGCTGCTGCCTTGAAAATAGGTAACTTAACATAATTTCATTAAAAAATTTTAAGTTACAGCCCTGATAATATTCTGTCACACATTCTTTTCCTCTCCTCCTTTTCTATCCTCCTTAGAATCACCATTTCACTAATATTTATGTGTCTGGCATCATTTAAACTGAGATTTAAAAGCACAAAGATCAGTCAGATGTTAACTGATGAAGGGCCAAACTTAGAATGATAAATGGCGCCAATTTCGGAACGTCCTGGACACTGCGCATGCGCAGTGGGGGCGAGGTGTGGAGGGCCTTTCAGGACATGTTTTCTTTAGTTTTAGATGCAAATTTTGGGGATTGGGGGGCAAAATTTGTGTTTGGCCCTATATTTTAAGAGTTAGCACCAGCTATGTCTGGGTCATTGGTACAGTATAAAAATATTGTAGGCCATGCAAAAGTCAATATTTCTTTAGAAATACCCTTATATTTCATAACTCCTTTGCACAAAAGTGCTTATTCGTTTCTTCTTATTATTTTAAAGAACTACTTTTGTTAAATGAACACAATTTTTAAAATAAAAATAAAAAACAAATGTTTAGGATCTGTTTCATTTTTTATTGTTACTAGTGGATGTGGACCCATTCTACACACAGTTTTTTTTTTAATGACGGCCTATGTCTGTAAACAGAATAGCAAAGGATATGACACAACTTCCAATTTTGGGGAATGATGCAAAATATTGGGTGTACCAATGCCAAATAGCTCTCTGGACAATTTGGTGAGTGTCAAGGTAATTTTGCAACATTTTTAATTCCATTAATAAGAGTTTATGCTATAACCTATATGGAATTTAGTGGTCAAATGTATATTGGAGGTTTGGTAAATGGATTTGAGTTTGGAAGTTATATTCAAATAACAGGCTTATTCAATTAACACAAAACCAATTAAGTGGGGCTCAACTGTATTATATTTCTAAAAAAAACCTTGTGCTGATGATCTATTTACATAACATGACAAGGCGACAACACTTGCAAAATATTTTGTTGTATAGCCCGCACAAAGTAGATCTGTTTCTCAGGCCTTTTTGCAAAATTGCATGTGGGAGGGCGGTTTTTATTTTATTTTTTATTTTTTTAATTATTTCTTTGCCATCAAAAGTTCATACTCTTTGTTTGTTTTATGTTTTAGACCTCATAATCACCAGAATATTATGGGTGGTGGTGTATTTCGTCACTTGAGTGCAAGAAGGCTTTGCAATGCTAATGCATTGAAAAGCCTTGTTGCACTAAAGGGACAAATTTATCAATTTTATTAACTTGGATAAAATATCAGACATAAACTATTTAATTTTTATTTTTTTAAGTTTGATTTGGTTATATATTATTATATATATTTGGTTAAAGAGATCATGCAGCAGCCAAAAGGACCATGCAGGGGAGGCCTGAGAAACAGATTTTTAACTTCTTTAGGTCACAATTATAAGTTTCCTTTTTTTCTTTGGCATCAAAGAGCTTATATATTGGGGAAAAAATTACAAAATAAAACAATTTGAATGTAGATTTTTGTAAAAGCACTAGCAGGATAAGACTATTACATTAGGGAAAGATTAAAGAAATTTGACTTCCAGGCATCGAGAACAGACTATGTTCTCAATCTTTGGTTGCTTGCCCCCCAAAAATGACTTTACCATGTTCTAAATAATAATCAAACTTTCAAAGTCCGGTAAAGTGGAACACAATTTGTAGTCACTAATGTGATAAAAGCACCACTGGAACTGAAGAACATACTGTGCGACAGCATTCATATTCCTCCAGACCTTTATTCTGGCATCAAGCACTCAGCACTAAATACTGAATGACATATTTTGTCTGGACAGCATACAGTTAAAACTAGAAGTCCTGTCATGAAATGTGCACAAACAGCACATTGATCTGCGCGTTAATGTACGCGTTATGGCCCTAGTAAAGCTATCAAATTCTGTTCATATGGCCTGTGCACAAGCAATGCTTCAGCCAATGGACCTCCGGGTAACCCGGAGGTCCATTGGCAGAAACATTGCATGTGTTTGCTATGAGTAACCAGGAGAATCTGCTGTGCTTTGGATGCCATTCGATATGGCAATTGCGCGCAATTCCAACACGCAATTAAGCCTAGATAAGAGCACTATTTGTGACAGGACTTCTAGTTTTAACTGTACCTCTCTCTGATCACAAACAGTCAGCACCAGATAAATGTAATCTTCGTGAACTTTCACAACCATTTCATCAGTCACAAAAGTTCTGCATTTGATTTTAATGTATTCATTTCCTGTTCATTCCATAATCTTCCTTCGTAGATGTCTTCCTTTTCTCTGTATAACATAAAAAGTGTCAATTAGTGAGAATATCACAATGATCTAAATGATAACCATTTTAATTAACATGTAATGCAGTAATGAAGTCATGCTCTCAAATAGATTTGCTGCAGTAATTTAACATCCAGGGCTTAAAATTCAGCGAGAATCCACAATCTGATTCTCGGCAATATTCTAGAAAACTGATGGAGATCCCAAAGTAATGTATAGCAAGATGCTCAGTTGGATTCTCACAACTAAACAGAATTTAACCCTTTACCTAACAAATTGATTATAAATTGAGCAATTGAAAAAGAATATTTTTCAAAATATTTCAACAAAACCATATCATGTGAGCACCTTATTGGAATGCGCTCATCAGGCTCATTCCAATAAGAGATCACATTTTAAGGTTTTGCTAAAATTTTTGAAAAAATATTTAAAATAGGAAGCGTAGTGGCTCAGTTGTATGGCAATGGACTTAAAACTGAAAGCTCTGGGGTTTGATTATTATTGTTATTTATTGGGGTTTAAGGTCATATATTTCTGCACTGTGGCTAATCATGACCATGACAGTTTTATGGGTGGAGGAAGCCGGAGTACCCGGAGAGAACCACCGAGCAACGGCGAGCAACTGTCAGCTCCCCAACATACTAACTCCACACAAGCAGGGTTAGCATTGGTTGAAGACAAGTGTACCATCGACGTGCAGTACGGCTTAGGACACAATGCCACCGTGCTCCCACATGGGCAATGGGGGTGAAGTGTCTTGCCCAAAGACACAACGCGAATGCCGCAGGTGGGATTCGAACCGAGGACCTCTCGGCTTGCAGCCAGCACCTCTACCTACTGAGCCACCACGCCCCAAGTTGCTTAGTTGGATTCTCACAACTGAACAGAATTTAACCCTTTACCTAACAAATCCATTACAAATTGAGCAACTGAAAAAGAATATTTTTCAAAATATTTCAACAAAACCATATCATGTGAGCACCTTATTGGAATGAGCCCATCAGGTTCATTCCAATGAGAGATCACATTTTAAGGTTTTGCTGAAATTTTTGAAAAAATATTTAAAATAGGAAGCGTAGTGGCTCAGTAGTACGGCATTGGACTTAATCCTTAAGTCCTCAGATTAATTTTAAAGTATTTATGGCCTTTTTCTGCTTACATAGTTATTGATGACTTGGCAGTGGTTCTACATCACTGCTGGCTGCCTATACAGGCAACCAGCAGTGATGTAGAACCACTGCCAGGGAAAATTCAGTCTACACACAAGAGTAATAAAAAAGATTACACAAGGGAGCACCTGCTTCAATGCAATATAAAAGTGGCGGTTTGGGGCTATATGGGGGCTTAAGGGTTAAAACTGAAAGCTCTGGGGTTTGATCCCTGCCAGAGCAACCACATTGCATCATTGGGCAAGACACCTAATCCTGATTGCTAACATGGGAGCATGGTGGTGCTGTGTACTAAGGCTTACCGCACATCGGTGGTGCACTTGTCTTCAAGCAATGCTAACCCTACTTGTGTGGAGTTAGTACATTAGGGAGTCTGACAGTTGCTCACCACTACTTAGTGGTTCTCTCCAGGTACTCCAGCTTCCCCCAACTGTTAAACTGTCTGACATGAGGTGACCCTGGCTGTCAAAAGTGTCAGTGAATCCTAATAAATAAATCAAGCAATTAAAAATTCAAGCTACAAGCTTTTCACATGATGTAACTCCATCAAACAAGAATGAATTGGTTAAATTCCAAGTTGCATTATGGGAAAATTTGCTTCTTGAAATGTTGGTATTTTGACATCAGTGTCCAGAGGATAATCTGATTTATTGTTTGCTAGGCTGTGAATTATTGCAAATTATCTAAAAGATATTATAAGTTATCTCCGTCAACATGTATGGTATATGGAGATTTAATACCTGGATGTCGGTTTTTAAACACCGAGTCGCAGGCGAGGTGTTTAAATGAGACATCCAGGTATTAAATCTCCATATACCATACATGTTGGCAGAGATAACGTTTTTGTCCCGTTTGGAATACAATACAAACATAGTGGCAATAATTTGTTGACACATTTCTCAGCTCCACAATTATTTGGACCAAATTCGTGATAATTATTTTGTTTTTATAATCGCAGACGACAACAGATAGAGTTACATCCCTTGGGTTGTTAAGGAAACAAGTAAACAGTAATTTTGTTGACATATCGTCCCCTGAGTTCCAGTGTGTTTTATGTGCCTACTGGCACATAGAACACATTGGTACTCAGGGGACAAAGTATTTGCTTTTATTTCATTTTTATGATTAAATTGTCGGAAATCTGATGATATTTGTAACTATTTTCAGGTTTTTTGTTTCGATTTTCATGTTGAGGCGAGTAAATGCAGAGAGCTTTCGCTTAAAGCATATATCCCCGATGTTTCACGTGCGTTTATACCCTGGATGTTGCACGCTCTCATATACCTTGGATGTTGGGTGCACCCTTTGTCTTGGCTATTTGTCCAAGGCATTCTGACCAATCAAAAGACAGAATTTATCGGGATTTAGGGAAAATTCTTGATATCCATCAACTTCATGGATAACAGAGAATACCCATCAGTAGCTTCCTAAATGACATCACGCTTAGGTGAATCACTTCGATACTTCGATACTGTTACGAGCGATTCAGTGCCGGCTTCACCTGCAGTATCAGAAGTCCATGCTATTTCAAGTGGCTCTGGAGATTCTATGAGTGAAATTATTTATTTATTGGAATTTAATGACATTTTCAACAACCAGGGTCACCTAGTGTCGGACATTTGTATGGATGGAGGAAGCTGAAGTACCTGAACAGAACCACCGAGCAACAGCAAGTAACTGTCAAGACTCCCGAACATTCTAACTCCACACAAGCAGGATTAGCATTGGTTGAAGACTCGTGCATCATCAACGTGCAGTATGCCTTAGTATACAGAGCCATAGTGTCCCCCATGTGGGAAATCAGGATTAAGTGCCATGTCCAAAGACTAGAGCTGTAGGTTAACCGAAACCGAACAGAGGTTTTTAGTTTTTTTTAAAAACCGAAACCGAAACCGTCGACATCCCATAATCTAAGGTTTTTCGTTTTTTATTAAATACTCTCTTGCTGCAGAAATTCACAGAATGTAGCCATCTCAGAGTAGTGAGAGTACCCAGACACTGCCAGTGGCAGTGTCTGGGTACTCTCACTACTCTGGGAAGGCTACATTCTGTGAATTTCCGACATTTCAGTTTAGTTGTGTTTGCAGCTTTCCTCAAGTTGCGTGTAGGTGTCAGACATCGAAAAATGGCCAAGCACAATAAAAGTTCTGTATATTTAGGTAATTAGTATATTGGCCTTCCTGATTCTTCATGTATTATAGCTTATTTCGGGCATTCATTGAGTTTCACTCAATTTCACTGCCATTCAGTTATGACTCCGGACATAAGAAAGAGTTTTATTGAATTTTATTTGGCCTCATGAACAAACCGAACCGAACCGAACCAAGGTTTTACTCCACCTGAAAAACCAAAACCGAAACCGAACAAGAAATTTAAAAACCTACAGCTGTACCAAAGACACAACACAGTTACTTCTGGAGGGGATCAAATTGTGGCCTTTCAAATTCAATGCCGTAAACACTGAGCCACTGTGCTCCCTATGACTGAAAGCTTAGATGTATAATAATAATAAAATAATAAAGAAAAATAATTAGATGTATAGAAAGTAACTCCAAGAGTGATATTGAGCCTTGAACTGGGTAATTTTTCTGAAAAACCTTGTTGATCGTAGAGCTCAGACATGTTAACCTTCCAAAATTTTTTTCAGGGAGATTGAAGAAAATTTTCAGGGAGATGACATGATTTTCAGGGAGATTTTTTTTTGCACGTAGAAGCCACGTGGATCAATTTTAAATACAAATTAATACCAAATACCCCCCCCCCCCCACCCCCACAGACATAACGGGAAACAGTCCAACAACAATACATCAAAGGAACATACGCCAACGTTCTACTAACCGGTGGTGAGTGACCCAGACCTGTTAACCTCTCGAGTGAGATTTTGATGAGCTCCCAGTGAGACTCGGATGCTTGTCAGTGAGATTTTTGCACGTGGGCAGCACATCAATAATTTCCATGTTACTCCCCCCCCCCCCCTCCCCCCAAAAGCCAAAACATAGAAATATAGAGAAAAACAGAAATCAAAAATATGGATGTGGTCATGTGCCAATATCTGAGTTGTTCCAATGACATCCATATTTCAATGGTTTTATGTACAAAATGTTTGGAGATATTTTCGACCTTTTCAGCATTATATCAGTTTTGACGCTGTGTTGAAAGTTTTGGATCTATTTGGGAAATTATGGGTACTTGCGGCGACCTGCGGTAACCTGCGGCGATCTGTGGTGTTTAGGCACACCCCGAGCCCGGTTGTTGTGGTAATTCGATCTGCCAAAGCCCAGCGCCCCACCTAACCACACCGGGTACTCACTGGAAGTAGTTGGTCATTTACAAAGGGGATTTGGAATGGGGTGATCATTTTTCAGTGAAACGTGAACATTATGCCACAGCCAGCCCAGGACGAAACATCTCCGGGATATTTAATTTATTTTGTTGTCCATTTATCACAACGAATGAAAAAACGTCCAAGTGCCGTAAATTAGCAACTTTTTGGAGATTTTTTTCACCAAAAACATAATTTTTTTCACAGCCTGCTTTAGAAAATTGCGAATCGGAAATTTTTCCCAATATATTGAAAATTACGGCAACTCATATGTTTGAGCCGTTTGTCTGCAAAATTGGCTATAATTATCTGAAGTGAAAGTGAAATCCAAGATGCACAATAATAAATTTATGCGTATTTTTGCACATGTTCGATTGGACAAAATTTATGCGTATGGAACTTATTTTTCGATTTGACTGCTACCTGTATACAAGCAAAGGTGTGCCTTTAATATATAATCATTTTCAGCAATTATCCTGCATCTCAAATTCATTTAATCCGTCTGTCAAACGTGTTGCAAATAATCACAACACGGCCATTGACAGAAATGAGATTGGTCACCAGTTCTTACGTAAGTGGTGACGTTTCACACAAACTTAATGACCTTGCCATTGAGAGTAGAGCACATGCTTTTGTATTTGTAAACAAAAGCTGGTGGATTCAGTTTTTGTCTGGTATGTCGACTTTCCGGGAGATTTTGGCCCAAATTGACTCCCGGGCGGGAGGGCGGGAGGGGATAGCTAATTCTGGGAGAATCCCGGGCATTCCGGGAGAGTTAACATGTCTGGTAGAGCTGTAGGTTTTTAAATTTCTTGTTCGGTTTCGGTTTTGGTTTTTCAGGTGGAGTAAAACCTTGGTTCGGTTCTGTTTTCGGTTTGTTCATGAGGCCAAATAAAATTCAATAAAACACATTCTTATGTCCAGAGTCATAACTGAATGGCAGTGAAATTGAGTGAAACTCAATGAATGCCCGAAATAAGCTATAATACATGAAGAATCAAGAAGGCCAATATAATAATTACCTAAATATACAGAACTTTTATTGTGCTTGGCCATTTTTCGAGGTCTGCCATTGGCAGTGTCTGGGTACTCTCACTACTCTGGGATGGCTACATTCTGTGAATTTCTGCAGCAAGAGAGTATTTAATAAAAAACGAAAAACCTCAAATTACGGGATGTCGACAGTTTCATTTTTAAAAAAAAAAATAAAAACCTCGGTTCGGTTTCGGTTAACCTACAGCTCTAGCTGATCGATTCACCCAAAAAGATTTTTCTTTGAATGATTCGGTGCATTCAATTCCAAATTCCTTGTTGTAAATTGACATTTAAAATGGTGTAAAAATTAACATTAACCCTTTACCTAACACGGAAAGCAGACGACAAAATAAAATTCTTGAATAACTAATTTTTTTCACTTTTTGCGTCAAATACATAGTTTATGAGGGGTCATAAGCTATGTTTTTGACACAAAAAATGAAACAAGTAATGAAAATTGGATAGTAAGTTTTGTGAATAGCATTGGCCAGTTTTGGTCATTTCATTGGGTAAAGGGTTAATGAAAACTATGAGAATATTCTCATTTGTAGTATTATATATTATAAAGTATTGTTAAATTTCAGAGACTGTGCATTGAACAATTATTTGGTTAAATTATCATGGGAAAGTGGGACTATTTTTTATGTTTGAGTGATTTGGCTAGTACAGACTTGAAAGAACGATCAGCTGATCTTTGTTATTGTTTTGAAATGTATGTGTTTGCAGTTGAATTGAGTTAAATATTGCATGTAAAATGATACAAAGCATATAATGAAAGGAAAAAGACATGCTATTATAGTGAATATCGTGAATTATCTAATTCGTGTGGACCTGAAAATATTATCTTTCACTCACAAATTCCTGATATTCACTAAAATGACGTAGATACCCTCATTTTATTTAATGCTCAGGCATCAATTCACGCTGAAAAATTAAGTCATATTCCCCTGTCAGTCGGCAAAACGAAATATCAAAATGATATTTAGAAATCGATATTTCATCGTAGGTTCGGATGACGAATCACATGTACTTTAAACGAGTCAGCACATCAGTAATGAATTCCAGAGTCCCAAATACAAACGAATTCGAATAATTGATAGTGACAGTGACTAAATCAATTCATTAAATCAGCGGTTTCAAAGTTTGACTTTCTCATTCACCTTCCAGCGAAAAGCCGAAATCACTTTCAAATTTCTTCAGTTCAACTTCACACGTCTTCAGTGCATTGAGTTCAAAAAAAATAAAATGACGTGTCTTGTTATTGAAAATAAGAAAGTGGTGTTTTTTGTTATTGTTCTATTTCTTCGAAACACATTGCGATTATTTCAATTCGCCAGCCTTGGTAAATCGTAAAGTTAGGGGAGAAATAAGACGGGACTACTTTTTGTGCGGATATTCACACATTCCAATGGATGGAGTTTGGTTGTTGTAATTTTTGTATGGACGCCGGTTCGGCACATAAATTTTGCACCTTAATGGCAAATAAAGGCCACAAATTGGAGAGTTTGTAGTCGTAGAGCATTAAATAAAAAGAAAATTCACGAAAATTTGATGAATACCGAAAATATCTCGTTCGTGGCTACAAGAAATATGAGGATCTTCACTCGCGACTGCGTCGCTCATGAAGATCCTCATATTTCTTTGTAGCCACTCACGAGATATTTTCGGTATTCATCAAATTTTCGTGAATATCCTCTATATATCAAACAAAAATTCTGAAGTTTGACTCAAATGATACAATTATCTAATTAAAACTAGAGGTACTGTGAGCAAGCTCACAAAGTGATACCCCCCGCGCCTGAAATGTATAAGTTAGATTATCTCCCCTTGGAAACGTCAGAACGGAATTATATTGCTTCATGCACATCTTCATATGGAGTTCTTCCATTGTGTAAAGTTTCATAAAAATTCTTCAAACGGTTTAGGGAGGAGTTGCACTTATAAGGATAGACAACCGGATGGATAGATGGACAGACAGACGAGCAGACAGATGGTCGGACAGGGTGATTCCTATATACCCCCCAAACATTGTTTGTGGAGGGGTATAATAATCTGTCTTAACCGTTTACCCAACGAATCGGCCACATCTGCCTGCATAATATGCAAATTCAGCAGCTGAAAAAAATACTATTTTTCAAAAAATTTCAACAAAACTATATCATGTGACCCCTCTTTGGAACGAGCTCATCAAGCTCGTTCCAATGAGGGGGTCACATGATATGGTTTTGTTGAATATTTTTGAAAAATTTAAAAAAATGATATTTAAAATAATATATTTTGATATCATCTGCGCTGGGTAAAGGGTTAACCCTCTGCACACTGATGTCAAAGTACCAAACGTTCAAGCAGAACAATATTCCCATAATGCAACATGATGAGATTCAACAACTGTTTAACAGAGCTTGGGTAATTTATTAGGTGTTTTGAAAAATTTGCTGCGTAAATTTAGTTATATTGACTTCTAAGTGTAGGGAGTTAAAATACCAGTTCTTTAACTGGTAGAGTGCTGGATGCCCATATTTGGGCTTAACTCTGAAGTGAACGTAAAGGCTTCGTATTAAATGAATATGCTTCATATTATCTTTCAAGTGAAATTATTTAGTCTGTATAGATTTGCCTTGTTGCAATTTATGTGAGCGTGCCTGCATGCACTCTCTCATAAATTGTAACAAAGCAACGACAGTTAAAAAAAGACAAAACGCAAAGACAGTTAAAATATGTACAGTCTTCAATCATTGCATCCACATGTCTCCCTTCTTCCCACAACCCTCTGCAACCCAGATGAACCAGGGCATACACAGTGGATTAGCCTAATGGTAAACAATAAATGGTCAGCCTGCTTGCTGAATGGAAAAAGGATGAATGAAATGATCAATGGAATTATCTCCCTTACACCTTTCATGTGCAACATTATCAATGCAAGGGATTCAGAGCTGAAAGGTAAGCACATTGGAATACATAAACAATGTATAAACTCATCATATGAATGAAAATGTGAGAGGCCGATGAATGCACAGATGAACACCACAACAAATGCAAGGATACATGAATGTGCAAGCACAAAGAGCTCTGTCAAAGAAGATCGAGTTAGTTAAATCTGAAGCTGCTCCATATAAATTTTTTGCTGCTGAAAACAATTTTTTTTTATTTACAAATAAGCCTCCCATCAGAAAACTGTGGAAAAATTGCTGGAGAAACAAGAAATTTTTTAAATACGCCATATCTAAAAAATTTTTACTTTAGGCCTAAAAAAATAAAAAATCTGTTTCTCAGGCCCTCCCACATGGTCCTTTTGGCTGCCGCATGCTCTCTATTTATAACCAATTTAAACTTTAAAAAATAAAAATCATTACGTGTACATTCCATATAAAAAAAATATCCCAATATTGAGTGAGTGTGTTATGTATGATTATATAACAGCAGGCATTTACTCACTAATCAGTGTTGATTGGGAAAACACCTCGCAATTTACATAAAAAGTTCTCTTCACTAAATCCCTTTTCTGTGCCTGAAATATTTTGGGGGGCGATTTTCTATGTCAAAAAAATCCTTTAAACGTGAAAATCGGTCCAATAATTCACGTTTTGTGTTTAAATAAATCTTGGAAAAAAATGCGAATTTTGACTATCCTGTGAAGCAGTGTGGCTGTTCCATCTATTGGATTTACATGACATAAATTAGTCTGAACTTGTTTAATCGAGGTCATTGTTGTTGAAAAAACATTCTGATTCTCAGCCGAAGCGGACGGGTACAGATAACTATACATTTTTTCTTTTGGACATCATGGCAATTTATCTGCTTTTCGCCTGGGATATAACATCATAATCCGCCCAAATGTTAAATTAAAACGCACTTTTTATTCTTTCTGACAGCCGCTATTTAACCCCAAGCACGGTGGAAATTATCTTCAAAACACGGATGAGATCCAATTCGATTAAAACCAGACTGTGCTTCTCTTCTCTTTTTACGGAGCTACTTTAAAACACGGTATAAAAATTCAACTCGGCATTTGTCCGATCAGGCTATGAAGTGTCCCCACGGAACGAAACGTCGCCACCCAGGAATACTTGAGTTTATGGTCACGAGAACCGTGACACCGCCGTGACATCTTATTCAACCTGGGGAATCGGTCATCTCAGCGGTGACTGATACAGGTGATAAAACAAGTTTTGGCTCCCATTTGGGGGGGTTTGGGGTTGAAAAGATTAGGACCAAAACGCATGCTCTATTCAATTCAGTTGAATTCGGTCGAACTCAAACCGTTCTCGCACTAACTCGGTGATAATGTTGTGGCATCGTACTATGATGAGGATAATTAATGCTTCTTCCCCCCCCCCTAAAAACATTCTTTGGTGTGAACAAGTGTAAACGAATAACCTTTCCAATTAAATGATACAACATTAATGCTAATGTGTTTTTTATTCAGAATCTAGCCCACCAAGTAGCTAATTAAAACAGTTGTTGTTCAGCGCAAGATTTAATTGGTTGGAATTGGCCCGTCTGTAACAAAAATTTCACGCCCAAAAGTACATCAAATGTGCTTTGCTGGCAAAAAATATATAGATTCTTTTTAAATGTCAAGTTTGCGTAGGCTTTGGGGATTAACAACAGACAAAGGATTTAATTTAACACGCCACTGAACAGAAGCAACTAATTAAGCTTCATTCTATACTGGTATGTCATATCTTCCAAGGACGGCAGCTAGTTTACTTATTAATCTGTCCGGAGCATTTGACGCATCTATTGAAAAGAAACCCATGCTGGCTGGGGAAGATTATTATTACCAAAACACCAACAGATGACAGCGTCTGGCCAAAATGTTTTCAGTCTACTAGTACTCCGACCGTTTCCAGCCCGGTGGCGGCGCTACATGGGGCATGAGGGCATTTGCCCCCCCCCCCACCCCCAACGTGTGCTCTGCTCCCCCACTTGCCCCCCCCCCCCCCATCCACCAAACACACATCCATCCATCCAAACACACACACACACACACACACACACACACACACACACACACACACACACACACACACACACACACACACACACACACACACACACACACACTCTCCCCCTCTCTCTCCCTCTCCTTCACCCTCAGCTCTCTATATCTCTCCCATCTCTCTCTCCATCCCCCTCCTCTCTCTCTCTCTCTCCCTCTCTCTCCCCATCTCTCTCTCTCACGCACAGACCCACCAGACGCGGATCCAGGACTTTTTGAAGGTATATTACGGACTTTGGGTCCAAGTTTGGACTACCTCATAATAAAGTAATGATATGATCCTTTACGTATTTGCCCCCCTCCATGGGGAGTCTGTCCCCCTACTTGCCTCCCCCCCCCCACCCCCAACGTGTGCTCTGCTCCCCACTTGCCCCCCCCCCCCCCCCCCCCATCCACCAAACACACATCCATCCATCCAAACACACACACACACACACACACACACACACACACACACACACACACACACACACACACACACACACACACACACACACACACACACACACACACACACACCACACTCTCTCTCCCCCTCTCTCTCCCTCTCCTTCACCCTCAGCTCTCTATATCTCTCTCTCCATCCCCCTCCTCTCTCTCTCTCTCTCTCTCCCCATCTCTCTCTCTCACGCACAGACCCACCAGACGCAGATCCAGGACTTTTTGAAGGTATATTACGGACTTTGGGTCCAAGTTTGGACTACCTTTACGTATTTGCCCCCCTCCATGGGGAGTCTGTCCCCCTACTTGCCCCCCCCCCCCCCCCCCCCCCCCACGAAAAAATTTCTGGCGCCGCCACTGTTCCAGCCACGAAATAAAACATACTATTTCCAAGAAAAAAACGTACCAAATGCTAGGAAGATAAACATGGTGATCCATTAGTCTCTACCGGCCTACTGGACAAGGTGGCACTTGCAAGATAAGGGGACGTGGGAAGGAAATGTGGGCAAAATCTACGTTTAAAGAGCAAATGCCTACAACCCCCCCCCCCCCCCCCCCCCAGCCCTCAGAGACGTCACCAATTTTCCATGCCTTTTTTGAGATATTGGAACTGGACAAGAAAATCCCACTATAACTTGAATTTGTTTACCGTAGGCCATGATTCGTCCGTCCCTTGCTTCTAAATTTTCATGATTCCGAAGGCTGAACTTAATTTGAAAAATCCGCCAGAGTTGTTACGAAAAAGACCGGAAGGAGTAGATGGATTTATTTATTTATTAATTCTGTTGCATTCTCAATTTAGTTCGTCAAAAATAATTACTGATGTAAACGCGAAACAGCGAAACAGCTTAGAAATCTACAATATTAAAACATATGCCGGTTTCTTAATGATTAGGAGTCTCAGTGAAAAACAGGGACCGCACTTCGTAAAGACAGGATGTATCACCGAGACTGTCACATTATTTTTCTAAAAAACATAACAACGCACGGAATAAGTTTTATTTTTAAAATTCTTCTTCTATTGGGTAATTTTATTTAAAAATGTCTCGACGAACTGTTTCGAGAATGAAGGATAGACAAGATCATGTTCGACTCGGATGGCAACAAACTTACCTTTAATTATACAGGGGGGGAATCCAAATGACATATCGGCAAAACATTTTATTTTAATACGGAAACAAGTTCAATATCTCGAAAAATACTGGGCGGATTGTTTAAAATCGGACATTTTTCCGGGGTACAATGATCTGGAAAAGACAGATATGGTATTTTTATGTCATTATTTTATGAAATGCGGGTTTTAGAAATTCGCTGACTGAAGACTAATATTGCTAATCAAGTTCTGACTCGGGAAGAAATTTCTCGTCGATCACTAATTGATTATGTAATGCTTCTCTCCTAACCGCACTTGGGTACCCCACTTTTCTACACAAAAAGTGGGGTACGCCAAGTGCGGTTTTATATGGAGTGTACACGTAATGTAAATGGTTTATGTCTGATATTTTATCCAAGTTAAAAAAATTGATGAATTTGTCCCTTGAGTGCAAGAAGGCTTTGCAATGCTTTAGCATTGCAAAGCCTTCTTGCTCTCAAGGCATGAAATACACCATCACCCATGCTATTCTGTAGATTATGAGGCCTAAAACTTGAACCAAGAACATGAACTTTTGATGGCAAAAAAGTAATTACTGAAATAAAAAATAAAACAAAAAACCGCTCGCCCACATGCAATTTCACAAATAATGGCCCGAGAAACAGAAGATCTACTTTGTGTGGCCTTAAAAACATAGCTAATGGCCTCTCATTATTTATTTATTTAGGCCTCATAAAGTAGATTTTCTGTTTCTCAGGCCATTTTATGTAAAATTGCATAAGGGTGGACGGCCTTTATTTTATTTTTATGTTTTGTAATTATTTCTTTGCCATCAAAAGTTCATGTTCTTGGCTGTTTTGTCTTAGGCCTCATAATCTACAGTCCAGAACAGCATGGGTGGTGGTGTATTTCGTCCCTTGAGTGCAAGAAGGCTGTGCAATGCTAATGCATTGAAAAGCCTTGTTGCACTCAAAGGACAAATTTATCAATTTTATCAATTTTATTAACTTGGGTAAAATATCAGACATAAACCATTTAATTTTTATTTTTTTCAAGTTTGCATTGATTATAAAAAGAGAGCATGTGGTAGCCAAAAGGACCATGCGGGAGGGCCTGAGAAACAGATTTTTAACTTTTTTAGGCCTTATTTATTTATTTATTTATTTATTGTGGTGTATGACACTTTTGACATCAAAGGTCACCTCATGTCGGACAGTTTTACAGGTGGAGGAAGCAGAAGAATATTGGGAGAACCACAAAGCAGTGGCAAGTAACTGACAGACTCCCCAATGTATTAACTCCAGACAAGCAATGGTTGAAGGCAAGTGCACTATTGCTGCTAAGTGCACCTTAGTAAAAGAGCCACACTACGTGGGCAATCAGGATTAAGTGCCATGCCCAAGGACACAATAAATTATCGCTGGACAGGACTGAACCTTGGCCCTTTCAATTTGAAGTTCCAAACTTTAACCACTGACCACTATGTTCCCATTGGTGTAGAGTCAGCAAACTAGTTCCAATAAGGGGTCACAAGCTTTTTTTAGATGAATATTATGACAAAAATAAAATTTGAACGATTTTATTTTCTGGCCAGTTGTGACTGTTAAATAAATAGAGTAATCACTTGACTGGACTGGTTACGTGAAATAATTCATGAAAGGTGAGGGACGTTGTACAAACATGAGTGCGCGAATGCGCACAAGTGTTTTACAATATAGTCCCTCGCCTCAAATGAATTATTTCACGTAACCAGTCCAGTCAAGCGATTCCTCTGTTTATTACTTTTCATTATTAACGATAATAATATTATTTAACCCTTTACCTAATGTAATGGCCAAAACCGGCCAGCACTATTCTCAAAAATCACCAATTAATTATTATTATTTTTTCTTTTTTGTCTCTAAAACATAGGCTATGACCCTTCATTGGAACAAGCTCGTCGAGCTCGTTCCAATGAGGGGTCATAACCTATGTTTTTGAGACAAAAACTGAAAATAATAGTTATTCAAGAATTTTTTTTGCAAGTGTCGTCTGCTTTTCATGTCAGGTAAAGGGTTAAAAAAACAAAAAAAACAATGAAGTCCCCATTACACCCACGGCAAAGCGTCTTCGTTTGCACGCACGGATACATGACCCAATTGTTGATTGCATAATTCACTTGTGAAGTTAATAATCAAACCCAGAAATCCCAGTAAATCACACTTTGGAAAGTAATATAAAGTAAATAGTTCATATAAAAGCAACACTTTGTAAGTTATTGAACTCTGATGAATACTTTTAGACCTTCGCATAAATTTTAAAATTTCAAGTGGAATTCAGTGATCAAAGGGTACAGTATGTGGAGAGTGGATTGTAACTAAATCACCCACGGACTGGAGTTACCACCCAAAGTATCACTTTCAAATTCTGTACATATGGACAAAAAACACAAGCAATGTTTCATCCAATGGACCTTCGGGTTCAACCCGGAGGTCCATTGGCTGGAACTTTGCTTATGATTGTTATGCTTTGCAATAAATTTGCAATTATTTTTCGGGTGGAATCTCCACTCTGTGGGTGATTTATTGATAATGCACTCTCCACGTACTGTATATGTCACTCAACATTCAATGAATCACAGTGATCACTTTTTCATAGCATCAAGTCTGGAAATAAGAAATCAGTCATTTGGAGAATGAGGTTCCCAGAGGGTGAATTTGCTGATGCTATCCCATATGGTGGGCCAATTTATCCTTTGACTCTCTGTGAAACTCGATCTTAATCAAGGTCTCAGACCTAAAGAGATACCCAGAGGATAAATTGGGGATATCTAGCCTACTGTATGAGATAGAATCAGCAAAATGATCAAGTAGATGTTTTATTAGAAATCACTGTAAGGCCACACAAAGTAGATCTTCTGTTTCTCGGGCCATTATTTGTAAAATTTCATGCGGGCGAGTGGGTGTTTATTTTATTTTTTATTTCTGTAATTATTTCTTTGCCACCGAAAGTTCAAGTCCTTGGTATGTTTTATGCCTCATAATCTATGGAGAAGCATCGGTGGTGGTGTATTTCGTCCCTTGAGAGCAAGAAGGCATTGCAAAGCAATTTTTTTTAACTTTGATAAAATATCAGACATAAAACATTTAATTTTTATTTTTTTTAAGTTTGCATTGGTTATAAAAAGAGAGCATGCGGCAGCCAAAAGGACCATGCGGAAGGGCCAGAGAAACATATTTTTAATTTTTTTAGGCCTAAAGTGTGCTATTTTATCAAATAAATAATATAAAGAAACTTGTCTTACTTAACATCAATGATGCTGTTGTCTTCCATACTGTACATCATTTCATCATCATCATCATCATATTCAGTGCATGGCAGCTCCAGTGTCTGATAATCCAATGTCTGATTGGGCAGAATACCAAAAGGACAATCTCGCCAGGCAACCTTATCTGAAAGTTTTATTACATTGCATCAGAAATAACCATTGGTCCATATAATTAGGAACATTGTAAATATCTGAATAAGTAAAGTTGCCTTGTTAATTGAATATATATCATGAAAAGCCCCCTCAAAGTAGATCTTCTGTTTCTCGGGCTATTTTTTGTAAAATTTTTATTTTATTTTTTATTTTTGTAATTATTTCTTTGTCATCAAAAGTTCATATCCTTGGTTTGTTTTATGTTTCAGGTCTCATAATCTACAGAATAGCATGGGTGGTGGTGTATTTCATCCCTTGAGTGCAACAAGGATTTGCAATGCTAAACTTAAGCCTTGTTGCACTCATAGGACAAATTTATCAATTTTATTAGCTTGGGTAAAATATCAGACATAAACCATTTAATTTTTATTTTTTTAAGTTTACATTGTTTATAAAAAGAGTATGCGACATCCAAAAGTAGCATGCGGGTGGGCCTAAGAAACAGATTTTTAACTTTTTAGGCCTAAAACATATACAGTGGAACCCTGTTAATTGAATACTCACTTTTCCAATGAAAATTATTCAATTAACAGGGATTGTGTCATTGAAGATTTTCAACACTAATTTATTTTTATAATTTTTATAACAGTCCATTTCAATTTGTTACAAAAAGATTTTCAACACAAATTTATTTTTATTCCTATCTGTCACATTTCAGGTATGTATGAAATTGTTTATTCAGCAATAATCCTAATCTTTTCACAGGGGTCTTATAAGAACATCTTAATCTTTAATGAGTAAGCAAATGAAATCCAATTAAGAGCTTTTAATACTTTTAATTATGTTAGTATAACCACAATGGATTTTCCAATTCCAGAACAGGTAAAAAGCTTTTGTCATGGTTTCAGTCTTCAAAGGGGCGGTCTCTCAAGACAGGTCCATTATGGCATAAAAATACAAGTTGGTACCAGGTCACAGTGCCTGAAAACCTATCTACTCATCTGAAAACCTAGAACCACTGCATCCTCGGGGAGAGGTAGCACCTTTGTGAGAGGACCCAACCTCTCACACTGGTCCTCACCCGAGGGTTCAACCGACATCAGCCAAAGAGACCATCACGCCGCAATCGGTGACACCTGCCGAGTACCTGAGCCTGTTCCTCCTTCAACACGCCTAGATATGTGAGAATTGATCATCTACAGTCACTTAGGGTCGAAAGGGGCTTGTTTCCTATACCGTCCCTGTGCGCCTTCGGCGCGCAAAACCATTCCTTTCGGGTCACAGTGGTCTCTCAAGACAGGTGGTCTCTCAAGACAGGTGGTCTCCTCCATAGCAGGTCCATTATAGAGTAAAACCAATCAGTGCCTGGCAGATGTGGTCTCTCAAGACAGGTGGTCTCTCAAGACAGTGGTCTCTCAAGACAGGTTTTACTGTACAGCAAAGAATGGAAACATTGGAAAAAAAGAACTTTTGATAATTTTCTCCGGTCACTTGAAGGACGGGAACCAGACAAGTTAAATACTCTAATAAACTTTATCTCTCCAACTGTATATGAGTACATAGCTGAGTGTAACACCTATAACCAAGCCATCACTATACTCGCGAGTACTTAGCTGAGTGTGACACCTATAACCAAGCCATCACTATACTCACAGCTGTATATGTCAAACCTAAGAATGAAATCCTGGCACGACATCTTTTAGCTACGCATAGACAACAAAATGGAGAGACTCTTGATCAGTACTTGCAAACATTACGTCAGTTGGCAAAAGATTGCAATTTCATGGCTGTGACAGCAGATGTGTATCGTGAGGAAAGTATCAGAGATGCATTCATTAATGGACTCTCTTCTCATGTAATTAGACAACATTTGTTAGAGAATAAAACTCAGGAACTTCAGACCATGTTCGATCAGGCCCGATCATTGGAATCTGCTCAGAAAAGTAATGAACTTTATTTACAACCAGTAGATACTATCAATGCAGCTGCAACTTCTTATTCAGATGGAGCATATTCTCCAGATCCTCATGGACATAGTGATTCTGCTTACAGAACAGTAGCTGCTGCTCAGAGAAGACCCAACAAACCTAAGTGTTTCTTTTGTGAAAATGACTTTCACCCGAGACGGTTCTATCCCGTGAAAGATGTCATTTGTAATCACTGTCGAAAGAAAGGACACTTCTCCAAAGTCTGCCGTTCACAAGCAGCAAACTCTCAAGGGACAAGTGCTTCTTGTAATCCTGTGCTACAGTTAAAACTGGAAGTCCTGTCATGAAATGCGCACAAATAGCACGTTGATATGCGCGTTAATGTGCGCGTTATGGCCCAAGTAAAGCTATCATATTCTGTACATATGGCCTGTGCACAAGCAATGTTTCAGCCAATGGACCTCCGGGTAACCCGGAGGTCCATTGGCAGAAACATTGCATGTGTTTGCTATGAGCAACCAGGAGAACCTGCCGTGCTTTGGATGCCATTCGATATGGCAATTGCGCGTGCAATTAAGCCGAGATAAGCGCACTATTTGTGACAGGACTTCTAGTTTTAACTGTAGCTAGCAGGTTTTCAGCACCACCAAAATGTTTATGTAAAGCTGTGATGAATATTTCTATCAATAGACAAACATGTTAGGCTCTAGTAGATACTGGGAGTTCTGAAAGTTTCCTCAATCGAGAAACTGCTGAGAGTTTCTCAATTCGTACTCAACCTTCAAAGGGACTTGTATCTATGGCATCAAACTCTCTTAACTGGTAAAGTGCTGGAAGCTCATATTTGGGCTTTATTCTGAAGTGCAGGTACTGCAACTTAAAGGCTTCAAATTCAGTGGCTGTGCATCATATTATCTTTGAAGTGATATTATTTAGTCTGTTAAGATTTGCCTTGTTACAATTTATAGGAGAGTGCCTGTGGGCACTCTCCTATAAATTGTAACAAGGCAAAAACATATGAAAAATTTTTGGTAGCCAAATAAAATTTAGCACTCTACCAGTTAAAAGCCCTGTGTTAGGAGTGTGCAATGTCAGTGTAAAGCCTCAAGAGCAGGAGTACAAGAATATGCGTTTATAAGTGCTCAACAATCTCTGCTGCGATGTCATTCTTGGTCATGACTTTATGGAACGACACCAAAGTGTTTCTATAGACTTTGGAGGAAAAGAACCACCCATCGACTTACGCAGTGCATCTACTTGCAGTTTGGCACCATCATTAGTGGAGCCGCCTCTTCTGTTCGGTAACTTAAAAAGGACTGTCATCCCATTGCTACCAAATCTCATTGGCTCAATTCAGATGACAAGAAGTTAATTGCTATTGAAACGGCAAGGTTATTAGATAAAGGAATTGTGGAACCCAGCTCCTTGCCATAGAGAGCGCAAGTACTTGTCACCTCTAACGAAAGGCACAAGAAGAGAATGGTGATTGATTTTTCACAAACAATCAATAAGTTTACTGAACTTGACGCATACCCATTCCTCAAAATTGATGAACTTGTTTCAGAAGTTGCTAAATACAACATATACAGTACCCTCGATCTTCGTAGTGCCTATTACCAGATACCTCTTCAAGAACATGAGAAACTGTACACTGCATTTGAGGCAAATGAAATGGATAACTGTATTAATTCAAAAGGGCCCCATTTGGTGTCACTAATGGGGTAGCCTGTTTCCAACGAGTGATGGATCAGCTTGTCAGAAACAAAGGCATATACATCTATAACACACTATTAATTGAAAATAGAATATGCTTTCATTTTTGGAATTCTCTTTAAAAAATTTCCACAATCCAGTATAAGTATTTCCAATAGTTCCTTGAATGCAGCACCCTATGTAACGACACGTAACTAACTCACCCAAAGCATTTTTACAGCCTTAGACATTATATATTTTCATGTGGGCATGTGATAGGGCAGTTCCCAATTTTTTATAACCAGAAAGTGTGACTAACCCTGTGCACTGCACAAGGTTAGTCACACTTTCTGGTAATAAAAAAAATTTTGTTTCTAACTAAATAACTAGCCCTGTGCACTTTACAGTCTTAGTGTAAATGTCATCTATATCAACTCTTTACCCAATGTAATGCAGGCCCGTCGGAACCAGGGGGGGGGGGGGGGGGGGGGAGCAACCGATGTAATCTGAATAAAACCGGACATTACATTATTTAACTCAGATTAGAACAGTGGCGTAGGAACTGGGGAGAGGAGGGATGGGGGGGTGGGGGGGGTGGGGGGGTGGGGGTAAGGGAGATATTCCCCCCCCACCCCCACAAATTTGTCAAAAGTAGGCTTTACTGGGCTGGGTTGGTGGTTTCTCCACACGGGATGCCCACTGGTTACCATATTCCGACATTGCTGTTAATGATTACTGGATTGAGTGGGTTCCATGTGGGCTTTCTTCCCCCCCCCCCCCCCACCCCCCAAAGCATAAAAGCATAACACCCCTATAGCATAACAGACGGACGGACGTATGTCGGAATATGAAAATATCTGAAAGAAAAATAGGATGTGCACATCTTCAGTGTATGTAACAGAATATGTCTGAGAGTTCCAATGGAGTTTGTTCAATGGTTTAAGAGAAGTAGTGGATAGCAGATCTATACCCCTCCCTACTAAAACCTGAATTGACAAAGACCATTTCTGAATATAGGGAAATGTAAATATGAAAATATCTGAAAAGAAAATAGGAGGTGCACATCTGCAATGTATGTAAAAGAATGTCTGAAAGTTTCAATGAAATCTGTTCAATGGTTTAAGAGGAGTTGCGGATAGCAGATCTGTACAGAATGTCAATTGAATTTGACAAAGTTCATTTTTCAATATGGGAAACTGTAAAAATGAAAATATCTGAAAAGAAAATAGGAGGTGCACATCTTCAATGTATGTAAAAGAATGTCTGAGAGTTTCAATGAAATCCGTTCACTGGTTTAGGATGAGTTGTGGATAGCAGATGTGTACCCCCCTAAAGCGTAATGGACAGACGGACGGTGGTATAATTATGTGGGGGGATGTGGCTGATTTGTTGGGTAATGTGTACAAAATGTTGTATCAGAGTCTCACTCTTGTTGTTGGGGGCTGGGGGAGGAAGTTGTGGAACCTATATTGAAACCTGGCCTGTATTACTAGCTGGAAAATACACATATCAACTTTGGTTGAAAGCAAATAATTCAAACTGGAGTTATCAGTCAGAAACCAATTGTTTACAGACAGATGGATGGACCGACAGATGGACGGACGAAAGTCATGACTATAGCCCTGACTATAAACAGTCAGGCTAAAAATGCATTTTGTACCAAAGAAAAAATATTGCATGAATGGCCCTGGGTGAGGAGGAGGTGGGGTGGGGGGATGAGGGGTGGGGGAGAGTGGTGGTGTGTTAGGGGAGTCCAATTTTTTTTCCACATGTGGTCAGTCTAAATCCTTCAGAATGCATTTTGAGCAGAGAAAAAAAAACAACCTAACTGGCACCATGGGGGTGTGGGTGTTTGTCTGGGTTTTTATCCACAAACTTTAACCAAAACTGTAAAAAGCATTTTTGACAAAAGAAAAAAAAAGTGCCTAATTGGCCCCCCGGGGGGCGGAGGGGGGGGGGGGGGGGGGTTATGTGAGTTTAAAAAAAGGTTCTGTATGTAGTGACTGTAAATAGTTCAAAATGCATATTCAAGGAAAGAGAAAAAAAATGGCTAATTGGGGGGGGGGGGGGGGGGGGGATAATTTCTGTCTGGATTTTTAACCACAAACTTTAACCCAAACTGTAAACAAGCATTTTTGACGAAAGAAAAAAAAAGTGCCTAATTGCTAATCGGACCCCATCGAGGGTGGGGTGGGTGGTACGTAAGTTTAAAAAAAGGTTCCGCATGTAGTGACTGTAAATAGTTCAAAATGTATATTAGAGAAAAGAAGAAAAACAAGAGCGCACATATCGCTGAAGCAATACAATGTCCCCTACCGGACTAATGAGCATTAATAATTATACAAATGTAATAACCTATATGTGATCAGCATGAATTCAGTTGAAGCATTTCCCCCCAAAAAGTCCAGAAAGTTAAAAAATTTATAGTAATTTATATATTTTTTATACTTACCAATGACCCAGACTTAGCTGGTGCTAACTCCACAAAAACCAGGGCCAAACACAAATTTTGCCCCCCAATCCCCAAAATTTGCATCCAAAACAAAAAGAAATCATGTCCTAAAGGACCTCCATAGTACGACTCTACTGCGCATGCGCAGTGACGCAGTCGTCCCGAAATTGGCGCCAAATATCATTCTTACTGGCAGTGCCTGGTCAGCGCTATGTACTCAGCGGGGAGGCAAGAGTTCCCAACTCAGGGAGGGCCATCCCCGTCTGGGTCATTGGTAAGTATAAAAAATATATAAATTACTATAAATTTTTTAACATTTTTATACTGTACCAATGACCCAGACTTAGCTGAATAGTAAACAGGCTGGAGGGCCTAGGACATAGAGGAAAATCCAATAAGCTCAATTATAAAATAAAGAGGTAACCCCTTAAGGAGAAAAGGAGTATTAGGCTTTACATGTATCTTTCTTATTTAATATTTAAATTAGAAAGATACACTACCCTTAATAATTGAGCACAATAACATTCATGTTCTCTATTAATATCCAGTATAACCTTTATACTAATTATTTTTAAAACAAGCCAATAAATAAAGTAGTCCAGAGAATTGAGACTCTTTATAATCATTTAAAAGTGTCCGAGTATTGTATATTAAAGCCCGTTTGACACTTGACATATACAAATGCTTCACACCGAGCTACACTTTAAAAATAAGACATGAATGAAATTAAACATTAATATTACACTTTAAAACCATCCCGGAAGCGACTCAGAAATACTGTCTTGGAGGAGGCATTCCCTTGCTTTTCACTATAAAGCAGGTGACCTAAGGGAACACCCGCCCCCCCCCTTCCCCTTGCCCTGGGTCAAATAGCCCAGAGCGAAGAGGGCAGCCGGACGGAGTCACTGCCGGAACAGAAAGCCTGCATAACTATAGTTGCAACTGTTTAGTGGACGACATTCTGAGCAACAGATAACGGACCTAAACAATGCAGGTCTCCAGAAATGGACTCAATATTTCTGAGATAAAAATTAGTAAATGTGGATGGCTGAGACCAATAAGCAGCCTTCATTAAATCTGTAATAGCAACACTATTAGCATAAGCCCAGGAAGTAGAAAGAGCTCTTACTTCATGAGCAGAAATCTTAAGCACAGACTGCTGAGAAGAAGATAAATCTTCATACGCAGTACGGATAGTTAACTGAATCCATCTAGCAATAGAATGGACTGAAATGTCCTTTCTATTAGGCATCAAAGACAGAAAGAAACGTTTCCGTCCCTTTCTGATGAACTGAGATCTCTGTTTATAGATACGTAGTGCTCTAACAGGACAGAGTAAAGGCCTACGCCCGTCTGAAGACGGAAGAGCCTTAATAACAATAGGTTCCGGATATTTATTAGGAGCCTGATTCTTAGCTAAAAAAACCGACGTTAGTAGTGAAGGTGATAGTGTTCCCAACACTACGATAATGAGAATCATCCACCGATAGTGCATGAAGCTCACTGACTCTTCTGGCAGAAGAGAAAGCTAAGAGAAAAGCTGTCTTATAAGATAAGAATTTGAAATCTACTGTCCCAAGAGGTTCAAATGGCTTTTCCTTCAATTTAAGGAGAACCCAAGCTAAATTCCACTTAGGAATTAATCTAAGAGTTCTGGGTCTATTTATCGAAAAGTTTCTAACCAATTTCGATAAAGAGACATTAGATCCAATTTGTAAACTATCATGATGTGCATAGGTATCAGATAACATAGATCTATAACCCTTTATAGTAACCGGTTGCAGTTTGATTTCGTCAAACAAGTATACTAGAAAGTTAGCAATGTCTGGTATAGAGGGATCAAATATATCAACAGAATGATCCCTACACCAACGACGGAAAACCTTCCACTTAGCCGCATAGTTTAGCGAAGAGGAGGTCCTCCTACAGTTAGAAATCGCGTCCACTGCTCGTCCTGTAAAGTGCTTGCCATGCAAGAAGGACCGCACAACGGAAAAACGTGAAGGTTGAGACCTTGCGGGTTGTGATGCAGTTGGCGCGATTTCCCCTGCCAAAGAAGATCCTCTCGTGGAGGGAGCTTCCGCGGTAGGTCCCACAACAGACACCTGAGTAGATTTATCCACGGTCTCTGTGGCGACAGAGATGCTACCAACAGAATCTTGCATTGAGATTGTTTTATCTTTAGCAATACTTGTTGAATTAACGGCGCTGGAGGATACGCATATCCTATCATTCCGTCCCAAGGGATCGATAGAGCGTCTACAGCAAATGCTCTTGGATCCGGACACGGGGACACATACGTCTGCAACTGATTGTTGAGATGTGTCGCAAATAAGTCTATCATTGGCCGTTCCCATTGGTAGCAAATCTGATTGAATACTTGTTTGTTGAGAGTCCACTCCGACGGCAACAAGCGACCCTTTCGAGAAAGGGAGTCTGCTAGCACATTCAGACGACCCGGTATGTGACGGACCGAAAGAAGAACGTGATGTTCCAACGCAAACAGAAGGATTCTTTCCGTTAGATTGAACAACGGAACTGAATGAGTGCCTCCCTGATTCCGTATATACGCCACTACTGTCGTATTGTCGGATAGGATTTGGACATGAGCATCGTGAATAATGTCCATCCAGTGACGTAACGCAAGCCAAATTGACATCATTTCCTTGATGTTTATGTGCTTGCACAGGAATTGCGGATCCCAAAGACCCTGGCATCTCGAATCCGTTGGGATTAATGATGCACCCCAACCTGTTTGACTGGCATCCGTCATAATGGTAAAACTCGGATCCGGCAACTGCAGCGGAACTCCTTGAGTTAACCACTGAATGTTTGCCCAAGTCTGAATCTCTTGTTTCACTTGATCTGACAAGAGAAAGTCTACATCGAGCGAATGAATTTTCACACTCCAATTCTGAGTCAAGAAAATTTGAAGAGGCCGTGTGCGTAGCCGTCCCATCGGAATGAGATCCGCAGCGGCTCCGCACAGACCTATCAGTCTCATAAATTCTCTCGCTGTGACTTTGTCTGTATTTAGACAATAGCGAGCGTAACAACTGACTAATTTCGCTCTGGTTAACGGCAGACGAACGAGATTGTTGTGCGTCTCGAAGCTCATTCCCAGATGAGTGAATGACTTGGACGGCACCAGATCCGACTTCTCCTCGTTTACTATGAAACCGAGACGTCGGAGCAATAGAAGAAGATTCTGAACATCGTTCTGAAGCGTTAACTCGTTGCCGTACCTCTGAAGAATGTCGTCCAGGTAGGCCGACGTTACCGCAGACGAATGAGCTCGGAAGTAAATCATTACCGAGTTCATTACTCGAGTGAAAGCCCAGGGTGCTAGATTCAATCCGAAGCACATGGCCCGGAACTGATACACCACTCCTAGGACTGCGAAGCGTAGATACTTTCGGAATGTCGGATGTACCATGACGTGAAAGTACGCATCTTTGAGATCTATGCTCGTTGCATAATCGTTCACCCGAATACTCGCTCTGACCGATCGAATCGTCTCCATATAAAACTTCGGAGCGATGATCAGCTTGTTTATCCAGCTCAAATCTATGACTGGACGGAACGAGCCGTCTGGTTTCGGAACCAGAAACAGATGGCTGTAGAATCCCAGCGATTCCTGGTTTTCTACGACCTCTACCGCGTTCTTCATTAAAAGAGACTGCACCTCTGATAGCAGAGCGTCTCTTTTCTGAGGGTTTGACGGAAGATGAGTCCACTTTGGACTTCGAGTTAATGGAGGCTTTCGTTTGAAGGATATCTTTAGACCTTCCGAAGTCACTCCTCTCACCCAAGGGTCGTCCGTAATCGACGCCCACTCTTGAGAAAAACTCGACAACCTTCCGCCAACCGGAACGCGATAGAGGTTTGAGCCATCACCTCCTGGATCTGCGAGGCCTGCGGTAGGAGAAACCACGTCTTCCACGACCCGCACCTCGCCTCGTCGACCTCGGGGCGTCCGACCGATTGTCCCGGCCTGAAGGACGTCCCGAACGAGAGTCGCTATCCTGACGGTCTCTCGAATAAGAGCTAGAGGACGCACCGGAACCTCTATAGGAACCTCTCTTGGGCGGATAAGACCCAGAAGTGCCCGCCTTATTCGTGTCTGCTGAATCCGACCTTTTAGGAGCGGATCTAAACAACAGAGAATCACTAGCTTTCTTTTTAATATTATCATAAATAGCGGAAAGCTTGCCGTCAAAGAGAAGATCTCCTGAGACCGAAGCGACTCTAAGAGAGTTCTTCACCTTAGAATCCACTAGTGTGGATGTAGACAGGGCTGCGTCACGTCTAACCAACTCCAGATTAGCCACTGAAAGGGCGGAGTTACACGTGGAATAAGCTACTGCCCTTGAAAGAAGTCTTAAGGAGGATTGTATATCCTGAAACTCTTCCCCTTGAAGACGCAGTGATAACGCCTTCGTAAGGTGATCTGCGTAAGATAAGGCATCTAAATTGGCTCTGTTAGACGCAATAGCTGTTTCCAACACTGCGGTTGGAATAGAAGCTGACGACGGTAATGATAGCTCTAAGTCTTCCGCCTCGTCGTCCATACGCAGAGGAACTCTCGGTATACCCTGACCTGCCGTGTCGAATTTATTCCTTGCATTAATGAAAGGCAGGTTGAGAGTATTTGCGGACAAGAAGCCTGCTTTCCCTGTCCTGGAAGCAAGTTTAAAAATAGCGTCGTTCAATAATTCAAATGTTCTTGCAACATTATTGGACTGCGACGGAAACTCGGGAGCGATGTCCCTGAACCGCTCGAAAAAATCAGAGTCCAATGACGCTATAATTCTCCTGTCCGGAAGCGCAGCAGTCTGGCCCGACGGAACAACTTGAGGAAGAAAGTGCCGGATGAAGTCTACGGCAGCTTTGTGTTGTTCCGAAAGGGATAGCTCCAATTCATCCGTATCCCTTTCACCATCCGGTCGGACCTCCCGATGTTCCCGGTCGTCCGCCCCCGATGCTTCGGCGGAGCGTACCGACCCAGCGCCGTCGGATAATTCTCGATCCGACACCGTCTCTGTCGGCTGCTGGGATGCTGCGATAAGCTGTGCTATCTGCACTAGAATGTCCGACGTCGAAACCTGCGGAGGAGCGGTCTTTCGCTGCTTTGCCGAGGGCAGCTCCGCATCAGATGGCTCCCGCATACTTTTCCTATGCGAACGTCCGGAGTCCATCGGTCTCGAGTCCCTGGCTGCCGGATGGTGTGACCTGGTCGCCGAATAATCCTTCCTCGGCGAAGCTGGCAAGATATCGGAGGTCAAGCAGCCAAGGTGCGGTCGTGTGCGCCGGCGAGAAGAGGAAGCCTTAACAGTCTCTGCGGACTGCTTATACAACGGAGCGTCCCGAGCGACGGACGTATGCTCCGCTAAAGACACATTTTGTACCACAACATCTGGTCCCAGATGTTGTTGTACGAGAGAGGGGCCTCTCTCGCTCGTGGCCCGGCTGGACCTGGACGAGCTAGGAACCGGACTAAAAGGCTTCCTCCGTTCTCGTTCACTATCCGCCGTCACTGGGTGTGCATCTATTATTTTTATAGTGCTCGCATCACCCAAAATTTCCTCTTGGACCGCATCGGACGAACCCGGCTGCCGAACCATTCGGTGAATGGACGCTACACCGGGCGAGCTAGCGGACGACATTTGTCTAATCTCCATGAGCACTTTTGCCGCTAGCTCTGTATTTAATTGTGACGACGGACGCACACTTGAAGAAGATAACATGGAAACATCACCCTGTTCTGGTTCCTCTGAAATAGAAACTGAGAGAGTAGAGTGACCTTGTGGAGAAAGAGCCGGCATCGCTCTTTCTCCAGAAACAACATATCGTGACACACGTTTCCAATGTTTCTCATCCCAATGTTCACATACCGGACAGGGATTAATGCGAGAACACTGACTACAATTTATGCAATAATCATGAAAGTCAGAGGAAGATTTCCTATTACAATTTGAACAAGTTCCTTTCATTGTGAAGGAACAACAATAAGTCCTAGTTACTCGCAAAAACCCCTGACACAAAGATACATAATAACATGATCCATTAATAAATGAAAAAACAATTGCAAAACAAAATAATTTTGAAAAAATATTTTTTCAGAGAAGCCCAAGTTGCTGAAAAGTAACGTTGAGCCCCGATGGATCCGATGGCAAAGTGTGGTCAAAAATTTTAAAATTATATAAAATAATTAATGAGACACTTTCGGATAATATAAATGTATCTTATAATGAGATAAACTACCTCAAAGGCAAACAGCCCCCCTCAAAAAAGGCTGTTGCCAATGAAAACAAACAGTGTAAACACAGAAGAAAACATGACTCCAGGCACTGAAAAAACTGGCCCGGAATCAGTCCTCAATTACACTCTATCTGATGCAAAACAGAGACTCCCAGGGGAGAATCTGCAGAACATCAGATGGAAGATGCAGAACACAAACGTTATACACCCATGGGTGAAAACGTAACTATGGGGAAAATAACAGAAAACATTCTGTAACCAAGCAACTCTCCCAGGGAAATTTTAGAAATGAAACTTCTCAAAAATATGCCAAAAGCATGGGAGAATTGCAAGGGGGGACTTTAGAAGGTTAGGGGAGAGGAAACACTGAATAAGCAGTGCAACAATTAGCAAGAATGACAACAAGAGGCGTTTGCCTCGAAAATAGGCAACTTAACATAATTTTAACAAAAAATTTTAAGTACAGCCCTGATTATTTTTTGCCACTTCTTTTTTCCTCTCCTCCTTCTATCCTCCTTAGAATCACATTTTCTCCAAGAATTACGTGTCTGGCATCCTTTAAACTGAGATTTACAAGCACAAAGATCAGTGAGATGTTGACTGATGAAGGGCCAAACAGAGAATGATATTTGGCGCCAATTTCGGGACGACTGCGTCACTGCGCATGCGCAGTAGAGTCGTACTATGGAGGTCCTTTAGGACATGATTTCTTTTTGTTTTGGATGCAAATTTTGGGGATTGGGGGGCAAAATTTGTGTTTGGCCCTGGTTTTTGTGGAGTTAGCACCAGCTAAGTCTGGGTCATTGGTACAGTATAAAAATACTGATATTTTGGCGCTTTTCCATATTTCCAAGGGCCATAACTCACACAAGAATAATGCAATCAGCATGAAACTCAAACTTGAACTGTAAGTCATTGTTCTATAGTAGGTTACCAAGAATGAAATCATTCGGTTGAAGCATTTTCAAAAAAAGTCTGGAAAACTAAAGTATGACTGACAGACTGACTGACAGACTGACAGATGGACAGAGTGCAAATGAATCCTGATCTGTAAGTTTAAGTCATCGTTCTATAGTAGGTTACCAAAAATGAAATCATTCCGTTGAAGCGTTTCCAAAAAAAAGTCCGGAAAACTAAAGTATGACCGACAGACTGACTGACAGACTGACGGATGAATGGACAGAGTGTAAATGACACTTGATCTGTAAGTCATCATTCTATAGTAGGTTACCAAAAATGAAATCATTCCGTTGAAGCGTTTCCAGAAAAAGTCCGGAAAACTGATATTTTGGCGCTTTTCCATATTTCCAAGGGCCATAACTCACACAAGAATAATGCAATCAGCATGAAACTCAAACTTGAACTGTAAGTCATTGTTCTATAGTAGGTTACCAAAAATGAAATCATTCGGTTGAAGCATTTCCAAAAAAAGTCCGGAAAACTAAAGTATGACTGACAGACTGACTGACAGACTGACGGATGGACAGAGTGCAAATGAAACTTGATCTGTAAGTCTAAGTCATCGTTCTATAGTAGGTTACCAAAAATGAAATCATTCCGTTGAAGCGTTTCCAAAAAAAGTCCGGAAAACTAAAGTATGACCGACAGACTGACTGACAGACTGACGGATGAATGGACAGAGTGTAAATGACACTTGATCTGTAAGTCATCATTCTATAGTAGGTTACCAAAAATGAAATCATTCCGTTGAAGCGTTTCCAGAAAAAGTCTGGAAAACTGATATTTTGGCGCTTTTCCATATTTCCAAGGGCCATAACTCACACAAGAATAAGGCAATCAACATGAAACTCAAACTTGATCTGTAAGTCATCGTTCTATAGTAGGTTACCAAAAATGAAATCATTCCATTGAAGCATTTCCAAAAAAAGTCCGGAAAACTGATATTTTGGCACTTTTCCATATTTCCAAGGGCCATAACTCACACAAGAATAACGCAATCAGTATGAAACTCAAACTTGATCTGTAAGTCATCGTTCTATAGTAGTTTACCAACAATGAAATCATTCCATTGAAGCGTTTCCAAAAAAACTCCGGAAAACTGATATTTTGGCACTTTTTCATATTTCCAAGGGCCATAACTCACACAAGAATAATGCAATCAGCATGAAACACAAACTTGATCTGTAAGTCATCGTTCTATAGTAGTTTACCAAAAATGAAATCATTCCGTTGAAGCATTTCCAAAAAAACTCCGGAAAACTAAAGTGTGACTGACAGACTGACAGATGGACAGACTGACAGATGGACGGAGTGCAAACCTATAGTCCCCTCTGGCGATAGATAGGGGACAAAAAAAAGAGTAATGGGGTGGGGGGGGGGGTGGGGGTGGGGGGGGGGTTAGAAGGTGGTGGTGTTTGTCTGGGCTTTTAATCACAAACTTGGAGTCATCCTACCAAGCTACAATGAAATCCCTTCATAATTATGGCCTGTGGAATATTCTAAAGGTTTTCGGGCTTCGGGCCTCTGTTGCCGTCATTATATGAAGTCAACCTTTCAAGTTACAATGAAATCCCTCCATAAATATGACCTGTAGACTGTGCTAAAGGTTTTCGTGCTTTGGGACCCTGTTGCCGTCACAGTTGCCCAAAAGGGGACGTTCTCATCTAGACATTATATGAAGTCAACCTATCAAGTTACAATGAAATCCCTCCATAAATATGACCTGTAGATTGTGCTAAAGGTTTTCGGGCTTCGGGCTCGGGCAGCCATCATGGTTGAATGATCGCAACCAAAAGAGGGCATTCTCATCTGGGCACCAATGACCATGTGGATTGATCCTACGAAGTTACAATGAAATCCCTTCATAAATATGACCTGTACACTGTGCTGAAGGTTTTCGGGCTTTGGGCACCTGTAGCCGTCACAGTTGCCCAATCACGTCCAAAAGGGGACTTTCTCATGTAGACATTATATGAAGTCAGCCTATCAAGTTACAATGAAATCCCTCCATAAATATGACCTGTAGACTGTGCTAAAGGTTTTCGAGTTTTGGGCTCGTGCAGTCGTGACGGTTGATAGATCACGCCCAAATGAGGAAATTCTCATGTAGACATCATACGGAGTCATCGTATCAAGTTACAACTAGAAAGTGTTTTAGCACACTAAAACATATGTCTCCCCTTCCTTTTGAGGTCAGAGGTAAAGGTCACATGCAGTTCATCAAGGTAGCGGTTTCATGGTGACACATCCAAATGCAAAAAAAAAAAAATTCTGGTCTGGACAATTACTCCCTATTTAAAGTACATAAATTTGACCTTGAGGTCAAGGTCACATAAAGGTCATGATGACATGTGGTCTCATTGTGATACATCCACATGTCAATCATCTAAGTCCTAGGTCAAAAAACAAAAAAGTTCTGATCTGGACAATTATTCCCTATTTGAAGTACATAAATTTGACCTTGAGGTCAGAGGACAAGGTCACATGCAGTTCATCAAGGTAGTGGACATGCGGTTTCATGGTGACACATCCACATGTCCAAAAAATAAAAAAAATCTGGTCTGGACAATTACTCCCTATTTAAAGTACATAAATTTGACCTTGAGGTCAAGGTCACATGTAGGTCATGATTACATGTGACATGCGGACTAATTGCGATACATCCACATGTCAAATATCCAAGTCCAAGGTCAAAAAACCAAAAAGTTCTGGTCTGGATAATTATTCCCTATTTGAAGAACATAAATTTGACCTTAAGGTCAGAGGTCAAGGTCACATGAAGGTCATCGGGGTACACGACATGCAGTCTCATGGTGACACATCCACATGTCAAATAACCAAGTCCTAGGTCAAAAAACAAAAACATTCTGGTCTGGACAATTACTCCCTATTTGAAGTACATAAATTTGACCTTGAGGTCAAGGTCACATGAAGGTCACAATGGTATGCGACACCGGTTCATGGTGATACATCCACGTGCCAAATATCTAAGACTTGGCTCAAAAGACAAACAAGTTTTGGTCCTGACAAAGTTTCCTTAAAAAAAGCACAAATCTGACCTTCAGATCAAAGGTCAAGGTCACATGAAGGTCACAATGGTACGCTACACACCATCTCATGGTGATACATCCACATGCCAAATATCTAAAGCCTGACTCGAAATACAAAAAAGTTCTGGTCCAGACAGTTTCCCTTAAAAATGCACATAAATCTGACCTTCAGGTCAAAGGTCAAGGACACATGAAGGTCACTATGATACACTGCACACCGGTTCAGGCTGATACATCCACATCCCAAGTATCTAAGGCGTAGGTCAAAAGACAAAAAGTTATGGCCCGAACAAAGTTTGTGTGATGTTTCCCTTAAAAAACACATAAATCTGACCTTCAGGTCAAAAGTCAAGGTCACATGAAGGTCACTATGGTACACTGCACACCGGCTCATAGTGATACATCCACATGCCAAGGTGTCTAAGGTGTAGGTCAAAAGACAAAAAAAGTTATGGCCCGGACAAAGTTTGTATGAGAAGAAGAAGAAGAAGAATATGCACTAAAACAATATGTCTCCCTTCTGGGAAGGGGAGACATAATGAAATCCGTCCATATTAAACATGACCTGCAGACTGTGCTAAAAGTTTTTGGGTTTCGGGCTTGGGCAGCCATCACGGTTACAGATCATGCCCAAACGGGGACGTTCTCATCTAGGCATTATACAGAGGCATTCTATGAAGTTGCAATGAAATCTCTTCATAAATACTACCTGTAGACTGTGCTAATGGTTTTCGGGTTTTGGGCTCGGGTAGCCATACCGGTTGACCGATCACGACCAAAAGGGGACGTTCTCATGTAGCCATGACCTAAAACCTGCATATGAAATCTCGTGACGATCGGACAAGAACTACTGGGTATAGCCTGTACTTGAAGGTTGAATAAAAAACTTTAAACACAAACTTTAACCAAAACTCCAAATGTCAACTAAACAGGAAAAGAGAAAAAAAAAACAAAAAACACTTGAACCTTCAGTAAAAAACTTTAACCACAAACTTTAACCAAAACTCTAAATGTTAACAGACGGACAGATGGATGGACGGATGGACAAAAGTCATTACTACAGTTAAAACTAGAAGTCCTGTCATGAAATGCGCACAAATAGCACGTCGATCTGCACGTTATGATCATAGTAAGGTTATCAAATTTTGTACATATGGCCTGCGCACAAGCAATGTTTCAGCCAATGGACCTCCGGGTAACCCGGAGGTCCATTGGCAGAAACATTGCCTGTGTTTGCTATGAGTAACCAAGAGAACCTGCCGTGCTTTGGATGCCATTCAATGTGGCAATTGCACGCAATTCCTACGCGCAATTAAGCCTAGATAAGCGCACAGTTCGTGACAGGACTTCTAATTTTAACTGTATAGCCCTCACTGTAAACAGTCGGACTAAAAATAAAAGGGCAAGCAACAGAACAATCTACAAAATTGATGATAAAAAGAGACCATTGACTGTGCATTTCAAAAGGCAATCACAACCGGTGATTTGATGTAACAAAATAGCTGAGAGAAAATACATTGGGGATATTTCCTCTCAGCTTCTTTGTTGCTTCAAATGACTGATGACAAGTGCCTGTGTTACTTCCAATATTTTGACAATTTGGTGGCTTTTTTCTGCAGTAAAACAGGGTCTGCAGCTGGGCAGTATATTAAATATACCATTCGATATTGGTATTGGTGTGAGTACATGTATGTTGTTGGCACCGAATACCTATGATACTGAGGCAAATCATTCTAAAAATACCAATACAGAAACTGAACTTGAATTTTCAACACCGCCAGGCCTGAAAATAAGTAGTCTGACATTTGTATAATGAGGTTCCCAGAGGGTGAATTTGATGATGCTATCCCATACAGTGGGCCAATTCATCCTCTGGGTACCTCTTTCTGTTTAGTTTTGAGACCCTGATTCAGACTGAGGTTCACAGAGGGTAGATTTAGTGATGTAACCCTCTGTGCAGGGTTGCGTCACTAAATCACCCTCTGGGGACCTCATTTTGCAGATGAGTCTGGTTATTTTCTGGCTTGAACACCACCCGTCTCTACCGTTCGATATTGGTGTTAGTATGTACTCAGCATCGAATACTGTACTGATATTGAGTTAAATCCTAAAAATATCGATACCAAAACCGAATTTGAAATTTCAATATCACCCAGCTCTACACAGAACTTATGTAGTTTAAGCACACATAAGTTCAGACAGTTATTAAATGACATTAAAACAATGTGACCCTAGAGATTTAAATGAAACAAACCTTTACATAACTTCCATATGTTGGGAGATTCTACTTCTGTTTCACTGTAATCTTCTGTAAATGATGCCTGTTCATTTTCCATATTTTCCTCAGCTGAAAAATTAATGAATTACGTTAATGAAAGATAAAGAGGATAATGTGCCAATAAGACTAAAATCTTGAGCTGTAGGTTTTTAAATTTCTTGTTCGGTTTCGGTTTTGGTTTTTCAGGTGGAGTAAAACCTCGGTTCGGTTTTCGGTTTGTTCATGAGGCCAAATAAAATTCAATAAAACTCATTCTTATGTCTGGAGTCATAATTGAATGGCATTGAAACTGCGTGAAACTCAATGAATGCCCGAAATAAGCTATAATACATGAAGAATCAGAAAGGCCAATATAATAATTACCTAAATATACAGAACTTTTATTCTGCTTGGCCATTTTTCGAGGTCTGACACCTACATGCAACTTGAGGAAAGCTGCAAACACAGCTAAACTGGCATGTCGGAAATTCACAGAATGTAGCCTTCCCAGAGTAGTGAGAGTACCCAGACACTGCCATTGGCAGTGTCTGGGTACTCTCACTACTCTGGGATGGCTACATTCTGTGAATTTCTGCAGCAAGAGAGTATTTAATAAAAAAAACGAAAAACCTTAGATTACGGGATGTCGACGGTTTCGGTTTTTAAAAAAACCTAAAAACCTCGGTTCGGTTTCAGTTAACCTACAGCTCTACTAAAATCCTCGCCCTCTGATTGGACGAGAGCTCGATTAGTTTCTTCTATGTTTAGGGCTCCAGTGGTATATGTTACCATCTGGTGTCACCAAGGGAAATATTGAAAAGATGATAATGATGCAAGGAGATTCAAAGTGCATTCTGCTATAAAATCGTATTTTTCGAGACCAGTGATCATTCTATGAATAAATACCCACAACCAACTTATACAAAGCTCATTTTCCTCGATTACTAGTGATGATAAACTGAGCATTCATTCTATCTTTCTTGACAAATCTGCCATATCCACAAACATAATTTACAAATTGAGCAGTTGAACCTTTTTTTTCTTCTAAACCTTAACAAAACCATATGATGTGCCTCCTCCTTACTGGAATAAGCTCATCCCAATGAGGGGTCACATCAAATGCTATTGTTGATGTTTAAAAAAATATTTTTAAATAATTAAAATAACAGATTCTGATATCGCATGCGTAAGATAAAAGGTTAACCCTTTACCCAAGCAGACGATATCAAAATTTATGATTCTAAATATTATTTTTTCAAGATTTTCAAAATATTTCACCAAAACCATATCATGTGACCACTCATTGGAATGAGCTCGATGGACGGATGGACAGAGACCTCGACTATATAGCCCCTCAAAAATTTTTCGGGGGCATAATAAATTATGGAGATAAATATGTTCTCCCAAATTTTATTTCTACAGTCATACTGACCTGTCAATAAGACAGTAATCGAAAATAAACCCACCTCCTATTTCAGTTTCTGAGTTCCCTTCTTGTAAATATGGGTAAGGTCAGTCCCTGACTTTGTAATGGCAACATCAGTGGTACTTGTAGGTTGTTATAATGAAAAAGAATCCCTTACCCATTACCCAATACACATGAAATCAAAATTTGTAGAGATGAGACGATTAATCAGTGTAACATCAGCATTAGGCCGATAAGCGCCCATCGGTTCACCATCGCCACTCGATGTTCAACATTGGCCCTCGCCGATTGTCTGAAACTCAGTGAAAGTGTAAGTGTTATGGATGATTTCATTGATCTGTAATGAACTTTCTTCTCCCTCGTGGGATAACCAGTGCAAGGCTGCAAATGATCAGAACGTCACTCGTCTATTACTGGTCTGGTATCAGGTAAGTGATGGTTCGTTTAAGAAAAGGCAGAATAATATATTAAAGATTTTGAGTGTGTAACTGTTCACAGAGTTGTTTTTTTACCCATCATATCCATGTGAATACGGACGCTCTTCACTGCCCAAACTGAACTACTGCTGCATTCTGCAAAATGTCGCAATATTTCTTTCAATCACGCTGACACGCTCACCGTCTCATCAAATATATAATGGCATACTTGGCATATATTGGACAGATAATTCCTCCATATTAGTAATCCATGTTAACTGGGAGAGGTTTGGGTGCAATAAGTTTAACATCGGGCATTTTCGGTGTGGTATTTATCAACACGAATCCACGGAATTTATCTCCTGTTGAAATGTGTGGTGCACGTGATAAAAATGCAGTGCAACGTCATGACTCATGTGACACAATCCCATATGTGGGGTTACCGAAACGAAACTACCACTTTAAAACGTGTGGTTCCAACGACGGCTTTTGATTTTCAAACCATTTTCTTCCAAATATATTTATATACATTCAAGGGTGAAAAACCGCTATCATGTGAATATCAATATATTTTCCGTCTGCCTATTTATCAATTTTAGGCACACGGGAAATGTGGTATTCATGCTTTTTTAGAAGATTTATAACTTCGGACGGTAGTTGAGAGTTATGCAGTTATGGTAGTCTTTTTGGTCAACCAAGAGGAAAGCTGGGTGTGTGTGGGAGGGGGGGGGGGGGGTGATGAGTGAATTAACTGAATTCCAGATCAGTAAGACTCCATCACTCAAATACAAACAACCTGACCCTGTCCACTGTCCAGTCTGAACTCGCCCAAACTTGGGTATAATCAGGCGACCCACGTGTAGGAATAGGCCTATCACAGGTAGGCCTACTTAGAACAGACATGTCTTCATGTCATTTCTTTTTTCTTTTTTTTTTTGCGGGAAGGGAGATAGGATACAGTAGAACCTGTCTTGAGAGACCGCCCTTTGGGCCACACAAAAGTGGTCTCTCAAGACAGGTGGTCTCTCAAAACAGGTTTCAGGTTTTGTCAAGTCAGTAAATAACCAACCATAAAATTCAGAAATGGAGAAGAATGGATTTTTGTAATTATTTTGTAGTTGCTCTTTTTTATGAAGTTTTTGTTACAAATTGAAATGGACTGTTATAAAAGTTATAAAAATAAATTAGTGTTGAAAATCTTCAAAGAAGATTTTCAACACTAATTTATTTTTATAATTTTTATAACAGTCCATTTCAATTTGTTACAAAAAGATTTTCAACACAAATTTATTTTTATTCCTATCTGTCACAGTTCAGGTATGTATGAAATTGTTTATTCAACAATAATCCTAATCTTTTCACAGGGGTCTTATAAAAACATCTCCTCAACCTGTAATGAGTTAGCAATTGAAACCCAATTAAAAGCTTTTAATTATGTTAGTATAACCACAATGGATTTTCCAGAACAGGTAAAAAGTTTTTGTCATGGTTTCACTCTTCAAAGGGGCGATCTCTCAAGACAGGTCCATTATGCCATAAAAATACTAGTTGGTACCAGGTCACAGTGGTCTCTCAAGACAGGTGGTCTCTCAAGACAGGTGGTCTCCCATAGCAGGTCCATTATAGAGTAAAACCAATCGGTGCCTGGTAGATATGGTCTCTCAAGACAGGTGGTCTCTCAAGACAGTGGTCTCTCAAGACAGGTTTTACTGTATTAATAATAAAGCAAAAGCAAAACTGGAGTGATCTTACACTGATCTAAACCAGGCTAAAGTGGATACTACGATTTTGCCAACGTGAACAACAGTTACTTGGAGCCCCTCGAAAAGATGCTGTTAGTGGGGAAAGGTTGATATTGGTGATAGATCTGTTATCATAACAGACCTATCACCTATGTCAACCTTTTCCCACTATTGACAAAGCCCTAGTTTCTGCAAGATGGCTATATCCTATCCCTTCCTAACCAGGGGTCTGTAGCAGAATCTTGTGGTTGGAAAAGGCAGGATATGACCATATTACAATTTACATGCAGAAGGTTTGGTATGCCGCTGAATCAGAATACGGGGTTTGTTTCCTGGCAACGGGTTAGGGGTAAGCCTCGATATGTGACTGGCTATATTCCTCTGCTGATCGCCTGAGTGTTCTTGTATTTGACCAACGCATTCAGATCTACATTTTTTTCATCTGGGGATAGCCATTTGGTGTTTTGTTCCATCAAAGTTCAAACAATATGGCCATAGAGTAGCATAAGTATTAAGTAAGTCTGTTTGGGTACAGTGTGGTACAGCTCCCTTTGAAATAGATTGCGCACAAAATATATTGACTCAACAGTCCAAATATATTTCGCGAGAAATGGGAGAACATGGTTTTTAAAATTATGCAATTTCGATCATTTGAAGTGAGCTAAATTGAGAAAATTCCCAAATTTTAAAACTGACAGTTGCCACCATTCCTAAAAAATCTACGTTGGATTAAGCTTCAAGTGTCACGTCCTTCAATGTCATTCCAAATGCATCCAAATGATCCAATCTCATTTGAGTTCACGTCGAGTCAATTTTCAGGTATTCTTGATCAGTTTGACAGTTTAATCATTTTAAGGAATATTTTCGAAGAATAATTATCGAATAACCAAATTTCACAAATTATAGTACTAAATGGTTTGGTTGCTGGTGCTTTTATTTTAACTCAACACAGGCAAAAGTTGTTGAGGACTCGAGTTTTATTTTTGTTTTGCAGCTTGTTTAAAAAGCTATTTCAAGTTTTTAACATTACTTGTATTTCCCCCAAATCAGTGTTGTTTATTGTTATGCCCATTACATCTGCAGGCGCTGAACGGGGAGTGTGGGGGGGGGGGGAGGAGATATGCACCCCTGTTATTTTCCCGGCAATGTTTATTGTGCCCTTTGCCAAAAATGATAATTCATCTGCAAAGATCTCCCTCTGCGAAACTTGGAGGCTGTCGTCCTCAGTGCCTTGATTTAGGTCGGGATCTTTACTCTCCTAATATCCTAAAATTCTAGTTTGCTACCAGCTGTCCTCTTGAAAATAGATATTTTTCTTTATAAAACCATACAAATAGTAATCACATTAGAGCAAGCTTGATAAGCCGACTCCACTGAAGTAACTATTTGCATGTCTTTATTGAAAACTTCTTCAGCCCTCAAAACATTATACACAATATAATTATGTTCTGAAATGGTTTTGATCAGATCCACATGATTGCCATGAATTCCATTTTCAAAGAGACTGAAAGAGTGACGAAGACAATACTGATCCGAATATCATCGATGGCACATCGCCGAAATCCAAACAGGGCACCACTTACTGGCGTCCGCAGGATTTCTGGAACTTGTGTCTTTGAAACGAGAATGATGATGGCGGGTACTGTTGAAATTTTGAGGTGCAAGGTTGTGGGGGGGGGGGGGGGTAATTTAGTTTGAAATCCAGAGTTGGCTACATATCTGACTCAGACTGACTGTATCTTTGGGTTTCATGCTGAACTACCACCACCTCACAGTCATACACTCCTGAAATCCAACAGTGTCCACCATCATCATTCTCATTTCAAAGATGCATGGTCATGGCGATGTTTGGAAAATTATTAAGATATCAACTAGGTCCGGTTTAGGTTGCGAATATGTGCTTTTGAGGGTATTAAAATTCACCAGGTTCTAGTCGAATGCATGTTGAGCTGATGACATTCATTTCAGAGCAAAAATTTCTGATTTTGTAAGGAATTATATTATAGCCTTATTTTGGTTAATGTGCCGACCGTTTCATTTTGGTAGATTATCAATTTATCATATACATGTATACAGGATTTATGACACTAAGTCGAGTGAGAAGCATAAGGTGCTATCTTTCAGTGGAAGATATAACCTTTTCCAGTGGAAGATTGAACCTTATGGTTCTCACACGATGACTTGTGAGTAAGTTCAGAGTTTCTTCCAAATAAAATTGAATGGCAAATAACTGTCATCACTGCAGCCACGACCATAGTAAATTAGTAATTCACGCCACAAGTCTTAGTATTCCAAACCCAGGAGAGACATATTTCCTCTGATAACCAGCAACATCTCACACTTGTCTGGGTTTAATCGGCTCGTTTTTACTTCATATATAAGTCCTGCCTCACTGAATAGCCGTTCACTATCCACACTAGACGGCGGACCACCGAGGAACTTTTTAGAGAGTTTACAGTTTCGGATACCTCAGCCTGTTCATGCGCCAATAATCAAAGGGGTCCTCATTCCTTGGAACAATAGGTTCTGCCCTATACATTGATGCCTCATCCTTGATAGTTTCAGCTGTTGAAGCACATGTAACCCCCTTTGAACTCAACAAATGTTCAAAGTCCTCATCTAATAAATGCTTTGAAGCTACTCTCTTGGCCGTGCAGCCCGCGCCAGTCACTCCTGTACTTGTTGAAGGTGAGGGGTCACTGCATGTCTTTTCTTTGTCATCAGTGATGTTCGCGCTCAAAAGCAAAGTAATGAGGGTATCCTCCTCTTCAAGCCATTTATCCAACCTGTCGTCTGTTGCACTTTCCTTGAAGAAAACATTTTTAAAGCGAGGGTCAACAAACGTAGCAACAACAAATACTTGTTTTCCTCAGCATTACTGAATCTTTTGGACAAAGAAGCACTCAATTCATCAGCCATTGTCTGGAGTCCCTTAAAGTCGTCATGACTGGAGAGAACACTAAGTAGAAGAGACACACTTGGAATGACAGCTGAGATTGTAGCACTGGCCTTTGACATTTCGCGCGTTATTTGCTCGAACCTCCCGAGTACTTTGAGAAGTGTTTGGGCCAGATTCCATTGATTAGACGACATTGTTGGTATATCATGTTCACTAGCGAATTCAACCAGGGCAAGTCTCTGTTCGACAATTCTTTCCAGCATATAAAAGGTGCTGTTCCACCTAGTTGACACATCCTGCATAATTTTGTGCTCGGGCAAGTCATGCTTCTTCTGAATAGCTTTTAAATCGAAGTTTGATAAGGGTGATTGGTTAAAGTGGCCTGCAAGCTTTCGACAATTTGCCAACATATCATTTACAGACCTTCGTGAGTTTATTGCATCCTTAATTACAAGCTGAAGAGAATGAAGGAAGCATCCAACATGATTTACGCCTGTTAATTCGCATCCAGCAACTGCACTGGAGGCATTATCCCGCACAATTACAAGTACTTGATCCTTTGAGACCTCCCACTGAGATAACATTTCACAATTCCCATCAGATATAGCTACAGACATGTGGCTGCCGGGGAAGGAAGATGCATTAAGTATGCACCGCTTTCTGTTAAAATTGTCATCAATCCAAATGCCAGTCAAACTCATGAGGGAATGTGAGCTGCAGCTGGAAGACCAAATATCAGTTGTTAAGCTCATGCACATCATTTGCTTTAATTCCATTTTGATGCACTCTGTCACTTTCTTGAAAATTTCTGGAATTAAATTTTCGCTGAGGTGATGGCGGGATGGAAGCTTATACCTTGACTCAAGCGCCGCAACTAATCTTCGGAAACCAACATGCTCAACTATGGAGAAAGGCTCCATGTCGAGCGCTATCATTTCAGCAACTTTCAAATTTATATCTGTTGTCCTCTTGTCTTTTGTGGACCAAGGAGTAACTTTATCAATAACTTCTGTTAACTTCATTTGGTGCGCCTTTTTTAAACCCGAGGTAGTGGACTCAGAAGAGCTGTCATGTTTCCTCTTTTTCTGTTCTTCTATCTCCATTGCCCTTGCTTCTAAAAGTCTGTACTCTTTTGGGTGGCACGCTTTCAAGTGGTTCCTCAAGTTCGTCGTTGTGTAGGATTTGGTGTTTTTACCACCACGTGATATTTTAACAGCACAGGATGTGCATTTTGCCTTGCTATCCAGTGGACTTTCCACTGAGAAAAAGTCCCATATTTTACTAAATCTTTTCAGTCTCAAAGTGCCTGTCTCACTACGAGGGGTCTCTGCCATGCCTGGGATCTACACTCTACAGATCAATATGCTATTCTGATGGGAATTTGGGTTTAATTTTGTGGCATTAATTCGAAAAAAACAAAAACATGCTCGTGTTCTTTGTTCTGATTTTTTTTCAGCTGTGTTTTGAATGCCTTTGATAGTTAACTTCAAAAACTTGTTTGTCTGTGATAGTCGACTTCAAAGCCTGTGCAGAGGATGATTCAGCAAAGACCCGACTTTGAAATGGACTGTTGCAAGTGTTGATGTAAACCGGCGTACAACCGCATCAAAAGTTCAGAACACAATTAACTGTGACACCGCATGTGATGAGTTCTCGACTCAGTTGTTAGCTATTTATTTTAAATCGAAAATATACTGCGCTGATGGACGTGATGGTGCTTCATTGACATAAAATTAACCCTTTGATGTCTGTTATTTAACACTTATTTAAGTGAGTATTAATTTACTATTAAAAGTGTGTTAGATTCCGGGTTGATGGCGATTAATGGCACATAAATTAAATTCTGATTACCGTAATCAGCCAGCTTCTGCAGTAAGCTTGAATAATAATGAAACCATCTGACATCGGCATTCGGTATCGGCCGATTGTTGTCTAAAATAATCGGCATTCGTCTGATGGGGTATTTTACTAATCGGCTCATCTCTAAAAATTTGCTATTTTAATCATTTCTTTTTCCAATCTGTCAAAAAATTTCAACATGGCCCTGCAATGAAGGGGCCACCATATCATGTGGAGATATGGTGGACCCTTGTTGCAATGAAGGGGCCACCATATCTCCACATGATATGGTGGCCCCTTCATTGCAGCAAGGGGCCACCATATATTGTGGCCCCTTGCTGCAATGAAGGGGCCACATGATATGGTTTTGTTGAAATTGTTTTAAATTTTTTTTTTAACTGTTCAGTTTGTAAATTATGCAGAGACACATCCAGTATATTTCTTCGGGTAGAGGATTAATGCATTTTTGTTAAGGGATTGACCAAGTCACTTAACTTTGCATCCAAATTCTCTCACAGACTTGACCTCTTGAAAAAAGCCCACCCATGTACTTCTGCCCTCTTTTACTTAATCACCCCCCCCCCCTCACCCCCTCCCCCCCCCCCCCCCGGACTTATTCCTGGGCAAGTATGGTAGACCAACCACACCAACACAATATTCCTTGATCCTTATTAACCTCTCTTCTTTAAAAATAATAATTTGAGCATTTCTTCAAGGATAAAAAATTGAAAAAGTTAAAAAGACCAAAGAATGGTCCAGACCAGACCAACCAGAATTGAAAGTAGTGCATGGTACATGACCCACTGTCTTACTCTTCCTCTCTACTGGAGAACACCTCATTGTCCATCTCCTGCCAGACATGCACAAAGGCTTCAGTTCCTTATTTTGGTAATTGAAAATGCATGTACATGTCTAGAGTATGGACGCAGTTTGAAATAATTGTATATGGCAATATTCTGACCGAAAGGGTTATGTTTTTGTGTTGGTGTGGTAGGTTTGGTAAATGTAAAATTTTGGAGAATATTTTAATTTCTAGCGAGAACCGACCACACCTTGACCAACAAAATATGCCGAATGCATAAAAGGAAGATGTACACATATATAACTGTTAGCATATTAACAGGTAATAGATATTGGTGATAAAGAGAGTTGTTATTAACCAAGATTCTGTTGGAGTCCTGAATATTTATAAATGACATGTGCAAGAACACACAGAACATACACATGAGGCCTAAAAAGTTAAAAATCTGTTTCTCATTTCTGTTCCCTGTATGCAATGTTTTCAATAAAAAGAATTTGAGGTGTAGACTGCACTAAAAAAACTGAGGGGTGGGTTAATGTGGCCCTCACAGTTAATTTATGCCAACCAAAATTACCAAGTTACAGTGAAATTATCCCAAAACGAGTCATCCTATCAAGAGACAATGAAATCCCTTCATAAATATAACTCCAAGACTTTGCTGAAGGAATCTTGGTCACATAATGGTTCAGCAGTCACGGTTGACCGATCATGACCAAAATAGGACAGTCTCATCTAGATATCATACCAAGTTATCATACCAAGTTACAATGAAATTCCTTTATAAAAAGAACCTGTAGATAGTACTAAATGAATGCAGGTCGTGTGACCAGATGGCGGTAACAGCAGCCTGGTCATGACCAACATAGGAAAGTCTCATCTGGACACCATATCGAGTTATCCTTCCAAGTTACAATGAAATCACTTCATAAATGTGAACTGTAGACTGTGCAAAACAAATCTAGGTCACAGGCATGTACGGCCATCACGGTTGACTAATCACCACCAAAATTGGACATTCTCATCTAGACATTATAATGAGTCATCCTACCAAATTACAATGAAATCCCTTCATAAATACGACCTGTAGACTGTGCTAAAGGTTTTCGGGTTTTCGGGCTTAGGCAGCCATCATGGTTGACAGATCATGACCAAAAGGGGAAGTTCTCAACTAGACATTATACAGAGTTATCATACCAAGTCACAATGAAATCCCTTCATAAATATGACCTGTAGACTGTGCTAAAGGTTTTCGGACTTCGGGCACCTGTCGCCATCATGGTTGACCAGTCGCGACTGAAAGGGGATGTTCTTATCTAGACATTATACTGAGTCAACGTACCAAGTTACAATAAAAACCTTTCATAAATATGGCCTGTAGATGTGCTAAAGGTTTTCAGGCTTTAGGCCTGTGTAGCCATTATGATTGACTGTTCGCAACCAAAAGGGGACATCGTCATCTAGACATTATACTGAGTCATCCTACCAAGTTACAATGAAATCCCTTCATAAATACGACCTGTAGTCTGTGCTAAGGGTTTTTGGTTCGGGCAGCCATCATGGTTGAACGATCGCAACCAAAAGGGGACGTTCTCATCTAGACATTACCTGGAGTCGTGCTACCAAGTTGCAATGAAATCACATCATAAATATGACCTGTAGACAGTGCTAAAGGTTTTCAGGCTTCGGGTCCCTGTAGCCATCATAGTTGACCAAAGGCGACCAAAAGGGAGCGTTCTCATCTTGACATTATACAGTCATCCTACCAAGTTACAATGAAATACCTCCATAAATATGGCCTGTAGACTGTGCTAAAGGTTTTTGGGTTTTGCGCTCAGGCAGCCGTCATGGTTGACAGATTGCAACCAAATGGGAAGTTCTGATCAAGACATCATACAGTGTCATCCTCCCAAGTTACAATGAAATCCCTTCATAAATATGACCTGTAGACTGTGCTAAAAGTTTTCGGGTTTTGGGCTCGGGCAGCCATTACAGTTGGCCATTCGCGACCAAAACGTGACGTTCTAGACATGACCTCAAACCTGCATATGAAATTTTATGATGATCGGACAACAACTGCGGGGTGTAGCCTGTGCTAAAGGAAAATGTGAACGGACTCACAGACTAACAGACTTCCGTATGCATGATGGCAATAGATGATCTTGACTTTGTCAAGTTAAGCTAAAAATGGCCTGAGGAACAGAAGATCTACTTTGTGGGACCTAATTACATGGGTTATCTAATTCATAAACACCAAGCGTACGCTTGAGTATGCAGGCTTGGATTTCTGAAAAATCCAGGGTGGCAATAAATCGCTCACCTGGAACCTACTTAGGCGAGCAAATTGCTCTCCTGAAATCTTTTTCACTTTTTTGTTTCACAAAGATCTTCTAAAGACTTAGTTAATACCAGGTTGGGTAATTTCTCCTTCGAATGCATTCAAGCCAATCAATTTTAAATGAATTAATAAAATGTTAATGAATGAACCTGTATTCATTTGTTACTATCCCCTCCACCCCCAGTGTGGTCAGATCGATCAAGAAGTTCAGGGGGACTGGTACATATAGTGGCCGACACACACATGTACCCAGTATATTCTGTACACACATTCCATGGTCCGTCACCGTCAAAAATAGCTGAAAGTAGGTGAGCAAAAAAAGGCTTATGCTGGATTAAATTGCGTGAGCAGTTAACCCCCTTCAATCTGATGTCAAAATACCAAAATTTCAGGAAGCTGTTTTTCCCATAATGCATCTTGAAATTTAACCAACTCAATCTCGTTTGACAGAGCTCAATGAGCTCTGTCGAACGAGATTGAATTGGTTAAATTTCTAGTTGCATTATGGGAAATTTTTCTGCCTGAAATTTAGATATTTTGACATCAGTGAGCAGGGGGTTAAGGCAAGCTAAAAATTGCTTGCGTCAGAATTCCATGACTGAGTATGCAGAGTGAAAAGCCTCAGATGTCAGGCTAAAAAGTCTGAGATAAACCTATAAGATAGTCCCATATAAAAAATTAGATTTACTGGGGTCAGTAAAAGGCATAATCTAGTGAGAAAGCACAGAGCATAATAATTATATGTAGAGAGCATATACAGTCCTGTAATTCACCCTCAGCAATCAGCAGTGCCCAGGAAAATGCAGAGGAAACGAAAAATATCCACAGCAAAAATACCGACGAGGATGGCTTCTTCAGAAAGTCTTGTGGTGGCAGAAATTACACAACTTCCAGGTTACAAAAGGAATCAAACCATTTGGGCTGCACTACGCTGTATAGCTAATCTTACAATTAAGATTCTGGTGTTATCAACGCAGAAGCAGTGAGATAGTTAGTTTGTGGTTATGCTGCATCTTATTTTCACTCATACTCTACATATCGAGCAAGTCGCCTGCTAACTTAAGATTTTTTTTCTCCACATTTACATGGTTCATGATATTGGCATGATCTAATTGAATGAAAGATTCTGCACGTTGATTGTGATTATATACACATGCATCTCGAACTACTTTCACATGTTAAAGTTACTTGAAAGTTTTTACTTTGCCACATACTACATATACATGGCAACTGAGATTCTGCCCAGCCCCCTGATGATCTTTACACAATCGAACAGGCTCCACAGCAAATGCCATAGAAGCACCAGTTTTCCACAGCAGTTTTTTTTCTGAGGAAAAAAGGATGAATTACCAGGACTGCGTATAGACAATAAAACACATGGAAATAACATTCTAAGTAAGAAAACGGTCACTGTTTCATGAAGTGTAAGATAGATATACTAATCGAAAACTATTTTGAATCAGAATTATTAATTTTGTCTCAGCACACCATATAACTAGAGTGCACTGTCACAGTGCCGAAGCTGCAACGATTCGTATAACGCCACTGATGTTTTAAAACTCATTGGTGACAAAAAAACTTGTTGGTGTCAAAAAAACTTAGTTTAAACAATATTTATTGACAGAAACACTGCAACTGCATACAATATAGTTTACAACAATAACAAAAAAAAACAAAACCATACAGATACAATTTTAAGATAATGGATGCAGTATACAGTTATATGAATAAATGAAGCAAAATGAAGGGATTCAACAGAAAGCTTAATGCTTATATTAGTCGTCTCCCGTGGGTCTTTAAGTTACTGAGTACATATAGCATGAACTGCTGGCAGAACACAAAATACAGATTGTTTAAACTGTATGTGAAAAGATTTTAGAATATCTAGATAAGAAGAGTAAAATAAGGTGTTGAAGTGTGATAAGAGAAGAAAAGAGGAGAGGGATGAAAAGATAAGAGAAGTGAAACCAACTTGAAATCAAGTCAACTTGTTGGTGACAAGTCCATAAATGTGACAGAAATTATCTGAATGACATGCACTATTGAGACGGTATAGACATCATGAAGATATACCTGCATACCAAGTATGGTGTCATTCCATCATGTATATTAGGAGTTATGGTGTTTTTTAAACTCGTTGGTGACAGACCGACCAGACTGACGGATGGACAGATGGACAGACAGGACAGGACAGGACAGGACAGGGCAGACAGACAGACAGACAGACAGACAGACAGACAGACAGACAGACAGACAGACAGACAGACAGACAGACAGACAGACAGACAGACAGACAGACAGACAGACAGACAGACAGACAGACAGACAGACAGACAGACATTGCCACATATAGAGCTGCTTGTTGCAGCTAATAAAAACCTGTAGGAAGACCAAATATGTTAGAATAATGCTCTAATTGGCTAGAAGTATAGACCCTGCATAATCTAGAGCCCTGACTATGTGTATTTTTTATATATAGTGAATATACTACCTGCCATAGAATGATTTGTTAAGAATAGATAGTATAGGAAATAAATATGAAAATATATCGACAACAGAGAGATATCTTTCTGCCTTTTAGTTGAAAATAGAAAGAATATCTTCGTACCTTACAAATGATGAACAGACCAACCAGGCATGTCAACCACTACCTGACCAGTACCAGTACCACCAGTTCCCTCATGCTCCAACTGGTACCGGTACTGAAGCTTTTGTCCTGCCAGTACTTGGACTAAATTATTTTATAGAGAAATTCCTATTGAACGAGGGTAAACAGGCTGATAATCGTGTATAGCACACTTGCATGACATATTTTTTAAAACTTATTTGTGAATTAACATATCAAAACACTCTACAGGTGCATGTTCTATCTGCACCATGACCACGAAAAGGCCGACCACTTTGACTTTCCAAACGTTCCATTAAAGACAATGAAAGCGCCTTCATTGGCTACTTCAAAGAAATTATTTTGTGGCAACATCAAAGTAATCATAAAGCATGATTATCATGCTTTATGATTACTTTGATGTTGCCACAGAATAACTGGCATGGTGTCATGTTTGTCGTGCGATCTTAGGGACTGAGGAGGTGTGAATGCGAATTTCTCCCAGCTGATTGTGATATGTCATCCAATTGTAGTGTTTGTCCCGGTACCAGTTATGTTGGTGTCAGCAGAACTTTGACATGCCCCAGACCAACATCCAAAAGGAGGGGTTCAGAAAGCAAGGAGAAAATTATTGTCAAAGGAATTTTAGAGGAAGGAAAGCGATCTGATGAGAGAACCTCCTCACACCCTTTGATCCCCTCCCCCACTCTTTTGTCTTCCCAAAGTCCAAGCCAGTGTCCTGGACTAAAGGAAGAGAAAGGAGGACACCTGTTTAACAGTGATATATAGTGAAGACGCTGATTTATAAATGTGTCAAAAAGATTTCTGACATGGGAAAGGTGTAGCTGTCCATCCCAAGCCAGTTGATCGACAGAATGGGGGCAGCATACATAAGGTGATCCGTGAGTGGCCAACCCAAATTAGATATTGAAACGAAAAAAGTTGATGTATGGTGTTCTCAGTAACATATCGACTTGATTGCCTCTACAAACATCCAATGGGACAAATATTCTTACCTGTACCTATAAAGGATAGAATATCAGCTAATCATGAAGAGGCTATCTGGTAAGAGTCTTAATAGCATTTGATAGTGATCCAAAATGCCAAAAATGGATGGACTGACAGATGGACTGACAGACAGATGGACGGAGCGAGCTCTGTGCTATATCCCTCACTTGTGGGAGGGGATAATGAAAGTGTCAATGACACTGTAGCTCAACTTAAGACATGTACATGTATAGTGTGTGACACAGAATTGACAAACATCTAGGTAATGACCTGATAACAAAGGTACATGTTAGGGCTCTGCGAATTGGGAAATTTATGTTCGAATCGAATCTCGAATCAAATCGGGACTGATGTCGACATCGAATCGAATCTCGAATCAAATCGGGATAAACTTGATTAGTAACTGTAACTGGCATTATCTTGTGCAGAAATGTCCGGAAAGCATTGCAAGAAGAGATCATTGACATAACTTGAAAATTTGGCGTTGTTTTAATTTTCTTTCTCGTTGAATGGCCATTCAGATGTTCACTTGGCCCGACAATAAATTCAAGACATAAATATGGACAGAAATTAAGGTGTTACTGCCCAGAGACATTTGAGACAAACCACTAAATTGAAACATGAGAATTAAAAGCACAAATGAAATACAAGTGGCACATTAATTCCCATGGGTTGAAGTCGGCTACAGCCGCTAACTTCATGTATGTTAGCGTGGCTAAATACATTATTGTAATGTTTGGTTGTTTTTGTATTATCAGGATTTGGGTCTTGTAGATTTCGGTCTGTTCTCAACTCAATAACTCAGTACACATCAAAAGCAGCGAAGGTGTTAAACTGTGTTAGTTTCTGCATTAGTTAACTCGAATATTGATGCAGTACTCATTCACACAAATTGCTTTTACTTCATTCCAACTTCCAAGTACCAACTCCGAACAATGCAAAGAAACTACTGAGGTTTTCCTCCCACAGTTTTCTAACATAATAATGGGAACGCTCCAGGCAACTTGTCCCCATTATTGTGTTAGAAGATTCTGGAACTGGGAGCGGGCCTTAGGCCCATAGCTGGATATTTCGGTTGAATAGATGGGGCGTGAACAGGTTACAACTTGGACAGAGCCGCTGAGCAAACGGGATTCCGCGAATAACTCCCACACGAATTCCTGGAAATCTATAAATAGCGAATGAGCGGTGTGTGGTTTTCTGGGAATCTGAAACTGAAAGTAAAATGACAGAGTTTTGCAATGAATTTGACTATTTTCCTGATAGAAACATTAAAACTAGAAGAGTTCGCTCCTTGTTTCAACTGATGTCGACATTGTCGAACACTGATTCATTTTCCTCGAAGCTTCGTTTGACTAACGAATCGGCAAACTATTCAAGATCGATAAACGAATACCAAAGCGATGTCGACATCGAATTGAATACTCGAAGCTTCGCAGGGCCCAAGTACATGTGAAGCATTGTAACGGTCTGTACATAAATGCTGACTGTAGCCTGTAACAACTAGAGGTACTGTGAGCAAACTCACAAAGTGCCCCCCCCCCCCCCCCCCCCCCCCCCCCCCGTACCTGAAATGCATCAGTTAGATTATGTCCCCTTGGAAATGTCAGAACGGAATTATATTGCTTCATACACATCTTCATATGGAGTTCTTCCATTGTGTACATTTTCATGAAAATTCTTCATACGGTTTAGGAGGAGTTGCACTTACAAGGATGGACAGATGGTATAAGTTAGATTATCTCCCCTTGGAAATGTCAGCTTCATGCACATCTTCATATGGAGTTCTTCCACTGTGTAAAGTTTCATGAAAATTCTTCAAATGGTTTAGGAGGAGTTGCGCTTACAAGGATGGACAGACGGTCTAAGTTAGATTATGTCCCCTTGGAAATGTCAGAACAGAATTATATTGCTTCATGCACATCTTCATATGGAGTTCTTCCATTGTGTAAAGTTTCATGAAAATTCTTCATACGATTCAGGAGGAGTTGCACTTACAAGGATGGACAGACGGTATAAGTTAGATTATCTCCCCTTGGAAATGTCAGCTTCATGCACATCTTCAGATGGAGTTCTTCCACTGTGTAAAGTTTCATGAAAATTATTCAAACGGTTTAGGAGGAGTTGCGCTTACAAGGATGGACAGACAGTCTAAGTTAGATTATCTCCCCTTGGAAATGTCAGAACGGAATTATATTGCTTCATGCAATCTTCATATGGAGTTCTTCCATTGTGTACAGTTTCATGAAAATTCTTCAAACAGTTTAGGAGGAGTTGTGCTTACAAGGATGGACAGATGGCATAAGTTAGATTATCTCCCCTTGGAAATATCAGAACGGAATTATATTGCTTCATGCACATCTTCATATGGATTTCTTCCATTGTGTAAAGTTTCATGAAAATTCTTCAAACAGTTTAGGAGGAGTTGTGCTTACAAGGATTGACAGACGGACAGATGGACGGATGGACAGGGTGATTCCTATATACCCCCCCCCCCCCCCCCAAACTTTGTTTGTATAAATATATAGGTAAAGTATTGTAAAAGTGTGGTGACAGTTAGATGCGAAACTAGAAAAGAAATCTTTGAGTCCCAGAGTGGGTCCGACTGAACCCCAAAATATTTGTTCTCAGAGCACAGTGATAACAAAGGCACCTCAAAACACTCGTTCCTGTCACAAGGTGATAACAAAGGTACCCCAAGAAGTTTTGTGAAGATCAGTTCATAAATACAGACTCTGGCCCGAGCCGTATTGACATGTGCACTTACTGTGTATAAGTACTATTATTAAGTAGCACTGAACAAATCAAAGTTCATCTAATTTGCATAATTTCTGCACGAGAAAGAAACCTGTATTATATGTGATGTATTCCATGTTACTAAACATTCCTACAAAAATTTATTCAAATCAGAACTTTCATACAGAAGTTCTGTTCAAAAGACTGATTGCACTAATTTTGGTACAAAATGAGTGGTGGTGGCCATCTTGAGTTTCGGACCACACCCAAAAACACTCATTCTCATCCCACAGTGATAACAAAGGTACCCAAGAAGTTTTGTAAAGATCGGTTCATAAATACAGCTTCTAGCCTGAGCCGGATAGAAGCTGTGTACAAAAACTGATTGGACCTAATTTCGGTACAAAATGGCCACTGGCAGCCATCTTGAATATTGGACCACACCCAGAAACACTCGTTCTCATCCCAAGGTGATAACAAATGTACCCAAGAAGTTTTGTGAAGATCGGTTCATAAATACAGCCTCTTGCCCAAGCCGTATTGACACATACTCTTACTGTGTAGAAGTAGGACTGAATAAATCAAAATTCATCTAAATTGCATAATTTCTGCTCGAGAAAAAAACCTGTATTATATGTGATGTATTCCATGTTACTAAACATTCATACAGAAATTTATTCAAATCAGAACTTTCATACAGAAGTTCTGTACAAAAAACTGATTGCACTAATTTTGGTACAAAGTGGCTGCCAGCAGCCATCTTGAATTTTGGACCGCACCCAAAAACACTTGTTCTCGTCCCACGGTGATAACAAAGGTACCCAGGAAGTTTCGTAAAGATCAGTTCATAAATACGGCCTCTAACCCGAGCTGTATTGGCATTTGCAGTTACAGTGCTGAAAGTAACATTAAATAGATCAAAGATAGTCTAATTGGCATAATTTCTGCATGAGAAAAAAACCTGTATTATATGTGATGTATCCCTTGGCACTAAACATTCACACAAAAAATTATTCAAATCAGCGCTTTCATATGGAAGTTCTGCGCAAAAATCTGATTGCACCTAATTCTATACAAAATGACTGCCAGCGGCCATCTTGAATTTCAGACCGGACCCCAAAACACTCGTTCTCGTCCCACGGTGATAACAAAGGTACCCAAGAAGTTTCGTAAAGATCGGTTCATAAATACGGCCTCTAACCCGAGCCGTATTGGCATTTGCAGTTACAGTGCTGAAAGTAACATTAAATAGATCAAAGTTAGTCTAATTGGCATAATTTATGCATGAGAAAAAAACCTGTATTATATGTGATGTATCCCTTGGTACTAAACATTCACACAAAAAATTATTCAAATCAGCGCTTTCATATGGAGGTTCTGCGCAAAAATCTGATTGCACCTAATTCTGTACAAAATGGCTGCCAGTGGCCATCTTGAATTTCAGACCAGACCCCCAAACACCCGTTCTCGTTCCACGGTGAAAACAAAGGTAACCAAGAAGTTTTGTAAAGATCGGTTCATAAATATGGCCTCTAGCCCAAGCCGTATTGGCAGTTGCAGTTACAGTGCTGAAAGTAACACTAAATAAATCCAAGTTAGTCTAATTTGCATAATTTACGCACGAGAAAAAAACCCGTATTATATGCGATGTATCCCATGGTACTAAACATTCATACAAAACATTATTCAAATCAGAGCTTTCATATGGAAGTTCTGCGCAAAAATCGGATTGCACCTAATTTTGTACAAAATGGCTGCCAGCAGCCGTCTTGAACTTCGGACTGGAACCAAAAACACTCGTTCTCATCTCACAATGAAAACAAAGGTACCCAAGAAGTTTTGTAAAGATCGGTTCATAAATACGGCCTCTAGCCCGAGCTGTGTCTACGGCGCGATGGATGACGGGCCATAACAATACCTCAATAAAGTATGTGGTAGAAGCCGAAGTAGAAATTTAGAGAAACTAAGTTGAAAAAGCATTGTGAAAAGGGTTAAATTAATGCCAATATTATTTGAAAGCACTGTGTACAGCTTCAGTAGACCTTGCCCGAAACGAAAAAAATAAATGACAGTGTAACAGAGTGTTTGGAAAATGAAAGGTAGAACCTTGAAAAGCAGAACTTTAATTCGAAACTTTAAGCTGGGAATACTAAGTAAAATTGATTGGCAAAAAAGGGTTAAATATTTCCTAAAAGCGATAAAAGAAATCACTGATGTAAATGGAATCATTAAATTGTATTGACCATGCAAGAATTAGAGTAAGAAAGTATGTGGCAAAGTGTAATTTCAAATACGAAGAAAGTAAGTCTGTAAACATGTTTAAAAGGGGTTAAAATCATCCCAATATTAATGAAAATCACTGTAGAAATGTTCAGTAGATAGTAGACATTGTCCCAAATAAGAAACAAGGACATTCCACTAAACTGTTTGAAGAATTAAAGGTGTAATTTTAAAACACCCACCTCCCCCCCTCACCCCCCAAAAAAACTTCAACCAAAAACTTTAACCTGGAAGTTGTAAGTTAAATTGCCATACAATAAAGGGTTAAATATTTCCCAAAATAACATGAAACATAAAATCAAAGTGTCAATGACACTGTAGCTCAACTTGTTAAGACATGTACATGTACAGTATGTGACACAGCAATGACAAACATCTAGGTAATGACCCGATAACAAAGGTACATATAAAGTATTGTAACAGTCTGTACATAAATACTGACCTTAGCCTGTAACAAATATATAGGTAAAGTATTGTAAAGGTGGGTGACAGTCAGATGCTAAACTAGAAAAGAAATCTTTGAGTCCCAGAGTGGGTCTGACTGAACCCCAAAATATTTGTTCTCATAGCACAGTGATAACAAAGGCACCCCAAAACACACTCGTTCCTGTCCCAAGGTGAAAACAAAGGTACCCAAGAAGTTTCGTGAAGATCAGTTCATAAATACGAGCTGTACAGAAGTTGTGACAAAAAACTGATGGGACCTAATATCGGTACAAAATGGCCACTGGCAGCCATCTTGAATTTTGGATCGCACCCAGAAACACTCGTGCTCGTCCAAAGGTGATAACAAAGGTACCCAAGAAGTTTCGTGAAGATTGGTTGATAAATACAGCCTCTAGCCCGAGCTGTATTGACATGTGCACTTACAGTGTATAGGTAGCACTGAATAAATCAAAGTTCATCTAATTTGCATAATTTCTGCATGAGAAAAAAAACGGTACTATATGTGATGTATTCCATGTTACTAAACATTCATACAAAAATTTATTCAAATCAGAACATTCATACAGAAGTTCTGTACAAAAGACTGATTGCACGAATTTTGGTACAAAATGGCTGCTGGTGGCCATCTTGAATTTCAGACCACACCCAAAAACACTCATTCTCATCCCATGGTGATAACGAAGGTACCCAAGAAGTTTTGTAAAGATCGGTTCATAAATACGGCCTCTAGCCTGAGCCGTATAGAAGTTGTGTACAAAAAACTGATTAGACCTAATTTCGGTACAAAATGGCCACTGGCAGCCATCTTGAATTTTGGACTGCACCCAGAAACACTCGTTTTCGTCCCAAGGTGATAACAAAGGTACCCAAGACATTTCATGATGATCGGTTCATAAATACAGACTCTAGCCCGAGCCGTATTGACATGTGTACTTTTGTGTGTAAGTAGCACTGAAAAAATCAAAGTTCATCTAATTTGCATAATTTCTGCACGAGAAAAAAACCCGTACTATATGTGATGTATCCCATGGTACTAAACATTCACACACAAAATTATTCAAATCAGCGCTTTCATATGGAAGTTCTGTGCAAAAATCTGATTGCACCTAATTTTGTACAAAATGGCTGCCATCGGCCATCTTGAATTTTGGACCGGACCCCAAAACACTCGTTCGCATCCCACGGTGATACCAAAGGTACCCAAGAAGTTTCGTAAAGATTGGTTCATAAATCTAGCCCGAGCCCTATTGGCATTTGCACTTAGAGTGCTGAAATTAACACTAAATACATCAATGTTAGTCTAATTTGCATAATTTACACAAACTAAACATTCATACAAAAAATTATTCAAATCAGCGTTTTCATATGGAAGTTCTGCGCAAAAATCTGATTGTACCTAATTTTGTACAAAATGGCTGCCAGCAGCCAACTTGAATTCCGGATTGGACCCCAAAACACTTGTTCTCGTCCCACGGTCATAACAAAGGTACCCAAGAAGTTTCGTAAAGATCAGTTCATAAATACGGCCTCTAGCCTGAGCTGTATTGAATTGTTGATGGACAGACGGCTAGACAGACAGATGAACAGACAGACAACTGGCTATTGCATAAGCTCAAATTTGGCTTCGCCAAAGTTGAGCTAAAAAATAAAAACAAAATGAGAATGATACAATCAATAGTAATATCAATTTAAAACAAAAAAAACCCAAAAACTTTTAAGGTTGACAAAAAAACTTTAACCACAATCTTTAAACAAAACTCCAAATGTTAACAGACAGACAGAAGAAAGCCATGACAAAACAGGAAAAAAAAACACTTGAACCTTCAGTAAAAAACTTTAACCACAAACTTTAACCAAAACTCTAAATGTTAACAGACAGACGGACAAAAGTCATGACTATAGCCCTCACTGTAAACAGTCGGGCTAAAAAAGAACATTGAATAATACATTCTGACATACGTGTAAACCATGCGTCATAAGACTTCACAACACACATTAACATCAAAATTATTATTCATTTAAGACACAAAGTATGTGTGCTCAGTAGTATATTCCTGGTCAATACAGTCAAGTGTATTGTGTCCTTACACAAAACCGTATTAACACAATTTACCAGAATAAACCACAATCTTCACGAGAACAATATCGTGTGATTGTATCGTTAATAACGATCTTTTCCCCACACCCCAACCAGAATGCAAATATTATTTTGGCTAATACTGCCCAACACTAAATATGCATACTCTGAGAACATATGTGGTATTAAGCTTTTGTAATTGATGATTTATCAATGAAATTCTGTAGTATAACAGGCACCAAAAGATTTTCTTCAGTGTCCTACTTCAACCATAGGAATCGGCATCAGAATTGGCATAATTGGCAAAGAAATAACCGGTAAGGCCTAAAAAAATAAAAAATCTGTTTCTCAGGCCCTCCCGCATGGTCCTTTTGGCTGCCGCATGCTCTCTTTTTATAACCAATTTAAACTTAAAAAAAATAAAAATTAAATAGTTTTTGTCTGATATTTTACCCAAGTTAAAAAAATTGATAAATTTGTTCCTTGAGTGCAGGAAGGCTTTGCAATGCTTTGTCATAAAACAAATTTATCTGAATAAAATATACTCGCCCAAAAAAGAAAGTGTGCATTGCAGAAATTGATCAAACTCCAAAAAAATAATTTCGTAGACGTAAAGAGTGTTAACCTGTTCATGAATAAGTTATATTGAACACAAAAACAGCTTTCCCCATTAAAATTGCATTAACGTTAAATGACGTGCTGCACGTTTGTGAAAAGGCATGTTTTGCACGTGGAGAGTCTGAAAATTCATGCAGCAGTGTGAATCCTTGGGTATTTAAACACTAAAGTAAGGCCTTCCTATCGTTCACATTCAAACTTGCGCTGCTGTTAAAAGAACTCCACATTAGCATGCCAAGATTGACAATGAATCAATGTCTTCTTGCCCTGGGTATGATTAGAGCTGGCAGAACACACAGAGAGGTTGCCCAGCATTTGAACTGCCACCGTAACACTGTAGACAGGCTAGTCCATCGACATGCACAACATGACGACGTTCGAGACCGGCCCCGCTCCGGGAGACCCCGAGTTACCACCCCTGCACAAGATCGGTATATCCGTGTCGTCCATCTCCGGAACCGGCAACAAACAGCAACAACGACAGCCAGGAACATCCCTAACCTGAGACGGATACATCCTCAAACAGTAATCAACCGGCTGAGAGAATACGGCTTACGTCCTCGAAGACCTGCAATTCATCCGATTTTGACATTACGTCATCATTGTGCTCGACTGCAGTGGTGTAGAGTAGGGTTAGGGTTAGCCTAACCTAATCCTACCTAACCTTACCCTACCTAACCCTACCCTAACCCACTTCCATGCTAACTTGTTCGCTTCCATAAGGTATAGATGCACAACAGTAGTCGATGCAGATGGAGGTCATACCAGATATTGAGTGTGTAACTTTTGTGTTGGACCCTTAGTGTCTTTGACTCTCCATGGCACCAAGAGTATTCGTCGTAGCGTAATGAAATTGCTCGTGTTGATCACAAATTGATTCATCTGTGATTGAATAAAATTTCCATGAATGAAAAGGATATATATCATTTTTTAGTGTTATTTTTTAGCATGCACACTTTCTTTTTTGGGAGAGTATATTATTTCCATTTGACTGAATATTAAACATGAGCAAGGAAAATGTCAGCTTTTGCTCTGGTACACTCATATTTTTGAAAGCCATGATAGTGGCTTCTAGCACTCACTCAATTAAATAAAAAAAAATGTTGAACTCACCCTCACATAACTTAATTTCATGGAAATAATTCTCTTTCTCCGCTGCATCACTCATGTATTCAACAGGGATTGACTGTCTTTTCTCAATAATTCTTTCAACATCTGAAAGAGATGGCCAGAAAAATGTTGAAGAAAATCAAGAAAAACAATTGTTTACTGGATTTGGGAATATACTGTTTAACACCAAGCTCGGAAATGAGCAGACTTTCATCGGCAGCATGAGGTGCCCAGAGGGTGAATTAAATTTATCCTCTGTCAGGCTCTGTGTACCTCAATCTGAATCAAGGTCTCAAGCCTAAACAGAGAGAGGTACCCAGAAGATAAATTAGCCCACTGTATAGGATAACATCAGCAAATTCACCCTCTGGGGACTAAATGATAGATTGCTTATTTCTAGGCTCGTTTAACACTGCATGGAGAAGAAAACAAATTTATACATGTACATTCAAACTTGTTTATTGAATATTGACTGTGCCAGTGAAAGTTATTCAATTAACAGGAATATTCAATTAACAAGGATTTTCACACTTTCTTGTATTATATAGAGATAAATTAAGCATTCAATCTATTATATCTTATTAGACAGAGGGCATGGACCTCTGTCAAACAAAAGAAAATAGATTAGGCCTAAAAAAATAAAAAATCTGTTTCTCAGGCCCTCCCGCATCGTCCTTTTGGTTGCCGCATGCTCTCTTTTTATAACCAATTTAAACTTAAAAAAATTAATATTAAATGGTTTATGTCTGATATTTTACCCAAGTTAAAAAAAATGATGAATTTTTCCCTTGAGTGCAAGAAGGATTTGCAATGCTTTAGCATTGCAAAGCCTTCTTGCACTCAAGGGATGAAATACACCACCACCCATGCTATGCTGTGGATTATGAGGCCTAAAACTTGAACCAAGAACATGAACTTTTGATGGCAAAGAAGTATTTACTGAAATAAAAAATAAAATAAAAAAACGCTCGCCCGCATGCAATTTCACAAATAATGGCCCGAGAAACACAAGATCTACTTTGTGTGGCCTTAAATACCTGTAATGAATGTACCGAGACAAAATACGCCTTTTAACAAGGCAAATTCATCAATTGTCAGGGTAATTTCTCGACATATCATTTTTATTCTATTAACAGGAGTTTACTCTATAACCTATATTCAATTAAGGTCAAATTTGTACAGATGGTATAGTAAATGGTTCTGTGTTTGGAAATTATATTCAATTAATTGAATTCAATTATATTCAATTAACAGGGTTTTCAGAGTTATAACAGAGTTTTCAGAGACTTTCCAGAACTGCCAAAAACAACCCTTGGCATTTCCTATATTTTTTTCGTATTTTCCAGTTTCCAAAAAATGCGCACTTTCCCTGTTATTCCTTCACAACACAGTGGAGCCACCTTAGTTAACTCTTAAACCCTGTTAATTTCTTGAATATCTTGGATTTTCTGTCTTCAATGAAACCATCAACATATCGCTAAAATATTATACTCTAGACTAAAACCCACATAGATCTGGATGTTATAGATATAGATCTAGTGGAGATGGTTTCAATGACACACATATTTGCATGGTTATATGATATATATTTTGAGGAAATTTTCTTTTTTTGAATAACATCTGGCAAAGTATTTTAGGTCATAAACATTATGGAGAAATGAAGTCATAAAATTATTCATAACTCAAGTGTCCATGTCAGATGATTATTATCAAAGGTCTTCCTAACTGCTTCCAATTCTATCAGCTGTAGTCAAGCACTGCCAAACTTCCAAGGGTTGCTATGTCTCTGCAGTTTGAAAGGCAAATTTTATGGAAGAACACTAAGGAATGAATTTGAACAAACTTGAACCTAACCTGCCCACTCCCCTGCCCTCCCCCACCCTATTGAGAGCCCAAACATTTAGCTAGGGACTCGATCCCCCAAGAGATGTTATATACCAAATATGAAAGAATTCTGACTGGTGGATCTAAAGAAGAAGATTTTTAAAGAATATTTCTCATAATGCACTAAGTTAGTCTTTGGGATCCCACAGAGAGGCCAAATATTAACCCAAGGACTCGATCTGAACAAATTTGAATCTGACACCACTAGAGATGTCGCATAACAAATATGAAAAGATTCTGACCGGTGGATCTGAAGAAGATGGTTTTTAAAAAAATGTCCCCACAAGCACTAAGTTAAACTTTGGGCTCCAGTAGCAAGCCCATATTAACCCAGGAACCAGATTTGAACAAACTTGAATCTGAACCACCTAGAGATGTTGTATACAACATATGAAAGAATTCTGACTGGTGTATCAGAAGAAGAGGTTTTTAAAACAATTCCCTCATACTGTACTAAGTTCAATTCGGGCTACCATAGGGAGCCCAAATTAATAACGAATAGACTGGATTTGAACAAACTTGAATCTGACCCCCCATAGAGATGTAGTATATCAAATATGAAAGCTGACACAAATTTGAGTCTGACACCACTAGAGATGTCACCTAACTAATATGAAAACATTCTGACTGGTGGATCTGAAGAAGGTTTTTAAAGAAATCGCCTCATAATGCAGTAAGTTAAACTTTAGGCTCCAATAGAGAGCCAAATCTAAATCAGGGGCCCGATTTGAACAAACTTGAATCTGCCACCCCCACCCCAGAGATTTTGTATACCAAATATGAAAGCATTCTGACTGATCGATCTGAAGAATATTTCTGAAGAAAGTTCCTCATATTGCACTAAATTAAAATTTGGGTGAGATGTAGTATACCAAATACAGTAGAAACCTCTTAATTGAATATCCATTTTGCCAGTGAAAATTATTCAATTAACAGGAGTATACAATTAACAGGGATTTAGTCAGTTTCCTGTGTTCTGAGGTAAACTGAGCATTTATTCTATTATATCTTGTTTGACAGAGCTCATAGACCTCTGTCAAACAAGATATGATAGAATAAATGTCTGTATTGGATGTAGTGAGGCCAAAAGGTTGATAAATAAGGGGAATTTGGCGTGTGTCACAGTAATTTTTTCGACATATTACAAAAATTTATATACAATTAACAGGAGTTTACTCTACAACCCATATGCAATTAACAGATCAAATTTGTACTGAAGGTATGGTAAATGGTTTTGTGTTTGAAAATTATATTCAATTAACAGGGATATACAATTAAGAGATATCCAATTAAGTGGGCTCCACTGTATTAAAAGACTCTAATCGATGTTTCTGGAGAAGATTTTTAAAGTAATTCTCTCATACTGCACTAAGTTAAACTTTGGGCTCCCATAGGGGGGAGGGGGGGGGGCAAATATGAGTCTGACACCCCTAGTGATGTTGTATACCAAATATGAAAGGATTCTGACTGCTGAATCTGAAGAAGATTTTTAAAGAAGTTTCCTCATATTGCACTAAGTTAAAATTCAGCCTCCCATGGGCAGCCCAAATATCAACAAAGGGACTCGATTTGATCAAACTTGTATCTGACCTAGAGATGTTGTATTCCAAATATCAAAAGATTCCAATTGGTGGTTTTGGAGAAGATTGTTTTTTAAATTTGGAAGACAATTTATGGGTGCTATCAGAGAAATGCCTCTTGTGGTGCCCATGTGCAAGGCACAAATTTGAATTGGCGTATGATAAGGAACATGCATATCAAATTTAGTTTAATTTGACCCAGTGGTTTATGAGAAGTCGATAATGTAAAGTTCATGGTGGATGGAGGGATGATGGACAGAACGTGATCACTTAAGCCCCTGGTGACTTTCAGTCAAGTGAGCTAACAAGAGCTATTGCTGAAGGCAATTTATACCACCCAGGGGTTTAGCCAGGATTTGAAAATAGGGTGTCCAAATTTGGGAGAGGGGCAAGTTGGAGTTTTCTGAGACAAATGCAGATGCCGAAGGCATCGGCTTGCAAGTGCCGATGGCACTTGCCTTTTTAGGGTGGTCCGGGGAGGTTCTCCCCCCGGAAAATTTTTTAAATCTAGCATCAAATGGAGCCTTCTGGTGAGTTTTAGGGGTTGAATCTACTTTTAATTTTGAGTGGGCAAAAAGACATTTTTTTTTAACAGCATGTTACAATTTTCCAATTTTCCCACCCAAATTTACTGACATTTAATCATTGGGACCACAGACTTATGTCCGTCCCCACCCCCAGGCTCCCCCTAACGGCCTAACCCCAACCGTGTATTGATGTAATAGTTATTAACTCAGGTGGAGCCTTGAGGTAGTAGGTACCTTCATGTATTCATGAATTTGAACAACCTGCCCATGAGCGGTGAGTGTTACAGCACGTAGGCAGGTTGTTCAAATTCACGAATACCTGCAGCGAGGTTACCTTAGTAACCGTCTTAAACCAAAGTTCACAAAACGCATTGACCCGTGTTGGTATCTTGGTACGTGATTACATGTATTCAATTCAAGTACAATTCTATCAGGTATTTCATTCATCTCTCATTATACCAACCCGGCCGCAGAAGACAAAGGAATTGGGGTGTAACTTATAACTTTGTAAGTGCAATTACTAACCTGTGAGTCTGTGACAAGTCTGTCCGTTTTGGCTTCATACAACTTACAATGGATGGTCGTTCCATAACTTCCATTCCATCATGCAAATTGATGCAATGCATGTGTTCCGAGTGCGGCGTTCAGTGCGCACTATAAACATTGTAGATGTGGCATTATTCTGTCAACAGTCGACTGACCTCGATGGAAATGTCAATGAGTGCACTAAATTTGTCATTGAAACTAGGACGGGTGACGTTACACTGACGTATCATAGTTGCATACTAAAGAAATCTAATAATAGACCATAGAAACGGAAATAGCCCTCGAATGGGATCGACCGTACGCAGATTTCCGTGATATCTATCAGTATCTGACAGTATCATATTGGAATTGGGGTATTTTCTATGCGATTAACACACGGGGAACCGGTGGCATTTGTAACATTTAGGAAAGACAATCAACAGGGCACCGTGAGGGACGCATAGCAACATCAGAAGGGCCGTCTTTTTGAAAAAATAATGCGTCCAAATTGTAAACAGGGCGTCCAAAAGACGGCTGGACGCATCTCTGGCTAAACTCCTGATACCACCACTATAGTGCTGGACTGCAGAAGTATAAATGAATTAAAAACAAAGTAAGGACCGTAACTCTGTTAAAATAAGCCGAACAGACAAAAATTGGCTATATTGTACACTCTAAGGGTCAAAACTCATGAAAAAAAATACGTGGATAGCAAAACAATATTTCTGAAAGAGTTTATCATACTGAATATCTGTATGAAATTTCATCAATATTCAAGTAATGACCTGAACAGATATCGGATGGGCAAATTCAAATATTTTTCCAAGTAGAAAAAGGTTCATTCCCACTATACTAGATTCCCTGTAGACCAACTCCCACGAGGCCAATTCACAAAAGACCAATTTCCCTTAGACCAATTGGTGTGTTCTACTTTAAAAATAATTCTATATCAATAATTCGATATATTTATAAATATTTATAAATGTATTTAATGTTATTGATATTCAAGCCTGAAAATAAGCAGTCTGTCATTTGCAGAATGAGGTCCCCAAAGGGAGAATTTGCTGATGCTATCCCATACAGTGGGCCAGTTTATCCTCTGGGTACCTCTTTCTGATTATGTATGAGACCTTGATTCAGGCTGAGGTTCTCAGAGGGTAAATTTAGTGATGCTACCCTGTTGTGCAGGGTAGCATCACCAAATTCACCCTCTGGGAACCTCATTTTTCAGATGACAGTCTGCTCATTTTCTGGCTTGTCGATATTTTATGGATGTTGGGCAGATTTTTATAAATAATTGTTTTCGTAATTATCCTTAATCAACCCTTAATCAGAAACACTATGTAGTTGGTCTAAGGGGAATTGGTCTAGTGGGAAGACACCTAGAAAAAGGGGGATAACTCAAGAAAGTGCAGTGTAAGAAACATCATTAGAGACCTGTTTGAAAGCCTTTCCCATAAACAATCTTCATGCCTAATTTCATTGAGAGCTGACAACCCAACCCTGAGATACATGTACAAAGCGAACCATCAAAATCTGAGCACTAATCTTCAAGTTATGACCTGAACAGACATCGAACAGATGTATGGATGCACGGACGCACAGATGCAATCCAGTATACACCACTTTTTAAAAAAAAAAAATTGTTGTTTCTCAGGTACCTTCCATGTCACAGAAAATCTGCCTTGTCACTCTTTTTTTACCTGTATACTATTTTACACTTGTGGGACACTGAAAAGTTAACCAACTATATCTTGTTTGACAGACTCAGCAAGCTCTGTCAAACAAGATTTAGTTGGATAACCCTTTACTCAATGCAGACGATATCAAAATTTATTATTTTAAATATCATTTTTTACAAATTTTCAACAAATTTCAACAAAACCATATCATGTGACCCCTCAGTGGAATGAGCTCGATGAGCTCATTCCAAAGAGGGGTCAAGTGATATGGCAGGGACCGATCAGGACTATTTAAAATACGCTCTAGCCTCGGAGCCTATTTTTTCAATTCATGCGCCAGATTTCAATTTACGGAGGCACACTGCTGTTTGAAACACACACTGCAAGTATGTAATAGCTCTCATCATTTTCATTTAGTACACTATAGCAAACATTAATCTTCACTGTGGTCTCTGATCAAGTCTTGGCTGCCTATTTAGGCAGCCAAGACTTGATCAGAAACCACAGTGAAGATTAATGCTTGGTAATTAAGACTTGAAGTATTAACTTAAGCACTCTACAACAATGATAAATGATAATCATATATATAATACATGTAAGAGTGTCTCTCTCGATTATCCATCGAAAGAATATCAAAATATGATCTGAGAAGTTACGCGCCAACTGAGAAGCCTATTTCTGAGATTTAAGAGCCAGGTCCTGATGTTTCAGAACCAAATACGCACTGGCGCATGCCCAGGTTGGTCCCTGATATGGTTTGGTAGAATTTGGATATCTGCATATTATGCGGGTGGGTGTGGCCAATTCATTGGTAAAGGGTTAAATTTAAAACTGTAGTTTGAGAAAGTTTCACTGTTGAACTGATTATATTTTCATTTTTTTGTGGATTAACAAAAGAAATGAAAAAAAGCCTCTCTTCATGATAAAATTTAGAGAAAATTTTTAACAGGACTAATTCAAGGTAATTTAAGAACTTTTCAGGGGTTTAAAAAAAACACTCCCTTCTATGTCAATCAATAAATTCAGGCAAAACTTCATAATAATAATAACTCTTTGGCCAGCCGCTGATTTGTCGCGGTCCTCATAAGAGAAGGCCATCATTCCCCCTGCACCCCACCCCCTCTTCCCCTCCTCTCCTCCCAGCATTCAGATATAAACTGCTTAATAGTGTCCCTCACTTCCTCTTTTTCAATTTCTTCAATAAGCATTCCTACCCTCTCCCTCGTGTCCCCCTTCAGCCATCTATCCTTTGTTTCTTCACCCCACTTCTGCATTATTCTTCCAGTAAATTTTATTCTATGAGGTATATACTGTGGGCATTCCAAGAGAAAATGTTCCAGGGTCTCCACTACTCCAGAGTGGCACATTTGGCATCCCTTTTCCCCATCTCTCCCAATTTTTCCCCGAAGCTCCAGTGATCTTGATCTCAGTTTGAACAGCAGTGACCCTCCAAAGGTGCCATCTAGGTACTTCTCAAAAGCTGGCTTTTCTTTATATTGTAACCCCTGCAGTGATCTTTTCACGCTAACCCCTACTCGCCAGTTTCGATTGCAATCTTCCATGACTCTCTCTTTGACAAACCTTTTGCCTTCTTTCATTCCTACTTCTATGTTTGTGACCTCTATAGAGTAATTGTCAATTAGTTCCCTCACATGTTTTGACCATCCCGTTTCTATATTAGAATTCCAAATGGTATCGAGCATCAATTTGCACCACCGGTTGTCAGGCAGGTTTCTCAAGTAGTTAAAGTAACACAGTTTTCCCAAATCTACCCTGTCCTTGATTTTCATCCATCCAAGCTCCCCCCTTACAGCTTCCAAAGCTGCAGCATTACTCGACCCTGTTATCCATCTGCCGGCATCATTCTGAGTACTTTCCAACTTCTTAATAATGGTTTGGTTTAATGGAATCGCGTCCGTGCCATATGTGAGAAACCAAAATATTTTCTTTAGCCCTTACCTACCCTGCACAGTATAAACTGGTGTACTGCTGTCATATAATGTCTTTAATGGAGAGTTAGTATTAAATGATAATTGTGATGTGTCGTCTGTAGTTACATTTTCTGCAGGAAGAGTTGAAAGATATTTTTCTTCTAATTTCATCTTGTCTGGTAACATATCTTTTATACCCATCTTATACAATTGTTTGATCTTATCAATATTCTCTTTCTTTAGTGATAGATCTTTAAATCTTGCCAATCTAAAAGAGAGGAGTTTAAATGGTCAGACAATTAACAAATGTCCCCATATGGCCTGAGGTGCTCACCTGATCAAATTTGTTTAACTGGTAGAGTGCTGGAAGCCCATATTTGGGCTTTACTCTGAAGTGTCAGTACCAGCACTTAAAGGTTCATATTTTATGGATGTTGTTCATACCACCTTTGAAGTGAAATTATTTAGTCTGGTAGAATTTGCCGTGTTGCAATTTATGGGAGAGTGCCTATAGGCACTCTCCCATAAATTGTAACAAGGCAAACATATGTGAAGAAATTTTGATAACCAAAAATAATTCAGCACTCTACCAGTTAAAGAAGGCTCTACAGTTAAACCTAGAAGTCCTGTCATGTCTAGTGCAGAAAACAATCGTTAGTTAATGCGCTATCTAGTGCAGAACAGCCAAGTAAACCTTGTTAAACATGTGATAACTTCTGTGCTATGTAACGCAGAATGTAGTGTATTATTCACGAGGTTGTTAACATTTATCTCCGACACATATAATTCGCATAAGAAATGTGTTGTAACTGGACTCGAACATTCGTCGATATCATTTCGAATCAGGTTCGCCTGGTAAATTAGTGGTGACAACGAAAGAACAAGAGGGATGTTACATCCCAATGCTCACCTACATTCGCGCTTGATAATGTCGTTCCAATGTAACATGCCTAATATCTAGTTAATATAAATCATTAACTAGGCATCAAAAGATTAATGTGGTTTATGTGATGGCTTTGGAAAATCTATATTTCTGCATTTATTATATATCAATTCAACATAGAATCACTGGATATAAAAGCATTTTTTTCTTTTAGAAATGTTTATGATTAAGAATATGAATCGTGAGGCCAGATATTAAATCATAAATAAGAATTAGGAAAGGCTTTCATAAAATTATTTTTTACAAAATAAAAATATATCAGATCAAAAAAAAATAAAATAGGAGGTGCAAAATGACATTATGTAATGAAGAATCACTGAAATTGTAACTGAAGTACATTCATTGGTTAAAGAGGAGTTGCAGAAAAACATTCGTTCAAGAAAGTGACTATAAGTCCCAACAAAAATACATCACATCAACAACTAAAATAAGCCTTAATGTTACTAGTAACAAGTATGAGAAAGTATTAAATAAAAAAAAAAAGTTAAAAAAATTTTTTTTAAAGAAAGTGAATATAAGTCCCAAAAAAACCCCTCAAATTCCTCAAATATGCATGTAATGTGGGCGTAACGTTACCGCAATGTAGTTCAGTAACCCATGTGTACAATATCAATTGCCTGGAAAGACACATAGAAACAGAACTCACCTTAACACAGACTTTTAGAACTTAAAATTGAGTAAGTCAGAGAAAAACGTGAACATTGTGACTGAAAAAAAGAGAAGAAATCAGTTAAATTTCTGCATACAGTAGGGTTAATACCTAAAGTAGTTATTGAAATGAGAAAATAAACAGTAATGAGAGGTGAAGGCACCACAATCTGCACAAAAGCTGACTTTAACGCAAATTCTTACAACACCTAAATGTAAATTCTTACAAGTTTTGGCAGAAAATTTTAGGTGAAATTTGGAAAAAAGTCGTAGTATCAGGGTTAGTTAAATACTGTTCTGATAGTCCCCTACAACCTACATATGCAATATCAAAGGCCTGAGTCCACTGATCTTTGAGAAATTAACCTTAACATTAAATCTTACAATATTGGCCACGCCGGACGCCGACGCCCGAGGTCATGACAATAGCTCACCACTTCAATAGAAGTAGGTGAGCTAAAAATGCCGAAAAAATTGAACGCCGAAAAAAACTGTCAAAATGACCAGTTTTAATTTTCACAAGAAGCCCGGACAGTGAAATCAAAGTTGCTGCCAAATTGAATAATCGTCTTAAAAAAATTGTTTTGACACCAACATTTTATCAATTAATATCCGTGACTTCGTTTGACTTGGAAAACGTGGATAAATCAGTTCGTAAAATCACCATAAAAAATCCAAATACTGATAATATCGCTCAGTCTCCCAACTGAATTTTTAACGAGCAATTCATAGCAAATTTTCAGTATCATTTAAAAGCTTTGCATTCCTTTTTGAGGCCTTGTTCATATCACTAGCTATACCCAAGAATAACAAACACAGTGGGCCACAACACGCTATTCAGTATGATGAGAATCGCTCAGAGCATCCCCTGGCCAAATTAACCCTCATCATTTTGATCCGAACCGTCCCTGCCATTGAACCAAACTGACCTTCAGTGGCCAGGCCATAAGGCTGGCAAACAATTTCACCCTGCCCGTTCCAGAGTCAAACAGTCCCCTGAATACTTTGACTGACAACCTCCACAAGATTTTGAAATCATGACTGAGTGGTCACAAGTTGGGTTTTTGAGGTAAAGGGTGCTGCTTGTTTTTGCAAATGGCGTGCATGCTCGTATTATCCCAAGTGTTAAATAAACAATAATTTTTGAATGTTGATTGAAAAATGCCCCTCTTCCAGTGGAGAAAGGTTAAAAAAAAACACGCCATATGCCTATATGACTACAAAGCCCCCCACCCCCCCCCCCCCCCCCCCCACCCCCCCCTCCTCCTCAATTTCTATCGCCAGGCGTACTGCTTGTATTTCCAGGTGATCTGTTCATAAGAGTACTGTCCGACACTTCGGGATAAATTCTGCTGCTGCTAAGTGAGTTTTCGTAATTCTGATTTCTTTAACTTGTCTCAGTTTGCTCTTCAACTTTTCCGAACAGTCTTGTTGTCATCATGAGCAAAGCGTATCTTTTTACATTATTAGTAAACAACAGGGATGAGAATGGTAAGCAACAAAATTTGCTGAAATTTGTGAAAATTCCCTTAAATCAGGTTTTTTTTTTTTTAAAAATCTAAGAACACAGATTGGTGAACCTGTTGGTTTAGAAATACTTAATTTCTTTAAAGTTTCAGCTTTTGAGGCATGAATTCTCCAAAATCTACGAATTTGCTGAAAAATCCCATCCCTGTAAACAAATAAAGCAGCCAGAAAAAATGAGGTTTTTTTTCTTCTTATTTTAATTTTTTATCTCAAACTGATTTTTCTCTGGATCAGGTCTTTTCAATCACTCTTCATCACTAATCCTTCATCACTGATGATAAAAGAACATAAGATCCATGGAAATATAAATTTTATACCTAATTGGTGTTCAGTAATCCATTTTCTAATTGAGGACATAAAAAGGGAGCTTTGTACATTGACAGGACTGTTCTCAAAGCTTATTCACACCATCTACTGTCAAAAAAACGCACAAATGGTGATTTCCAACATTACTGATTGCTACCTAAATGAAAGTGTCAATGACACTGTAACTTAACTTGTGTGTTGTGTTTGATGAAAAGGATAATGTTCAATGTTTATGAAAGGATTATGAAATAAGACAAGAATTGTGATAATTGGGAATATGTTCATTTCTGTTCCCTGTATGCTATGCTTTTGATAAAAATAATATGAGGTGTACACTGTACTAAAGAGCTGAGAGGTGGGTTAATATGACCTCACAATTAATGAATGTGGCCCTCACAGTTAACGTGTATCAACGAAAGTTACCAAGCTACAGTGAAATTATTCCAAAACGAGTCATCATATTAAGTTACATTAAAATCCCTTCATAAATATGGCCTGCAGACTGTGCTAAAGGTTTTCGGGCTTCGGGCCCCTGTAGCCATCAGTTTCCCAATTGAGTCCAAAGGAAAAGTTCTCATCTAGACTTTATATGAAGTCAACCTACCAAGTTACAATGAAATCCCTTCATAAATATGACCTGTAGACTGTGCTAAAGGTTTTTGGGCTTTGGGCTCGGGCAGCCATCATGGTTGAATGATCGCAACCAAAAGGGGATATACTCATCTGGGCATCATCTGAAGTGATCCTACGAAGTTACAATGAAATCCCTTCATAAATATGACCTGTAAACTGAGCTCAAGGTTTTAGGGCTTCGGGCCCCTGAAGCCATCACAGATGACCAATCACGACCAAAAGGAGATGTCATCATCTAGGTATTATATGAAGTCAAACTAACAGGTTACAATGAAATCCTTCCATAAATATGACCTATAGACTATGCTAGGTTTTGGGCTCGGGAAGCCATCAAGGCTGAATGATCGCGACCAAAAGGGGACGTTCTCATCTAGACATTATTTGGAGTCATTCTACCAAGGTACAATGAAATCCCTTCATAATTATGACCAGTAGACTGTTCTAAAGGTTTTCGGGCTTCGGGCCTCTGTAGCTGTCACAGTTGCCCAATCGTGTCCAAAAGGGGACGTTCTCATCTAGACATTATATGAAGTCAAACCTACCAAGTTACAATGAAATCCCTTCATAAATATGACCTGTAGACTGTGCTAAAGGTATTCAGGCTTCGGGCTCGGGCAGCCATAATGGTTGAATGATCGCAACCAAAAGGGGACATTCTCATCTGGGCATCATCTGGAGTGATCCTACGAAGTTACAATGAAATCCCTTCATAAATATGACCTATAAACTGTGCTCAAGATTTTCGGGCTTTGGGCACCTGTAGACATCACAGTTGACCAATCACGACCAAAAGGGGATGTCATCATCTAGGCATTATATGGAGTCAAACTAACAAGTTACAATGAAATCCTTCCATAATACGACCTATAGACTATGCTAAAGGTCTCTGGGCTCGGGCAGCCATAAAGGCTGAATGATCGCGACCAAAAGGGGACGTTCTCATCTAGACATTATTTGGAGTCATCCTACCAAGCTACAATGAAATCCCTTCATAATATGACCTGTAGACTGTTCCAAAGGTTTTCGGGCTTTGGGCCCCTGTAGCAGTCACAGTTGCCCAATCATGTCCAAAAGGAGTTGTTCTCATCTAGACATTATATGAAGTCAACCTACCAAGTTACAATGAAATCCCTTCATAAATATGACCTGTAGACTGTGCTAAAGGTTTTCGGGCTTCGGGCTCGGGCAGCCATCATGATTGAATGATCACAACCAAAGGGGACAATCTCATCTGGGCATCATCTGGAGTGATCCTATGAAGTTACAATGAAATCCCTTCATAAATATGACCTGTAGACTGTGCTCAAGGTTTTCGGGCTTCGGGCACCTGTAGCCATCACAGTTGACCAATCATGACCAAAAGGGGATGTCATCATCTAGGCATTATATGGAGTCAACGTAAAAGGTTACAATGAAATCCTTCCATAAATATGACCTTTTGCCTATGCTAAAGGTTTTTGGGCTTGAGCACCCATCAAGGCTGAATGATCGCGATCAAAATGGGACGTTCTCATCTAGACATTATTTGGAGTCACCCTACCAAGTTACAATAAAATCTCTTCATAAATATGACCTGTAGATTGTGCTAAAGGTTTTCGGGCTTCGGGCCCCTGTAGCCGTCACAGTTGCCAAATCACGTCCAAAAGGGGACTTTCTCATCTAGACATTATATGAAGTCAACCCACCAAGTTACAATGAAATTCCTCAATAAATATGAACTGTAGACTGTGCTAAAGGTTTTCAGGTTTTGGGCTCGGGCAGTCGTCACGGTTGGCAGATCACGCCCAAATGGGAAAATTCTCATCTAGACACCATAAGAAGTCATCCTACCAAGTTACAATGAAATCCCTCCATATTAAACATGACCTGCAGACTGTGCTAAAAGTTTTTGGGTTTTGGGCTTGGGCAGCCAAAATGGTTGACAGATCATACCCAAAAGGGGACGTTCTCATCCAGGCATTATACAGAGGCATCCTACCAAGTTACAATGAAATCCCTTCATAAATACTACCTGTAGACTGTGATAATAGTTTTGGGGTTTTGGGCTCGGGCAGCCATACCGGTTGACCGATCGCAACCAAAAGGGGACGTTCTCATCTAGAGATGACCCCAAACCTGCATATGAAATTTCATGATGATCAGACAAGAACTGCAGGGTGTAGCCTGTGCTAAAGGAAAATGTGAACAGACTCACAGACTTCCGCATGCGTGATGGCAATAGCTTATCTCGACTTTGTCAAGTTAAGCTAAAAACTGCTGTAAACAGAGATCTTCTCTGTTCAGTCTACATATACTGCTCCCAATATGTTTACATTGAGAAGGATGGTGATCATCAACCATATTTATTGGTACTTTATGCCACATATGTGCCGTCGATGCAATATAGCCCAAGCTGCTGATGTAGCTTTCAGCATCAATAAATAATAATCCTATTTGTTCCATAAATGAGGAGCAAGAAAGCTGAATATTCAAAGGAACAACTGTCTGGTGACAATTTATGAAAATTAAAACCTGACAAGCCCGCTCTCTCTCAGAAGTGAAAGTACAATAAGTTGAGCTTATGCGAAGGCCTACATCCACAGTTTTTTGAAGAAAAGAAGTATGTACTACAAGGACAAATGAACAAGGAAAAACACACAGCAGTCTGTTTGAGGAAGGCTTCAGGACTAAGCGTCTTTGCATTAAGTGTGTGGGGTAAAAACGTCACCGTGCAGGTGATTTAATTACAGTCCACTCTTAACAAACTGTACACCAATATTAGAGATATGACAGGGCCTTGGTTTACCACACATAACGGCCAAAAACAGCCAGTGCTATTCACAAAAATCTCCAATTAATTTTCATAATTTTTTGTATCTCAAAAACATAGATTATGACCCCTTATTGGAACGAGCTTGAAGAGATTGTTCCAATGAGGGGTCATAACCTATGTTTTTGAGACAAAAAATGAAAAAAATCAATTACTCAAGAATTTCTTTTGCAAGTGTCATCTGCTTTTATGTTAGGTAAAGGGTTAAACAATATTTATTCAACATTTTCAAGAGATACAAAGTACAGCATTGTTGACGGTGGATCAAACAGAAATCTAGAAAGCTTATACAGAGTATTATGACCCCTCATTGGAACGAGCTCAATGAGCTCGTTTCAATGAGGGGACATAAGGCCTAAAAAAAATTAAAAATCTGTTTCTCAGGCCCTCCCGCATGGTCCTTTTGACTGCCGCATGCTCTCTTTTTATAACCTATCCAAAGCTTAAAATCAAAATCAAATGGATTATGTCTGATATTTTACCCAAGTTATTGTCCCTTTGAGTGCAAGAAGGCTTTGCAATGCTTTAGCATTGCAAAGCCTTTTTGCACTCAAGGGACATAATACACCACCACCCATGCTATTCTGTAGATTATGGGGCCTAAAGCATAAAACAAACCAAGAATATGAACTTTTTAATGGCAAAGAAATAATTACAAAAATAAAAAATAAAATAAAAAAACGCCCGCACGCATGCAATTTTACAAAAAATGGCCTGAGAAACAAAGGATCTACTTTGTGAGGCCTAACTTATGTTTTTGCGACAAAAAATGAAAAAAAATTAATTATTCAACAATTTTTTTCGCATTTGTCGTCTGCTATTCATGTTGATTAAAGGGTTAAACAATATTTATTCAATATTTTCAAGAGATACAAAGTACAGCATTGTTGGCAGTGGATCAGACAGAAAGCTAGAAAGCTTATACAGGGTCTTGTGTGGAATGAGTCTATAAAATTCCCATCCCCAACCACCGTTTGGGATATCTGACTGAAGTCTTGCAAATTTCAGCTCGAGGAAACTCCTCTTGTACTCCTCTCCTCACCCGATGACCAGAATTATTCTTCAAAGAACTCCCTATCATATGGCAAATCACTCCAGGGGTGGAATATCCACCCAAATGATATACTCAGTTTCTGTGACAAAGCAAGCACAAGGAACACACAATATAGTTCAGTGGATTGGGCTTTTTTGTATTGGTTCAAAGCTCACATGAAGTTGAGAATGTTTCTTTCACATAAAACAATCCAGTATGTGTGGAAATACCACTTTGTTGGTGTTTCTGTACAAAAGCATCCAATCCACCATGTATCGTGGTTGGATTTTAGACAGGTCACAGGATATCCACAATCAAAAGTACAGTCATTCACGGAGTCTGATAATGTTTTATTCACATGAACGATAGGTCGAGTCGCCTGTGGTACGAAACTGAAAGAGGATGTTACAACTTCTCAAATCGTTTGTCATTATGTGGACGAAAAAGTTGTCCACAATGTTCATGCTCACTAAGTTTTCTAAAACGTTCTTTCAGATATTTTTCATGAATAAATAGTTGTTACATGCTTTTGATTGTCCTCAGTCATTTGAAAATGCTTCCACATGACATATTAACCCATCAAGTGTACCTCGTCAGAAAATCACTTCACCCCAAAAAGCCGCAGGTGGACAGAAAATGAAAAAATAGGCCAATGAAATCATCAGATGTGTACCCATACGCGCAACTAGTAGAAAGCTGTATGACGGAGGGCCACCCCGGATGCTGACATTATGTACACCATACATGTAGAAATGGACTGGAGGAGTGCCTAATTTGATGGATAAAGAGTTAATATCTCCGGATCAAATTATTAGATTTACATAAAAAACTATACAAAACAGCACATCAGTAACCTGAATACATATATAAAGTAAACTGATAATCGAATTAATATTTTTTGAGTTATCGCATGCCGAAGAAATGGATTGGAGAAGTTCTCAATTTGAAGGATAAAGGGTTAATATCACAGGATCAAATTATCAGATTTACACCAAAAACTATACAGCTCAGAACATCAGTAAACTGAACACATATATGAAGTCACATGACAACACCAAAAACTATACAGCTCAGAACATCAGTAACCTGAACACATATATGAAGTCACATGACAATCGGATTGATATTTTTTGAGTTATCGAATGCCAAAGGAACTGGAGGAATTTTCAATTTGAAGGATAAAGGGTTAATATCTCAGGATCAAAATAACAGATTTACACCAAAAACTATACAGCTTGGTACATCAGTAACCTGAACACAAATATAAAGTAACTTGACAATCCAAGCAATATTTTTCAAGTTATCGAATGCCAAAGGGATTGGAGGAATTTTCAATTTGATGGATAAAGGGTTAATATCTCAAGATCAAATCATCAGATTTACACCAAAAACTATACAGCTCGGCACATCAGTAACCTGAACACAAATATAAAGTAACTTGACAATCCAAGCAATATTTTTCAAGTTATCGAATGCCAAAGGGATTGGAGAAATTTTCAATTTGAAGGATAAAGGGTTAATATCTCAGGATCAAAATAACAGATTTACACCAAAAACTATACAGCTCGGAACATCAGTAACCTGAAGATATATATAAAGTAACATGACAATTGGATTGATTTTTTTTGAGTTATCTCATGCCAAAGGGATTGGAAGAATTCTCAATTTGAAGGATAAAGAGTTAATATCTCAGGATCAAATTATCAGATTTACACCAAAAACTATACAGCTCGGCACATCAGTAACCTGAACACAAATATAAAGTAACTTGACAATCCAAGCAATATTTTTCAAGTTATCGAATGCCAAAGAAATGGATACGGATGCCGGATGGACTGATGGATGTTAGGATGGACAGACGGATGGACAAAGGATGGACAAATGACAGATGGCCACCCCGGATGCCGACATTATGTGTACCATACATAGTATGGGTACACATAAAATGATTTTTAACAGATTTCTAGCATGAGCATGCAGACAATTTTCAGGTGCCTCTGATTTTATAGCACTCCATTAAACATTGACAATGATTGCTTGAAAGGTTTCATGGATATCTTTCTAAAAGAAAATAGAATAAAATACATGTATGTCGAGGGTTGTTTAAACTTTAATATTCTCTTGCTATTGCCAGTATTTGAGAGAAATTTAAAAATGTTGTACTCTGAATAATAGGCCAAATTTAACTGACCACATGATAAAGAGTAGGAATGTTGGTCTCAGAAAAAAGTGTTGTGAAGAGTTGGCTAACCCTTATCAATCATAAATTGTTAATGCAGCATGCCCACCGAACCATGCAGTGATGGAAACAGGGGGGGGGGGGGGGGGGGGGGGGAGGGTAGGGGGCACTTTTCCAGATATAATATTTTGCCCCACACACACACATACAAACAGCCGTGATGGATAAAATAATTATGCATCCACGTGTTTAATAAACGTTCCTTTATAACTAATAATCTTAAGCCTGTTTAACTCTCATTCATCGAAGGTGACACCAACAGAACTTGAGAATACTTTTTTTTACCTTTTACTTAACCCTTTACCCAACGTAATGGCCAAAACCGGCCAGCGCTATTCTCAAAAATCGTCAATTAATTTTCAAAATATTTTCATGTTTTGTCTCAAAAACATAGGTTATGACCCCTCGTTGGAACGAGCTCGACGAGCTCGTTCCAACGAGGGGTCATAACCTATGTTTTTGAGACAAAAAATGAAAAAAATTAATTATTCAAGAATTTTTTTTGCAAGTGTCGTCTGCTTTTTATGTTAGGTAAAGGGTTAAAAAAAAACGAAGCTAGCGTGGGGATGAGGAGTTGTGGTGTCTGAGGAATTGGCAGTTTGTGTTACCTATGCTTCCCTCTTTGTTGGATACGGTTGCATGAGGACTTGGTGGTTCTGCTGATTAAAGGGGGAGTGTGGGTGGGGGTGGGGTCATCTTTTTTTTCACAAAATTCCTAGTGAATAATTAATTTGTTTTTCAGCTTTCACCCAAATGAATATTTTTTTTTATGGAACACCAACTATCTCTTGAAATTGAAACTTTCTTTAAAAATAGCTTAGCATTCCGAATTCGTTATTCGCTCGCAACACTTTCGATACACTGTCAGTTCAGTATTCTGTGGAGAGCATTCTTTGTTTCCAACCATGCTTGCCTTTCCCATAGTTCCTCCAGAAGAACGGCTGCGATTGATAGTCGGCTACAAATTCTCAAAATGCAAACGTCATTACTTCTGCCTTCTCAAGGTTTAGCAGTCTTGAATCAACCTGCATGATCTTCTCATCAATCTTCGAAACCGAAAATCACGCAATATGCATTTTTAAATACCGTATTTACTCCATGTATTGGGACAGCTAAAAATAATTATTTTCACAGGTGTCCTAATTCTTAGAAAATGGGGAAAGAACACAGCCTGGTCTTGATTTGATGCTGAATAAAGTTGTGTGTGATTCGTTTTCCATCACTAAATATGAAAATCGCCGTCCAATTTTTTTTATACATGTATTTTCATTTTTTGCTTCCAAAACATAGCTTATGATCCCTCATTTGAATGAGCACATTGCGCCCGTTCCAATGAGGGATCATAAGCTATGTTTTGGAAGCAAAAAATGAAAATTTTTAGTTACTCAAGAATTTTTTTTATGAGTGTCGTCTGCTACTAGCGACGGGCAAACTGGAAACAAATCTCCTGAATGTCCCAAACTTTGGAGCATAAAAAAAATATAGTTTTCTGGAAAAAATGTGTGTCCCAAATCATAGAGTGTCCCAATACATAGAGTAAATACGGCACTTCTTGTATTGTTGCAAAATGAATTGATAAAAGAGGGAAAACAGATGAATGAACATCATCTCGTCCTCTGAGTATCTGCATTCTAATATTTAATTTCCACCTTATATCAGTAGGAGGTCCGACTTAATTACTGTTGATTGCCTGTTACAAGTACTGAATATCAATCAGCCGTCGTGTGTTACAATTCTGCAGAAATCGCGATACACTACCGTGGCGTCAGATGTGATTCTCTGGTTATTTGCTGTGCTAACCTAATGCGCTATTATTTCAAATTAGTGCAGAATACGGGACAGGACTTAACTGTAATTACCATCTATAGCTTAGGCCTAAAAAAATAAAAAATCTGTTTCTCAGGGCCTCCCGCATGGTCCTTTTGGCTGCTGCATGCTCTCTTTGTATAACCAATTTAAACTTAAAAAAATTACAATTAAATGGTTTATGTCTGATATTTTACCAAAGTTAAAAAAATTGATGAATTTGTCCCTTGAGTGCAAGAAGGCCTTGCAATGCTTTAGCATTGCAAAGCCTTCTTGCACTCAAGGGATAAAATATACCACCACCCATGCTATTCTGTAGATTATGAGGCCTAAAACTTGAACCAAGAACATGAACTTTTGATGGCTAAGAAGTAATTACTGAAATAAAAAATAAAATAAAAAACCGCTCGCCCGCATGCAATTTCACAAATTATGGCCTGAGAAACAGAAGATCTACTTTGTGTGGCCTTAAGTAAACACAATAGAGGAATGCAGTGATCAAAATAACTTTTTTTTTTTGCGTAGCAAAATGCTACAAATAGCAAAAAAATGAATAGCATTTTGTAAAAATTACATAGCTATTTTTGTATTTAGAGTTATGTTTTGCTGTTTTGTATTGAATTCTTCTAAGTAGATAGAATAGTTTCCATCCATTTCTGGGCATTTCCAAATGATCTGCAACACATGAAATATTTATCATGTTTTTTTTAACTGAACTGCCTTTAAGGGTTGCATGGACTTGGATATTTTCAAATAGCGTCTTGGTTGATCAATAGAGTTCTCAAAATGGAAGTTGGGATTTTTAATTTGATGGGCTTGAAGTTATTATTATTGTACATTTTATGCAAAATGTTGTAAAAACAGGAAGAATTTAAACCAATAGATTTCATCTTACATATGAAGTTGCTAATGATGCTTGATGGAGAGTTAATCTGAGTTATGCCTGGAATGTTCCACAATCAAAAGTAAAGCATCAGTGAATTAGTTTTCTTCAAATTTTCATTTACATTTTGCGATACAAGATAATCAACTGCAGCCTAATAGACTGCAGTTGATTATCTTGTATTGCAAAATGCTATACATAATTGAACATTGTGTAGCTTTTTGCAAGTTTCGCATAGCAAAAAGCGACTCAACATCGCTGATTCTGAGCCCTGGAGGAATGAAATTATTTAATTATTTTTCACTCTGCTGTCCATGCCAGATGATTTTCTTTCTAGTATTGGGATACTACCACAGAAATAATGACCAGATTTTCAGTAATGGAAAACAAGTGAGTCCAAATATCACCCTAGGGACTTAACTGGAACAAACTTGAAAAGATGTTGTATACCAAACATCAAGAGATTCTGACTGGTGGTTCTGGAGAAGAAGATTTTGAGAATATTACCAATTTTGTGCTATGTTAAAGTTTGTCCCCCCCACAGGGAACACAAATATCAACTAAGGGACTTTATTTGAACAAACTGAATCTGAGCCTCAAAGGATGCTGTATACCAAAAATCGAAAAATTCTGATTGTATCTCAAGAAGCAGATTTTTAAAGATTATTCCTCATATTTGGCCTGAAGAAAGTGATTTTTTAAGAAAGTTCCTTATATTGCACTAAGTTAAAATTTTAGCTGCCATAAGCAGCCCAAACATTAAAGCAGCATATTCTGACTGGTAGATCTGAAGAAGAAGATTTTTAAAGAAATTTCTTTGCACTGCACTAATTTAAAATTTGGGCTTTGTGGCCTCGCTCTTCCCAATTACTATGAAGGGATCTTCAGCCTCCATGGAGTGTGTCTCTCTCCACAAAGAGGACAGCCATTTTATGTCTCCATCCAACAGGATGATACGCCGTGACAGCATCAACCACACAACTGATGCTGACAGAGAAGTGTTTGGACATCTCGAGAACTTTCCCTGATCAAGGATCGATCCCAGGGCCTTTGGTATGAGAGACCAGTGCACTTATCCACTTGGCCACCACTCTTTTAACTCTTTTGGTGCGACAAGCGACTGAAGTCAACAGACGGCAAACTGCAGAAAGGCACTCCAGTAGTCATTTTAGCAACTGTGTGTGTCCATTTCCAAGTGCTTTTAACCCTTTACCCAAGGCAGATGATATCAAAATTTATTATTAATTTAAGTATCATTTTTTCAAATTTTTCCAAAAATTTCAACAAAACCATATCATGTGACCCCTCGTTGGAACGAGCTCGACGAGATATGGTTTTGTTGAAAGTTTTTGAAAAATAATATTTTTTCAACTGATGAAGTTGCATATTACTGGGGGACGGGGGGGATGCAGCCGATTCGTTGGGTAAAGGGTTGAACAAACATACGTATTCCTATGTTTCTTGCACAATTTATGTCCTATCCAAGAACAATGATATCGTCCCTTGAAAGTATAAAGGTGCCATTTAAATATATACAGGAAATCATTTGAAAAACTGTCAATGAGATCATTAGAACATCTTTTAAAATAATAACGATTTAGTCTAACTTATACTTTTTGTAAAATTCCTGATGAATATTAGGCGCTAAGAATTCTGTTTCTCAGATTATTCTGCACCAAAAGAGTTAATGAATGCAGCTATGATCAAAAGTGTGCTATAATCCGTAATTAATTAAAATACACAATTATTTGATGCCTACACTAAATACATGTGCCTGATGAAAAACAAAGTATAGTTGAATCCTGTTAATTGAATAGCCACTTTGCCAGTGAAAATTATTCGATTAACAGGAGTTTCAATTAAGAGGAATTTGGACACTTTCCTCTGTTCTAGAGATAAATAGAGCATTTATTCTATTATATCTTGTTTGAGGGAACTCATAGAGCTTTGTCAAACAAGATATAATTGATTAAATGCCTGATTTGAATGTACTAAGTCCAAATGGGAGCATGGTGGCTCAGTGGCAGGCCTGAAAATAAGCAGTCTAACATTTGCAGAATGAGGTCCCCAGAGGGTGAATTTGATGATGCTATCCCATACTGTGGTCCAATTTATCCTCTGGGCACCTCTTTCAGTTTAGTTTTGAGACCCTGATTCAGATTGAGGGTCACAGAGGGTAAATTTAGTGATGCTTCCCTGCTGTGCAGGGTAGCATCACTAAATTCACCCTCTGGGGACCTCATTTTGCAGGTGACAGTCTGCTTATTTTCTGGCTTGCTCAGTGGTAGACTGCTGAACTTCTATGCTAGAGGTCCCGAGATCGATCCCCGTCAGGGAAACCTGTGTTGTGTCCTTGGGCAAGGCAAGTTGCCTACATGGGGGCACGATAACGCTGTGTACTAAAGTGTACTGCACGTCAATCATGTCTTCAACCGCTGTAACCCTGCTTGAGCAGTTAGAATGTTGAAGAGCTGACAATTGCTCGTCAATGCTCGGTGGTTCTCTCTTGGTACTCTGGCTTCCTCCATCCATAAAACTGTCACGGTCATGATTAGCCATTGTGCATAAGTATGTGATCTTAAACACCAATAAATAAATAAATAAATACTAAGTCCAAACAGATCTATAAACAAGGAGAATTCAGTGACTGTCAAGGTAATTTCTCAACTTAATACAAGATTTTTTATTCAGTTAACAGGAGTTTGCTCTATAATCTACATGCACATTAACAGGTAAATTCATTCTGAAGGCATGATAAATGGTTTTGTGTTTGGAAATTATTTTTAACAAGAACGCACGTATCGCTGAAGCAATACAATGTCCCCTACCAGACTAATGAGCATTAATAATTATACAAATGTTATAACCTAGATGTGATCAGCATGAATTCCGTTGAAGCGTTTCCAAAAAAAGTCCGGAAAACTGATATTTTGAGGCTTTTCCATATTTCCAAGGGCCATAACTCACACAAGAATAATGCAATTAGCATGAAACTCAAACTTGATCTGTAAGTCATCGTTCTATAGTAGTTTACCAAAAACGAAATCATTCCGTTGAAGCGTTTCCAAAAAAACTCCGGAAAACTCAAGTGTGACTGACAGACTGACGGATGGACAGAGTGCAAACCTATAGTCCCCTCCGGAGATGCCGGTAGGGGACTAATTAAGAGAGTTATTCAGTTAAGTGATATCCAATTAAGCCTGTTCCACTGATTAAAAGTCGTCTATAATCTTGTAATTAACTAGTCATGTGCTAGAAGCCACCGTCAGGGCTTTCAAAAAAAATGAGGGTACCAGAGCAAAAGTCAACATTTTCCTTTCCTGTGTTTCATATTCAGTCAAATGGAAATAATATGTTGTTCATATAAATTTGTTTCATCACAAATTATTGAAGAGTGCCTGTGGGCACTCTTCAATAATTTGTATTTATTTATTTATTTATTGGTGTTTAAGGTCACATATTTCTGCACAATGACTAACCATGACCGTGACAGTTTTATGGGTGGAGGAAGCCGGGGTACCTGGAGAGAACCATCAAACAATGGCGAGCAACTGTCAGCTCCCCAACATACCAACTCCACACAAGCAGGGTTAGCATTGGTTGAAGACAGGTGCACCATCGACGTGCAGTACGCCTAAGTACACAACGTCACCGTGCCCCCACGTGGGCAATGGGGGTGAAGTGTCTTGCCCAAGGACACAACGCGGTTGCCGCAGGTGGGATTTGAACAGAGGACCTCTCGGCTTGCAGCCTGCACCTCTACCAACTGAGCCACCACGCCCCCTTCAATAATTTGTAATGAAACAAGTTTTGATGAACAACTTCAGACCACCAAAAATAATATAGCCCTCAATCAGTTAATTGAGCTCATTCAAGTGGGTGGACATACACTATCAGGGGACAAAACTAAAAATAATATGTGTGCAGGAATCAAGCCTGAAAATAAGCAGTCTGACATTTGCAGAATGAGGTCCCCAGAGGGTGAATTTGATGATGCTATCCCATACAGTGGGCCAAGATATCCTCTGGGTACCTCTTTCTGTTTAGTTTTGAGACCCTGATTCAGATTGAGGTTCACAGAGGGTAAATTTAGGGATGTTACCCTGCTATGCACCCTCTGGGGACCTCATTTTGCAGATGCCAGTCTGCTTATTTTCTGGCTTGCAGGAAATGCCATCCACCATCCCCAGTCCACATTCATCCAACAACAATTCTCAAACAAGCATGAACTCAGAAAATGATTTTGCCTTGTTCTTGTAATTTTGAAAACCCACCACAAACTACATGAATAGCTCTCAATAATTTTTGTTTTCAATTCCACTTCACTTTCCAAAACAAAGCTTTTAATACCTCAAAGAATGAAACCACAGTGTTACAGATGCATACAGACATTAACCCTTTACCCAACGTAACGGCCAAAACCGGTCAGCGCGATTCTCAAATATTGCCAATTAATTTTCAAAATATTTTCATTTTTTGTCTCAAAAACATAGGTTATGACCCCTCGTTGGAACTAGCTCGTTGAGCTCGTTCCAACGAGGGGTCATAACCTATGTTTTTGAGACAAAAAATGAAAAAAATTAGTTATTCAAGAATTTTTTTTGCAAGTGTCGTCTGCTTTTCAGGTTAGGTAAAGGGTTAAAACATACTAGCATTTACCAAAAATACACTGCTACATGTAATAATTTTGGGGCCTTCGTGAGGGCAGGGGGGGGAGGGGGAGGGGGTGTCGCTTCTAGTTTTCAACAATACCCCTTGCTATTTCTATCTGAACATCCAACTTTTAAGAAAACCATTTGCACACATCTCCCATATGCACCCTCCACCCCCTTCCACACACACACCCATGAGTGAGAATTTTCCAACTTCCACTATTGAGTTTCCAACTACTAAGAAATCTGAATGTACTCTTTCTCCTTGTATTTGAAATATAGGATATAAGATTAATTATTACACATCCATCAAACTTTAAACCCTTGCATTTAACGGAATTGCCGCTATAACATAAATATTTTTGTATTCAACTGGTCATGTGCAAGCCATAATTTTTTTTCACGCACTGTTTAAACTAGTTCCTTTCCCATCGAGTCATGAAAACGTCCAAAGCAAAATAAAGTCGGTTCACAAAAACAATTAGTTAACCAAAAATGAGATAATATTAAAAAAAAAAACCCAATCATTTCCAACCATAACATTAACCCAGTCCCGTAGCCGTCTCGTCTGTGGATCCCATTATATCTAAATTGGTCAACTTTATTTCGGTAAATCTTTGGACATCTTGACATGCTTCAAGCTTCTTTTAAAAAAGTTTCTCCCAGCTGTTTTTCAAATCTGCCCAAATTTGTACTTATATTTTTGCTAACAGTAAAAGTCACCAAATGGTTAGGCATTAATGGAAACCAGTCGAAGAGAAACAGAGATATGAATTTCAACAAACATGCCCAATTGAAAAGGTAACGAATGTAATTTAGACTGGCTTCCAAATGATTGTTTTGATTTTTTTTATCTATCCAATTAATCAGTAAAGCTTCAAACAAAACAAACGGACTCTCACCTTTGGGTTTAAACACTGGAATTAAAATTTATTTATTTTAATGAATTTTAATGCATGGGATGTGTAATAAACACAGAAAGCGATGTGTGTTCGAATCGGTGGGTACGGTTCTCGCAAAATATGACTAGGCCATTCCAACCTGTTATGTAAAACACCCACCGATTCAAACATACATTGCATTCTGTCTATTTATCCTGCATTTACATTCTAAAGTACATGTTTAACCCTTAAGAGACCATTTCCAACTTTGGCCATTTTAACAAAACTGGTGCCCCAACCTGGAGTCTCAGAGTAAATGTGAAAGATACATTCTGAGTATCTGGATAGTTTTTTCTCAGCAAGTCTTGACTGCCTACATAGGCAGCCAAGCCTTGCTTAGAAACAACCGTAAAGACACAGCATCCACACTGTTAATGTGTATCAAAAATGTCTAAAAAAAATCTCCAGGACCTCAAGGGTTAAAACATTTTATGTGAAAGGGAGATTTATCATCATACCAGGGACCAGCCGCGAGGGCATCTAGGACGATTGTGTCACCCTTCTAAGCCCAAAGTCGCCTAGAAAAATATTCAAGGCGATAACAAGTCGTCTTCTAAAAATTGGCCAAAATAAGGAAAGGTTGAACTGAGTGATCCAAGGTTTACATAAAAACAATTATTTCCAAGAATCGAATGTGCTTCAGTGTGATAAATGGGCATTTTCGTTCGTCAAATAAGCGACCATTTATTTGAAATTCAACGACAATCAATTGTCCATTGTCGCTTTTTGCGGATTTTTTATTTCTATTTTGTTCTGTTTCAGTCGGAGCTTCAAGTGTCGAAATGATAATAGGTGACTTACGCGACTCAACAAAATAACCCAGTTTGAAAGTAGGTTACCTCACTTAGGATGCCAAAGATGTATACACAACGGAAGTATTTTCTAACTCTGTATTTTTATTTCGTTTTGACTGTTAACTGTTGGGCCGTCTATTCCCAGAAAAATACGAATGGAATTGAAACACATGAAAAAACTTTAGTGATGACAAGAAAAGCTTTGTACAGGGCACAAGTGTGCATATGAAGGATCTTGAAAAAGGGGTCCTCCTAAACACCGGAATGACGTGGAATGACACCGGAATGCCATAGAAATGATGCGGAATTTTATTTTACAAAATACTTGAACCCCAAATTTATTTTGTTTATTAACTAACAAAGTACCTTCCAAGCAACCTTTTTACACCTGGTCCTGTTCACACTTTCAGACTTAGGAAATTATTAGCTTAGTTGACTTTGGTGAAAGGAGGGTGCTGAGGGGTTTGGCACGGAGAAGAGGGGAGGGGTCATGAAGGAGAGGGTAGCAGTGGGTGATTTTCAGTCAATAATTACTTTGTGATTTTTTAACCTGGCATAGATGCATCATAGATAACTGGACTTGGATTAATCGGATGTTAATGGAGGGCCACAAGCTGAAAATATGAAGGGGTGGAACATAAATATTCTTAATTTTCCCCACTTGCCTATGAAGTCTCCCTACTTGACTCCGCAGTTTCCCTATTTTTTCTGCAGGGAGATATAAAGTCTCCCTAAAATTTCCCCCTAGGCTGGTCCCTGCATCATACTATGAGAATAATTTTTTATCAGCCTACTTCAGACAGAGTTGACAGATGCCAACAATTTAACTGGCCCAGGGGTTACAGCATTGGACTGAAACAGAAATGACCAGTGTTCGAATCCACTGCATTGTGTCCTTGAGCAAGGCACTTAATCCCGACTGCCCATGTGGGGGGGGGGGGGGGGTGGGGAGGGGGGGGGCATGGTGACAATGTGTACTAAGGTGTACAGCACGTCAATGATGCACTTGTCTTCAACCAATGATAACTCTGCTTGTGCTGAGTTAGTACACTGAGAAGTCTGACAGTTGCTTGACTTTGCTTGGTGGTTCTCTCTGGGTACTTCAGCTTCCTCTACCTGAAAAATTGTCCAAAACAAGGTGACCATAGCTGTCAAACATGTCGTTAAACTCCCCTAAAAAAAAAATTGGCCTAACAAATCAGCTGCATCCACCAATCCACAACTTACAGATTTAGCAGTTGCAAAAAAAATTGATTTAAATTTAAGAAATCATATCATGGAAAAAGCTAGTTGCAATGATGGAGTCACATGATATGTTGTTTGTTGAAATCTTGTGAAAATAGTTTTAGAAAAGCAATTAAAAAAACAAATTTTGATATCGTATGCATTGGGTAAAAGGGTTATTGCCTGCCATTCCATACTCGGTGCCTTACACAAATATTATAACCCAATGGTATGGTGTACAGTATAGTGGACTGGACGTAATCCACACATAAAAGCAGTGATGTGTACCAGGTGCATGCATGTACCAGGTAATAAAATTTATCATCAGCAAAATTTTAATTAACCCTTTACCCAAAGAATCGGTCACACCCGCCAGGGTAATATGCAAATTCAGCAGCTGAAAAATTCAATGTTTCATTGGGTCGTTCCAATGAGGGGGTCACTTGATATGGTTTTGTTGTACTTTTTTGAAAAAAAAAAAAATGTTATTTAAAATAATAAATTTTGATATCATCTGAGTTGGGTAATTTATTTATTGGTGTTTAAGGTCACATACTTATGCACAATGGCTAATCGTGACCGTGACAGTTTTACGGGTGGAGGAAGCCGGAGTACCCGGAGAGAACCACCGAGCAGTGACGAGCAGCTGTCAGCTTACCAACATCGTAACTCTGAACTCTGCACCGCAGCACAGGCAGGGTTAGATTGGTTGGAGACATAATAATATTAATAACACTTCGGCCGGCGGCTAATTTGTCGCGGTTCTACCAACTGCCTCCCTATTCCCGCGCTTCTTCTCTCCTCCTAACACTCGGAAACGAACTGCTTGATGACATCCCTTGCCCCATTCTTCCCAATCTCTTCGATTAGTATATTAACCCTCTCCTTTGAGTTGCCCCCTAACCACATGTCCTTCATTCTCCCATCCCACTTCCCCATTATACTCCCCGTGAATCTTGCTCTTTTAGACTGGTATTTTTGGCATTCTATAAGATAGTGTTCCAGGGTCTCCACCACGCCCAAGTTACACATCTGGAACTCCTTTAAAGACATGCGCACCATCGACGTGCAGTACGCCTTAGTACACAGCGTCATCATGCCCCCATGTAGGCAATCGGGGTTAAGTGCCTTGCCCAAGGACACAACGCGGGAGCGGGAGCGCCAATCAGTCGCTGAAATGGTCACCCATCCAACTACTAACCGCGCTCGACATTGCTTAACTTCGGTGATCTGACGAGAACCGGTTACTGCGACGCCACCGCACCCCCATCTGAGTTGGGTGAAGGGGTTAATGAAGCACTGGGGTATACCCGGTGTTTCATTAATTAAAATGTTTTATGATTATTCCTATCATTAGATTTTTAATCTAATACAGTAGAATCCTCTTAATTGAATATCCATTTTGCCAGTGAAAATTATTCAATTAACAGGAGTATACAATTAACAGACATTTGGTCAGTTTCCTGTGTTCTGGAGATAAACTGAGCATTTATTCTATTATATCTTGTTTGACAGAGCTCATAGAGCTCTGTCAAACAAGATATAACAGAATAAATGCCTGTATTGGATGTAGTGAGGCCAAAAAGGTTGATAAATGAGGGGAATTTGGTGCGTGTCACAGTAATTTTTTCGACATATCACAGAAAGTTATATACAATTAACAGGAGTTTACTCTACAACCCATATGCAAATAACAGATCAAATTTGTACTGAAGGTATGGTAAATGGTTGAAACTTATATTCAATTAACAGGGATATACAATTAAGAGATATCCAATTAAGTGGGCTCCACTGTATTACTGCATCTGTGGAAATACTGCCCACTCGTGGAAAGTGACCAATTCATGGAGGCTATACTATACAGATTCAGTATATATTTTTGTGTTAGGCTAAAAAAAAATAATGTTTTGATTCTCAGGCCCTCCCTCGTTGGATTTGAACCTCCTTGTTAGACATTTTTATTATGTAATGTTTTTTTTAAGAATTTGTCAAAACATGGAATGGTCATTTTTTCACATTTCTCGACATATAATTATTTAGCCTGTGTTTGCAGTAAATTGTTTTTTCTTGTTGCAATTTATGGGAGAGTGCCCAGAGGCACTCTCCCATAAACTGTAACAAGGCAAATTCTGATATACTGGATCATGATTTAATTATTTATTTATTTGCTGGTGTTTAAGGTCATATATTTCTGCACAATGGCTAATAATGGCCACAACACCGATATAAACTCAAGTTAAACCAATCATTTAGAGCCATGTTTCCCATTTTAAAGGACTCCTACCACCAAGCATTGGTTACTGGGGACTATTCTAATGGATCATAATGTTTGACAGATCTATACCATTAAAAGAACAATAAAATACAAATCCTTTTAGCTGTTGTTACGGCAGTTAGTTATAAAAGGTATACTATAATTACACTAAAATACAACCTTTTCTATTTTTCAAGTGGAAAGACAGCAAAAAGATTTACTGAGTATACTCAACCATTTACACGAAAAAAAAAAAAATTTAAAAAAATTTAAAAAAAATAAATAAAAATAAAATCCTCCCTCCCTCACTGATTTGAAAAAAAAATTGCCTGAGAATCAATTTATTTTTTTTATTTGGCCCTATTTGTATATTTCTTGGTGTTAAAGGTCACATGTTTCTGTACGATGGCTAATTATGACAACATGGAGATAAGGTCAAATTTAGTCAATCATTTATACATATGTTGTCCATTTTATTGGACTTCCTTCCCTAGCATGGGTGATTGGGTCTTATTTTATCAGAAAACAGAGGTTGTTTACCACAGTATACAAGCACTGCTTCACTTCCCAGGATTCTCACAGGGGATATTTTTGTGTAGATGTTTGAAGCTGTATTCATTTTTTGGACAGTTGACCCTGTATGTGGAAGACTTTTTTCAAAGATTTATTCCTCGGAGTCTAAAAATGATTTTTTTTTAAGTTTTCCTTTCACCTGTTTGAAACTTTGTCCTGTTTACATTTTACTGGAAAGCTCTCTGAAAAAAGGCTTTCCAATAAACGATAACAATTCAAGAAGTTGCTGAAGCCTATTAAAATTGGATTTTATTGTATTACAATTAAGAAAATAGGTTTGGGGAAAAAAGTGAAATACATTTACAAACTTGCATTGAATTCAAATATTTATTTATTTTTTCATGTTTTATCCTTTACCCAATGCAGGCGCTACCAAAATTTATTATTTTAAAAATTATTTTTTCAAATTTAAAAAAAAAATTCAACATAAGTTTTTTGTGTGAACAAGCCTGAAAATAAACAAACTGTCATTTGGAAAATTAGGTCCCCAGAGGCTGAATTTTCTGATGCTATCCCATACAGTGGGCCAATCTATCCTCTGGGTACCTCTTTCTGTTTAGGTTTGATACCTTAATTCAGATTGAGGTTCATAGAGGGTGAATTTAGTGATGCTACCATGCTGTGCAGGGTAGCATCACCAAATTCACCCTCTGAGGATCTTATTTTGCAGATGACAGTCTGCTTATTTTCTGGCTTGTATGTGAAACCACAATGGAAATAGCTCAATGAGCTCATTCCATTGAGGGGTCACCTGATGATTTTGTTGAAAAGTTTTGAAAAATGATAAATTCATAGTAATTTGTATATTTTTATACTTACCAATTGTCCAGACATAGTTGGTGCTAACTGTAAAATATCCAGGGCCAAACACAAATTTTGCCCCCCAATCCCCCAAATTTGCATCAAAAACCAAAAATTTCATGTCCTATGTGGCCCTCCATACATTTGACATCTGTGAATGCGCAGTGTCCAGGAAGTACCGAATTTGCTGCCAAATATCATTCCTTCTATAGTGCCTGCTAAATGTTATAGTCAGCGGGGAGGTATGAGTGCCCACTCATGGGAGGGCTGTCCCCATCTGGGCCATTGGTAAGTATAAAAATATACAAATTACTATGAATTTATCAAATTTTTAAACAGTAACCAATAGCCCAGACATAGCTGAATGGTAAATAGGTTGGAGGGCCTAGGACATAAAGAAAAATCCAATTACTCAATCACTTCTAAAAGAATATCTCCTACAGGAGAATAGGAGAGAATGGAATTACATATGTCTTTCATATTTATTTAAATACGAAAGACATAACACCAACAATGTAATTGAGCATTACTCAATATATATATTTCTCCATTAATGTCAGCATAACTCATTATGCTAATTCCATGAAGGGAAGGCAATATATAAAGATAGTCCAGAGAATGAGACTCTTTATACTCATTTAAAAGTGTCCGAGGATTGTATATTAATGACCGTTTGACACGTGACATATACAAATGCTTCACACTGAGCTACACTTTAAAAATATTACATAAATGACATCATAATTGTTTCCACTGAGCTACACATTAAAACCATCCCAGTACCGACTCGGAACTACTGATACTGGAGGAGGTCTTCCCTTGCTTTTCACTATAAAGTCAGGTGATATTAGAGGAAAACCATCCCCCCTTCCTTCCCCTTGTTCTGGGTCACAAAACCGCAAAGCAAAGAGGGCAGCGGAACAGCGTCAATGCTGGAACGGAAAGCCTAAATAACTATAGCTGTAAACCTTTAGTGGACGACATTCTGAGCAACAGATAAAGGACCTAAACATCTAAGGTCACCGGAGATGGACTCTGTATTTCTAAGGTAAAACTTAGTGAATGTAGAAGGCTGTGTCCAGTACGCAGCTTTTGAGATCAATAATGGCTATACTGTGAGAATAAGCACAAGAAGTTGACAGCACTCTGACTTCATGCACTGAAATCTTATTAACAGAACACTGATCTGGAGATAGATTATCATATGCAATACGTATTTCCAATTGAATCCATCTAGCTATAGCCTGAACAGAAATATCTTTTCTGTTAGGCATTAATGATAGAAAGAAGCATTTCCTTCCTTTCCAAATAAATTCAGTTCGGTGTTTATATATGTGCATAGCCCTGACTGGACACAGCAAATGTCTACGGTTGTCCGTAGAAGGCAGAGCCTTTATGATAATAGGCTCAGGTCGCACATTAGGAATCTGATTCTTAAAAATCCCACTTGTGTAGTTGAAGTGATGGTATTACCAACACTATGGTAGTGACATTCGTCCACAGATAGCGCATGAAGTTCATTAACTCTTCTAGCAGATGCAAAGGCTAAGAGAAATGCTGTTGAACAGGTCAAAGATTTGAACTCTACAATGTCTAACAGTTCAAACGGAGCTTCTTTGAGCTTCAACAGAACCCAAGCTAAATTCCACTTCGGAATGAATCTGAGAGGTCTAGGTCTATTAATAGAGAAATTTCTAACTAGTTTGGATAAAGAAGTATTAGATCCAATATCCAAATTATCATGATGTGTGTAAGTGTCTGAAGGAATAGACCTATAGCCCTTAATAGTGATGGGCTGCAGTTTGAGAACGTCAAACAAGTAGACCAGAAAATTTGCAATGTCTGGTATGGATGGATCATAAATGTCTACCAACTGATCCTTACACCAACGGAAGAGTACCCTCCACTTTGCCATGTAAATCAGCGAAGAGGAGGACCTCCTACAGTTAGAAATTGTGTCCGTTGCTCGTCCTGTAAAAATGCTTGCTGTGCAAGAGGACCGCACAACGGAAATACATGAAGGTTTAGACCTTGCGGATTGTGATGCAGTGCACGTGACTTCCCCTGAAAAAGAAGGTCAACTCGTGGAGGCAGCTTCCGGGGAACGGCCCATAACAGACACCTGAGAAGATTTATCCATGGTTTCTGTGCCGACAGAGATGCTACTAACAGAATTTTGCAATGAGATTGCTTGATCTTTAACAAGATCTGTTGAAATTAACTGAGTTGGAAGATACGCATATCCTATTATTCCGTCCCATGGAATGAGAGAGCGTCTACTGCATATGCTCAAGGATCTGGACATGGCAACATGTAAGTCTGCAACTGATTGTTGAGGGTGTCGCGAATAAGTCTATCATAAGTCGATCCCACTGGTAGCAAATCTGTCTGAACACTCGCTTGTTGAGAGTTCATTCTGAAGGCAACAGACAACCTTTCCGAGAGAGCGAGTCTGCTAGTACGTTCAGACAACCCGGAATATGACGGATTGATAGTTGAACTTGATGTTTCAAGACCAAAAGAAGGATTCTTTCCATTAGTTCGTATAACGGAATCGAATGTGTGCCCCCCTGGTTCCTTATGTATGCTACAACTGTCGAGTTGTCCAACAATATTTGGGCGTTCTCTATAATGTGAATCCATTGTTGTAGCACTAGCCATATTGACATCATTTCCTTGATGATTATGTGCTTTACTAGGAACTCTGGGTCGAGTCTGTCGGATTCAGGGTCGCACCCCAACCTGTTTGACTCGCATCCGTCATAATCGTGAAAGCCGGATCCAGCAGTTGAAGTGGAACTCCCTGAGTTAACCACTGAATATTTGCCCAAATCTGAACCTTTTGTTTTACTTGGTTCGTTAAAACAATATTGGTTTTGAGTGAATGCGTCTTAACACTCCAATTCTGAGTAAAGAATATCTGGAGAGGATGTGTGCATACGCGACCCATCGGAATGAGATCCGCGGCCGCTCCTCACAGCCCCATCAGTCGCATAAATTCCCTTGCTGTTAATGCGTCTGAGTGTAGACAAAAGCGAGCATAACAACTGACTAATTTCGCTCTGGGTAACAGCAGACGAACCAAATTGTTGTGAGTCTTGAAGCTCATCCCCAAGTGAATGAACGACTTGGACTGAGCTAGATCTGACTTCTTCTCGTTTACAATGAAACCGAGACATCGCAGTAGTAAAAGCAGACTCTGAACATTATTCTGAAGAGTATCTTTGTTGCCGTACCTCTGAAGAATGTCGTCCAAGTAAGTCTACGTTACCGCAGACGAATGAGCTTGGAAGTAAGACATCACCGAGTTCATTATTCGAGTGAATGCCCAGGGAGCTAGATTCAGGCTGAAGCACATTGCTTGGAACTGATATGCCGTCCCTTGAACGGCGAACCGTAGGTACTTTCTGAATGCCGGATGTACCATGACATGAAAGTATGCGTCCTTTAGATCTATGCTTGCCGTATAGTTGTTCACTCATATGCTCGCCCTTACCGACTGAATGGTTTCCATATAGAACTTTGGAGCTACGATAAGCTTGTTTATCCAGCTCAAGTCTATTACTGGTCGGAACGAGCCGTCTGACTTCGGTATGAGGAACAGGTGACTATAGAAACCTAGTGATTCCTGGTTTTCTACAACCTCTATTGCATCCTTTTCTAGGAGAGACCTTACCTCCGAGAGGAGACTCTCTCTTTTTGCAGAATTTGAGTCCACTGCGGACTTCCTGTTAGTGGTGGTTCGGCTCTGAACAACAGTCTTAGTCCTTCCGAGACCACAGTTCTCACCCACTGATCTTCCGTTATAGTTATCCAGTTTCTCTCGAATCTTGATAACCTTCCACCAACTGGGATGCTATAGAGTTCCTGACCATCACCTGTAGTACCTGTGAGGCCTGCGGGAGGAGAAACCACATCCTCCCTGTGATGAGCTTCGACCCGCCGGCTTGGGGAGTCTGACTGGTTACCTCGGCCAGGCCCATGCCCCCGACCTGAGTCGCTAAATTGACGATTTTGTGAGTAATTATAAGAGGATCTTCTATATCCTCGCGAGGAGTTCCCTCTGAATGATCTTTGTCCAGAACCTCCTGCCTTACTCTTCTCTACAGGTGCGGGTTTATTTGATGGCGACTTTAAAAGCAGAGTATTTGACGCTTTCTTTGTAGCTTGGTCATAGACCAAAGCAAGCTTATTGTCGAAAATATCATGTCCTGATACAGGAGCAACTCTAAGAGAGTTTTTCACCTTGTCATCTATCAAAGATGACGATGCAAGGGCTCCGTCACGTCTAATTAACTCAAAATTAACCACTGTAAGGGCGGAGTTATATGTGGTATACATTATAGCCCTGGAAAGAACAAGTAAGGAGGTATGAATGTCCTCAAATTCCTCCCCATTGAGACGTTGTGCCATAGCTCTCATCAGGTGATCTACGTAAGACATAGCGTCTAAATTCGCTCTATTAGATGAAATTGCCATCTCAACAGTATCCGAGCGAATTGAAAATGGTGGAGGTAAGGCCAAATCTAGGTCCTCAGCCTTCTCATCTAAACGCAGAGGAACTCTCTGTACACCTTCCTCTACCGTTTTAAATGGACGTGGTCCAATAGTCGGTATACGGATGGAAGATGAGGATAGAAAGCTGCCTTTTTTCCTTCCGTTTGAAAGACTAAATATAGTGTCGTTAAGGAGATCAGAGGTATTTGACACTTGTTTTGACTGTGCCAGAAAGGAAAGGACATCCTGCCTTGACCGAATATAGTCTGCGTCTAATGACGCTAGCAGCCTTTTATGAGCAGTCGCAGCAGTCTGATTCTCCGGAACAATATCAGGAAAGTATTAATGGATAAAATCCATCGCTACCATATGTTGTTCCAAAAGGGACGGGTCTGTATCCTCCATTTCCCTCTCAGCATCCGATGAAATCAGATTATCCTCACGGTCTTCTGCATCTGAATGGGCAGATGATTAGACCGACCCAGCATCATCGGACAGCTCGTGTTCCGAGGCTGCCGTAGTTTGCTCTTGACTTTGCTGAGATGCTGCGATGAGCTTCACAATCTGCAACAGCAAGTCCTTTACTGAGGCCTGAGGAGCAGTGGTCTTTTGTTGCTTGGCCGCTGGCTGCTCCTGGGACCATGTGTCCGAGACGGCTCTTTTCTGCGGATGTCCCAACGAACGAGGCCTCATTTCCTTGGCTACCGGATGATGTGACTTTTTTGCGGAAGAGCAGTCCTTGCTCAGCGATTCCGGCTGGATATCCGATGTCACATAGCCAAGGTGTGGTCGTGTACGAGTACAATGACTACAAGAAACACAAAATTCATGTGAATCTGAGGAAGATTTCCTCGAATTACAATTACAGCAAAAAGCTTTCATTTTAAATAAACAAGAAAGTCAAGAGTACTCGCACTAAACCCCAATAATAACTGAAAAAGATACATCAAAACAATGATTCAAAAAAGATTTTTAAAAAAAAAATTCAAAACATTTTTCGAAAAAATTTTGACATGCGCCCATGTTCCCAATAGGAACCCTGAGCCCAAATGGATCCTGATAGAGCCCAAGTGTGAACAAAAAAATTGTTCACTTCCAAAAATTAAGGCCACACTATCAGAAAGTTAAAAAATTTATAGTAATTTATATATTTTATATACTTACCAATGACCCAGACATAGCTGGTGCTAACTCTTAAAAATCTAGGGCCAAACACAAATTTTGCCCCCCAATCCCCAAAATTTCCATCTAAAACCAAAGAAATCATGTCCTGAATGGCCCTCCATACTTCGCCTCTACTGTGCATGCGCAGAGTCAAGGAGGTCCCGAAATTGGCACCATTTATCATTCTTACAATCAGTGCCTGGTCAGCGCTATGTACTCAGCGGGGAGGTATGAGTTCCCAACTCCTGGGAGGGCCATCCCCGTCTGGGTCATTAGTAAGTATAAAAAATATATAAATTACTATAAATTTTTTAACATTTTTATACTGTGCCAATGACCCAGACATAGCTGAATAGTAAAAAGGCTGGAGGGCCTAGGACATAGAGGAAAATCCAATAAGCTCAACTATATAAAATAGAGTCATCCCCTCGAGGAGAAAAGGAGTATTAGGCTTTACATGTATCTTTCTTATTTATGATAAATTAGAAAGACACAACACCCTCCATAATTGAGCATCATAACATTCATGTTCTCTATTAACATCCAGTATAATCCTTATACTAATTATTTTTAAAGTAAGCCAATAAATAAAGTTAGTCCAGAGAATTGAGACTCTTTATACTCTTTTAAAAGTGTCCGAGGATTGTATATTAACGCCCGTTTGACACGTGACATATTCAAATGCTACACTTTAAAATTATGACATGAAAGAATTTTTTAAACATTAACTTTTCACTTTAAAACCATCCCAGTAACAGCTCACAATTACTGACTCCAGAGGAGGTATCCCCTTGTTTTCACTATAAAACAGGTGACCTAAGGGAACACCCTCACCCCCCCCCCCCCCCTTCCCCTTGCCCTGGGTCAAATAGCCCAGAGCGAAGAGGGCAACAGGACGGAGTCACTGCCTGAACAGAAAGCCTACATAACTATAGTTGCAACTGTTTAGTGAACGACATTCTGAGCAGCAGATAATGGACCTAAACAATGCAGGTCTCCAGAAATGGACTCAATATTTCTGAGATAAAAATTTGTGAATGTGGATGGCTGAGACCAATATGCAGCCTTCATTAAATCTGTAATAGCAACACTATTTGCAGAAGCCCAAGATGTAGAAAGAGCTGTTACTTCATGAGCCGAAATCTTAAGCACAGACTGCTGAGTTAAAGATAGATTATCATCAGCAGTACAGATAGTTAATTGAATCCATCTAGCGATAGAATGAACCGTAATGTCCTTTCTATTAGGCATCAGAGACAGAAGAAGCTTTTACGTCCTTTCTGATAAACTGAGATCTTGTTTATAAATACATAAAGCTCTAACCGGACAGAGTAAAGGCCTATGCCCGTCTGAAGACGGACGGGCCTTAATAACAATAGGTTCCGGATATTTATTAGGAGCCTGATTCTTAGCCAAAAATCCAACATTAGTAGTAAAGGTAATAGTGTTCCCGACACTACGATAGTGAGAATCGTCCACCGATAGTGCATGAAGCTCACTGACTCTTCAAGCAGAAGAGAAAGCTAAGAGAAATGCTGTTTTATAAGACCAGAATTTGAAATCTACTGTCTCAAGAGGCAGAAATGGTTTTCTTTTAGTTAAGAAGAACCCAAGCTAAATTCCATTTAGGAATTAATCTAAGGGTTCTAGGTCTATTTATCAAAAAGTTTCTAACTAATTTAGATAAAGAGACATTAGATCCAATTGTAAACTATCATGGTGTGCATAGGTATCAGATAACATAGACCTATAACCTTTAATAGTAACAGGCTGCAGTTGATCTCGTCAAACAAGTATACTAGAAAGTTTGCAATGTCTGGTATGGAGGGATCAAAAATATCAACATAATGATCCCTACACCAACGACGAAAGACCTTCCACTTTAGCCGCATAGTATAGCGAAGAGGAGGTCCTCCTATAGTTAGAAATCGCGTCCACTGCTCGTCCTGTACAATGCTTGCCGTGCAAGAAAGACCGCACAACGGAATACGTGAAGGTTGAGACCTTGCGGGTTGTGATGAAGTTGACACGATTTCCCCTGCGAAAGAAGATCCTCTCGTGGAGGAAGTTTTTGCGGTAAGTCCCACAGCAGACACCCGAGTAGATTTATCCACGGTCTCTGTGGAGACAGAGATGCTACCAACAGAACTGTATTGTGATTGTTTTATCTTTAGCAATATTTGCTGAATCAACGGCGCTGGAGGATATGCATATCCTATCATTCCGTCCCACGAGATCGATAGAGCGTCTACTGCATATGCTCGGGGATCCGGACATGGTGACACATACGTCTGCAATTGATTGTTGAGTTGTGTCGCAAATAAATCTATCATTGGCCGCTCCCAATGGTAGCAAATCTGATTGAATACCTGTTTGTTGAGAGTCCATTCTGACGGCAACAAGCGACTCTCCCGTGAAAGGGAGTCTGCTAATACATTCAGACGACCCGGAATATGACAGACCGAAAGCAGAACTTGGTATTCTAGAACAAACAGAAGGATTCTTTCCATTAAATTGAATAACGGAACGGAATGAGTGCCTCCCTGGTTCTGGATATACGCAACTACTGACGAATTGTCGGACAGGATTTGGACATGCGCTTTCTGAATAATGTTCATCCAATGACGTAGTGCAAGCCAAATTGACATCATTTCTTGGATGTTTATGTGCTTGCCTAGAAACTGCAGAACCCAAAGACCCTGGCACTTCGAATCTGTTGGGATCAATGTTGTACCCCAACCTGTTTGACTGGCATCCGTCATAATCATAAAACTCGGATCCGGCAACTGCAGTGGAACTCATTGAGTCAACCACTGAATGTTTGCCCAAGTCTGAATCTCTTGTTACATTTGATTGACAAGAGAACGTCTATATCGAGAAATTCATAGATTGCTGAAAGGTTGCCGTCGAAGAGAAGCTTCTCCGAGACCGAAGCGACTCTGAGAGAGTTCTTCACCTTACTATCCATGCGCGTGGATATAGCTAGGGCTGCGTCACGTCTAACCAACTCCAGGTTTGCCTCTGAAGGGCGGAGTTATACGTGGAAAAGCTACTGCCCTTGAAAGAAATCTCATTGAGGATCATATCCTGGAATTCTTTCCCTTGAAGACGTAATGATAACGCCTTAGTAAGGTGGTCTGCGTATGATAAAGCGTCTAAGTTAAGTCTGTTAGACATTATTGTCGTTTCCAACGTCGTGGTTGGAATTGACATAGACGGTGATATAGACAATTTCAAGTCTTCAGCCTCATCGTCTAGACGCAGAGGAACTCTCGGTATGCCCTGTCCTGCCGTTTCAAATTATTCCTTGAATTGATGAAAGGCAGATTAGAGCATTTGCGGACAAGAAACCAGACTTGCCTGTTTTGGTAGCAAGCTTATATATATAGCGTCGTTCAATAATTCGAATGTTTTTGTGACATTATTGGACTGTGTCGGCAAATCAGGGACGATGTCCCTGAACCGATACAAAAAAAAAATTAAAAAAAAAAAAATTCTGTGTCCAATGACGCTATTAGTCTCTTATCCAGCATCGCAGCATTCTAGTCCAACGGAACAACCTCTGAAAGATAATGCCGGAAGAAATCTATGGCAGCTTCTGTTGTTCCGAAAGGGAAAGCTTGAAATCCTCCGAATCCCTTTCGCCATCCTGTCGGACCTATAAAGTGCTCGGTCGTCCGTACCTGATGCTTCAGCGGAGCGTACCGACCCAGCGTCGTCGGATTATTCCTGATCCGACAGAGATTCTGTCGTTTGCTGGGATGCTGTGATAAGTTGTGCTATTTTGGATAGCACGTCCATCACTGAGCCTGTGGATAAGCGGTCTTACGTTGCTTTGCCGCTGGAAGCTCTGTGTACGTTGACCCGTGCATACTTCTATTATGCGAGCGTCCGGAGTCTACAGGCCTCATGTCCCTTGGCTTCCGGATGGCGTGACCTGTTCGCCGTGGAATCCCTGAATGGCGAAGCTGGCTGGATATTCGTGGTCACGTAGCCAAGGTGCAGTCGTGTGCACTGCCATGAGGATGAGGAAGCCTTATCGACAGTCTCTCGGACTGTCTATATAACGGAGCGTCCTGAGCGCCGGACATATGCTCCGAATGCGAAACGTTTGAACCACAACATCTGGTCCCAGATGTTGTTGTACGAGAGAGGGACCTCTCTCGCTCGCAGCCCGGATGGACCTGGACGAGCTAGGAACCGGACTAATAGGCTTCCTCCGATCTCTCCTCTGATCCGTCGTCACTGGGTGTGCACTTTTGTCTTATTATAGTGCTCGCATCACCCAAATTCCTTCCTGGACCGCAACGGACGAAACCCGGCTGCCGAACCATTCGATGAATGAACGCTACACCGGGTGAGCTAGCGAATGTCAATGCCATTGATCCTACTAGGGACCACTTAGGCGATGGACGTATTTCCATGAGCACTTATTGCCGCTAGCTCTTCATTTAACTATGACGACAGAGGCACACTTTTGGAAGACATCACGGTAACTTTTGCGAACAAGAAACCAGACTTGCTTGTTTAATAGCAAGCATATATATAGCGTCGTTCAATAATTCGAAAGTTCCTGTGACATTATTGGACTGTGTCGGAAATTCAGGGACGATGTCCCTGAACCGATCAAAAAATTATTGTGTCCAAAGACGCTATCAGTCTCTTATCCGGCATCGCAGCATTCTGGTCAGACGAAACAACCTCTAGAAGATAAAGCCAGATGAAATGTACGGCAGCTTATGTTGTTCCGAAAGGGAAAGCTCGAAATCCTCCGAATCCCTTTCGCCATCCTGTCAGACCCTATGAAGTTTTCGGACATCCGTACCTGATGCTTCAGCGGAGCGTACCGACCCAGCGTCGTCGGATATTACCTGATCCGACAGAGATTCTGTCGTTGCTGGGATGCTGCGATAAGTTGTGCTATTTGGGATAGCACGTCCATCACTGAGGCCTGTGGAGTAGCAGTCTTACGATGCTTTGCCGCTGGAAGCTCCGTGTACGTTGACTCCTGCATACTTTTCTTATGCGAACGTCCGGAGTCTACAGGCCTCATGTCCCTGGCTACCAGATGGCGTGACCTGGTCACCGTGGATTCTCTGATTGGCGAAGCTGGCTGGATATCCGAGGTCACGTAGCCAAGGTGCGGTCGTGTGCGCTGCCGTGAGGATGAGGAAGCCTTATTGACAGTCTCTCCGGGCTGTCTATATAACGGAGCGTCCTGAGCGGCGGACGTATGCTCCGAATGCGAAACGTTTTGTACCACAACATCTGGTCCCAGATGTTGTTGTACGAGAGAGGGGCCTCTCTCGCTCGCAGCCCGGATGGACCTGGACGAGCTAGGAACCGGACTAATAGGCTTCCTCCGTTCTCTCCTCTGATCCGCCGTCACTGGGTGTGCACTTAGTTGATTTATAGTGCTCGCATCACCCAAAACTCCTTTTCTGGACCGCAATGGATGAACCCGGCTGCCAAACCATTCGATGAATGGACGCTACACCGGGCGAGCTAGCAGACATCAAAGGCCGTCGATCCTACTAGGGACCTTTTAGGCAATTGACGTATTTCCATGAGCACTTTGTCGCTAGCTCTTCATTTAATTGTGACGACGGAGGCACACTTTTGGAAGACATCACGGATACATCACCCTGTTCTTGTTCGTCTGAAATAGAGATTGATAAACTAGAGTGACCCTGCGGAGAAAGGACCGGCATGGCCATTTCCCCGCTAACATACCGTGACACACGCTTCCCATATTTGTCATCCCAATTGACACATACTGAACAGGAGTTAGTGCGAGTACACTGACTACAATTAATACAATGATTATGAAAGTCAGAGGAAGATTTCCTCTTATTACAATTGAACAATATCCTTTCATTGTGAAAAGAATACAAAAAGTCCTAGTACTCGCACCAACCCCTGAAAACAAAGATACATAATAACATGATCCATTAACATAGAAAAAATAATTGAAATCGAAAAAAAATTTTTTGAAAAAATATTTTTTCAGAAAAGCCCACGTTTCTGAAAAGTAACGTTGAGCCCCAATGGATCCCAAGCCTAAGTGTGGACATCAGATGGTAGATGCAGAACACTACGTCTAAACACCCATGGGTGAGGACGTAAACATGGGGAAAAGAACAGAATTCATTCTGTTATCCAGCTACAACTCCCAAGAAATTTTAGTAATAATATTACAGAAAAATGCCAAAAGCATGGGAGAATAGCAAGGGGGGACTTAAAGGAAAGGGAGAGAGGAAACACTGAACAAGCAGTGTAACTTTATAACAAGAATGACAACAACAGGCCCATGCCTCGAAAATAGGTAACTTAACATAATTTCATAAAAAAAATTTTTACAGCCCTGATTATTTTCTGTCACTCATTTTTCCTCTCCTCCTATTTCCTCTTTAGATCCACCATTTCTCTAATATTTATGTGTCTGGCATAGGGGTGGGTGGTATTGGGAAAAATAAATACCGTGGTAATCGCAAAATATTACCGTGGTATACCGAAATACCGATTAAAATCAAAGGGGGTCTTCTCAATAACAAAAAACGCAACTTCAACGTATCAAAACTGTAAAATTTGAGTCGGAAGCTTTGCATAAGACGGCCGTCAAAAATCAAAACTTTTTCAAATATTTACTCACAAATGATTTCAGTTAAGCACAAAGTTCAGTTGGGGTATATAACAAGGCACATTTGATGTTCATCGAAGCAAATTCAAAATAAAATCAAACCTCGAGATAATAATTCTTCGCATCAGAATCGTCCAGTGACAAGAGATTGAGAAGTGAAGTGTGCAACAGAAGGGCATGCGATTGCCACAGTTCATCACAATAATTTTCATGTTTGATTAAAATTAATAACAGTATTACACATCACCATTCAAATAAAAAGGTCAACGTATGGGGCGAATGCTGCTTGGTAGAAAATGTAAGTGAGTTGGGCTTTTTTATTTATTTGAAACAATGACAAGACTTTCGTCCTTTTTGTGTTGAATAATCCTGCAAGCACATTTCTGAAGTCACGAGGCAGTAATGACGTAATGCGTGTACTAGCAGCCAATCACTGCAAGTTTCGTTTGGAATCCCCTTGTATTTCCCCCAAAGAAAATGTCCTATTTTTATTTAACTTCATCAGACGGCAGTGTCATTGGCCGAAAGTGTCCACGTGACTAACTACGCATGCTTAGTGTGTGCCTTCCACCTCAACTTGTTTCAAATTCGAGGTAAACAGAATTGCTTCAGTTCCCGCAGTCAGCTATTCATTAAATGCCTCCACAGAATATAAATGACTTGGCAGAAACCTGCAAACACACATATCTTGAACTTTACTATGATTCACACAGCAAGAAAGTAAATAGAATACAATAATTACCCAAATTTAAGCCAAGTTTATCGAGCCTGATTGACGTGAAACTACTCACAGCCAACAGCGATGGGCAATTTGAGAATTGCATATCGCGGTAAAACCGAATTTTCGGTATACCAATTAAACAATTATTTGTCGGTATCGGTAACGGTATTGAAAATATTACCAAATATAATCGGTATACCGAAATACCGCCCAACCCTAGTCTGGCATCATTTAAACTGAGATTTACAAGCACAAAGATCAGTCAGATGTGAACTGATGAAGGGCCAAACAAAGAATGATAAATAGCGCCAATTTCGGGACCTCCTTGACACTGCGCATGCGCAGTAGAGGCGAAGTATGGAGGGCCATTCAGGACATGATTTCTTTGGTTTTAGATGCAAATTTTGGGGATTGGGGGGCAAAATTTGTGTTTGGCCCTAGATTTTTAAGAGTTAGCACCAGCTATGTCTGGGTCATTGGTACAGTATAAAAATATAATATGTATCTTACATTAGTCCTAACATGATTAATTCATAGGAAAATTACATGTCTAAGGAAGTGTTGTCAATGTAAACAACGTCACAGAAAACCCCAAAACAAGACTCCAGGCACTAAGAATATGGCCCAAAGTCAGTAACAGATTTAACACTATCTGATGCAAAGCAAGATCTTCATAAGAGAAAATACAATACATAGGATGGATGATGCATGACCACAGACGCCTAAACACCCCTAGGGTGAGGATGTAACCATGGGGGATAAACAGAATAAACATTCTGTGAAAAACATTAAACTCCCAAGAAATTTAATAAAAAATTTCAATAAAAAAGCCAAAAAGCATGGGAGTTTAACTGGAGGGCTTCAAGGAAGGATAGGGAAGGAACACTTAACAAACAGTGGCAAAATCGTTAGGAAGAATGATAATTTCAGGCCATGCCCTGAAAATGGGGAACAAGAAATAATTTCGTCAAAAAATTATGAAGTTACAGCCCTGAACATAAAAAACCACTGTTTCTTCCTTCCATCATTCTATTCTTTCCATGATCAGCATTGATCTGTGTCTGGCATCATTAAAACTGAGATTTAAAAGCACAAAAGTCAGTTTGTTGTTATCTGACAGAGGGCCAAACAAGGAATGATATTTGGCGGCAATTTTATATTTCCTGGACACTGCGCATGCGCAGATGTCAAATGTATGGAGGGCCACATAGGACATGAAATTTTCGGTTTTTGATGCAAATTTTGGGGATTGAGGGGCAAAATTTCTGTTTGGCCCTGAATATTTTAGAGTTATCACCAGCTATGTCTGGGCCATTGGTTACTGTGTAAAAACATGTTTTCTCAACTGCTCAGTTTGTAATTTTCATAAGGAGATGAGGTTGATTCATTAGATAAAGGGTAAAGCTCACATATTTCTGCACAATGCTTAATAAAAGCAACATGGATATAAAGTCAAGTCCAGCCAATTGTTTATATCCATGCTGCCTATTTTGAAGCACTTCTACCCCAGCTATTGGTGACAGAGTCCTATTTTACCAGCAAAACAGAGCTTGTTTACCATAGCAAACAAGCACTGCTTCACTTTCCGGCGTTCCCACAGGGGAACATGGAGTTCAAGAATCTATACTGATCATTACATCAGGCACAAGTGCATTGCTGTCTGTCAAGACACTGTGCCTTTGTCATTTACCAAGATAGACTTCTTATTTAAAGGTTTGCCATCATGGGGGTTCTACCCAACATAACAGTCAAAATTCCCCGGCAATACACATAAAAATTACCATTCAAACCTTGATATTGTTAAGAACAAGTTCCTCAGTTCATTGCACTGAAAAGTAACAAGCCATGGAACAAACCAAAAAAGTGAAAATTTTAATGATTCAGGAAAAATATAGTACAGTGGAACCCTCTGAACTGAAAAGTGAGAATTATTCAATTAAGAGGAGTATTCAATTAACAGGGATTTGGTCAATTTCCTGTATTTTAGAGATAAATTGAGCATTTGTTCTATTATATCTTGTTTGACAGAGCTCATGGAGCTCTGTCAAACAAGATATAATAGAATAAGTGCCTATATTGGATACACTTATGTGAAATAGGTCTCTAAAAATTGGGTATTTGGTGATTGTCAGGATGATTTCTCGACACATTACAGGAATTTCTTTATTCAATTAATAGGAGAATGCTCTATAACCTATATCCAATTAACAGGTCAAATTGGTACTGAAGTTATGGTAAATGGTTTGGTGTTTGGAAATTATATTCAATTAACAGGGTTATTCAATTAGGAGATATACAATTAAGTGGGCTCCACTGTAATTTGTTGTCAGCCAGCCATGACAGCGCTTAATTTAAAAAAAAAAGTGTAAGTACAGGCCTGCTGTTTTAAAAATTTTGCGTCACCCATTTATCGTTCACCTGCTCTGAGCTCTGGTAACTTATTGTCCATTTCCCTGTAGATTCAGATAACTTATTTGGTAAACTGAATATATATGCATCACAATTATGCTGATATATCAACTGTTGCTGAGTTGTCATTTTGATAATTGCAGGAGGGCCATTATGGTTCACCTCAAATCACCACAGGAGGGCCATTTTGGGTTCACATAAAATAACCCCAGGAGGGTCATTTATGATTTGCGGGGGCCATTTTGTTTCAGCCTGATAGGTAGACAACTAATATCATTTTAAGGTACAGTACGTGGAGAGTGGATTGTAACTAAATCACCTGTGGAGTGGAGTTATCACCCAAACTTTAACTTTCAAATTTTATACATATGGACAAAAAAACACAAGCAATGTTTCAGCCAATGGACCTCCAGGTTTAATCCGGAGATCCATTGGTTGAAACTTTGCCTGTGCTTGTTATGCTTTGCAACAAATTTGCAATTATTGCTTGGGTGAAATCTCCACTCTGGGGGTAATTTAGTGATAATACACTCTCCACGTACTGTACAAGGTTTGTGTAATTATGATGTACATCATCACAGAATGTCTATCTGGAAAGTTATTTACTGTCTCTGGGTGACTGCGTTGACGCCACTACAAATGTCACAAACTGCACTTTTGTTACATGTACCTCCTTCAATCCGCGAATATTACCGTTCGAGGCGGCCGATTTTGAGGTGCCTTCGACTGAATTAATGGGCTGCAGAAATCGCGGTTAGGCGGATGTTCACCGTCCACGGAATTTTGAACTCAGGTTGTTGACTGCTTCTCGAGGCGATCACCCGCCTCAAAATGACAAGCCTGCTGTTGTATCACAGCAAGATCTTGCTCCTCTAGGCAATTTCCTGATGAATAGAGAAGAATCTTTAGGAACAATAATAAGGATGTGTTGCAGATATTCAGATACAAATTAGTCTCAGTTATAGTCTAATCTTGGCATGTGCTCGTACGCTGCAGAAGAGTATAGCATCCATAATCATTATTTGTGACAGAGACATGAATTATTGCCAATTCCTGATTTTGTACCTACCGTATTTACTCTATGTATTGGGACACTCTATGATTTGGGACACACATTTTTTCCAGAAAACTATAATTTTTTTTTTATGCTCCAAAGTTTGGGACATTCAGGAGATTTGTTTCCAGTTGGCCCGTTATTAGTAGCAGATGACACTCATAAAAAAAATTCTTGAGTAACTAAAAATTTTCATTTTTTGCTTCCAAAACATAGCTTATGATCCCTCATTGGAACGAGCACAATGCGCACGTTCCAATGAGCGACCATGAGCTATGTTTTGGAAGCAAAAAATGAAAATATAAAAAAAAATTGGATGGCGATTTTCGTATATAGTGATGGAAAACAAATCACACACAACTTTATTCAGCATCAAATCAAGACCAGGCTGTGTTCTTTCCCCATTTTCTAAGAATTGGGACACCTGTGAAAATAATTATTTTTAGCTGTCCCAATACATAGAGTAAATACGGTATATTATTTCTTAAGATGATCAACAGTTTAAAATGATATTGATGAGCATCAACCAAACATCAGCATAGGTGTTTGCATCTGCCTGAAGAAGGCTGAAGTATAGCTCCTCTGTTGGCCTTCATATGAGATCATTCAACTTTCGCATGAACCAGCAACAGTTTGGCATTACCTGTTTTTCGTTTTCATTTTTGCGGGTTTTTTGTTTTAGGTAACCTCCATGCGATCAAACAGCCGGTCGCCTCAAATTGACAAGCCTGAAGTTCATCACAAAATACACACACAAAAAAAAATTTAACCATCTAACATCTGGCATACTCACGTTCCAATCATTTGGACACCATAATAATTTGGGGCTCTAAGACAGCAGTCAAATACTTCATTGAGAGGAAGAGGCATAGCTTTTTCATATAGGAGCCATTTTGGAAGACATTTAGATTTGTAAACTGAAAATGAAAAAATTTATAGTAATTTATATATTTTTTATACTTACCAATGACCCAGACTTAGCTGGTGCTAACCCCAAAATATCTAGGGCTAAACACAAATTTTGCCCCCCAACCCCCAAAATTTGCATGCAAAACCAAAAATTAGAAGTCCTAACTGGCCCTCCATACATTTTACCCTCCGCGCATGTGCAGACGCCAGGAAGTCACCGAATCTGGCACCAATAAAATCATTCTTTGTAGAAAAAAGATTATAATAATTCAGCGGGGAGGTATGAGTGCCCAGTACAGCCCACTCATGGGAGGGCCATTCCCGACTGGGTCATTGGTAAGTATGAAAAATATATAAATTACTATAAATTTTTTCATATTTTTATACTGTAACCAATGACCCAGACATAGCTGAATCGTAAAAAGGTGGAGGGCCTAGAACTTCCGAAATATTAGATCAACATAGATCAAATCCTTCAATCCATGATGAAGAAATTAGAATTTACATGAATGTCTCTTAAAACCATAATAGAAGAGACATAACCTGATATGGATCCCAATAATGTAAATCCTAAATCTAAGCATAAATTCATGTTAATTAGGATGTAACAAATAAACAATTTTAGGCCCTAAAAATTATTATGGCATACTGAGAATGAGAGAAAATTCTATTGCCACACAATAATACTGCAGCTGATCGCCGAACATAGTACATACAAGACAGCTTCCTCAATAGTTACATACCCCATAAGACAGAGAAGTGGACAAAATGACCCCCCCCCCCCCTTTTTTGAACATAACTTCAAAAGAAAGAGGGGAGAGCTCTGGAATCAATAAGCAGAACCCAGAAGCAATATAAATAAATATCGATCAGGCACTCAACAAATTAATTCATGAATAATAAATGGTGCTTAATGCCACTTCACAAGCCAAGGCTATAGCGATGATTTTGGTAAATAACATTATCTGCTATAAATATGCACTGCAGACGCCGTATACAGGTACGATGAAATCAGTGAGAAATTAATAACATATACATACAAAAGCGGGATAAGATGAACAATCTCTGCAGAGAAAACACGCTTCAAGGTCATTCACAGGAGGCCTCTGTAATATTAAATCTGGTAAAAAACACTCTCCAATGTGTACTATTTGGTATCTACAACTATAAACACGTGAGAAAATGCGATTTGAGAACTGACAAAATAAAGACCAGGATCTAGAAATGGAGGTAGGTATGATAAACCGGCTCCAAAATCAGAAAATAAATACCGGAAACAAATGCAACAGAACAGCATATATGCGTATGATGGTGCTATCCAACACGACCCAGACGCAAAGTATGTATGTATTAAAAAATATATATGCGACAGCGTGAGTGTGTGTGTGTGTGGGAGGGGGGAGGGGGGGAATTCAAATATATGTCGAAACCTCCTCACCCACATTACTTAATCAGGTGGTGCAGACAGCAATAATATAGTGATCATAAAGCTCTTTCACATCTGAATACTCCGTAATGCCACTGAGAGTGGAGAAAAATGATGAAGGTAAGGCTAAAACTAGGATCTTAGCCTGCTGAGGAACTCTCCACATCTTCCCCTGTTGTTTTTAAAAGTATGTGAACCATCACAAATGATTAAAAATACAGAGGAAGAAGACAAGAAGCCAAATTACTTATTCCCGCCAGAAGTTAAATATGGTGTTGTCTACAGAATCGAAGACCTGTGACACCCATGTAGACTTAACCGGAAAGAGATCTTATTACCCTGCTCTTTACCCAGTGAAGTCAGTGTCGAACTACGCTAGCGGTTTCTCATAATTGCTCGCAGCATTTTGAATCACTGGAACAAGATCAAGAAAATGATAATGTATGGTATCTATATCATCCAAGAGTTGTTCCGGAAGGAAAAGTTATCCTATCCATCATATGTTCAAATCAGATAGAATCACAGTCACCAGCATCTAAACAGGCAGGTGACTGAACCAAATAAGCACTGTGCAACAGCTCAAGATTTGAGACTGACGTTGAGTGCTTCTGCCTTAGCAGGAATACTGCGATAAGCTGTGCAACTGCGACAGCAAGTCTGTTACAGAGGCCTGAAGAGCAGCGGTCATGAATAGCCTCTTCGCCAGCTGTTCCTAGGACAGAGAGTCCAATATAGTATTTACTGCGGATGACCCGATGAATGAAGCCTCATCTCCTTGGCTACTAGATAGTGCGACTTTCTTTACTAAAGATGGACCTTTTGATGATGCAGACTGAAAATCCTGAGTCACTTAGCCAAGGTGCAGTCGGGAGTGCTTGGTAGATGCTAAAGATGCAAAACTGTATCCGTCCCGGCTAAGAATTGAACTAAGCGTACCGGACAATAGCTATGTACGTAAGCTCTGACTAATGCAAGTTCCTACCAACAACACCTGGCTCCAGATGTTGTTGAAAGAGAGAGAGGGGCTCCCTGTTGCTCGTGCATACCTCAGAACTTGCCGTCTTCTTCCTTCCATCAACACTAGGTGAGCATGGATTCGATCAACAGTGCTCGCTACACCCTTATTCTCTCTCGACCGCCATGGACATACCCGGCCTCACGTCACCCACGTACAAGTGAGATCTGAGTTGAGCTAGCTGTATTTAGACACGGGACGTAAGCCTTCGTGAAACCTAGCCCTTGTCTTTTTAAAATCATTGAGCACTTTTTCACTAGCTCTAATACAAAGCATATGTGACACATCTGGAGTCACGGTCCATGTATCCAATCTTAACCGTTTCACCGGCGACACCGGGAAATGACACCACTCATCGGGTTTTATAGCCCTGTAAAATATAAAGATCACTTTGTCCGTTATGTAGAGGAAACCATAAGACTAGCTAGCCCTGGCTGCCTATTAGACGGGACGTCCCGGCGTACGAGCGTACCTCAGACCTTGTTGGTTTCCTCCTTCCATCGTCGCTGGGTGAGCATAATTGCATATCATATTGTTCGCTCCACCCTATATGATCTCTCTTTTTCTAGCCCGAATCGTATACACCTGGCGTCACAGTTCGCAGGGATCTGAGTAACTACTTCACCGTTCGAGCTAACTAGCGACAACGGACCTGCGCAGTCGTATGTGCTTTTCAAACATAGAGGAAGCTATAAGACTGGCCAGCCCAACAGTCTATGGAAGGAGCGTCCTGTGGACGTAAGTTTCAACTGACACAAGTTCGTACCAACAACCTCTGGCCCTAGATGTTGTTATAAGAGATCACGGACAACCTGGACAAGCATACCTCAGAACTTGTCGGACCGACACAAGTTCCTACCAACAACCTCTGGCCCCAGATGTTGTTATAAGAGAGAGGGACCTCTCTCTTGCTCACAATCTCGAAAGACCTGGACGAGCATACCTCAGAACTTGTCTGACAAGTTCCTACCAACAACCTCTGGCCCCAGATGTTGTTATAAGAGAGAGAGACCTCTCTCTTGCTCGCGATCACGAAGACCTGGACGAGCATACCTCAGAACTTGTCTACTTTCTCCTTCCCATGCTTCCTCCTTCCCGTCATTGCAGGGTGAGCATGTTCATATGTTTATAGTGCTCACTACACCATTATTCCTTTCATATGTTCAAATCAGATAGAATCACAGTCACCAGCATCTAAACAGGCAGGTGACTGGACCAAATAAGCACCGGCATCACACACCACTAGTCGACGCGATAGATCTGCCGGTCGAGCTAGCTGGCGACAAGGCCATCAATCCTACTAAGGATCTAGGCCTTGTCTAATACCAGAGCACTTTTGCCGCTAGCTCTTGATTGATTAGCGATGACAACAGCACACTCCTTGACGGCGTCACAAAGCCACATCATGTTCCTGTTCCTCTGTAAATAGAAACTAAAAAACTATAGTGACCTTTTGACGAGAGGACCACCGAGTCCCCTCGCCGTGATAGGACCGATAGTGTCCACTCGCCTAACACAAACCATGATGCCCATCATTCAGATTATCAAATCTGATACATGGAGTAGAATTAGTGGTAGTACATCAAGTAAACTCATTACAACGACCAAGTAAATAAAGGAAAGGTTTCCTTTAATTGCTATGCTATTAGGTAAAAATAATTACCTAAAACTAATATATGTCATTGTACCACAACCAAATCTACATATAATATAAGATAACATTAAATATAATCAATTGAATAAATATATCCAAAAGAAAAACTCTTTCAAAAATAAAATAAAAATTTTTGAAAAACTTTTCCTAATAAAAGAGCCCAAGTTCTCAAAGGGAACGATGAGCCCAAAAAAGCCTAAGTGTGGACAAAATTATAAAAACTGTGTAAAATTAACTACCACACTATCAGAATATTTAATGTTACTTACAACTGTTGTTCCTAAACAAAAATAGGAAACTACCTAGAGTAATGTAATGTAAACAAAACACTGGAATCAAGACCCCAGGCAACATGGCCCAAAGTCAGTAACAGAAACAAGACTATCCGATGTAAAGCAAGATCTTCCTCAGAAGAAAAAAACGATACATTGGATGTAAGATGCATGACCAAAACACCCAAACACCCTGAGGATGAGGACATAACCATGGGGATGTACAGAATAATCTTCTGCATAAAACGTTAAACTCCCAATAAATTTTATAAATTTTTTTTATTAAAACAAGCCAAAGGAAGGAATACTAAATAAACAGTTGATAGATCATATCAATCAGTGATAACGTCAGGCTCATGTCTCGAAATTAGGGAACATGAACTAGTTTTAACAAGTGTTTGACCACCGAGGTGGTATTAGTCCCCTACGGCGCTTTTGTGACATAAGGTGTTTTTGTCACACATAAGACATGACCACAGTCAGCAGGAGCATCAGCCCGGAGCGGGGGGGGGGGGGGGGGGGGGGGGGGGCATTGGGCGGTTTTGGTAAAATTATTGGGGACGGTTGGGCTTGGGGACAATTCGGGTTTCATGACAACAGTCAACAGGAGTGTCAGACCTGGGGAGTGGTTTGCGTAAAATACAGGTTATCAGACAGGATTTCAAATGTGAATGGAATCTAAAAATTGAGAATTGAGAGAAGTGTAGCTTGAACCATGTTGGAGGGAGGGGTGGTAACATAAGAATAGAGAAAAAAAAGCTTAAAAAACACAGCAAAAATGGCTGCCATTCCGCCATCATCCCTTCAGAATCATTTATCCACGTACCAAATGTTAAAATATTTATAGTAATTTATTTATTTTTTATACTTACCAATGACCCAGACTTAGCTGGTGCTAACTCCTTAAATTATAGGGCCAAACACAAATTTTGCCTCCCAATCCCCAAAATTTGCATCAAAAACCAAAATTCAATGTCCTATATGGTCCTGCATACTTTCTATCCACTGCGCATGCACAGTGTCAAGGAGCTCTCGAAATTGGCGCAATTGTCATTCTTACACAACCAGTGCCTGGAAAGCATTATGTAATCAGCGGGGAGGTATGAGTTCCCAACCCAAGGGAGGGCCATACCAGTCTGGGTCATTGGTATGTATAAAAAATATATAAATTACTATAAATTTTTTAACATTTTTATACTGTACGAATGACCCAGACTTAGCTGAATAGAAAAAAGGCTGGAGGGCCTAGGACATACAAGAAAATCCAATAGACTCAATTACATGAAAATAGAATTATCCCCTCAAGAAGAAGAGGAGCACAGGTTTTATATGTATCTTTCTTGTTTGGATCAAAAAAGAAAGACACAATACCATTCCGTAATTGAGCACAATAATCATCAATGATCTCTATTAACATCCAGTATAATCCCTTATACTAATCTTATTAAAGGAAAGCCAATAATTAAAGATAGTCCAGATAATGAGACTCTTTATACTCATTAAAAAGTGTTCGAGGATTGTATATTAGCGCTCGTATGATCCGTAACATATACAAATGTGCAAAAAGGACCGCACAACGAAAATACGTGAAGGTTGAGACCTTGCGGGTTGTGATGCAGTGTGCGTGATTTCCCCTGCGAAAGAAGATCCTCTCATGGAGGAAGCTTCCGCAGCATGTCCCACAGCAGACACCTGAAAAGATTTATCCATGGTCTCTGGGGTGACAGAGATGCAACCAACAGAATTTGCAGTTAGACTGCTTTATCTTAAGCAATATCTGCAGCATCAATGGTGCTGGAGGATACGCGAATCCTATCATTCCGTCCCAAGAGATCGAGAGAGCGTCTACTTCAAACGCTTGAGGATCTGGACATGGCGACACATACGTCTGCAACAGATAGTTGAGATGCGTCGCAAAAAAGTCTACCCTTGGACGATCCCATTAGTAGCAAATCTGATTGAAAAATCGTTGTTGAGAGTCCATACTGATGACAACAAATGACCTATCTGAGAAAGGGAGTCCGCTAGAACATTCAGATGACCTAGAATATGACGGACCGATAGAAGAACTTGATGCTCTAGGACAAACAGAAGGATCCTTTCCGTTAAATTGAATAACGGAATGGAATGAGTGCCTCTCAGGTTCCGAATATACGCTACTACCGTCGAATTGTCGGACAGAATTTGAACATGCAAATTCTGAAGAATGTTCATTCATTGACGTAGCGCAAGCCATATTGACATCATTTCTTAATGTTTATGTACTTTTTAGGAACTGTGGATCCTAAAGACCCTGGCACCCTGAATCTATTGGGCTCAGAGTTGCGCCGCAACCTGTTTAACTCGCATCCGTCATTATCGTTTAACTCGGATCCGGCAATTGCAGTGGTACTCTTTGAGTTAACCACTGAAAATCTACCCAAGTGTGAAACCCTTGTTCACTTGATTCGACAAGACAATGTTAGATTCGAGCGAATGAGTTTTCACACTCCAATTCTAAGACAAAATATCTGTGGAGTGGACGAGTGTGTATCTGCTTCATCGGAATAATATTCGCAGTGGGTACACACGAACCTGTCAGTCTGATGAATTCTCTCACTGTTACTACATCTGAGTGAAGGCAAAAGCGAGCGTAACAACTGACTAAAATCGCTCTGGTTAATGGCAGACGAATGAGATTGTTGTGCGTCTCTAAGCTCATTCCCACCGACTTCTTTTCGTTTACTAAGAAACCGAGATGTTGGAGCAATTGAAACAGACCCTAAACATCGTTCTGAAGCATTAACTTGCTGCCGTAACCCTGAAGAATGCCGTCCAAGTTCTTGGTAAGGTGATCTGCAGAAGATAATGCGTCTAAATTCTATTAGACAATATTGTCATCTCCAGTATACTGGAGTAATAGACATGGACGCCGGCAATGACAATTCCAGGTCTTCAGCCTAGTCGTCCAAACGCAGAGGAACTCTCGGCTCGCCTAGTCCTGCCGTTTCAAAATTATGTCTTGCATTGATGAAAGGCCGCTGAATAGCGCTAGGCGATAAGAAACCTAATTTGCCAGTCTTTGAGGCTAGCTTGAATATAGCGTCATTCAAAAGTTCAAATGTCCATGACATTTCTGGACTGGGTCGGAAACTGAGGGACGGTGTCCTTAATCCGGCCGAAAAAGTCTGTGTCCAGTGACGCTTTCAGTTTCTTATCAGGTAACGCAGCATTTTTGTCCAGAGAAACAACTTCTAAAAGGTGATGCTGGATGAAATCTACGGCCACCTTAAGTTGTTCAGAAAGAGAAAATTTCAGCTGTGCTGATTCCCTTTTACCATCCGCCTGGACCACATAAAAGTTTTGGTTGTCCCTTACTGACTCTGCAGGGGAACGAACCGACCCAGCTTGCTCAGATAGTTCTTTACTGAAAAAGTTTCTGATAGCTGCTGGGATGCTGCGATGAATTGAGCTATCTGCGATAGCAAGTCCATCACGGAGGCCTGTGGAGCCGTGGTCTTACGTAATTAGCCACTGGAAGCTCCAGGGACGTTAATTCCTGCATTTATATAATATGCGAACGTCCCAACTGGAAAGGCCTTGTGTCCTTGGCTAGCAGATGGCGTGACCTGGTCGACGTGGAATCACCTCCTGGTCCTGCGAGGATTGCGGAAGGAGAAAACACATCCTCCACGACCCGCACCTTGCCCAGTCGACCTAGGGGAGTCTGACCCGATATCTCAGGCCAGCATTACGACCCCTATGTGAGTCGCTACTCTGACGGTCTCCGGAGTAAGACGTAGAGGCTTTGATCCTCTATTGGAACTTCCTTTGGACGTATTTGCCCCCGAAGAACCTGCCTTACTCCTCCCTGCTGAGTCCGACTTTTTCAAAGCAGAATAATGCATAGAATCCAGAGCTTTCTTAGTAATCTAATGTAGATTGTAGAAAGCTTAGCGACGAAGAGATTTTTCACCTTACTATCCACTCTTGTGGATGCAGCCAGGGCAGCATCACGTCTGACTGACTCCATATTGAAACTGAAAGGACGGAATTATACATAGAATATGCTATAGCCCTCGAAAGAACTCTTAAGGAAGATTGAAGATCCTCCTGGAATTCTTTCGCTTCGAGACGTAGTGATAACACTCTGGTAAGGTGATCTGCATGAGAAAATGCATCTAAATTGTGTTCTCAAGTATACTGGAGTAAATAGACATGGATGCCGGCAATGACCGTTCCAGGTCTTTAGCCTAGTCGTCCAAACGCACAGAAACTCTCGGTGCATCTTGTCCTGCCATTTCAAATTAATGTCTAGCATTGATGAAAGGCAGCTGTATAGCGCATAGGCGATAAGAAACCAGATTTGCCAGTCTTAGAGGCTAGCTTGAATATAGCGTCATTCAAAAGTTCAAGTGTCCATGACATTTCTGGACTGGGTCGGAAACTCAGGGACGGTGTCCCTAATCCGGCCGAAAAAGTCTGTGTCCAGTGATGCTTACAGTTTCTTATCAGGTAATGCAGCATTTTTGTCCAGAGAAACAACTTCTAAAGGTGATGCCGGATGAAATCTACGGCACCTTAAGTTGTTCAGAAAGGGAAAGTTTCAGCCGAGCTGATTGCCTTTTGCCATCCGCCTGGACCACATAAAAGTCGTCCCTACTGACTCTGCAGGGGTGCAGAGGAGCGAACCAATGCAGCTTGCTCAGATAGTTCTTTACTGAAAAAGTTTCTGATAGCTGCTGGGATGCTGCGATGAATTGAGCTATCTGCGATAGCTAGTCCATCACGGAGGCCTGTGGAGCCGCGGTGTTACGTAATTAGCCGCTGGAAGCTCCAAGGACGTTCATTCCTGCACTTATATAATATGCGAACGTCCCAACTGGAAAGGCCTCGTGTCCTTGGCTAGCGGATGGCGTGACCTGGTCGACGTGGATTCCCTGGTCAGCGAAGTAGGAGCTCCATGGACGTTCATTCCTGCATTTATATAATATGCGAACGGCCCCTGGAAATCTGTGGTCACATAGCCAAGGTGCGGTCATGTGTGCTGACGTGAGGATGAGGAAGCCAATTGAACAGCCACATTGGACTGTCTATGCGACGGAGCGTCCCGAGCAGGTGGAGTGGACGAATGCTCCGAGTAATGAACAAACAACCAACAGCATCATGGCCCAGATGTTGCTGTAAGAAAGAGGGGGCCTCTCTCGCTCGTGATCCGGATAGACCTGGACGAGCTAGCTACCGGACTGACAGGCTTCCTCCGTACTATCCTCGGATCCGTCGTCGCTGGGTGTGCACGTTCAATGTTTATAGTGCTTGCATCACCCAAACTGCTTCCCTGGACCGCAATGGACGAACCCGGTTGCCGAGCCATTCGATGAATGGTCGCTACACCGGGCGGACCAACGGACAATCAACACCATCAATCCTACTGGGGACCTCTTAGGCAATTGTCGTATTTCCATGAGCACTTAGCCGCTAGCCCTAATATACTGCAACGACGGAGACACACTTGTTGAAGACATCACGGAAACATCACCCTATTCTTGTTCTTCTGACTGATAAACTAGAGTGACCTTGCGGAGAGAGGACCGGAATGGACCCCTCACCGCTAACAATATACCGTGACACACGTCTCCAACATTGTCATTCCAATTAGCACACACTGAGCAAGAATTAGTGCGAGTACATTGACTACAAGAAACACAATGAACATGAGAATCAGAGGAAGATTTCCTCGCATTACAATTTGAACAATATTTTTTCATCATGAAAAAATATAAACAGGCATAGTACTCGCACTAACCCTTGAAACAAAGATACATAATATAATATAATCCATTATAACATTTCGAAAAACTAATTACAAAAAAAAATTTTTTTGAAAAATTTTCAGAAGAGCCCAAGTTCCCAATGGGAACAATGAGCCCAAATGGATCCCAAAAAAGCCTAAGTGTGGACACAATATTTTAAAACATTTTTAAAAACTAATGCAACACTTCCAGACAATATTTATGTATCTGGCTATGAGCAGAACTAATAGAAGACTATCAGAAGTAACCATTGTCACCATAAGCAAAAGTGTACAGAAACCGGAAACATGACTCCAGGCACTGCAACCATGGCCCAAAATCAGTAACCAATTTAAACACTATCCGATGTAAAACAGAGGCTTCCAGATAAGAAACTGCAGTACATCGGATGGTAGATGCAGATAACAACGCCTAAACATCCAAGGATGAGGACGTAAACATGGGGAAAAAACAGAATAATCATTCTGTTACCAAGCCAAAACTCCCAAGAAATTTTAGTAAAAAAAATTCCAAAATTATGCCAAAAGCATGGGAGAATAGCAAGGGGGGTATTAAGGAAAGGGAGAGAGGAAACACTGAACAAACAATGGTAAGTTCATAGCCAGAATGACAACATAAGGCTCATGCCCCGAAATCAGACATGTTAACTCTCCCGGAATGCCCGGGATTCTCCCGGAATTAGCTATCCCCTCCCGCCCTCCTGCCCGGGAGTCAATTTGGACCAAAAATCTCCCGGAAAGTCGACATACCAGACAAAAACTGAATCCACCGGCTTTTGTTTACAAATACAAAAGCATGTGCTCTACTCTCAATGGCAAGGTCATTAAGTTTGTGTGAAACGTCACCACTTACGTAAGAACTGATGACCAATTCTCATTTCTGTCAATGGCCGTGTTGTGATTATTGCAACACGTTTGACAGGCGGATTAAATGAATTTGAGATGCAGGATAATTGCTGAAATTGATTATATATTAAAGGCACACCTTTGCTTGTATACAGGTAGCAGTCAAATCGAAAAATAAATTCCATACGTATAAAATCTTTTCCAATCGAAAAATGTGCAAAAATACGCACAAATTTATTGTGCATTTTGGATTTCACTTTCAGATACTTATTGCCAATTTTGGAGACAAACGGCTCCAACATATGAGTTGCTGTAATTTTCAATATATTGGGAAAAATTTCCGATTCGCAATTTTATAAAGCAGGCTGTGAAAAAAATTATGTTTTTGGTGAAAAAAATCTCTAAAAAGTTGGTAATTTACGGCACTTGCACGTTTTTTCATTCGTAGTGATAAATGGACAACAAAATATCCCCGAGATGTTTCGTCCTGGGCTGGCTGTGGCATAATTTTCACGTTTCATTGAAAAATGATCACCCCATTCCAAATCCCCTTCGTAAATGACCAACTACTTCCACTGAGTAACCGGTGTGGTTAGGTGGGGCGCTGGGCTTTGGAAGATCGAATTACCACAACAACCGGGCTCATGACGACATCCATATTTCTGATTTCTGTTTTTCTCTATATTTCTATGGTTTGGCTTTTGAAAGGACAAATTGTTCAGATAAAACACATTAGGGTGGAATGTTTAATGTATGTGTCTGTGTTGGGGGGGGGGGGGGGGGGGGTGTGGGGGGGGGGGGGGGGTAACATGGAAATTATTGATGTGCTGCCCACGTGCAAAAATCTCACTGACAAGCATCTGAGTCTCACTGGGAGCTCATCAAAATTTCACGGACAGTCACCTCCAGAGGTTAACAGGTCTGGGTCACTCACCACCAGTTAGTAGAACGTTGACGTATGTTCCTTTGATGTATTGTTGTTGGGCTGTTTCCTGTTATATGTGTGTGTGTGGGGGGGGAGGGGGTATTTGGTATTAATTTATATTTAAAATTGATCGATCCACACATGGTTTCTACACGCAAAAAAAAATCTCCCTGAAAATCATGTCATCTCCCTGAAAATTTTCTTCAATCTCCCTGAAAAAAATTTTGGGAGGTTAACATGTCTGCCCGAAATTAGGGGACATGAAATAATTTCATAAAAAAATTGTAAGTTACAGCCCTGAACACATTCTGCCACTGTTTCTTCCTCTCATCCTTTATTTCATCCTTAGATCCACTATTTCTTTCATAATTTTGTGTCTGGCATCATTTAAACTGAGATTTACAAGCACAAATATCAGTGACATGTTACTGATTTTAGGGCCAAACAAAGAATGACATTTGCGTCAATTTCGAGAGCTACTTGACACTGCACATGCGCAGTGGATAGCAAGTATGGAGGACCATATAGGACATTGAATTTCGGTTTTTGATGCAAATTTTGGGGATTTGGGGGGCAAAATTTGTGTTTGGCCCTATAATTTAAGGAGTTAGCACCAGCTAAGTCTGGGTCATTGGTACAGTATAAAAATATGAAAGGTGTAGCTTAAAGCATGTTGGAGGGAGAGGTGGTAACATAAAAACAGACAGGCAGACAGATGAACAGACAGACAGACAGACAGACAGACAGACAGACAGACAGACAGACAGACAGACAGACAGACAGACAGACAGACAGACAGACAGACAAGACAGACAGACAGACAGACAGACAGACAGACAGACAGACAGACAGACAGACAGACAGATCTTAGATTTTGAAAAAAAAATATTGAGCGTGCATAATCCCCTCACAACTCTTTATCCATGTACTATATATGAAAGGTGTAGCTTGAACCATGTTGGAGGGAGGGGTGGTAACATAATATAGAGAAAAAAGCTTAAAAAACACAAAAATGGCTGCCATGGCGCCATCTTGAATTTTGAAAAAAAAATATTGAACGTGCATCATCCCATCACAATCCTCTATCCATGTGCCAAATATGAAAAGTGAAGCTTGAACCATGTTGGAGTGAGGGGTGGTAACATAAAATAGAGAAAAAAGCTTAAAAAAACACAACAAAAATGGCCGCCATGCCGCCATCTTGGATTTTGAAAATAAAATATTGAACGTGCATCATCCCCTCCCAACCCTCCCATCCCTCTATCCATGTGCCAAATATGCAAAGTGTAGCTTGAACCATGTTGGTGGGGAGGGTGGTAAAATAGAGAAGAAAGTTTAAAAAAAGCTTAAAAAAACACAACAAAAATGGCCGCCATTCAGCCATCTTGGATTTTGAAACAAAGATTTTGAGCATGCATCATCCCCTCAGAGCCATTTATCCATGTATCAAATATGAAAGGTGCAGCTTAAAGTGTGTTGGAGGGAGAGGTGGTAACATAAAAACAGACAGACAGACAGACGGACGGAGTGCAATCCTATAGTCCCCTTAGGGTTCCCGTAGGGGACTAATAAATATTATAAAATTACAGCCCTGAACGTTTCAAACCACTGTTTCTTCCTTCCTTCATCCAGTTCTGTCCTTGGATCCACCAATTTAACCATTGATTTGTGTCTGGCATCATTGAGATTTAAAAGCACAAATATCAGTTTGTTGTTATCTGACAAGGGCCAAACAAAGAATGATTTTATTGGTGCCAAATTCAGTGACTTCCTGGCGTCTGCACATGCGCGGAAAGTAAAATGTATGGAGGGCCAGTTAGGACTTCTAATTTTCGGTTTTGCATGCAAATTTTGGGGAGTGGGAGGCAAAATTTGTGTTTGGCACCAAGTTATTTTGGGGTTAGCACCAGCTAAGTCTGGGTCATTGGTTACAGTATAAAAATATAAGAAAGTTCTTATATACAGTACAGTACAGTCATGGACTGGTCACTTTCCACGCATTTCCACACCGCAATAATATTAGATTCCAAGCACTAATTACAGGAATAATCATCAAAAATTTAATTAATGAAGCACCGGGTACAACCCGGTGCTTCATTAATTAAAATTTTGCTGATGATGATTTTACTACCTGGTAAACACATGCGTGTGGATTACAACCAATCCACGGTGACTGTACTGTAATGGGCCATACTTCTTTGAATAAACTGGTTCATAAAATATATAGCGGATATCTTGTGTTTTTGAATGAATACCAAAAATTATCCCATGAGTAACCGAGACAAATGTTTATTTTTTGCGAGTGCTTGTCTCGGTCACAAGTGAGATAAATTTCGGTATCCACTCAAAAAACACTAGATTTTCTTTTTATTATAGACTTTTTATAAGAATCTGATCATTTCTATCGATAATTCCACTCATTTCAACCTTGAATTGTTGCATGAAAGTAAACAGCTGATGCGTATTGATACACGGAAGTGATCTGACCGATACTCGGAACAGGCGACGTCTTGCGATCTGACTGAGCTGACGGGTTTTTGACTTGTATTCACCTTGAAGTGATGCTTTGAAAGCCGCCATTTCGATTTATACCTTGAAAGTGAAAATTTCTATGGGTATGTTTCAGTGAACTATTCTGGTTTACTTGGTTTACTCTTCCGTGTAAACCTAAACTGTGGTTTAGAAATCCCAATGGAATGATATGTTTAATGAGAATACTATTCCACATAAACCTTGGCGTGATGTCTCTAGGAAACGTGAAGCAGGGACGCGTTTTTAGGAGGGGCGATATCCAAAGTGTGGGAAACATATCCCTGCTTTCACTTTTAAACAATCTTTCAAAACCATCTTTGAAAAGGCCTGCATAAGAGTGATAAGACACTTTCCAATGATAGTGTTGGAAATTGCGTTACTGCTACCGTAGAAATAAAATGACCAAAAAGGGTCTTCTGAAAGTTGCAAAACAAATTTTTCCGATAGAAAAACACTCTTTCAGTTGAGAATTGAGTATTTTTGCACAGCTGCTTTTGTGGGCAAAATAAACGTTATTTCATAAACTTTTTCATCGTTTCTCTCTCTTTATTTATTACTTTTTTCATGAACCTGGCATTGTTTATTTCTTAACTGACACACAAAATCAGATATTTTTTATTGTTGTTGTGCGAGGCCTAGAACTTTTATGTGCACTCCAATGCGCATGTCAAGAATAGATAAACCAGATAACCCTGCTCTCCAGGAGGTCTAGTTGGTTTAATCTAGAATAATAAACCAGAATATAAACTGCTCAATAAAACGACCTGATTTTTATTCCGTTTGTCTACGCATGCACACAATAAACCAAGTAAACCGGAATAGCTCACTGAAACATACCCCAGATCTTCACAGTAGGGGATACGATTTCTATCCTTCTGCAATTTTTCAATAATCTATCGTTTAGCGTGTAATAAATAGAGAGCAACTCTATTAACCCTTTACCCAACGAATCGCCCGCATCCGCCCACGTAATATCCAAATTTAGCAGTTGCAAAAATATCATTTTTCAAAAAATTTCAACAAAACCATATCATGTGACCCCTCGTTGGAACGAGCTCGTCAAGCTCGTTCCAACGAGGGGTCACATGATATGGTTTTGTTGAAATTTTTTGAACTCATTCCAAAGAGGGTTTTTAAAGATATGGTTTTGTTAAAAAAATTTTTTTTTTTCAACTGCTCGATTTGTATATTACATGGTGGATGCAGCTGATTTGTTAGGTAAAGGTTTAATCACTTCAGTCTTGTCTGACACAGCTCAAGTTGCATTATGGGAGAAAGCTGACACTTGAAATTTTGATATATCGACATTATTGTGCAGAAGGTTGATAGGGTTTATAGCAGGGTCCTGCGAATCACATATTTTCAATTCGAATCAAATCGAGCCTATTAAAAATATCTATTTATTTATTTATTGGTGTTTAAGGTCACATACTTATGCACAATGGCTAATCGTGACAGTTTTATGGATGGAGGAAGCCGGAGTACCCGGAGAGAACCACCGAGCAACGACGAGCAGCTGTCAGCTCTCCAACATCGTAACTCTGAACTCTGCACCGCGGCACAGACAGGGTTAGATTGGTTGAAGACATGCGCACCATCGACGTGCAGTACGCCTTAGCACACAGCGTCATCGTGCCGCCATGTAGGCAATCAGGGTTAAGTGCCTTGCCCAAGGACAGAATGCGGGAGCGCGAATCAGTCGCTGAAATGGTCACCCATCCAACTACTAACCGCGCTCGACGTTGCTTAACTTTGGTGATCTGACAAGAACCGGTTACTGCGGCGCCACCGCACCCCCATTAAAAATATCTAAATCAAATTGAACCTCAAATCGAATACAGGCATCTTGAAGTCCTGACTGATATCCCAACAACATCATCAAGGCCAGGCCTGAAGATAAGCAATCTATAAATTGAAGAATGAGGTCCCCAGAGGGTGAATTTGATGATGCTATCCCATATAGTGGGCCAATTTATCCTCTGGGTACCTCTTTCTGTTTAGTTTTGTGACCCTGATTCATATTGAGGTTCACAGAGGGTAAATTTAGTGCTGCTACCCTGCACAGCAGGGTAGCATCACTGAATCACCCTCTGGGGACCTCATTTTGCAAATGACAGTCTGTTTATTTTCTGGCTTGATCAAGACATGCCTTTGCTGAAGGCATGTCATGATGAAGTAGTTGGAATATTATCCAGTAAAGGATTTTTGTTCAAAAACAGAAATGGGTGCGAGAATTCTGTACTGGGCACTACACAAGGTTAGCCATCATGAGCTCATCAACGATATTGCTTTGGAACATTCAAGTTGCTTTTCAGCATATTTTCAAATATACTTTGGTCATAACCGTCAATGTTTACAGATTAAAACTGATCACATTAATTTATATTGAGTATTATTCTGAATAGAAATGTAAGACTTGTAGTTGTAACAGTATCTGTAGTGATGTAGCTACAACTGTAGAACAGTTGTGGCTACATTGCTACAAACACTATACCGCTACAACTGTTTATTTCAACTTATTGTGCATTATGACCAGTGACCATTTATAAAACGTTTTGAACTTTGAAAAGTTATTCAGTTGTTCAACTTCAATAAATGATTTGTTCCACAACATGATCACATTATTTTGTATTGAGTATTATTCTATTCGACCACAGTTACTGGATACATCGTCAAAAGCATCGGTTTTCTAAAAGAATATCCCTGATCATTATTTAAACAGAAGTAGAACAGACTTTAATTTACAAGCGGGTAGGCTCCATTCGGCTCTGAATTATCATTTTGTTTTAGTCATTCCGCATCTTTGTTTAACCCTTTACCCAAACGTAACGGCCAAACCGGCCAGCTATTCTCAAAAATCGGCAATTAATTTTCATTATTTTTTCATTTTTTGTCTCAAAAACATAGGTTATGACCCCTCGCTGGAACGAGCTCGTCGAGCTCGTTCCAACGAGGGGTCATAACCTATGTTTTTGAGACAAAAAATGAAAAAAATTAATTATTCAAGAATTTTTTTTGCAAGTGTCGTCTGCGTTTCATGTTTGGTAAAGGGTTAAAACTAAGGGCTTCACAACTGAATGGACTCGATACGATTTGAAACAAGCTTTTTTCCAAGAAAACATGTGATAACAAGAGCACTGCCTAGCAGGGCAACATACGCCCGTGGTGATCACCATGTGTGCAAAGTTTGAACAATATAGCATGTAAAATGTTGAAGGAGTAGACGACACAATACTGTAATGCTTCAAGTACTAAAAGGGGGCATAACAATAGAAATATAAAACAGAGTTATCTGCTCTTGTCACATGCACCATGGCAATTGGTGATCAACATGTGTGCAAAGTCTGAACAATATAGCATGTAAAATGTTGAAAGAGAAGGTGACACAATACTGTAATGTTTTAAGTACTGAAAGGGGCATAACTCTGGAAATACAAAATGGAGTTACCTGCTCTTGTCACATGCACAACGGCAACTGGTGATCAACATGTCTGCAAAGTTTGAACAATATTGATTGTAAAATGTTTAAGGAGTAGGCGACATAATACTGCAATGTTTTAAGAACTAAAAGGGGGGCATAACTCGGAAATACAGAAAAGAGTTACCTGCTCTTGTCACATGCACAACGGCAATTACTGATCAACATGTGTGCAAAGTTTGAACAATGTAGCATGTAAAATGTTGAAGGAGGAGGCGACACAATAGTGTAATGTTTCAAATATTAAAAGGGGGCATAACTCTGGAAATACAAAACAGGGTTACCTGCTCTTGTCACATGTACAATGGCAATTGGTGATCAACAGGTGTGCAAAGTTTGAACAATATAGCATGTAAAATGTTGAAGGAGAAGGTGACTCAATACTGTAATGTTTTAAGTACTAAAAGGAGCATAGCTCTGGAAATACAAAATGGAGTTATCTGCCCTTGTCACATGTACAACGGCAATTGGTGATGACCATGTGTGCAAAGTTTGAACAATATAGCATGTAAAATGTTGAAGGAGTAGGCAACACAAAACTGTAATGTTTTAAGTGCTAAAGGGGGCATATCTCTGGAAATACAAAAGAGAGATACCTGCTCTTGTCACATGCACAACGGCAATTGGTGATCACCATATGTGAAAAGTTTGAACAATATAGCATGTAAAATGTTGATGGAGTAAGCCATACAATACTGTAATGTTTTAAGTACTAAAAGGGGGCATAACTCTGGAAATACAAAATGGAGTTACCTGCACTTGTCACATGCACAACGGCAATTACTGATCAACATGTGTGCAAAGTTTGAATAAAGTAGCATGTAAACTTTTGGAGGAGTAAGCGACACAAAAATTGTTTATGGACGGACGGACGGTATGACGGATGGATGGACGGAGAGACGGGCGGACGGATAGGCAGGCAGGCAGGCAGGCAATGCCATAACATAATACTCACGTTTTTTCAAAACGGGCGGGCGTATAAAAATGAGATATGAGCCCTATCAGCCAGGTTCATTTAAAAATGTTTATTGCTGCAGTTTCGAAGCTACAAAACAATTCGAATAGTTTCTATCAATAGCTAGTATATTGGTTTATATCTCAATTTATAGTGTGGGAAGTGGTGAGGCAAAAAATGCACTCTACATAACTGTGTAACTTTTAATAATAGGGGTTATTATTTTAGAAAAAACTTTTCTTTCAATGACATTTCAATTAACTGTGATTTGATTTGGAGTTCAATTCGAAATTCGATTTGTTTTCACCAATTCAATTCAATATTCGATTCGATCAAAATCAGCAATTTGCAGGTCCCTACAACAATGCATAATTAAACTAGAGTGATGTCACGCATGCAGTCCGACGGTCCCAGCAATGGCAATGCTTAGACACAAAATAGTCGGAGCCATTTTTTGTTAACAGTTTACCTAATGAATCTGCAATATCTGTGCTTGTGGTGTACAAAATTTGCTATTCAAATTTTATGTTTTTCATTTCTCTACTCCAAAACATACCTCATGACCTATTAATGGAACAAGCTTGTTCCAATAAGGTCTACTAAGCCATGGTTAGAAGTGAAAAATGAAAAAATCTGATGGCTCAGAAAAATAATTTGTACTTTTGGCTTCAACTTGTGTTAGGTAAAGGATTGAAGATGCAGTACATAAAGCAATGTTGGGCTATAGAAGTCAATTTTCTTTTTTGCATGTAATAACTCCCAATCCTTCAAAATGCATTTTGGGAATAACTGCCTAAGTGACACATGTGTGTGTGTGTTGGGGGGGGGGGGGGGGGAGGGGGGGGGGGGGAAGGCAGCGGACTTGTATTTATAGTAGTCAATTTTTGTTTGTTTGCATTTAGTAACTCCAAATCATTCAAAATATTTGGTATGCAGTGGTGGTGTGTTGTAGTAGTCTATTTTTGTTTGTTTGCATTTAATAGCTTCTCAATCCTTCAAAATGCATTTTTGGAAAAACTGCCTAAACGACCGTGGGGGGGATGAACAGATGGATGGACGGACAGACGGACGGGGAGGGGAGTGAGAAAGAGGAGTTGTGAAACCTATATTCAAACCTGGCCTGGATTACTACCTGGAAAATACACAAATCAACTTTGGTTGAAATCAAATAATCCAAACTGATGTTATCGGTCGGAAACCAGTTGTTTACAGACAGATGGATGGACTGACAGACGGCCGGCAGACAGATGGATGGCCAAGTCAGGCTAAAAATGTAAAAATGCATAATGGAACCAAAGAAAAAATATTGCTTAAATGGCCCTGGTTGAGGAGGAGGTGGGGGCGGTTGGGGTGTAGGGGGAGTCCATTTTTTTCTGCATATGGGCAGTCTAATCCTTCAGAATGTATTTTGAGCAAAGAGAAAAAAAATGCCTAACTGGGACTGAGGGGGGGGGGGGGGGGTTCTGGGTTTTTAACCACAAACTTTAAGCAAAACTGAAAAATGCATTTTTGCCGAAAAAAAAAAAAAGAAGTCCTAATTGGCCTGTGTGGGGTGGGGGGTGGGGGTGGGGGGGTATGTGAGTTTAAAAAAGGTTCCGCATGTAGTAACTGTAAATAGTTCAAAATGTATATTGGAGGGAACAAAAAAAAATATGCCTAATTGGCGTGAGCTGGACAGAGCAGGGCAATTACTTTCAACAATTTTCATTGGATAATTGTGGGCATCAATCTTGACCTAGAGACATGTACTGAAGTTTAAGTTATGGCATAAAGAAAGTTCGAACAGACAGACGGACGTTCTTACAAATGGCTACTTATGTGGCTATTTTATGGACATGTTAGGTGGCTAACCTAAAACACATGTCCAACATAATAAAACAAGTTTGGGGGGGGAAAATTTTTGGAGGGTCAGCTAACCCTAACCCTACCCTTTACTGACCCTAACCCTACCCACCCCTAACTCTAAGCTAACCCTAACCCTAGCCACATAACTCTAACACCCATTCACTGACCCCACCTCACCCCTAAACCCCACCCCCAGAATGCCATAACCCTACTCTACATTTACCCCTCCCCCCCCCCCACACACACAAATAAGAGATTAAGTAGTCATTTGTGTGTGCAGACTGATCGACGGACAGATTGATCAACAGATAGATGGACGGAGCAAGCTCTGTGCTATATCCCTCCCTTGTGGGAGGGAATAAAAAGTAACAAAGTATGTGGTAGAAGCCTAATTTGAAATTTAGAGAAACTAAATTCGAAAAGCATTGTGAAAAGGGTTAAATTAATGCCAATATTATTTGAAACCACTGTGTACAGCTTCAGTAGACCTTGCCCGAAATGAAAAAAAAAGTGACGTTGTAACAGAGTGTTTGGAGAAAGAAAAATAGAACCCTGAAAAGCAGAACTTTAATCCAAAACTTTAAGCTGGAATACTAAGTAAAATTGATTGGCAAAAAGGGTTAAATATTTCCTAAAAGCGATAAAAGAAATCATTGATGTAAATGGAATCATTAAATTGTATTGACCATGCAAGAATTAGAGTAAGAAAGTTTGTGGCAAAGTCTAATTTCAAATACAAAGAAAGTAAGTCTGAAAACATGTTTAAAAGGGGTTAAAATCATGCTGATATTAATGAAAATCACTGTAGAAATGTTCAGTAGATAGTAGACGTTGTCCCAAATAAGAAACAGTGAAATTCCACTAAACTGTTTGAAGAATTAAAGGTGTAATTTTAACCTCCCCCCCCCCCAAAAAAAAACTTTAACCTGGAAGTTGTAAGTTAAATTGCCATACAAAAAAGGGTTAAATATTTCCCAAAATAACATGAAACAAAAAAACAAAAAACATAATAAGAATGGTACAATCAATAGTAATATTAATTTAAAAGAAAAAAAACAAAAAACTTTAAGGTTGACTAAAAAACTTTAACCACAAACTTTAACCAAAACTCCAAATGTTAACAGACAGACAGATGAAAGTCGGGACTAAACAGGAAAAAAAACAAAAAAACCCACTTGAACCTTCAGTAAAAAACTTTAACTACAAACTTTAACCAAAACTCTAAATGTTAACAGATGCACAGATGGATGGACTGAAGTCATGACTGTAGCCCTCACTGTAAACAGTCGGGCTAAAAATGATTTGAGTCAGCATTCATTAGTTATTGGATGGAAAACAAGTTCAATATAGCCACCATTGTGGCCATATTGAATTGGCTAGCTGGACCAAAATTGAAAGGAAGGTTCCTCTAGACACCAATAAAGCATAACCAAAAATTGACATTGATTCGTGTTAGTATTCATTAGTTATTGGAGGAAAACCAAATTCAAGATGGCCGCCATAGAGCAAAAATGAATTGGCCACTGGCAGTCATCTTGGCTCAGCTGACCGGTCCAAAATCAAAAGGAAGCTTCCTCTAGATGCTAACAATACATAATTAAAAAATAAGAGCAACGCAAAGCATGGCATATGCCCCCAAGGCTGTCATAAAAGGGTAGGTAAGTCTCTCAGGGGCATAACCAAATCAAAAGGAAGCTTCCTCTGGACACCAGTAATTCATCAAAAAAAAATGGATTTAAGTCAGCATTCATCAGTTATTGGACCAAAACCAATTTCAATATGGCCACCATGGTGGCCATATTGAAATGGCTAGCTGATCCAAAATCAAAAGAAAGCTTCCTGAAGACACCAATAATGCATAACCAAATGTTAAAAAATTTATAGTAATTTATATATTTTTTATACTTACCAATGACCCAGACTTAGCTGGTGATAACTCTTAAATTCTAGGGCCAAACACAAATTTTGCCCCCCACCCACAATCCCCAAAATTTGCATCAAAATCCAAAAAATAGATGTCCTATGTGGTCCTTCATATTTTTGTCCACTGTTCATGCGCAGTGTCCAGAAAGTACCGAAATTGGAGCCAAATCCTCATTCTTACAACCAGTGCCTGGTAAGCGTTATGTAATCAGCGGGGAGGTATGAGTTCCCAACTCATGGGAGGGCCATCCCCGTCTGGGTCATTGGTAAGTATAAAAAATATATAAATTACAATAAATTTTTTAACATTTTTATACTGTACCAATGACCCAGACTTAGCTGAATAGAAAAAAGGCTGGAGGGCCTAGGACATAAAGGAAAATCCAATAGACTCAATTACATGTAAACAGAATTATCCCCTCAGGGAGAAGAGGAGAACAGGCTTTACATGTATCTTTCTTGTTTATACCAAAAAAGAAAGACACAATAACATTCCGTAATTGAGCACAATAACATCAACGATCTCTATTAACATCCAGTATAACCCATTATACTTAATTTATTAAAGGAACGCCGATAAATAAAGATAGTCCAGAGAATGAGACTCTTTATACTCATTTAAAAGTGTCCGAGGATTGTATATTAATACTCGTATGACATGTGACATATACAAATGCTTCACACCGAGCTACACTTAAAAAATATTACATCAATGAGATAGACATTAGCTTTACACTTTAAAACCATCCTGGCACCGACTCGGAATTACTGACTCAAGCGGAGGTATTCCCTTGCTTTTCACTATAAAGCAGGTGATATAAGGGAACACCATCCCCCCCCCCCTCCTCTGGGTCAAATACCTCAGAACGAAGAGGGCAGCAGGACCGAGATACTGCCGGAACAGAAAGCCTGCATAACTATAGTTGCAACTGTTAAGTGGATGGCATTCTGAGCATCAGATAACGGACCTAAACAACGCAGGTCGCCAGAAATGGACTCAATATTCTAAGATAAAAATTTGTGAATGTAGAAGGCTGAGACCAATATGCAAGCCTTCATCAATCGGTAATAGCAACACTATTCGCATAAGCCCAAGATGTAGACAGCACTATTACTTCATGCACCTAAATCTTAAGCACAGACTGCTGAGATGAAGATAATTTTTCATAAGCAGTACAAATAGTTAATTGAATCCACCTTGCAATAGAATGGACTGTAATGTCCTTCCTTTTGGTAGCAAAGACAGAAAGAAACGCTTACGTTCCTTTCTGATAAACTCAGATCTACGTTTGTAAATATGCATTGCTCTGACTGGACAAAGCAAAGGCCTATGACAGTCTGGAGACGGAAGAGCCTTAATAACAATAGATTCAGGGTACTTATTAGGAGCCTGATTGTTAGCCAAAAATCCAACATTAGTAGTCAATGTAATAGTATTACCAAAACTACGATAGTGAGAATCATCAACAGATAGTACATGAAGCTCACTAACTCTTCTAGCAGAAGAGAAGACTAAGAGAAAAGCTGTCTTATAAGATAAGTATTTGAAATCCACCGTGTCAAGAGGCTCAAATGGTGCTTCTTTTAGCTTCAGAAGAACCCAAGCTAAATTCCACTTAGGAATTAACCTAAGGGTTCTAGGTCTATTTATCGAAAAGTTTTACACTAATTTAGATAAAGAGACATTAGATCCAATCTGTAAGCTATCATGATGAGGATAGGTATCCGATAACATAGACTTATAACCGTTAATAGTATTTGGCTGCAGTTTGATCTCGTCAAACAAGTAGACCAAAAAATTAGCAATGTCTGGAATGGAGGGGTCATAAAATCAACAGAATGAACCCTACACCATCAAGAGAAAACCTTCCACTTAGCAGCATAATTTAGAGAAGAGGAGGTCCTCCTACAGTTAGAAATTGCATCCACTGCTTGTCCTGTAAAATGCTTGCCATGCAAGAAGGACCGCACAATGGAAATACATGAAGGTTGAGACCTAGCAGGTTGTGATGCAGTGTCCGCGATTTCCCCTGCGAAAGAAGGTCCTCCCATGGAGGAAGCTTCCATGGAATGTCCCACAAAAGACATCTGAGTAGATTTATCCGTGGTCTCTGGGGTGACAGAGATGCTGGCAATAGAATCTTGCAGTAAGATTGCTTGATTTTTAGCAATATCAGCTGAATCAACGGAGCTGGAGGATACGCGTATCCTATCATTTTGTCCCAAGAGATCGAGAAGGCGTCAACTGCAAACGCTTGAGGATCTGGGCATGACACATACGTCTGCAACTGATTGTTGAGATGTGTCGCAAATAAGTCTATCATAGGACGGTCCCATAGGTAGCAAATCTGATTGAATAATTGTTTGTTGAGAGTCCATTCTGACGGCAACATACAACCTTTCCGAGAAAGGGAGTCCGCTAGAATGTTCAGATGACCCGGAATATGATGGACCGATAGAAGAACTTGATGCTCTAGGACAAACAGAAGGATTCTTTCCATTAGACTGAACAGTGGAATGGAATGAGTGCCTCCCTGGTTCCGAATATACGCTACTACTGTCGAATTGTCGGACAGAATTTGAACATGCAAATTCTGAATAATGTTCATCCACTGATGTAGAGCAAGCCAATTGACATCATCTCTTGATGTTTATGTGCTTGTTTAGGAACTGCGAATCCCAAAGACCCTGGCAACTTGAATCTGATGGGCTCAAAGTTGCGCCCCAACCTGTTTGACTCGCATCCGTCAATATCGTAAAAATCGGATCCGACAGTTGCAGTGGTACTCCCTGAGTTAACCACAGAATATCTGCCCAAGTCTGAATCTCATGTTTCACATGATTTGACAAGACGATGTTCGATTTGAGCGAATGAGGCTTCACAGTCCAATTCTGAGTAAAAAATATCTGGAGTGGACGAGTGCGTAGCTGCCCCATCGGAATAAGATCCGCTGCGGCACCGCACAAACCTGTCAGGCTCATGAATTCTCTCGCTGTTACTACATCTGAGTGAAGACAAAAGCGAGCGTAACAACTGACTAATATCACTCTGGTTAACGGCAGACGAACGAGATTGTTGTGCGTCTCTAAGCTCATTACCACTTGAGTGAATGACTTGGATGGCGTTCGATCCGACTTATTTTCGTTTACTATGAAACCGAGATGTCGGAGCAATTGAAGCAGACTCTGAACATTGTTCTGAAGCATTAACTTGCTGCCGTAACTCTGAAGAATGTCGTCCAAGTAGGCCGGCGTTACCACAGACAAATGAGCTCGGAAATGAGTCATTACTGAGATCATTATTCGAGTGAAGGCCCAGGGCGCTAGATTCAGACCAGAGCATCATTGCTCGGAACTGATAAACAACTCCTAGGACAGCGAAGCGAAGCTACTTTCTAAACGCCGGATGTACCATGACGTGAAAGTACACATCCTTGAGATCTATGCTCGCAGCATAATCGTTCACTCAAATGCTCACTCTGACCGATCGGATGGTCTCCATATAAAATTTTGGAGCCACGATCAGCTTGTTTATCCAGCTCAGCTCTATAACTGGATGAAACGAGCCGTCTGGTCTTGGAACCAGGAACAGGTGACTGTAGGAAACTGGAGATTCCTGGATTTCTACGACATCTATAGCATTCTTGTCCAGAAGAGATTGAACTTCTGATAGAAGCGAATCTCTCTTCTGAACGTTTAACAGAAGCTGAGTCCAGCGTGGACTTCGAGTTAACAGAGGTTTTTCCTTGCAGGACAGTTTTAGACCTTTGGAAATAACCCCTTGCACCCATGGGTCTTCCGTAATTGACAACCAATTGGTTAAGAATCTCGACAGCTTTCCGCCCACTGGAACGCGATAGAGGTTTAGACCATCACCTCCTGACCCTACGAGGGTTGCGGGAGGAGAAACCACATCCTCCAGGACCTGCACCTCGCCCACTCGACCTAGGGGCGTCTGACCGGTTATCTTGGCCAGCATTATGACCCCTACCTGAGTCGCTACTCTGACGGTCTCCGGAGTAAGACGTAGAGGCTTTCTTAGATCCTCTACAGGAACTTCCCTTGGACATATTCGCCCCCGAAGTGTCTGCCTTACTTCTCCCTGCTGAGTCCGACTTTTTCAAAGCGGATTTAAAAGCAGAGAATCCGAAGCTTTCTTAGTAATCTGATGATAGATTGTAGAAAGCTTACCGTCAAAGAGAAGCTCTCCTGAGACCGGAGCGACTGGAAGAGAGTTTTTCACCTTACTATCCACTCTTGTGGATGCAGCCAGGGCAGCATCACGTCTGACTAACTCCATATTGCCACTGAAAGGGCAGAGTTATACGTAGAATACGCTATGGCCCTCGAAAGAACTCTCAAGGAAGTTTTGAACATCCTGGAATTCTTTCCTTCGAGACGTAATGATAACGCTCTGGTAAGGTGATCTGCATAAGATAATGCGTCTAAACTGATTTTTCTGTTAGACAAGATAGTTGTCACCAGCATACTGGACAAATAGACATAGATGCCGGCAATGACGACTCCAAGTTGTCTGCCTGGTCGTCTAGACGCAGAGGAACTCTCGGCACACCCTGTCCTGCCGTTTCAAATCTATTTCTATGATTGATGAAAGGCAGCTGTAGAGCATGAGATGATAAGAAACCTGATTTGCAGTCTTAGAGGCTAGCTTGAATATAGCATCATTAAGAAGTACAAATGTCCATGATATTTCTGGACTGGGTCGGAAAGTCAGGCGCAATGTCCCTATTCCGGCCGAATAAATCCGTGTCCAGAGACGCTTTCAGTTTCTTATCAGGTAATGCAGCATTTTGGTCTGGGGAAACAACTTCTAAAAGGTGTTGCTGGATGAAATCTATGGCCACCTTTAGTTGTTCGGAAAGGGACAATTTCAGCTCTGCTGATTCCCTTTTACCATCCGACTGGACCACATGAGAATCTCGGTCGTCCCTTTCTGACTCTGCAGGGGAGCGAACCGACCCAGCTTCCTCAGACAGTTTCTTTTCTGAAAAAGTTTCTGATGGCTGCTGGGATGCTGCGATGAATTGAGCTATCTCTGATAGCAAGTCCATCACGGAGGCCTGTGGAGCTGCGGTCTTACGTAATTTAGCCGCTGGAAGCTCCTGGGACATTAATTCCTGCATACTTCTCATATGCGAACGTCCCGACTGGAAAGGCCTCGTGTCCTTGGCTAGCAGATGGCGTGACCTGGTCGACGTAGACTCCTTGGTCGGCGAAGCAGGCTGGATATCTGCGGTCACAAAGCCAAGGTGCGGCTGAGTGTGTTGACGTGAGGATGAGGAAGCCAATAGACAAGCCGCATCGGACTGTCTATGCGACGGAGCGTCCCGAGCAGGAGGAGTGGACGTATGCTCCAACTAACGAACGTTACATATAACATCTGGGCCCAGATGTTGTTGTAAGAGAGAGAGGGGCCTCTCTCGCTCGCGATCGTGGTAGACCTGGACGAGCTAGTTACCGGACTGACTGGCTTCCTCCATTCCATCCTCCGATCCATCGTCGCCGGGTGTACGTGATCCGAGATTATAGTGCTCGCAACACCCCTACTCCTCTCTCCTGGACCGCAACGGACGAACCCGGCGTCACAACCTTTTCGTGAATGATTGCTTCGCCGTGGAGCTAGTGGGCGACAAGTGACCGTCGATCCTACGTGGGACCTCTTAGGCACTTGCTGCATTCCTTTGAGTACTTTGCCACTAGCTCATTATTGCGTCAACGGAAGACATCACGAAAACATCACGCTGTTCTTGTTCCTCTGAAAAAGAGACTGAAAAAACTAGAGTGATCCTGTGAAGAGAGAACCGGCATGGATCTCTCACCACTAACAAAATACCGTGACACACGTCTCCAACGTTTGTCATCTGAATTGGCACACACTGAGCAAGAATTAGTGCGAGTACACAGACTACAACAAATACAATGAACATGAGAATCAGAGGAAGACTTCCTCGATTTACAATTGAACAATATTCTTTCATTTTGAAAAAATATTAAACAGTCATCGTTCTCGCACCAACCCTTGAAAATAAAGATACATAATAATAATAATCCATTACAAACATTTCGAAAATTAAATCAAAAGAAAAAAATTTTTCGAAAAAATTTCAAGATGAGCCCAAGTTCCCAATGGGAACGATGAGCCCAAATGGATCCCAAAAAAGCCTAAGTGTGGACAAAATTTTTTTTTAAAACATGTCTAAAAATTAATGTTACACTTACGGACAATATTAATGTATCTGGCTATGGGTAGAACTAATAGAAGACAAGGAATCACTGTCAGAAGTAACTGTTGTCAACACAAACAAAAGTGAATAAAAACTGGAAACAAGACTCCAGGCATTGAAAATATGGCCCGAAATCAGTAACCAATTTTAACACTATCCGATGTAAAACAGAGGCTTCCTGAGAAGAAACTGCAGTACATCGGATGGTAGATGCATGACCGAAACGTCTAACCACCCTAGGGTGAGGACGTAACCATGGGGGAAAAACAGAATAGACATTCTGTTACCAAGCCAAAACTCCCAAGAAATTTCAGTAAAAAAATTACAAAAATTATGCCAAAAGCATGGGAGAATAGCAAGGGGGGTATAAAGGAAAGGGAGAGAGGAAACTCTGAACAAACAGTGGAAATTTCATAACAAGAATGTAAACATCAGGCCTATGCCCCGAATTTAGGGAACATGAAATAATTTTGCATAAAAATTATAATTTACAGCCCTGAACACATCCTTCCACTGTTTCTTCCTCTCATCCTCTTATTTGATCTTTAGATCCACCATTTCTTTCATAATTTTGTGTCTGGCATCATTTTAACTGAGATTATAAGCACAGATATCAGTGAGATGTTAGTGATTATTTATTTATTTATTTATTGGTGTTTAAGGTCACATACTTATGCACAATGGCTAATTGTGACCATGACAGTTTTACTGGTGGAGGAAGCCGGAGTACCCTGATTGAAGGGCCAAACAAAGAATGAGGATTTGGCTCCAATTCCGGTACTTCCTGGACACTGCGCATGCGCAGTGGACAAAAGTATGGAGGACCACATAGGACATCTATTTTTTGGATTTTGATGCAAATTTTAGGGACTGGGGGGGGGGGGGGGCAAAATTTGTGTTTGGCCCTAGAATTTAAGAGTTAGCACCAGCTAAGTCTGGGTCATTGGTACAGTATAAAAATATTGAAATTTATTCGAGTCAGTATTCATTAGTTATTGGATGGAAACCAAATTCAAGGTGGCCACCATGGAAGGCATGATGAATTGGACACTGGTTGCCATTTTGGATCAGCTGACTGGTTCAAAATCGAAAGGAAGCTTCCTCAAGACACCAACAATGCATAATTAAATGAAAGTGTCAATGACACTGTAGCTTAACTTGTCTGTGTGTTGTGTTTGATGAAAAGAATAATGTTCAATGTTTATGAAAGGATTATGAAATAAGACAAGAATTGTGATAATTGGGAATATGTTAATTTCTGTTCCCTGTATGCTATGTTTTTAATAAAAATAATATGAGGTGTAGACTGTACTAAAGAACTGAGGGGTGGGTTAATGTGACCTTCACAGTTAATGTATGTGGCCCTCACAGTTAACGTATGTCAACAAAAGTTACCAAGTTACAGTAAAATTATTCCAAAACGAGTCATCCTATCAAGTTACAAGGACTTGGACGGAAACCAAATTCAAGGTGGCCACCATGGAAGGCATGATGAACTGGCTACTGGTGGCCATTCTGGATCAGCTGACTGGTTCAAAATCGAAAGGAAGCTTCCTCAAGACACCAACAATGCATAATTAAATGAAAGTGTCAATGACACTGTAGCTTAACTTGTCTGTGTGTTGTGTTTGATGAAAAGAATAATGTTCAATGTTTATGAAAGGATTATGAAATAAGACAAGAATTGTGATAATTGGGAATATTTAAATTTCTGTTCCCTGTATGCTATGTTTTTAATAAAAATAATATGAGGTGTGGACTGTACTAAAGAACTGAGGGTGGGTTAATGTGACCTTCACAGTTAATGTATGTGGCCCTCACAGTTAACGTATGTCAATGAAAGTTACCAAGTTGCAGTGAAATTATTCCAAAACGAGTCATCCTATCAAGTTACAATGAAATCCCTTCATAAATATGGCCCGTAGACTGTGCTAAACGTTTTTTGGGCTTTGGGCATGTGTAGCCATCACGGATGACCGATTGCAACTAAAAGCAGATGTCCTCATCTTGACATTATACTGAGTCATTCTACCAAGTTACAATGAAATCCCTTCACAAATATGACTTGTAGTCTGTACTAACATTTTTCAGGTTTTGGGATTGGGCAACCATCATTGTTGAACGATCGAGACCAAAAGGGGATGTTCTCATCTGGGCATTATCTGGAGTGATCCTACGAAGTTACAATGAAATCCCTTCATAAATATGACCTGTAGACTGTGCTGAAGGTTTTCGGGTTTTGGGCTCGAGGAGTCGTCACGGTTGACAGATCGCAACCAAATGGGGAAGTTCTCATCTAGACATCATACTGAGTCATCCCACCAAGTTACAATTAAATCCCTCCATATTAAATATGACCTGCAGACTGTGCTATGTTTTGAGGTTTCGGGCTTGGGCAGCCATCACGGTTGGCAGATCATGACAAGGGGACATTCTCATCTAGACATTATACAGAGGCATCCTATCAAATTACAATGAAATCCCTTCATAAGTACGACCTGTAGACTGTGCTAATGGTTTTCGGGTTTTGGGCTTGGGCAGCCATACTGGTTGACCAATTGCGACCAAAAGGGGACGTTCTCATCTAGACATGACCCCAAACCTGCATATGAAATTTCATGACGATCAGGAAACTACGGGGTGTAGCCTGTGCTAAAAGAAAATGTGAACAGACTGACAGACTTCAGCACGCGTGATCACAATAGCTTATCTTGACTTTTGTCAAGTTAAGCTAAAAATAAAAATGATTTGAGTCAGCATTCACAAGTTACTGGATGGAACCAAATTCAATATGGCTGCATGGCCACATATTGAATGGGCTTGCTGAACCAAAATTGAAAGGAAGCATTGTCTATTCATCCACAAGTTACCCCTAAAATTATGATTTGGTCAAATAAGTGGTTCTTCAGTTATTTGACAGAAACCAAAAGTTAACGGGATGGACACTGGATGGCAGACACAGACAATGGACAGACATGGTGAAAACATAATGCCCTCGAGAAGTTCCGAGAGGCATAAAAATGATTCGAGTCAATATTCATTAGTAATTAGAAAGAAAGCAAATTCAATATGGCCACCATGGTGGCCATATTGAATTGGCTAGCTGGACCAAAACTGAAAGGAAGCATTGTCTCGTCATCCACAAGTTACCCCTAAATTAGGATTTAATCAAATAAATGGTTCTTTAGTTATTGGACGGAAACCAAGGATGGACAATGTACACCAGATGTCAGCCAGAAAAGGTGAAAACATAATTCCCCTGAGAGGTTCTCACGGGGCATAACCTCTTGGGGACATAAAAAAAATAAAATCACATATTTTCATCTGGCTGTTAATTTTTTTTTTTTCCGAGGCTGATAATTAGACCTTAAAATTTGTCCCAGATAGTGAAAGTCAAGTTTTGATTCTCACAAACTCCTGCAACTACAATTCTGAGTTCTTAAATAATTCAGAATTTGAGAGTACTGTGAAACTCTTGTGAGTGCACCCAATACGTATTCCATAGCAAGAATTTAAAGACAAGCGCACAGCCAGGCGGTGGATCAATATACGACTGTCTATGAAGAAATTGCGCTAGTCATGACTAATCAACCATAAAAAACAGTATCTGTTGGATTATCACATGGACAATCCAAAGTCCCTGAAATCCAAGATGGCTGCCACGGCGGCTTATTGGATCTGCTAGAATGCTGGTTATCGAAAGGAACCATCCTTTAGTCATGACTAATCAACCATAAAGAAATAGTATCTGTTAGATTATTGTTTTCAAATTATCGCATGGACAAAAAAAGTTAAGGGCGGAGAGATGGGTGGATGGACAGACAGACGGACGGATGGACAGACATTGCCATACCATAATACAGCGCACTCATATTATGAGTGGTCGTATAAAAACTCATTTTATATATTTACTAGAGTTTAACCCTTGGGTGGATAGTTCCAAGTTTGGTGAGTTTCATGCCTTACATACATACCTTGAACACATGATCAAACATAAAAGACTTTGGTGGTCTTGCTGATGGGAGTTACAGTACCTTCACAGTGGCCTCTAGTGAAGTCTTAGCTGCCTCTAAAGGCATCCAAGACCCAACATTACATAACTGCTAAGACAAAGTATTACCTTATTATGAGGGAGCAAAAAAATAAGTAGAATTTCCCTGGCCTTTTAATTGGTAGCGTGCTGAATTATTTTTGATGGTAAAATGTTGACCACATGTCCTTGCCTTGTTATAATTTATGAGAGAGTGCCTAGACACACTCCCCCATAAACTGTGACAAGGCAACTCCACACAGACTAAATAATTTTACTTCAAAGATGATAAGAAGCACATCTAAAGAATACAAAGCTTTGAAATTGGCTCACCGGCACTTCAGAATAAAGCCCAAATATGGGCTTCCAGCACTCTACCAGTTATTTAATTATTTATTAAGGTTTAATGACACTTTAACAGCCAAGGTCATATTGTGTCAGTGCCAGTTTTACAGGTGGAGGAAGCCTGGAGTACCCGGAGAGAACCGCCGAGCAACAACGAGCAGTGGCCAGCTCCCGAACATCGTAACTCCACACCGCAGCACAGGCAGGGTTAGATTGGTTGAAGACATGCACACCATGCAGTATGCATGAGTACACAGCGTCATCAAGCAACCATGTGGACAATCAGGGTTAAGTGCCTTGCCCAAGGACACAACGCGGGAGTCTGAATCAATTGCTCAGACGGTCACCCATCCAAGGACTAACCAGGCTCGACATTGCTTAACTTCAGTGATCTGATGAGAACCGGTTACCTCAATGTCACCGCGCCCCCTCACTACCAGTTAAACACATTCATAATCTATAATAAGAATCAAGTGAACTGTTTCTGAGAATCAAAACTGATTTTCAGTGTTTTCATTTCAAAAATTATTTTCGAGAATGAATTATGATTTACACAAGAATTTTAAGTCCTAATATCAAATTAATCCTGTCTCTGTTCTGTGGGTGGGTGGGTGGACGGACGGATGGACAGACGGCAAGATGGACGGATGCACAGACAGACAGACAGACAGAGAAAGAGGCATAGAAACAGACAGAAAGGGCCTGAATTGGCCGTGGTGACAGAGATAGGTTTAAACAAAGCTCAGTATTTTTATAGTAATCTTGCTCACCCATAAGCTGATTTGATTTCACAATTTGATCTATCCAGCAACATATCATCTTGTTCCTCAGTGTACACTCTTCTGTAAGAGAATCAGCCAGTCCTTCTAACAGTACTGGTGTACCTCTTAGACTGTGAAATTCACGTAGTAAATCTCTCCATAGTCCTACCAGTTTTTTGGGTAACTTCAAAGTGTCAACAGTAAGAAATACTACACAAATAAATAGAAGAGTTGGAAAGTAATTTATAGTAACAATAGAATCGTTTGAGCAAGTAAACCCTTTACCAAACCCACTTGGTATAAAAATTTGTTATTTTCAATTATTTTTTTTTTTTAAATTTTTCAAAACATTTCACAATAAACAAACATGTTCACATGCATATTGGAGGCCATTCTGTGAGAGGCTTTGGGGTTAAATGTGGCAACTTCCCTGATTTTCTCTGGAAATATTCTGCTGAAACCCTGTAAAATTTCTGGACAGGTAGTGCCACACAGTTCCTGATTCCGCATATTTCCAGCTATGGAAATTTCAGGCCTGAATTCGAGTTGGGGAGGGGGGAGAGGGAATTCCCCCTCTAATAAATAATGCACATCTTCACATGCCTAGAAGCAAGTTGCTGTTCTTTATCAATGGAAATCGAGAGACTTAATGTTTGGGGATGTTTTGGCTTTACATTTACACCTACAGTCTAGTTTGAGGTTGAAACTTCCAGAATCAAAATGCAAATGTCCGATTCATCAAGCCTATGGGAAAATATTTGCAAGCAATATTCTTTTTTAGCATTACTGTACAAAGGTTACATGGCCATCTCTTTTCTTTAGTGGGCTGAAAAAGTTCCCTCGCCCCAATCTATATATTGTTAGAACTTTAAATGGTTCTGTTGGTCACAACAGATGGTCGCCAGAAAAGCATTTAGACTTATTTGAGTACATGGGGGAAAAAAGGCTTATAATGTCTCACGTAACGATTATTATTTATTTATTGGTGTTTAAGGTCACATACTTCTGCACAATGGCTTATCGTGACCACAACATGAGGCAAGTCCAGCCAATCGTTTATACCCATGTTGCCCATTTCAGAGGACTTGCACCTCAAGCATTGGTGACCGGGTCCTATTTTACCAGTAAAACAGAGCTTGTTTACCACAGTAAAGAAACACAGCTTTACTTCCTGGAGTTCCTATGGGAACACGTAACAATTACTTTCAAATTATTGGTATCATGACATTTTCTGTGTCGCGATGAATGAATGTATGAAGGATGAATGCAACAAAGAACTGGTGAACCTATCCACAATGGTGACTTTAGTTTAAATGTTGTCATTGAAACCTTCGTCACCTTTAGTTTAATTTCATTGTTAGTTTTCAGTACACAGCTGTTTAAAATGAGCAATGCATTAATTAACTGCGATGACTTCAAGCCAGAAAATAAGCAGACTGTCACCTGCAAAATGAGGTCTCCAGAGGGTGAATTTAGTGATGCTACCCTGCACAGCAGGGTAGCATCACTAAATTTACCCTCTGTGACCCTCAATCTGAATCAGGGTCTCAAAACTAAACAGAAAGAGGTGCCCAGAGGATAAATTGGACCACAGTATGGGATAGCATTATCAAATTCACCCTCTGGGGACCTCATTCTGCAAATGTCAGACTGCTTATTTTCAGGCCTGGGTGACTTTAACACTCTCTTTAAAAAAAATGTTAAACTTTGAAAACATCATCTATAATCTACTGGCATGGCTGTTAACCCTTTACCTAACACAGTATTTTTAAAAAATAAATTAAATTTCACATTTTCCGAAAACAAATTTCACAATTTTTAATAAAACCATACAAATATGAACATCATTGGAACCACCTGAATGAGCTGGTTCTAATGATATACATTTTGTATGGTTTTATTGAGAAACTTCAGAGATAGTTTAGACTTTGAGAGGCTTATTCTGGTTAATTTTCTGGCCGCTTTTGGCTGCTATGTTAGGTAAAGCATTAACCTTTGCCCAACATAACGGCTAAAACTGGACAGTGCTATTCACAACATTTACAATTCAATTTTCATTATTTTTATCATTTTTTGTATCAAAAACATAGCTTATGACCCTTCTTTGGAACAAGCTTGTTTTTGGCGCAAAAAATGAAAAAAAAACTCTGGTTATTCAAGAATTTTGTTTGCAATTGTCGTCTGCCTTTCATGTAAGGAAATAGGGCTGCAATGGTTACTCATAGAACGAATGCATCACGATTCATTCTCTGACGATATGTATCATAATATGCCTGCACTTTATCTAACAATCATATAGATTTTGGCCTGAAAACCACGAGAAACGGTACGTATCACATAATGTGTTCCGATTCCGTATCATATAGACAACTTTTTCTGATTCCGTATCACATGGATTCAACTTCTGGTAAACACCACACTATAACAAATAATATCATTATATGCATTGTTATTGCGCACTAAAATGTTAAAAAATTTATAGTAATTTATATATTTTTTATACATACCAATGACCCAGACTTAGCTGGTGCTAACTCTAACAAAACCAGGGCCAAACACAAATTTTGCCCCCCAATCCCCAAAATTTGCATCCAAAACAAAAAGAAATCATGTCCTAAAGGACCTCCATACTACGCCCCCACTGCGCATGCGCAGTGACACAGACGTCCCGAAATTGGCGCCAATTATCATTCTTACTGGCAGTGCCTGGTCAGCGCTATGTACTCAGCGGGGAGGCAAGAGTTCCCAACTCCTGGGAGGGCCATCCCTGTCTGGGTCATTGGTAAGTATAAAAAATATATAAATTACTATAAATTTTTTAACATTTTTATACTGTACCAATGACTCAGACTTAGCTGAATAGTAAACAGGCTGGAGGGCCTAGGACATAAAGGAAAATCCAATAAGCTCAACTATATAATAAAGAGGTAACCCCTTAAGGAGAAAAGGAGTATTAGGCTTTACATGTATCTTTCTTATTTAATATTAAATTAGAAAGATACAATACCCTTAATAATTGAGCACAATAATATTCATGTTCTCTATTAACATCCAGTATATCCCTTATACTAATTATTTTTAAAGTACGCCAATAAATAAAGTAGTCCAGAGAATTGAGACTCTTTATAGTCATTTAAAAGTGTCCGAGTATTGTATATTAAAGCCCGTTTGACACTTGACATATACAAATGCTTCACACCGAGCTACACTTTAAAAATAAGACATGAATGAATTTTAACATTAATATTACACTTTAAAACCATCCCGGAAGCGACTCAGAAATACTGACTTGGAGGAGGCATTCCCTTGCTTTTCACTATAAAGCAGGTGACCTAAGGGAACACCCCCCCCCCCCCCCCCCTTCCCCTTGCCCTGGGTCAAATAGCCCAGAGCGAAGAGGGCAGCCGGACGGAGTCACTGCCGGAACAGAAAGCCTGCATAACTATAGTTGCAACTGTTTAGTGGACGACATTCTGAGCAACAGATAACGGACCTAAACAATGCAAGTCTCCAGAAATGGACTCAATATTTCTGAGATAAAAATTCGTGAATGTGGATGGCTGAGACCAATAAGCAGCCTTCATTAAATCTGTAATAGCAACACTATTAGCATAAGCCCAAGAAGTAGCAAGAGCTCTTACTTCATGAGCAGAAATCTTAAGCACAGACTGTTGAGAAGAAGATAAACTCTCATAAGCAGTACGGATAGTTAATTGAATCCATCTAGCAATAGAATGGACCGAAATGTCCTTTCTATTAGGCATCAAAGACAGAAAGAAACGTTTCCGTCCCTTTCTGATAAACTGAGATCTCTGTTTATAGATACGTAAAGCTCTAACAGGACAGAGTAAAGGCCTACGCCCGTCTGAAGACGGAAGAGCCTTAATAACAATAGGTTCCGGATATTTATTAGGAGCCTGATTCTTAGCTGAAAAACCCACATTAGTAGTGAAGGTGATAGTGTTCCCGACACTACGATAGTGAGAATCATCCACCGACAGTGCATGAAGCTCACTGACTCTTCTAGCAGAAGAGAAAGCTAAGAGAAAAGCTGTCTTATAAGATAAGAATTTGAAATCTACTGTCCCAAGAGGTTCAAATGGCTTTTCCTTCAATTTAAGAAGAACCCAAGCTAAATTCCATTTAGGAATTAATCTAAGAGTTCTGGGTCTATTTATCGAGAAGTTTCTAACCAACTTAGATAAAGAGACATTAGATCCAATTTGTAAACTATCATGATGTGCATAGGTATCAGATAACATAGACCTATAACCCTTAATAGTAACAGGCTGCAATTTAATTTCGTCAAACAAGTATACTAGAAAGTTTGCAATGTCTGGTATAGAGGGATCGAATATATCTACAGAATGATCCCTACACCAACGACGAAAAACCTTCCACTTAGCCGCATAGTTTAGCGAAGAGGAGGTCCTCCTACAGTTAGAAATTGCGTCCACTGCTCGTCCTGTAAAGTGCTTGCCATGCAAGAAGGACCGCACAACGGAAAAACGTGAAGGTTGAGACCTTGCGGGTTGTGATGGAGTTGGCGCGATTTCCCCTGCGAAAGAAGATCCTCCCGTGGAGGGAGCTTTCGCGGTAGGTCCCACAACAGACACCTGAGTAGATTTATCCACGGTCTCTGTGGCGACAGAGATGCTACCAACAGAATCTTGCATTGAGATTGTTTTATCTTTAGCAATACTTGCTGAATTAACGGCGCTGGAGGATACGCATATCCTATCATTCCGTCCCAAGGGATCGACAGAGCGTCTACTGCAAATGCTCTTGGATCCGGACACGGAGACACATACATCTGCAACTGATTGTTGAGATGTGTCGCAAATAAGTCTATCATTGGCCGTTCCCATTGGTAGCAAATCTGATTGAATACTTGTTTGTTGAGAGTCCACTCCGACGGCAACAAGCGACCCTTTCGTGAAAGGGAGTCTGCTAGCACATTCAGACGACCCGGTATGTGACGGACCGAAAGAAGAACGTGATGTTCTAGCGCAAACAGAAGGATTCTTTCCGTTAGATTGAACAGCGGAACTGAATAAGTGCCTCCCTGATTCCGTATATACGCTACTACTGTCGTATTGTCGGATAGGATTTGGACATGAGCATTGTGAATAATTTCCATCCAATGACGTAACGCAAGCCAAATTGACATCATTTCCTTGATGTTTATGTGCTTGCACAGGAATTGCAGATCCCAAAGACCCTGGCATCTCGAATCCGTTGGGATTAATGATGCACCCCAACCTGTTTGACTGGCATCCGTCATAATGGTAAAACTCGGATCCGGCAACTGCAGCGGAACTCCCTGAGTTAACCACTGAATGTTTGCCCAAGTCTGAATCTCTTGTTTCACTTGATCTGACAAGAGAACGTATACGTCGAGCGAATGAATTTTCACACTCCAATTCTGAGTCAAGAAAATTTGGAGAGGACGTGTGCGTAACCGCCCCATCGGAATGAGATCCGCAGCGGCTCCGCACAGACCTATCAGTCTCATAAATTCTCTCGCTGTGACTTTGTCTGCGTGCAGACAATAGCGAGCGTAACAACTGACTAATTTCGCTCTGGTTAACGGCAGACGAACGAGATTGTTGTGCGTCTCGAAGCTCATTCCCAGATGAGTGAATGACTTGGATGGCACCAGATCCGACTTCTCCTCGTTTACTATAAAACCGAGATGTCGGAGCAATAGAAGTAGATTCTGAACATCGTTCTGAAGCGTTAACTCGTTGCCGTACCTCTGAAGAATGTCGTCCAGGTAGGCCGACGTTACCGCAGACGAATGAGCTCGGAAATAGATCATTACCGAGTTCATTACCCGGGTGAAAGCCCAGGGTGCTAGATTCAATCCGAAGCACATCGCCCGGAATTGATACACCACTCCTAGGACTGCAAAGCGTAGATACTTTCTGAATGTCGGATGTACCATGACGTGAAAGTACGCATCTTTGAGATCTATGCTCGTTGCATAATCGTTCACCCGAATACTCGCTCTGACCGACCGAATCGTCTCCATATAAAACTTCGGAGCGATGATCAGCTTGTTTATCCAGCTCAAATCTATGACTGGACGGAACGAGCCGTCTGGTTTCGGAACCAGAAACAGATGGCTGTAGAATCCCGGAGTCTGGTTTTCTACGACCTCTACCGCGTTCTTCATTAAAAGAGACTGCACCTCTGATAACAGAGCGTCTCTTTTCTGCGGATTTGACGGAAGTTGAGTCCACTTTGGACTTCGAGTTAATGGAGGCTTTCGTTTGAAGGATATCTTTAGACCTTCCAAAGTCACTCCTCTCACCCAAGGGTCGTCCGTAATCGACGCCCATTCTTGTGAAAAGCTCGACAACCTTCCGCCAACCGGTACGCGATAGAGGTTTAAGCCATCACCTCCTGGACCTGCGAGGCCTGCGGTAGGAGAAACCACATCCTCCACGACCCGCACCTCGCCACGTCGACCTCGGGGCGTCCGACCGGTTGTCTCGGGCCGAGGGACGTCCCGAACGAGAGTCGCTGCCCTGACGGTCTCTCGAATAAGACCAAGAGGACGCACCGGAACCTCTATAGGAACCTCTCTTGGGCGCATTAGACCCAGATGTGCCTGTCTTATTCTTGTCTGCTGTATCCGACTTCTTAGAAGCAGATTTGAACAACAGAGAATCCGAAGCTTTCTTTGTAATTTTATCATAAATAGCAGAAAGCTTGCCATCAAAGAGAAGTTCTCCGGAGACCGAAGCAACTCTAAGAGAGTTCTTCACCTTAGTATCCACGAGTGTGGATGTAGCTAGGGCTGCGTCACGTCTAACCAACTCCAGATTTGCCACTGAAAGGGCGGAGTTACACGTGGAATAAGCTACTGCCCTTGAAGGAAGTCTAAAAGAGGATTGAATATCCTGAAACTCTTTCCCTTGAAGGCGCAGTGATAACGCCTTAGTAAGGTGATCTGCATAAGATAAGGCATCTAAATTGGCTCTGTTAGATGCAATAGCTGTTTCCAACACCGCGGTTGGAATAGAAGCCGACGACGGTAATGATAGCTCTAAGTCTTCCGCCTCGTCGTCCATACGCAGAGGAACTCTCGGGATACCCTGTCCTGCCGTGTCGAATTTATTCCTTGCATTAATGAAAGGCAGGTTGAGAGTATTAGCGGACAAGAAACCTGCTTTCCCCGTCTTGGAAGCAAGTTTAAATATAGCGTCGTTCAATAATTCAAATGTTCTTGCAACATTATTGGACTGCGACGGAAACTCGGGAGCGATGTCCCTGAACCGCTCAAAAAATTCAGAGTCCAATGACGCTATAATCCTCTTGTCCGGAACCGCAGCAGTCTGGCCCGTCGGAACAACTTGAGGGAGAAAGTGCCGGATGAAGTCCACGGCAGCTTTATGTTGTTCCGAAAGGGATAGCTCCAAATCATCTGTATCCCTTTCACCATCCGGTCGGACCTCACGATGCTCCTGGTCGTCCGCCCCCGATGCTTCGGCGGAGCGTACCGACCCAGCGCCGTCGGATAATTCTCGATCCGACACCGTTTTTGTCGGCTGCTGGGATGCTGCGATAAGCTGTGCTATCTGCACAAGAATGTCCGGCGTCGAGACCTGCGGAGGCGCAGTCTTTCGCTGCTTCGCCGAGGGCAGCTCCGCATCAGATGGCTCCCGCATACTTTTTCTATGCGAACGTCCGGAGTCCATCGGTCTCGAATCCCTGGCTGCCGGATGGTGTGACCTGGTCGCCAAAGAATCCTTGATCGGCGAAGCTGGTAAGATATCGGCGGTCACGCAGCCAAGGTGCGGTCGTGTGCGCTGACGAGAAGAAGGAGCCTTAGCAGTCTCTGCGGACTGCTTATACAACGGAGCGTCCCGAGCGACGGACGTATGCTCCGCTTGCGACACCTTTTGTACCACAACATCTGGTCCCAGATGTTGTTGTACGAGAGAGGGGCCTCTCTCGCTCGCGGCCCGGCTGGACCTGGACGAGCTAGGAACCGGACTCAAAGGCTTCCTCCGTTCTCGCTTTCTATCCGCCGTCACTGGGTGTGCACATTGTATGTTTATAGTGCTCGCATCACCCAAAATTTCCTCCTGGACCGCATCGGACGAACCCGGCTGCCAAACCATTCGGTGAATGGACGCTACACCGGGCGAGCTAGCGGACGACATTTGTCTAATCTCCATGAGCACTTTTGCCGCTAGCTCTGAATTCATTTGTGACGACGGACGCACACTTGTAGAAGATAACATGGAAACATCACCCTGTTCTTGTTCCTCTGAAATAGAAACTGAGAGAGTAGAGTGACCTTGCGGAGAAAGAGCCGGCATAGCCCTTTCTCCAGAAACAACATACCGTGACACACGTTTCCAATGTTTGTCATCCCAATATTGACATATAGGACAGGGATTAGTGCGAGAACACTGACTACAATTAATACAATGATCATGAAAGTCAGAGGAAGATTTCTTCCCATTACAATTTGAACAATATCCTTTCATTGTGAAAAGTCAACAACAAGTCCTAGTTACTCGCACAAACCCCTGACACAAAGATACATAATAACATGATCCATTAATAAATGAAAAAACAATTGCAAATCAAAATAATTTTGAAAAAATATTTTTTCAGCGAAGCCCAAGTTGCTGAAAAGTAACGTTGAGCCCCGATGGATCCGATGGCAAAGTGTGGTCAAAAATTTTAAATTTATATTAAATAATTAATGAGACACTTACGGATAATATAAATGTATCTTATAGTGAGATAAACTACACCAAAGGCAAACAGCCCCCCTCAAAAAAGGCTGTTGCCAAAGTAAACAAACAGTGTAAAACACCAGAAAACATGACTCCAGGCACTGAAAAAACTGGCCCGAAATCAGTCATCAAAATTACACTCTATCTGATGCAAGACAGAGACTCCCAGGGGAGAATCTGCAGAACATCAGATGGAAGATGCAGAACACAACGTTTATACACCCATGGGTGAAAACGTAACTATGGGGAAAATAACAGAAAACATTCTGTATCCAAGCAACTCTCCCAGGAAAATTTTAGAAATGAACTTTCTCAAAAATATGCCAAAAGCATGGGAGAATTGCAAGGGGGGACTTTAGAAGGCTAGGGGAGAGAAAACACTGAATAAGCAGTGCAACATTTAGCAAGAATGACAACAAGAGGCCCATGCCTCGAAAATAGGCAACTTAACATAATTTCATCAAAAAATTTTAAGTACAGCCCTGATTATTTTTTGTCACTTCTTTTTCCTCTCCTCCTTCTATATCCTCCTTAGAATCACCATTTCTCCAAAAATTACGTGTCTGGCATCCTTTAAACTGAGATTTACAAGCACAAAGATCAGTGAGATGTTGACTGATGAAGGGCCAAACAGAGAATGATAATTGGCGCCAATTTCGGGACATCTGTGTCACTGCGCATGCGCAGTGGGGGCGTAGTATGGAGGTCCTTTAGGACATGATTTCTTTTTGTTTTGGATGCAAATTTTGGGGATTGGGGGGCAAAATTTGTGTTTGGCCCTGGTTTTGTTAGAGTTAGCACCAGCTAAGTCTGGGTCATTGGTACAGTATAAAAATATGAAATTCCAAATTTTGACCAATTCCAACCGAACTTAAACTGAAAAATGGCGGAAACGGGCCTAATGTAACGGGTTTGTTCTATAAATGTATTATCATGACCAAATGCATGGCCTGTAATTTGTATCAGATTCTTGGTCGTGTTTACAATTGGATCACAACTCGCCCTTATGGGCTCGTTGTGATCTGATTGTAAACATGACCTCGAATCTGATACAAATTACAGGGCATGCATATGGTCATGATAATGTATATGTATCATGATACACGTGAACCCAAAATTTCATGAATATTTTGTTAATGACAATTCTAAAATGGTTACATCAGTGACTACTAGCATCAGTTATATGAAGTTTCCTTTTGAAATCAAGTTTATACAACGAAAGTCCGAGAGGGCCTAGTGTTCTAGTTATCCCTAATGTGTTATTACTTGGCTAGCCTAACCGGTTTCGTTCTTAGTTGAACTTCGTCAGAGGCGGAATATACTGATTAGCCAGGGATTATATGTATTTGGTGTCTGGCGAATGCCTGGCGAATGACAATTGGTGAATGCATTGGCGAATGACTGCAGCCATGTGGCGAGTGCGGTGGCGAATGTAACAGTTGCTGGTCTTGGCAAATGCCTTTTTTGGCGAATGCGTTGGTTCGTGCAATTAACGGTGGTTGTTTGAAATTATATTTACTTGGAGAAGAATAATTACTATTATTTTATATTTTAAAGCATTGGCTACAGTAGATAGAAGGCAGGAGCTACGTGGCAAATTGTTCCGGGTTTGGAGTCTAACCATAGGAAGGCTGTTGTGGGGATTGACACAAGAAGGATCAAATGAATAACTGTATATTATTGAGAATTAAAATAGATGTAGATACATATCTGTGTTGCTCGTTTATTCTTCAATACAATCTTTTCATCACTGTCTTTTGTCTCGCATGTCTGCATACAGAATCTGGGCAGCATAACTGAGGACTTTCCCACTGTTGTATAGAGTGGTGATGTTTCTGTTTAATTGATCCCGACTATATGATGATTGTTATTTGGTTAATGTGTGGGTGGATATCAGACTTCTCCTTCCACTCACCGGACCAGAAAGTAGAGATGGTCTGTCGCTTGCTATTCGAGCTGTAGGTTAACCAAAACCAAACCGCGGTTTTTAGTTTTTTTTTAAAAACCGAAACCGTCGACATCCCATAATCTAAAGTTTTTTGTTTTTTATTCAATACTCTCTTGCTGCAGAAATTCACAGAATGTAGCCATCCCAGAGTAGTGAGAGTACCCAGACACTGCCAGTGGCAGTGTCTGGGTACTCTCACTACTCTGGGAAGGCTACATTCTGTGAATTTCTGACATTTCAGTTTAGTTGTGTTTGCAGCTTTCCTCAAGTTGCGTGTAGGTGTCAGACCTCGAAAAAATGGCCAAGCACAATAAAAGTTCTGTATATTTAGGTAATTATTATATTGGCCTTCCTGATTCTTCATGTATTATAGCTTATTTCGGGAATTCATTGAGTTTCACTCAATTTCACTGCCATTCAGATGTGACTCTAGACATAAGAATGAGTTTTATTGAATTTTATTTGGTCTCATGAACAAACCGAAAACCGAACCGAACCGAGGTTTTACTCCACCTGAAAAACCAAAACTGAAACCGAACAAGAAATTTAAAAACCTACAGCTCTACTTGCTATACCACCATCATGACATACCGCCAAGTGTGGGTGAGTGAAAGCAGCATTCAAATTTTGTAAGTAAAAAAAATCCAACATGACCGCCAGTCGGCCATCTTGAATCCGGTTGGGAACAAAATTATGTCACGCACTGCTGCTCATGATGTCGATCATTTTTTATTGAGTTTCATTACAATTCAGCAAAAACTGTAGAAGTAGTTTGCTCCACAAGTATTTTGCAAAATCCAATATGGCTGCCAGTCAGCCATCTAGAATCCGAGGAAAAAAATTTTGTCACGCACTGCTCCTCATCATGTCAATAATTTATATTGAGTTTCATGACAATTCAGCAAAAACTGTAGAAGTAGTTTGTTCCACAAGTATTTTACAAAATCCAATATGGCCGCCAGTCAGCCATCTTGAATCCGATCGGGAAAAAAGTTATGTCACGTACTGCTCCTCATCATGTCGATCATTTTTATTGAGCTTCACGACAATTCAGCAAAAACTGTTGAAGGAGTTCGCTCCACAATTATTTTGCAAAATCCAATATGGCCGCCAGTCAGCCATCTTGAATCCGATCAGAAAAAAAATTATGTCATGCACTGCTCCTCATCATGTCGATCATTTTTGTGAAGTTACATGAAAATGAGGCTAAAACTGTAGAAGTAGTTCGCTCCACAAGTTTACATGTGCAACGGACCGACGACAGACCGACCGACTGACAAATTGACTCCTATATACCCCTCAGAAACTTCGTTTTGTGGGGGTATAAAAATGTGAGGACACAAGAAGCAAATCTGCTCTTATGGACCATCAGGTTACCCAGTGGTCCATATCTGCAGAATTGCTTCTGGAGTCCTCACGTTTCTACTCACCTAGCAAGAATAAGTAATAGAAAGACCCAACCACACAGTGGAAAGTATCAAATCACTTTTTGTTATGTTTTAGTGATTGTGGTGGTGACACTCGATTAGTGGTAGTGTATTGTGATACATATTGCATCGAGAGGATAGTATTGTGATACAAATCGTAACGTGAGAAAATGTATCATTGCATCCCTATAATAGGTAAAGGGTTAAGTCCCAACAAGGCAATGTCTGTGGAATATATTACAGTAAAACCTGTCTTGAGAGACCACTGTCTTGAGAGACCACCTGTCTTGAGAGACCACATCTACCAGGCACCGATTGGTTTTACTCTATAATGGACCTGCTATGGGAGACCACCTGTCTTGAGAGACCACCTGTCTTGAGAGACCACTGTGACCTGGTACCAACTAGTATTTTTATGCCATAATGGACCTGTCTTGAGAGACCGCCCCTTTGAAGAGTGAAACCATGACAAAAACTTTTTACCTGTTCTGGAATTGGAAAATCCATTGTGGTTATACTAACATAATTAAAAGCTTTTAATTGGGTTTCAATTGCTAACTCATTACAGGCTGAGATGTTTTTATAAGACCCCTGTGAAAAGATTAGGATTATTGTTGAATAAACAATTTCATACATACCTGAACTGTGACAGATAGGAATAAAAATAAATTTGTGTTGAAAATCTTTTTGTAACAAATTGAAATGGACTGTTATAAAAATTATAAAAATAAATTAGTGTTGAAAATCTTCTTTGAAGATTTTCAACACTAATTTATTTTTATAACTTTTATAACAGTCCATTTCAATTTGTTACAAAAACTTCATAAAAAAGAGCAACTACAAAGTAATTACAAAAATCCATTCTTCTCCATTTCTGAATTTTATGGTTAGTTATTCACTGACTTGACAAAACCTGAAACCTGTTTTGAGAGACCACTTTTGTGTGGCCCAAAGGGCGGTCTCTCAAGACAGGTTCTACTGTAATGCATATAGTTTTGCAAGCTGCCTGTACCAATTTTCTCTGTCCACAATCATTTAACGTGGACAAATCTTGTTGTATTTTCACAGGCTTGTTCACGCCCACCATGGGCACATGGAAAAGTGTCATTCCATGGTGACTATACTGTATAGCAAGTTTCAGGAAAACCCAAATACATTTGTTCAAGTTATTGTGTTCACAAAGTCATTATCAGACAAACATCAAATTTCCAAGAAAAAGGGGCATAACTTTCCTTTTTTCTTGAAAATTTGGTATACAATACAGAATACATCAATGGTGCACCTGCCTTCAACCAATGTTCCAGGATGGATTGAGATGACACACAGACCAGCCTATTTTCTAAAATGCAGTTTAACTTGACCTCATGATAGACGGTCTCTGATAAACTCTCTTCCTAGATATATACTACTCAAAGTTTGCTAAGCACCAAATATTTGACACAACATTGTGAAATTTGCTTGTTACATATTTGCGATATTTCTGGTGGACATGATTGAGCAATGTATTGAGATGGTCCTCAGTGTTTTCATTAGCTCTCTTGACAGGCAGACTTTCATGACAGTCATGGAAAGCATGTACCCTTTGATTTTCATGATGTTTTCGTGTACTGTCTTCATTTCAACACAAACCCTTGTGATTTAATGATTGAATATGGCAAATGCAAATGTAAGAACACATTTGTAAGATGCAGAAATGTGGCGGGCTGTCGGGATGGTGGAGCAAGGGGCTACCCATCATCAGGTTGGTGAAGCCCTTGGTGTGCACCAAACAGTGATCACCAGAGCCTGGGCAAGATTTCAGCAGTATGGCACACCAGTAAGACAGCATGGTGGTGACAGAGACAGGGGAACATCTGCAGCTGAAGACCGTTTTTTGATCATTCAGGCCCGTAGGAACTGCTTTGCCACAGCAACCCAGCTTCACAGTTACCTTCATGGTTACCTTCAGAATGCATCCGGGATAACTGTTTCGATGCAGACTACCCGGGCAAGGTTGCATGAATGTGGTCTCCGATCAAGAAGACCATGTATTTGCATTCTGCTGTCCCAGAACCACTGCCAGGCACGATATGAATGGGCCATGAGTCACATTGGATGGACCAGAAAAGATTGGCGATCTGTCCTTTTTACAGATGAGACAAGGTACTGCCTAGACCACACAGATAGGCGTTCTAGGGTATAGAGAAGACTAGGAGAGCAATTCCATGCAGCCAACATTGCTGAGCATATATGCTATGCAGGAGAGTCAAACATGGACTGGGGCGGCATCAGCAGGGATGGACATACAGAGCTCTGTGTCCTTGAACGTGGTACATTGACTGCACAGCGGTATACTGATGAGATCCTGGATGTCCATGTCAGATTGTATGCAGATACAGTGGGTGATAGATTTATTCTGATGGATGAAAATGCCCATCCTCATGTTGCCTATGCTGTCTGGGAGTACCGATAGGGGAGGGGATTGAGCGTATGGACTGGCCAGCAAGATCCCCTGACCTCAATCCAATCGAACCTGTCTGGAATGAGTTGCAGCTTTCAATTTCAGCCCGTCCCTTCCAGCCAGGAAGTGTCCAGGAGCTTGGTGCCATGCTGGTCCAAGAATGGAACAACATCCCACAAAGGACCACCAGGAACCTGATTGGGAGCATGAGAAGGCGTTGTCAAGCTGCAATTAAAGTAATGGGTCTCAAACTCGATGATGAAACCCATATCAGTTCGCTCTGTCAACTTTTTGGCAAATTTGAAAAAAATTTCTCTTTTACCAATAATATCCATTTTCCATGGTTATCGTATTCAAAAGCTAAAAAATAATGTCAAACACAAATAAAATCTTAATTTCTGTACTTAAATCATTAAAGACATAAATAAATAAAAAATATATACATTTTTCATTACAATATTTCAACTAAAACAGGTAGTTGGATATACTTGGTGCTTAGCAAACTTTGAGTAGTATATATTAGAACTAGGCAGTTTTGGGGAGTTTCAGGTTTGGTTCCGTTTTTTGCTGCAAACAGCAATTCTAAACTGCAAGACCCAGCAAAATCAGGCCAAACGGTTAACTGTGGTTGTAAATAAATAAATCAAACTATATTACTGCTAGCTACCCTAGCTACCTGATCTTCCGACTTCACCGGCGAAGAGTGGTCCCTTCTTCACGTAGCAGGCTGGATATCCGAAGTCGGGTAGCTAGGATGCGGTCGTGAGTGCTTAGTAGATGAAGTGGAAGAAGCCTTAACTGTAGCCGAGGCTAGCTGCGATGTATATGGAGCGTCCTGAACGGTAGGTGTGGATGTATGCACCGACTCATGCAAGTTATTTACTACAACATCTGGCCCCAGATGTTGCTGGGATAGAGAGGGACCTCTCTTGCTTGCAGTTCTTTCAGACCTCGCCAAGCTTCCCACAACACTTGCTGGCTTCTTCCCCTGTTCCGTCGTCGCTAGATGAGCATGTTTAGATTTTAAAGTGCTCGCTCTACCCAATCCATTTCTTTCAATTGTAACAGACATACCCGGCGTCATGGTACCCACGGATGGAGTAACCACTTTAGCGGTCGAGCTAGTTGCAGACGAGGGACTAAAACCACCGGCTTTATCCCCTGCCTAATATTCATGAGCGCATTGGCAGCTAGATCTGTTTGCTCATCTGAGCACGACGAAGGTAGCACACTTTTTGTAGGTGTAACATAACCATCACCATGTTCTTGTTCCTTTGAAAAAGAAACTGAGAAACTTGATTGACTTTGCGGCGAGAGGACCGGCATTGGCCTGTCACCACTAAGAACATACCGTGACACCCGTGTCCAACGTTTGTCATCCTATTCAACACATGTAGGACAAGAATTAGTGGGAGTACATCGACTACAAGCATGGCAACAAGCACGTACATCTGAGGAAGACTTCCTCGCCTTGCATTTTGAGCAATAAGCTTTCATAATTAATCAAACAAAGTCGATAGTACTCCCACCAACTCCACAATAAATATATGATAAAGATTCATAATAATCAACATTCAAAATACAAGTCAAAAAATTAATTTAAAAAAATCTTTTGAAAAAATTTTGAAAAAAGCCCAAGTTCCCAAAGGGAGCAAAACAAGCCCAAAGGTATCCCAATAGAGCCCAAGTGTGGACAAAATTCTAAAAATAATTGCTACACTACCGGAATATTATAACATGTATCTTACGACAATCCTACAGTAATAATAAATAGAAACTACATATATTTATAGGATGTTGCCAATGTAAACAACGTCAAAGGAAAAAACTGGAACAAGACCCCAGGCACTAAATAAACAAGAGGCCCCAAGGATCCTTAATCGCTCACGGGCCAAAGTGGTTCAAAGAAGTATTTGGGGTCACATTCAGTTAGACATGGTTCATCAACACTACAAAGGAATGAAGTCATGAGAGACAAATTTTATGGAACTAGGGAATGGCTTGAACAAACTTGAATCTTACCCCCAAGGATGCTGCATACCAAATATCAAAAGCATTCATCTGCTGGATCTGAAGAAGAAGATTTTAAAGAAAATTCCTCATTTTGAACAAAGTTATCATTCCCACAGTGAGCCCAAATATGAACCCAGCGACTTGGCTTGAACAAACTTGAATCTCACCCCCTAAGGATGCTGCATGCCAAACATCAAAACATTTCGGCTGCTAAATCTGAAGAAGGAGATTTTTAAAGAAAACTTCCTTATATTGACTAAGTTATAATTCGGGCTCCCCCAGGGAGCCCAAATATCGACCCAGGGATTTGGCTTTAACAAACTTGAATATCACCCCCCTAAGGATGCTACACACCACATATCAAAACATTCCGACTGCTGGATCTGAAGAAGAAGATTTTTTAAGAAAATTCCTCATTTTGAACTAAGTTAGAATTCGGTCTAGCACAGTGAGCCCAAATATGGACCTAGGGACATGGCTTGAACAAACTTGAATCTCACCTCCTAAGGATGTTGCATACCAAATATCAAAACATTCCAACTGCTGGATCTGAAGAAGATTTTTAAAGAAAATTCCTCATTTTGAACTGAGTTATAATTCGGGCTACCACAGTGCTACCACAGTGAGCCCAAATATGAACCCAGGGACTTGGCTTGAACAAATTTGAATCTCACCCCCCCCCCCCCCCAAGCATGCTGCATACCCAATATCAAAAGAGTCTGCCTGCTCTGCTGAATCTTGAGAAGATTTTTAAAGAAATTTGCCTGAAATGCACTAAGTTCAAATTTGGGCTCCTATACTGAGCCCAAATATAAACCCAGGTGGCCAATTTGAACAAACTTGAATCAGATATACCCCACAATGTTGCATACCAAATATCAAAAGATTCTGCCTGCTGGATCTGGAGAAGAAGATTTTTTAAGAAATTTGCCTGAAATGCACTAAGTTTGAATTCGAGGTTCAAAAGTGAGCCTAAATATGAATCCAGGGGGGCCGATTTGAACAAACTTGAATCAGATCCACCCCACAATGTTGCATACTAAATATCAAAAGATTCTGCCTGCTGGATCTGGAAAAGAAGATTTTTTAAGAAATTTGCCTGAAATGCACTAAGTTCAAATTCGGGCTTCTATACTGAGCCCAAATGTGAATCCAGGGGGCCGATTTGAACAAACTTGAATCAGATCCACCCCACAATGTTGCATACCAAATATCAAAAGATTTTGCCTGCTGGATCTTGAGAAGAAGATTTTTAAAGAAATTTATTTAAAGAAATTTGCCTGAAATGCACTAAGTTTGAATTCGGGCTCCTATACTGAGCCCAAATATGAACCCAGGGGGCCGATTTGTACAAACTTGAATCAGATCCATCCCACAATGTTGCATACCAAATATCAAAAGATTCTCCCAGCTGGATCTGAAGAAGATTTTTTAAGAAATTTGCCTGAAATGCACTAAGTTCAAATTCGGGCTTATATAGTGAGCCCAAATATGAATCCAGGGGGCCGATTTGAACAAACTTTAATCTGCCCCCCCCTAGAGATGATGTATACAAAATAGGAAGGAATTCTGCCTGGTGGATCTGAAGAAGAAGATTTTTTTGAATTTTGGAAAGAAATTCATGGGTGCTATCAGAGTTATGCCCCTTATGGTGCCCCCTGTGTGTGCGGCACGTTTATTTGTATAAGTTTGAATTGACATATGATGGGGAACATGCACACCAAATTTGGTTCAATTTGATCCAGTAGTTTGGGAGGAGTAGTCGATAATGTAAAGTTCACGCCGGACGACGACGACGGACAATGGACGGCGACGGATGCCAAGTGATAAGTCAAGCTCCCTTCGGTGAGCTAAAAAGGCCTGAAGTCAGTAACAAATTTTAAAGCTACCCGATGTAAAGCAAGATCTTCAGATGTTGAAAAAACGATACATCGGACAGAACAGAACATGCACAACCCAAATGCCTAAACACCCCTTGGCTGAGGACGTAACCAAGGGGATATACAGAATAAACATTCTGTAATACACATCAAACTCCCATGGAATTTAATAAAAAATTTCAATAAAAATACGCCAAAAAGCTTGGGAGTTTAACAGGAGAGCTTCAAGGAAGAATAGGGAAGGAACACTTAACAAACACTGAATAAATCATTTGCAAGAAAGAAGACTTCAGACACATGTCCCGAAACTGGGAAACATGAAATAATTTTGATAAAAATTATAAAGTTACAGCCCTGAACGTTCCTAACCACTGTTGTTCAATTCCATCATCCAATTATGTCCTTGGATCCACCAATTTTACCATTTATTTGTGTCTGGCATCCTTAAAAATGAGATTTAAAAGCACAGATGTCAGTTCATTGTTGCCGACTTTAGGGCCAAACAAAGAATGATGGTTTGCACCAATTTCGGTGTCTTTCTGGATACTGCATATGCGCAGATCTGAAAAGTGTAGGACATCAATTTTTCGGTTTTTAATGCAAATTTAGGGGATTGGGGGGCAAAATTTGTGTTTGGCCCTGGATTAATTTTTGAGTTAGCACCAGCTAGTCTGGGCCATTGGTTGTTGTATAAAAATACAGAAATTTTGTACAGGACGAAAAATCTTGCTCTTCCCATTCAAAGGCAAATGATGCTCCATGAACTTTGTTTCAACAAACTTGATTCTACACCTCAAAAGGATACTCCATACCAATATCAAGTCATTGTACCCAATGGTGCATATTTATTTATTTATTGGTGTTTAAGGTCACATATTTCTGCACAATGGCTAACCATGACCATGACAGTTTTACAGGTGGAGGAAGCCGGAATACCCGGAGAGAACCACCGAGCAACGGCGAGCAACTGTCAGCTCCCCAACATACCAACTCCACACAAGCAGGGTTAGCAATGGTTGAAGACAGGTGCACCAACGACGTGCAGTATGCCTTAGTACACAGCATCACCGTGCCCCCACATGGGCAATGGGGGTGAAGTGTCTTGCCCAAGGACACAACGCAGTTGCCGCAGGTGGGATTCGAACCGAGGTCCTCTCGGCTTGCAGCCTGCACCTCTACCAACTCAGCCACCGCGCCACCTACCGAATGGTGCATGCGAAGAAGATTTTTAACAAATATGGAGCATTTTCCCCCACCCCTCCTTATGGGGCTGGGAAAGTTGATTTGAACAAAAACAAAATGCAATGTCAGAACAAGCAATCAGCTGAAATTTAACTGAAATTAAAATTTTCTAGTAAATTTTGTTTATTAACATACCTACCACAATTGTTTACAATTGTAACGTAAGTGCAAGCCCTACTTCGGAACGAACTCAAGCTAATAAACTTTTCCAAACGAGTTGGAAAAGTGAAAGAGAGCAAAAGCACGAAAAAAAAGATTGAAAAGGGGTCGAGCGAGTCCGGCACTCGACATTACAGGTACTCTCTCTGCACACCTCTTGCAACAACCACGAGGTCAATTCCGAATTTCCGCCAACGAGAAGTTTGTGATTTAGCAGGGAGGCAACGATATCAAAGATATCCCCAAGGAGGGTGGGTCTCCAGTAAACAATTGTGGTAGGTATGTTAAGAAACAAAATTTACGAAAAAATGTAATTTCTTCTCAGCCTACTCACAATTGTTTACAATTGGCTGAATAAACAATAGGAGGAGGTGAATCACAAAACCAATACCAACAAGCGCAGCAGAAAAAAATGCAAGGAGGGCAGAGAATAATAGCGAAACCTGTGAAAGAAGAAAGAATGAAGCACCTGAAAAGAACAAGGCTGAGCAATGCACAAACCTGAAAATACATATTTAACGAGGGTGCACAACAGCCTGAGCAGCAAAGAGGGGGCCTATAGAAAAAAGGTCCTCAGATTTCTGCTGTACGTGGCAGAGATAAAAGGAGGAGAAAGGTGAAGCATTCCTCCAGTAAGCCGCATTCATAACATCCTTGAGCAAAATAGAATTGGAGAGCGCCCAGGATGTAGAAATGGCATGAACCTCATGAGCATTAAACCAGTTCGAAACAAGATCCGAAGCAGACAAACTGGAATAAGCCAGCTTGATTGCAAGACAGATCCATCTGGAAATAGAATGGGAAGAGATAGACTGCCTCTCAGGAATGAGAGACAGAAAGAATCTCTTCTGATCCCTCCGAATGAACTACGTGCAATTAATATAAGTCTTGATCGCACGAACAGGACAAAGAAGAGCAGGGAGGAAGTTGATTCTTGGCCAGAAAAAAGAAATCAGTAGTGAAGGTTACACTGTTAGCCTCATTTCTGAAGAAAGCTGAATCAACAGAAAGCGCATGAAGCTCACTGACATGTCTGGCTGAAGCAAAAGCTAGAAGGAAAACAGTCTTATATGTGAGAAAACGCATATCGGTCTCAGATGAAGGCTCAAACGGCACTCCCTCCAAACAATGTAACACCCATGCCAAGTTCCATTTGGGTGTAAGACACAAAACTCGAGGCCCCTTCAGAGAAAAGTAGCTAAATCAGTTTGGAGAGAAAGAGATTATGACCGATGCACCGCTTTCCCAAATAAGAGAAAGTATCTGACAGCCTACACCGATAGCCCTTAATAGTAACAGGCTGGAGGCCCTTGGAGTCAAAAAGGTAAACCAGAAAATCCACAATTTGAGCGATTGACGGTTTACGGTAATCCACATGTTGAGCTGTACTCCAGCGGCAGAAAATTTTCCACTTAGCAGCATAAGTCATGCCAGTGGACTGTCGCCGTGATGAAGAAATGCACTCCACTGTTCATCTCGAAAAACCTCTACGTCAGAGACAGGACCTGATAAAAGACAGGCGTGAAGGGACAGACTCGCTAGGTTGTTGTGATACTTCCTGGGCTGACCCTGGGAAAGATCACGGTAGAGGTAGACAAATTGGCTGATCTGCCAACAGAGGCTGCAGCAGATTGATTCACACCCTCAGTGGTGACAAGGGTGCGATCAGAATGACCCTGCAACTGCAAGCGTGAATCTTCGCCAACACCTGAGGAAGATTCGGTGCAGGAGGAAAGGCATAGCCGATCCAACCTGTCCAGGCCAGAGACAGGGCATCTACCGCAAAGGCTAGTGGATCCGGACAAGGGGAGACAAAGGTCTCTACCTGATGATTCCAGTGAGTGGCAAAAAGGTCGACAAGAGGATGACCCCACTGCTTGCAAATCGTCTGAAACACCGGGCGATGCAGCATCCATTCGGTGGGGAGGACACTGTCCCGTCGGGACAGGGAGTCTGCTAAGACGTTGAGATGGACGGGAATGTGCCGAATGGCCACCCGAGCATTTACATCCCATGCTAACAACAGAAGATCCTGAGATAGCCGATACATGTGAATCAAATGTGTGCCACCTTGATTCCGTATGTAGGCCACCACTGTCGAATTGTCTGAAAGAAGCAGGACTGTGTGGTCCGACAGGTGAGAGATCCATTGCTAAAAACTCAACAGAAAGGCAAAGAGCTCTTCTGGTTGATATGAAGGGCCATCTGCTCGCTGTCCCACTCGCCATGAGTAGACAGGCCGAGAGGATCCAATGTCGCACCCCAGCCCCGATCGCTGGAATCCGCAGTAAGGATGCAATCGGCCGGGACACCCTGAGTCAACCAGGGAACATCGGCCCAAGGGTGGAGGTGACAAAGCAAGGATCGAAGAATAGGAAGTTCCAGGTCCAGAGGATCCACATTTGGATGCCAATGATCCAACAGGAAGTGTTGGAGAGGTCGGACAAACAAGCGACCCAGCGGAATGAGATCTGTCACCGAACCGCAAAGGCCCAGCAGTCTGGGCAGAGACCGAGGCAGATCGGAGCATGTTCCGAGTCAAGGTGGAAAGGATCACAGCTCAAGCATTGGGAACCGACACCACATTGTGAAGAGTGTCGAAATCCATTCCCAAATGACAAAATTGCTGAGGAGGAAGGAGATCCGACTTCTCGCAATTGACTCTGAAACCCAGTGACGCCAGCAGGCCAAGCAACCGTCAGACGTCGGACTCCAGGACTGCAGTGTTATGGTGCCATTGGAGGATGTCGTCCAGGTCATCCAGGATGTCGTCCAGGTAGGCCGATGAAGTAACAGCCGACTGAGTACGGTGAAAAGCGAGCACATGTGACATCAGTCGGGTGAAGGCCCAGCAAGAAGTCAGGTTCAAGCCGAATGGGAGATCTTTGAATTGAAAGACACGATCCCAAAACGATACCCGAAGGTATTTCCGTGACGCCAGCTGAATGGGTACATGGAAATAGGCATCCTTCAGGTTGATACTGGCTGCAAAATCGCTCTGATGAATCGACCGTCGAACCGACCTTCAAGTCTCCATGCTGAAACGAGATGCTATGATGGACTCGTTCAGGATACTCAGATCGACGACAGGACGAAACTGGCACCAAGAAAAGTCTAGAGTAGAACCCTGAGGAAAGGCTTTCCTGACCACCTCGATCACCCCTTTGGAGAGAAGACTGTCAATCTCTTGCACCAGAAGGTCTGACGCTGAGGATCGGAAGGGACCCGCGTCGGGAGGGCCACCCGAGATAAACAGGGGTGCTGATGGAAGGACAGTTGCAGACCTGATTGGATGATGTTGAGGACCCAAGGGTCTGACGTTATCTCTGTCAACGGTCAAAAAACAGCAACAGCCTTCCCCCGACTGGAGGCGAATAGAGGTGAGAACCTTCATTTGATGAGGCCCTGGAGAGGAGAAACCACCCCCTCGGGAAGCAACAGAGTCCTGAGACTTTCCTCCCTGAGGCTGCCAGCGAGCTTGGCCCCATCAGCATTTCTTTTTAGTAGAAGGAGCAGATGGAGCCGAAGGCATGGCCGATGAAGCTAGGAGCTTGACGGGCTTGGACTACTACCCGCAGCAGCAGGTTGGTCCAGCTGCCGTAACAAAAGCTGGTCCTTCTAATGACGAAGAACCTCATCACGGAGTGTTCCCATGGAACCATGGAACAGCTGAGGTCCAACCAAAAAGGATGACCTCACAAGAGCATGCTGTTCAGAAGAAAGGGATGGAGAAGTGTCCAACACTGCATCCCGGTGTGCAAGCTCCAAATTAACCATGTTGCAGACGTGAGCGAGTGTCAGGTTCATAAGAGCCTGCGACAAAACACGCAAAGGTGCCTGAGCATCATCAAACTCCCCTGGCGGAAAATAGACAGCCAGGGCAGTGACGATGTGGTCTGCGAGAGATAACATGCGAGCATCTCTTGGGACAGGCTCACCATAGATTCAACTACCGACATTGGAAGAACTGCTGACTTAGGCTTAGTTAACCCGAGGGAAGAAGAATCTTCGTCCACAGTAGTCATCCCTTGGAAGACTGGTGGACAGACGGATTCGTAAACACGAAACCGCGACAGAGGCAGAAAAGTATCAGATCGTGAAAAGAAAGAACCCTTCAGGGCCTTGGAATGCATTTTGGCATCTAGGCCCTGGAAGGACTCAACAACCTGAGCTAATTGCAGAGGGTGCAAAACCCCAGAGCTAGAAGGCTTAACAGGGTGGCGATGCTCCACAGAGGACCGCAGCCAGACAGTCACTGATGGCTGGGCTGAAGGCTGAATGTCTGGCAATAAGCCAAAGACAAAATCTAAAGCCTGCTCCCAGACTGACGAGGGGGCCCGTCGCCTTCAGGCAAATCATCATCCTCTGTGGCAGAAGAGACATAGCCCAACTCAGGCTGACCAGTGGAAACCTCTTGTGAATGCTGAACAGCATCCAAAGGGCCAGGCAAGGAATCTCTGCGACCGACCAAAGGAGGTTGTGCCTCAGGAGGCACAGGAAAGCCAACTTGAGGGTTGCTAGAAAGCAAACAGGTGAGCGCCAGAATGGCCTGCCTCAGCTCACCCTCAGCTCACCCTGAGAATGCGTCGGAGCAGCCGTGCCCGACGCAGTGTCTTCCCAATGGACCCTTCTAGAAGAACCCAAATCCTCAGAAGGGACCGACAATGAACGTCGATCAGCAGACAGAGTAGGGAGAGGGTGAGAAGACACCGGAGGTGAGAAGTCTCAAGAGTGGTGCCCAGGGGCATTCAATGACCTCTGCAAAACAGAAGGCCCTGCCTGCAATCCTCTAGAGAGACCGACGGCATACGTCGATTGGTAGCTGGACCTGGGACATGATGAGAAAACACCGGCGGATTGTCCCAAGAATGACAGGAACCTGCCACTAGTCTCTGAGCAACAGAAGCCCCCAATTGCCCATCCTCTGAGACTGACGACAAGCATTGACCAACAGCCAGACTTGGGACACAGTGAGAAATCATCAGAGGAAGGTACCAAGAGTGAAAGCTAACAGAAGCCGTCACTGGCCTCTGCCGAACAGAAGGCCCTGGTTGCCAATGTCCCAGCCCCATCCTGCTAGTCGGCTCACCAGTAGGGGAAGGCGGAACAACAAACAATTTGCCCGAGGAATGAGGAATCGCTGTTAAAGTGACTGAGCATCACAACCGACCAGGAGCAAATCTAGCCAGATGAGACGGGGCAGCCAGCAAACCCATACAGCTTCGCTGAGAAGCCAGGGAAGACTGGGAGCCCTGTGACATACCACCAGATACAGCCTCGGGCCCCCGAGTCTGTATACCATCCCCAGAAGAGATGGCAGAAGCACTATAATGCAAGAAAGGAGCAGCATGAACAATTTCCTCAGCAACTGCAGATGATGCAGGTGGCAAATCGGAGAGAGTGACCGAGCTGACCTTGGAAAAACTCTCAACGAAAACAGTCGCCTCAAGGGTGACTGCAGGAGCCAAAGGAAGAGAGACCGCAGTCCCCACTTCAGGCATCCCAGTACCAGCACCACCAACAGTTGCAGAGGAACTTGCCACTGAAATGGGCTGCCCAACATCCTGCATGACAGTCACCCTGTGCACTCTCAGAAATATCCGAAGAGGCACGGCTAGCTTTGCCCCGAGAATGAGGGATTCTAGATCTGGTTAGAACCACCTTGTTATTGGAAGCCCAGAACTTGGAAGACCAAACCCAACAAACACCACAGGGATGGCCCTGAGAACAATTGTTGCAAGTGACACAAGTACTGTGAACATCATCTACATGTTTCACCTGCATACAGGAATGGACAAGGAATAGTTTTAGGCATTGTCCAAAAAGGTGACAGAATTTCTAGTGGGAAAAATCCCCCCCCCAAAATCCAAAGAATCAAGCTTCCCACCGACGTAAAACTGATCAACACGGGTCGCGGAAAAGGCAAGAAACGTAAAAAGAACACAAGTGAAAATGAGCATAAATATAAATAAAACACAAACAATTTTGAGCTTGAGAGAAGGATACAAACCTCTTTGCACAAATAACAATATTCGTTAGCAAAATAATCAAGATGTTCTCGAAGAAAACAAACTGAGCAGCACGAGTCACAAAAATTCCGACCATGCACGATGGCGAAAAAAAAAGGAATTGACGTCACGGTTGTTGTGCATATGCTCGGTAAATGCAAGAGGTGTGCAGAGAGAGTACCTGTAATGTCGAGCGCCGGTCTCGCACGACCCCTTTTCAATCTTTTTTTTCGTGCTTTTGCACTCTTCCACTTTTCAACTCGTTTGGAAAGGTTTATTAGCTTGAGTTAGTTCCGAAGTAGGGCTTGCACTTAACGTTACAGCCAATTGTAAACAATTGTGAGTAGGTTGAGAAGAAATCAGTCCAGTGGTTTAGGAGAAGGAGCAAGCACCATGTTCACGGATGATGGAAGATGGATGACAGACTGTGAGTGATCACAATAGATCATCCTGACATTCAGTCAGGTGAGCTAATGATATCAAGGACTGATAATATCAACCAAGTAAATGTGTGAGAGAAGTTTGTTTATCATTATATCATACAGCTTATTTCAGCTGGCATTATAGGTGAAGACATAGTTTATATTTATTTATTTATTGGTGTTTAACTGGTTGAGTGCTAGAAGCCACTATCAGGGCTTTCAAAAAATGAGGATGCCAGAGCAAAAGCCAGCACTTTCCTTTCTTAAATTTCATATTCAGTCAAACACAAATAATATTTTGTTTATATAAATTTGTTGTATTACAAATTATTGGAGAGTGCATGTGGGCACTCTTCAATAATTTGTAATAAAACAAGTTTTGAATAACAAATTCAGATCACCAAAAATAATCTAGCCCTCAACCAGTTAAGGTCAAATACTTATGCACAATGGCTAATCATGACCATGACAGTTTTATGGGTGGAGGAAGCTGGAGTACCCTGAGAGAAGCAATGAGCAAAGATGAGCAGCTGCCAGCTCCCCAACATCATAACTCTGCAGTACAGCACAGGCAGGGTTAGATTGGTTGAAGACATGCACACCATCGACATGTACACGGCATTATCGTGTCCCAATGTAGACAATCGGGGTTAAGTGCCTTTTCCAAGGACACAATGCAGGAGTCCGAATCGATCACTCAGATGGTCACCCATCCAAGGACTAACCGGGCTCGACATTGCTTAACTATGGTGATCTGACGAGAACCGACATAGTTTGTATTAGATTTATACCATCGACATCAATATCTACAACTTCCAATTGCTCTCTGGTTGACAGCAACATTCCATCCTCTAAGAGAACTGACACAGTGATTTTCCTGCAATAAAATAAAATAAATACAGGTTACTGGTGTAACAGGATATCTTCCCCATGGAGGAAAGAAGTCACCCAGGCAAGCCTGAAAATAAGCAATCTGTCATTTGCAGAATGAGGTCCTTAGTGGGTTAATTTGCTGATGTTATCCCATACAGTGAGCTAATTTATCCATTGGTTACCTCTTCCTATTTAGGCTTCAGACCTTGATACTGACTGAGGTTGACAGAGGGTAAATTTAGCAATGCTACCCTGCTGTGCAGGGTAGCATCACCAAATTCACCCTGAGGGGTCCTCATTCTGAAGATGACAGTCTGCTTATTTTCAGGCTTGCCCCCACGATATCTTCCCCAAAACCTGAATATCTCCCCCCACCCATGAAAATTGTTTTTCTTGTTAATTCAATGCTGTTTGATTCTCAAATGCTGAGACATACATTTTTGTAATCAATTTCAAGTATTTATGTTTCGAAAAAAACATCAACCCACAAAATAGTAATGCCATTTGGGCTAGGATTAACATAGTAGTGAAATCAACCGCCATATCACAAACTGATGAAAGATTTTCCCAAACTCTGTTTAGACTGTCTAGGTCACCACTTTTAAAGTCAAAAAGCTCTGATTTAATGATAAATCCTTTTTCATAGGGCTGAGGGAAGTAGAGCTGTAGGTTTTTAAATTTCTTGTTCGGTTTCGGTTTTGGTTTTTCAGGTGGAGTAAAACCTCGGTTCGGTTCGGTTTTCGGTTTGTTCATGAGGCCAAATAAAATTCAATAAATCTCATTCTTATGTCTGGAGTCATAACTGAATGGCAGTGAAATTGAGTGAAACTCAATGAATGCCCGAAATAAGCTATAATACATGAAGAATCAGGAAGGCCAATATAATAATTACCTAAATATACAGAACTTTTATTGTGCTTGGCCATTTTTCGAGGTCTGACACCTACACGCAACTTGAGGAAAGCTGCAAACACAACTAAACTGAAATGTCGGAAATTCACAGAATGTAGCCTTCCCAGAGTAGTGAGAGTACCCAGACACTGCCATTGGCAGTGTCTGGGTACTCTCACTACTCTGGGATGGTTACATTCTGTGAATTTCTGCAGCAAGAGAGTATTTAATAAAAAACGAAAAACCTTAGATTACGGGATGTCAACGGTTTCGGTTTTTAAAAAAAACCTAAAAACCTCGGTTCGGTTTTGGTTAACCTACAGTTCTAGAGGGAAGATATCCAAACAATCTGTGAAGACTATTGATAGTTTTTAGAATTGTTGTGTATCAAACATTTGTAATGAGCAACGTTAATTCAGACAGATAAATGCAGCTAAAGATTCCCATTGGTTATTTTCAACTGGATGCTGCAAACTATAAGAACCAGTCTAACAAGAGAACTTGAGCATGTGAAGGGTACTTTTTATCAGACCGCACTAGAGCTTTCTGGATAAAATTACCACGTGCCCCTGAGGCCTATGTGATCTTGAGAAATAATAATAATCTAATAATATTCTTCACAAATATCTAATTAAAAAAAACATATTTTATTCATGCCAATTATATTATTTATTTATTTTATTAGTATTTAAGGTCACATACTTATGCACAATGACTAGACCGTGACAGTTTTGCATATTGAGGAAGCCGGAGTACCCGGAGAGACCCACCGAGCATCGATGAGCAAATGTCAGTTCCTCAACATTCTAACTCTGTTCAAGCTCCACTCAGAGGTTGAAGACATGTGCATCATCGGCGTGCAGTGCGCCTTAGTACATGGCATCATCGTGCCCCCATGTAGGCAACTGGGATAAAGTGCCTTGCCCAAGGACACAACGCAGGTCGCCCCGAATGGGGATCGAACTCGGAACCTCTAGCATAGAAGTCCAACAGTCCACCACTGAGCCACCACGCTCCCATTCATGGCAATAACATAACCAAAGAATTTTAAAACTATTCAGTTGTTACTAAAGAACAAGCACACAACCACCAGTTTAATTATGTAAGGAATTTGAAGCTCTTATGGCCTAAAACCAGTCTAGCCCTTAAATAGTACTTAGCCTGTTTAAATTCACTCAGCTGGAATATTTCAGTTGGTCAGAAAAGCAAACCTGTGGTTTGCTTTTCCAACCAATTGAAAAATTTCAGACGCTTCAATCTGAAAAATATCCTAAACATTCATTTTCTGTGAATTCCATGCAAGAAATGTTGCTCAATCGAGATTTTATTTCACCAAAGTTTTGATGACATTACCATGAGGAACAAAGCCTCAACACACCGGTGTTTTATATTATGACACATAGTTCCATGAACAGTGTTAATATCTTGATGTTTTCAAGGTGAATTAAATGCTTATTGATTGAAATATCTATAAGTGGAGCATGAAATAATATCTCAATATCTTTGTGAGCAAAGGAACATCACACTGTATCAATGCACAGATTCCGTGAAAAATGGGTAAACAAAGAGCCGATAACAATGTTGAATTCCATAGAGACTTACAGTTAAAACTAGAAGTCCTGTCACGAACTGTGCACTTATCTAGGCTTAATTGCGTGTAGGAATTGCGCGCAGGAATTACGCGAAATTGCCATATCGAATGGCATCCAAAGCATGACAGGTTCTCCTTTGTTACCCATAGCAAACACAAGCAATGTTCCTGCCAATGGACCTCCGGGTTACCCGGAGGTCCATTGGCTGAAACTTTGCTTGTGCACAGGCCGTATGTGCAGAATTTGATAGCCTTACTATCATCATAACGCATAGATTAACTCACAAATCGACGTGCTATTTATGTGCATTTCAGGACAGGACTTCTAGTTTTAACTGTAGACTGGTAGGCTGACTAAACTCATAACCATTCTTACCTATAAGTACTGATAAATCCATAAAATTCATGATTGTCTGCAACATTCAACATGTCACTTCCACATTCAGTACAATCCATTTTTTCTTTATATTCAATTTTCTTAAAAAAACAATTAAGACTAATTATCTTACAAGAACACGTTTCCCCCAATACAAGTAAAAACATGGAGGCAAAATACAAATCTGTATTGAGAACATTTACTGAACCACATATGCAATTATTCAATACAGAAAGAGAATGTTTTTTACCTGCACTCAACTGGCATCAAGTTATTACAAAAGTCAAGGCGGTCATTTTTTGATACATGTAACAATAATTGATGATAAAAAACAAGTAAATAGTTGATCCAGCCAACAAATGCTCCCAAAATGCAAATTGATGGAAACAACATACTGATTTTTTTCAAATGCAGAACTATGAAATGGTTTAAGCCATAAAAAACTAGAGGAAGCCCCCAGGGTTGGCCAATCCCCCCCTACAAAATCACCCTGATACAGTAACAGTGCTGAAACGACTAGTGAATTCCAAAGTCGACTAGTCAATACCCAAAAGTCAAGTCGACTTCGACTAGTCATTGGTGATAACTTGTCTCCTTATAACAGTGTTGGTGTTCCGGTAGAGTGCTGAAGGTCCGAATCTGGCTTCACTTGGGCATTCATATACAGCAACTTACTGGAACATTATTCTGTTAATGTGCTTCTAATTATGCTAAGAGTGAAATTATATAATCTTATTTAATTTGCCTTGTTGCGATTTATGGGAGAGTGCCTATAGGCACTCTCCCATAAATTGCAACAAGGCAAATTAATAACATATCCTGATAGCCCAAAATAATTCAGCACTCTACTAGTACCAGTTAAAACAAACTACTGTCACTACTATTAGATGGCAATAGATGTATACATTGATTGCCCAATATTGCTGTTCAAACTGTCTGACAGTGGCACAGAAGGGATACTATTTACCTAAAAGCTTGAACTCCGACGACTTGCCGACTGCACAATTGAGAGTCGACTTCTGGTTTGCCCAGAGTCGACATCGACTAATCGTTTGAGTACTATACAGTAACCCTGGTAATTCAGTAAAACCTGTCTTGAGAGACCACTGTCTTGATAGACCACCTGTCTTGAGGGGTTAGTTTCATTTTGCCGGTCGACTGAAAGTAATTAACAGCTAGAACGCAAAGAAAACAAACTATAGTTTGTTTCATACAAGTGGGTCTGCGTTTGTCTGTTTTAATGGATGATCACGGGTGTTGTGATTTTGCATTGACACTCATCACACCAACTCCTTTTACATAGGCCGAGTTTATATTACTAACTCCTTTTACAATGACCAAGGTTTTTTTAACTAACTATTTTTACAAAGACCGCGGTTTATTTTACTAACTCCTTTTATAAGGAACGATGTTATTTTAAAATGAGTTCTTTTTTGTACTCAGTGAATTTTCAATTTTCAGTGGAAGGTGACCATGGGCGGTTCATGTGGAACCATTTTGACACAATTGGGCCGCGTACGACAAACCACATGGAGGAGTGGTACAGGAAGTTGAGTCTATTTATCGCCCTAACTTATTCAAAATGATAGACTTCCTTAAGAAAGAACAGTCATTCCAGGAATCAACGAAACTGCAGCTGAGCGCAGGAGGAAAATTGCACCCAGAAAAAGAAAATACAGGAAATTGACAATTCACTTGGACATTTTAAAAAAGTATTTCAAGCTGGTGAAATCGGATTACTCCAGTACTTAGACTCTGTTTCGCACAGTATTACATTTTAATCTGTTTGTGTAATGCAAATAAATTCAATATATGTGTTCGTAAATTTTAGTATATGTGTATCAAGAGGTACTCGGCACAAGCTGAAATCTTGAAAAAAAATGACATTTGATAACTATTTTCTGACCGATCCTCGTATTTAAAATCGTTATAAAATGTCACTTTTCCCGAGATTCCATCCTTTGTCAAGTACCTGTTGGTTAATTATAACTAATGATAACTATTTTAACATCGACCCTCTTCGCCCCCTCAAAAAATATATTCATTTATATTTTTTGAGGGGGCGAAAAGGGTCGATCATAAAATAGTTATTAAAAGTTATCTTTTGAGTTTTTAGCACCTGTGGGTTAATTTGGTTAGCCTCATCTCCCTGGTTGGCTATCAGTAATAAAGTCAACTGCGTTAAATGAACAAACTTACTGGAAATCGACTATAATCCGTATCCCTTTGATCTACCTAATCTTCACACATTTTCCCCAAACAATAGCGACCGGCAAAGTGAGATGAACCCGTCTTGAGAGACCACATCTGCCAGGCACCAACTGGTTTTACTCTATAATGGACCTGCTATGGGAGACCACCTGTCTTGAGAGACCACTGTGACCTGGATGAAATGGTTTCGCACGCCGAAGGAGCGCAAGGACGGTTTGGGGGCAAGCCCCTTTCAACCCTCTTTAACAGTATGTGATTCGGTTTGTCTGGTCTGGCCGTGGTAAAGGAGGAAAGTGTTAAGATGCTTAGCGGGGTCTATGTTGGGTCTGAGTTGGTGATACCCCCTTTGGTGGTGTTGAAGGAGTGGTGGAGGGCTGACTCGATTGGTAAGGTCTGGCCCTCACAGCTGCCGGTGGTGAAGAGCTTTTTGGTGTTGTTCTCAGGTAGTGGTTGCTGAGACTCTCTAATCCTATTCTGAGCATGTTGCCTTTGCACCCGCGATCTCTCAAGGCCTTAATATGGGCTTGTAGAAATATATGGTGGTCGTCGTCTCTGGCCTTTTCTCCAAGGATACTTTCCACGGACTCCGCGGTGTTTGCTTCCTGGATGGTGTCCCGGTCGGAAAGAGCAGGAAGAGCAAGAGTGGGTTTAGCGACATGTGCGATGTCAGCCTCAACTTCCTGCTCCGCTCCACAAACAGACTATCCTCCTCCATCTCCTCTTTGGGGGAAGAGTGTGATGGGCTGGAGGTTAGACTATTACCTGGCGAACCAGCGTCCTCGGGACCTTCCACCGGAGTGGAGGGTACCGAGCTGGATGTGGAACGGACAGGGGTAGCAGGCATTGAGCGTTCAATGCCATGATTAGCCTCCCTCTCTTCCTTCTCTGTCCTTTTATTTCCATGAACACCGTCAGTCGGCGGGCATCGCGTCGTCTGGCGGAAGGTCCCTTCTTTCTTTTCCTTTTCTTCTTCTGGCTGTCCTTTGTCTGTGTTCGGCGCTTGTCATCATCCTTTTGCAGGTCCGAGTCACTTGGAGGGTGACCAGTGCGGGGGGAAATCCCCTCACAAAAGGTACTATACCTCTCCAAGGACGTCGGTTCGGCTTCTCTATCAAAATCCACTGTCAGGTGAATTTTACCCTTGAGCACCTGGATACTCCAGGTGGTAGTAAGGGTAGCCTTCACTCTGACAAGTGTTTCCTGGATAACAAGTGGGAGCTCCATTGTTTAGTAGTTAGCACATCGGAGTACAAGGTACCATGCACTGTGACCGAATGGAAATGGTTTCGCGTGCCGAAGGCGCGCAGGGACAATTTGGCAGACAAGCCCCTTTCGATCCTCAGTGGCTGTAAATGATTGGTTTTCGTATGTCTAGGCGTGTCAAAGGAGGAAAGGGTAGGAAGGAGGTAGCTTATCCCCGTCTGTTTTTCTTTCGGCTCTTTTTCTTGGGAGGTGGTTGAGTTGGTGATGGTTGAGATGGTGATTTAGGTGGCGGTGTTGGATCTAGATATCGAGTTCGCCCTATTGTTCTTCTTCCCTCCTCTAATGCTTTCTTGGCCATCTCTATCATGATGGCGAGTGAGGACTGAGGTGGCTGTTCTGCTGTGGCTCCAGGGCTTTCTGGTAGTGAAGGAAGAGGGGAGTGAGGGGTGGGAGATGGTGAAAAAGCAACTTCCAGTTCCTCCTCAGTCTCCACTGGACGTTCCTCATCCAACTGTACTGGCTCAGGAGCCGGCAGTTGATTGGGTGTACCAGTAGGACTGGGAGGGGAACTGGCGGCTGCCTCCAGAGCCTCCACCCCCTCACTCAACTCTTTCTTCCTATTCCGGAAGGCCTCCAAGCACCGGGCGTCCCTGCGCTTGGTCGATGGACTCTTCTTTTTCTTCCTCTCCTCAGGGCCTCCGTGCCTCATCGGGTGAAGACCAGTGGGAGCGGGGATCATCTCTCCAAAGGTACTACCTCTCCCCGAAGAGGGTGGTGTCTTGGTTGTCTCAATCTCGAACTCCAAGTTCAGGTGGACTCTCTTGCCTGTCTCCTGGACAGTCCAGGTGACAGGGCAAGAGATGCCCAGAGCTGATATGGTCTTGATTAATCTTTCTGGTAGCTCCAGCTTTTCCATGATTCTTCAATCAGGTCTTCATGCTCTGGATTCAGAAGTGTGAATGATGATGACACGAAATGAGGCACTGTGACCTACGAAATGATGATTTCGCGCGCCGAAGGCGCGCAGGGACGGTATGGGGGACAGGTCCCTTTCGACCCTCTGTAACTGTATAGGATGGCTGTCACATGTCTAGGCGTGCTGAAGGAGGAAAAGGATCCGGTACTCAGCAGGTGTCTCCAGTTGTGGGTAGGCTGTCTCGTTGACTGATGTCGGTTGGACCCTCGGGTGAGGACCAGAGTGGGAGGTTGGGTCCTCTCACAAAGGTACTACCTCTCCCCGAGGGTGCAGTTGATCTGAATTTTCAGGCAAGTATAGTCTGCCGCTTCGAGGATGATTATGAGTGATGGCCATCACTGGCAAGTATAATCTGCCTCAGGCTGTTTCTGTTATAGTTGGACTCTTTGAAGGAAAACAACAACGACCCCTTTCGGGGACCACCAAGAAGAAGACCCGAACTTCCCTCGCTCGGGGGCAGGCCTGCATTGTAGTCCTATTGGGCTGGGACAAAAAGATGCGCAATGCACTTACAAAAAGGGGCAGAGGCGGGACGCAGGACCAACGCTCGCTTCCCTTAAAGTGGTTGACCACTTTTAGGGATGGAGCGTAGGATGTTCAGGAACCGTGGGGGTGACTGTTTCCATAACGGTTAGACTGTCTGTAGCGGTTATTGGGGTGCTGGTCACAAAAAACATCTTCTGTGTACCTGCTTAAAAGAAGAAAGTAGAATTAGTTTTCATTAGAATATATAAACTGTAAAAATAAAAGTAGCCCCTCTTTAGTTGCGTGTCCTTGTGGTATCTGCTGTGTGTGTGTGGAGAGTATGAAATGCACGAATCTTTACATTCGTAAGGGCAGTAACATACTCTCATGTGGTATTGTGCTGTGTGTTGTGTGTGTGCTTGTCGCTATGGGGGAGAGTGTGAAATGCACGAATCTTTACATTCGTAAGGGCAGTAACATACTCTCACGCTTGGGACCCCAATCGTTCCCTGATTATTATTTAGTATTAACGTGCCGAGGATCGCAAGCGTTTTAAGTGGCCTGAACTTCCTAGTTTGCAGCGGAGACGATAACAGGTCTAGCACACTAGACCACACCCGAGGGTGTTTCTTTCCTGTTGTGTCCTTCGCTGGAAGTGGCCTTATTTAGGTTAGAACTGTGACCTGATACCAACTTGTATTTTTATGCCATAATGGATCTGTTTTGAGAGACCGCCCCTTTGAAGACTGAAACCATGACAAAAACTTTTTACCTGTTCTGGAATTGGAAAATCCACTGTGGTTATACTAACATAATTAAAAGTATTAAAAGCTCTTAATTGGGTTTCATTTGCTATTCAGTTACATAACTCATTAAAGATTGAGATGTTTTTATAAGACCCCTGTGAAAAGATTAGGATTATTGCTGAATAAACAATTTCATACATACCTGTAATGTGACAGATAGGAATAAAAGTCAATTTGTGTTGAAAATCTTTTTGTAACAAACTGAAATGGACCGTTATGAAAATTATAAAAATAAATTAGTGTTGAAAATCTTCAATGAAGATTTTTAACACTAATTTATTTTTATAATTTTTATAACAGTCCATTTCAATTTGTTACAAAAACTTCATAAAAAAGAACTGCAAAGTAATTACAAAAATCTATTCTTCTCCATTTCTGAATTTTGTGGTTGGTTATTCACTGACTTGAGAAAACCTGAAACCTGTTATGAGAGACCACCTGTTTTGAGAGACCACTTTTGTGTGGCCCAAAGGGTGGTCTCTCAAGACAGGTTCTACTGTAACTAATTTTTTTTCATTTTTGTGTCAATAACATAGCTTGTCACCCATCATTGCAACAAGCACAATGAGACAAATGAAAGTGCCAATGACACTGTAGCTTAACTTGACTGTGTATTGTGTTTGATGAAAAGAAAAATGTTCAATGTTTATGAAAGGATTATTAAATATGACAACATTACGTGTACATTCCATATAAAAAAATATCCCAATATTGACTGAGTGTGTTATGTATGATTATATAACAGCAGGCATTTACTCACTAATCAGTGTTGATTGGGAAAACACCTCGCAATTTACATAAAAAGTTCTCTTCACTAAATCCCTTTTCTGTGCCTGAAATATTTTGGGGGGCGATTTTCTATGTCAAAAAAATCCTTTAAACGTGAAAATCGGTCCAATAATTCACGTTTTGTGTTTAAAAAAAATCTTGGAAAAAAATGCGAATTTTGACTATCCCGTGAAGCAGTGTGGCTGTTCCATCTATTGGATTTCCATGACATAAATTAGTCTGAACTCGCTTAATCGAGGTCATTGTTGTTGAAAAAACATTCTGATTCTCAGCCGAAGCGGACGGGTACAGATAACTATACATTTTTTCTTTTGGACATCATGGCAATTTATCTGCTTTTCGCCTGGGATATAACATCATAATCCGCCCAAATGTTAAATTAAAACGCACTTTTTATTCTTTCTGACAGCCGCTATTTAACCCCAAGCACGGTAGAAATTATCTTCAAAACACGGATGAGATCCAATTCGATTAAAACTGGACCGTGCTTCTCTTCTCTTTTTACGGAGCTACTTTAAAACACGGTATAAAAATTCAACTCGGCATTTGTCCGATCAGGCTATGAAGTGTGTCCCCACGGAACGAAACGTCGCCACCCAGGAATACTTGAGTTTATGGTCACGAGAACCGTGACACTGCCGTGACATCTTATTCAACCTGGGGAATCGGTCATCTCAGCGGTGACTGATACAGGTGATAAAACGAGTTTTGGCTCCCATTTGGGGAGGGGGGGGGGGGGGGTTGAAAAGATTAGGACCAAAACGCATGCTCTATTCAATTCAGTTGAATTCGGTCGAACTCAAACCGTTCTCGCCCTAACTCGGTGATAATGTTGCGGCATCGTACTATGATGAGGATAATTAATGCTTCTCCCCCCCCTAAAAACATTCTTTGGTGTGAACAAGTGTAAATGAATAACCTTTCCAATTAAAGTAGCTAATTAAAACAGTTGTTGTTCAGCACAAGATTTAATTGGTTGGAATTGGCCCGTCTGTAACAAAAATTTCACGCCCAAAAGTACATCAAATGTGCTTTGCCGGCAAAAAATATATAGATTCTTTTTAAATGTCAAGTTTGCGTAGGCTTTGGGGATTAACAACAGACAAAGGATTTAATTTAACACGCCACTGAACAGAAGCAACTAATTAAGCTTAATTGTATACTGGTATGTCATATCTTCCAAGGAAGGCAGCTAGTTTACTTATTAATCTGTCAAAGGACCGGAGCATTTGACGCATCTATTAAAAAGAAACCCATGCTGGCTGGGGAGGATTATTATTACCAAAACACCAACAGATGACAGCGTCTGGCCAAAATGTTTTCAGTCTACTAGTACTCCGACCGTTTCCAGCCCGGTGGCGGCGCTACAGGGGGCATGAGGGCATTTGCCCCCCCCCCCCCCCCCAAACGTGTGCTCTGCTCTCCCACTTGCCCCCCCCCCCCACCATCCACCAAACACACATCCATCCATCCAAACACACACACACACACACTCTCTCCCCCTCTCCTTCTCCCTCAGCTCTCTATATCTCTCCCATCTCTCTCTCCATCCCCCTCCTCTCTCTCTCTCTCCCCATTTCTCTCTCTCTTTCTCTCTCACGCACAGACCCACCAGACGCGGATCCAGGATTTTTTTTCTGGCGCCGCCACTGTTCCAGCCACGAAATAAAACATACTATTTCCAAGAAAAAAACGTACTAAATGCTAGGAAGATAAACATGGTGATCCATTAGTCTCTACCGGCCTACTGGACAAGGTGGCACTTGCAAGATAAGGGGACGTGGGAAGGAAATGTGGGCAAAATCTACGTTTAAAGAGCAAATGCCTACAGCCCCCCCTCCCCCCCCCCCCCAGCCCTCAGAGACGTCACCAATTTTCCATGCCTTTTTTGAGATATTGGAACTTGACAAGAAAATCCCACTATAACTTGAATTTGTTTACCGTAGGCCATGATTCGTCCGTCCCTTGCTTCTAAATTTTCATGATTCCGAAGGCTGAACTTAATTTGAAAAATCCGCCAGAGTTGTTACGAAAGAGACCGGAAGGAGTAGATGGATTTATTTATTAATTCTGTTCCATTCTCAATTTAGTTCGTCAAAAATAATTACTGATGTAAACGCGAAACAGCGAAACAGCTTAGAAATGTACAATATTAAAACATATGCCGGTTTCTTAATGATTCGGAGTCTCAGTGAAAAACAGGGACCGCACTTCGTAAAGACAGGTTGTATCACCGAGACTGTCACATTATTGTTCTAAAAACATAACAACGCGCGGAATAAGTTTTATTTTTAAAATTCTTCTTCTATTGGGTAATTTTATTTAAAAATGTCTCGACGAACTGTTTCGAGAATGAAGGATGGACAAGATCATGTTCGACTCGGATGGCAACAAACTTACCTTTAATTATACAGGGGGGGAATCCAAATGACATATCGGCAAAACATTTTATTTTAATACGGAAACAAGTTCAATATCTCGAAAAATACTGGGCGGATTGTTTAAAATCGGACATTTTTCCGGGGTACAATAATCTGGAAAAGACAGATATGGTATTTTTATGTCATTATTTTATGAAAGGCGGGTTTTAGAAATTCGCTGACTGAAGACTAATATTGCTAATCAAGTTCTGACTCGGGAAGAAATTTCTCGTCGATCACTAATTGATTATGTAATGCTTCTCTCCTAACCGCACTTGGGTACCCCACTTTTCTACGCAAAAAGTGGGGTACGCCAAGTGCGGTTTTATATGGAGTGTACACGTAATGAAGAATTGTAATAATTGAGAATATGTTAATTTCTGTTCCTGTATGCTATGTTTTCAATAAAAATAATTTGAGTTCTAGACTGTACTAAAGAATTGAGGGGTGGGTTAATGTTGCCCTCACAGTTAATGTATGTCAATCAAAGTTACCAAGTTATTACAGTGAAAATGTTCCAAAATGAGTCATCCTATCAAGTTACAAAGACATCCCTTCATAAATATGGCCTGTAGACTGTGCTAAAGGTTTTCATGCTTTGGGCCTGTGTAGCCATTATGGCTGACCCATCGCAACCAAAAGTGGGTGTCCTCATCTAGACATTATACTCAGTCATCCTACAAAGTTACAATGAAATCCCTTCATAAATACGACCTGTAGTCTGTGCTAAAGGTTTTCGGGCTTCAGACCCCTGTAGCTGTCACAGTTGACCAATTGTGAGCAAAAGGGGACGTTTTCATCTAGACATTATTATATGGAGTCATCCTACTAAGTTACAATGAAATCCATGACCCGTAGACTGTGCTAAAGTTTTAGGGTTTTGGGCTCGGGCAGCCATCATGGTTGACATATTGTGACCAAATGGGGAAGATGTCATCTAGATATCATAATGGGTCATCCTACCAAGCAGGGACCAGCCGTGAGGGTGACTAGGGCGATTATGTCGCCCTTCTAAGCCCAAAGTCGCCTAGAAAAATAGTCGAGGCGATTAAAAGTCGCCCTCTAAAAATTGGCCAAAATGAGAAAAGGCTGAACTGAGTGATGCGAGGTTTACAGGAAAACGAGTATTTTCAAAAATCGAATGTGCTCGAGTGTGATAAATGGGCATTTTAATTCGTCAAATAAACGTCCATTTATTTGAAATCACACGACAATCAATTGTCCATTGTCGCTTTTGGCAGATTTTTTTATTTATATTTTGTTGCGTTCCAGTCGGAGCTTCAAGTGTCGAAACGAAAATAGGTGACTTACGCGACTCAACAAAACAACCCAGTTTGAAAGTAGGTTACGTCGCTTAGGATGCCGAAAATGTATACACAACGGACGTATTTTATAACACATTATTTTTCATTTTGATTTGCTGACGACTGTTAACTGTTGGGCTGTCTATTCCCAGAAAAACACGCATGGAATTGAAACACATGAAAAAAAGCTTTAGTGATGTCAAGAAAAGCTTTGTACAGGACACAAGTGTGCATGTGGACGATCCTGAAAAAGGGTCCTCCTAAACATCGGAATGACATGAAATGACGCGGAATGACACCGGAATGCCATAAAAATGATGCGGAATGACATTTCTTTTACAAAATACTCGACCCCAGAATGTATTTTGTTTATTAACTAACAAAGTACCTCCCAAGCAACCTTCTTACATCTGGTCCTGTTCACACTTTCAGACTTCGGAAATTATTAGCTTAGTAGACTTTGTTGAAAGGCAACCACAGGAGGGTGATGGGGGACTGGCACGAAGAAGAGGTGAGGGGTCATGAAGGAGAAGGTAGCAGTGGGGGATTTTCAGTCAATAATTACATTGTGATTTTTTAACCTGGCACAGATGCATCATAGACAACTGGACCTGGATTATTTGTACGTTAATGGAGGACCACAGATTGAAAATATGAAGGGGCGGCGGGGGTGGTACATAAATATTCTTAATTTTCCCCACTTGCCTATGAAGTCTCCCTATATGACTCTGCAGTCTCCCTATTTTTTCTGGAGGGAGACTTGAAGTCTCCCTAAAATTCCCCCCTAGGCTGGTCCCTGCTACCAAGTAACAATGAAATCCCTCCATATTAAATATGACCTGTAGACTGTGCTAAACGTTTTTGGGTCTCGGGCTTGGGCAGCCATCACGGTTGATAGATCATGACTAAAAGGGGACATTCACATCAAGACATTATACAGTGTAATCCTACCATATTACAATGAAATCCCTTCATACATATGCCCTGTAGACTGCTAAAGGTTTTCAGGTTTTGGGCTCGGGCAGCCATCATGGCTGACAGATCGCGACCATAAGGAGACATTCTCTTGTAGGCATGACCCCCAAACCTGCATATGAAATTTTGTGACGATTGGACAAGAACTACAGGGTGTAGCCTTGTCTAAAGGTTTTGGGGTTTTGGGCTCGGACAGCCGGCACAGTTGAACGATCGCGACCAAAAGGGGACGCTTTCATCTGCACAATATCTGGAGTCATCCTACCAAGTTACAATGAAATCTCTTCATAAATACAATCTGTAAAATGTGTTAAAGTGTTTTGGGGCTGGGCCCTTGCAGCCATCAAAGTTGACCGATCGCGCCCAAAAGGGGACATTCTCATCTAGACATTATGTGGAGTCATCCTATCAAGTTACAATGAAATCCCTCCATAAATACGACCTGTAGACTGTGCTACAGGTTTTCAGATTTAGGGCTCGGGCAGCCATCATGGTTGACCGATCATGACCAAAAGAGGACATTCTCATCTAGACATGATCTCAAACCTGCATATGAAATTTTGTGATGATCGGACAAGAACTACAGGGTGTAGCCTGTGCTAAAGGAAAATGTGAATAGACTCAAAGACAAACAGACTTTCACATGCATAATGGCAATAACTTATCTTGACTTTGTCAAGTTAGGCTAAAAAAGAAAGTGTCAATGACACTGTAGCTCAACTTGTGTAAGACATGTACATGTATAGGATGCGACACATCAATGACACACATCTAGGTAATGACCTGATAACAAATGTACAGGTAAAGTATTATAAAGATGGGTGACTGTTAGATGCCTCTCGCCAGAGCCGTATTGAAATGTGCACTTACTGTGTATAAGTAGCACTGAATAAATCAAAGTTTCTCAATTTGGCCGCCGCCAGCCATCTTGGAAATTTTGGACCGCACCCAAAAACACTCATTCTCATCCCAAAGTGATAACAAAGGTACCCAAGAAGTTTTGTGAAGATCAGTTCATAAATACAGCCTCTAGTGCGAGTCGTATTGACATGTGCACAAACTGTGTATAAGTAGCAATGAATAAATCAAAGTTCATCTAATTTGCATAATTTCTGCACGAGAAAAAAACCTGTATTATATGTGATGTATTCCATGTTACTGAACATTCATTCAAAAATTTATTCAAATTAGAACCTTCATATAGCAGTTCCGTACAAAAAACTGATTGTACCTAATTTCGGTACAAAATGGCAGCCGACAGCCATCTTGAATTACGGACCGCACCCAAAAACACTCGTTCCTGTCCCAAGGTGATACCAAAGATACGAAAAAAGTTTCATGAAGGTCGGTTCATAAATACAGCCCCCAGCCAGAGCCGTATTGACATGTGTACTTACTGTGTATAAGTAGCACTGAATAAATCAAAGTTCATCTAATTTGCATAATTTCTGCACCATAAAAATATTTGTATTTTTTGTGATGTATTCCATGTTACTAAACATTCATACAAAAATTTATTCAAATCAGAATTTTCATACAGAAGTTCTGTACAAAAAACTGATAGCACTAATTTCGGTACAAAATGGCAGCTGGCAGCCATCTTGAATTTTGGACTGCACCCAAAAACAATCGTTCTTGTCACACGGTGATAACAAAGGTACCCAAGAAGTTTCGTGAAGATCGGTTCATAAATACGGCCCCTCGCCCGAGCCGTATTGACATGTGTCCTTACTGTGTTTAAGTAGCAGTGAATAAATCAAAGTTCACCTAATTTGCATAATTTCTGCCTGAGAAAAAAGTACATATTATATGTGATGTATTCCATGTTACTAAACATTCATACAAACATTTATTCAAATCAGAACTTTCATACAGAAGTTCTGTACAAAAAACTGATTGCACTAATTTCGGTACAAAATGGCTGCTGGTGGCCATCTTGAATTTCGGACTGCACCCCCAAAACACTCGTTCTCATCGCATGGTGATCACAAAGGCACCCAAGAAGTTTCGTAAAGATTGATTCATAAATACGGCCTCTAGCCCGAGCCGTATTGAATTGTTGACAGACAGACGACGGGCCATGGCATAAGCTCAAATTTGACTACGTCAAAGTTGAGCTAATGAAAAGATAATGAAAATTGAATGGCAATTTTTGTGAATATCACTGACCGGTTTTGGCCGTTACTTTGGGGATAGGGCTAAATGGATTTACAGTAGTCTCTTTTCCAGTGAAAAGCACTCATTTAATATAAGAGCTTTAAACAATTGGTTTGAAATACACAAGGGTGGCTAAAAGCTCTCACCAACCCGTGCGGAAATAAAAGCCGGACCAGTTTCATACATGTGGGAGTTCATCAGAGGCCTTAATATGATATAAAAGTGCAAATAACAGATATTATCATTTTCCTAGATTTTAGTGATAAACTAAAACTTTATTCATTTTAGAGGGATCTGCGAATCACAAATTCTTTTGTAATCGAATCTCAAATAGTGTCTCTGATATCGACATTGAATCAAATCTTAAAGACAAGTTATCTCATATTGCACCAAACGGAAGATATGGAACACTGTGATGACCCTTACAAGACTGAGTGAACACCTTAAACAACAATAAACAAATATTCTCTGTAGCACCGTCACTGAAACAGCTAGCATTTTTATCCATAGTTTTAGTTTTTGAAGGCTTAACTTGTTACTATTCACGTTCTTAAGAACGTGAATAGTAACAAGTTAAGCCTTCAAAAACTAAAACTATGGATAATGGACTACGGATAATGTTCTGGGCAAAATCCACAACTTACCTAACAATTAACCATTCACAGTTACTCAATTAAATATGAAACTGAGCCTAGTGAGTGTAGTGACACAACTTTGGGATGGACTGAAGGACTGATGGAATGACAGGATAACTTATGGACATGAGGAATACTACATACCCCGCATGCATGTCAAAGTACCACTGGTACCAACATAACCGGTACTGGGATGGGACAGAGCCTGTCCCACCGAAACCAGAATCGGTACTGGAACAAATCAACAATTGGGTGACATATCACAATCAGATGGGAGAAATTCACATTTAAATCAACCCAGTCCCCAAGATCACAAAGACAAACATTTCATTGTACAATTAGTCTGCTACGACATCAAAGTAATCATAAAATATTGTGCTTTATGATTACTTTGATGTTGCCACAGAATAATTTCTTTGAAGTAACTGATGATGGCGCTTTCATTGTCTTTCGATGCCACGTTTGAAAGTCAAAATGGTCGACCTTATCGAGGTTGTTGTGCAGACAAAACATGCACCTTTAGAGTGTTTTGATACGTTTATTCACAAATAAGTGTGCCATACATGATTATTAGTCTGTTTACCCTCGTTCAATTAGGAATTCAGGCCTAAAATAATTTTGTCCCAGTACCGGCAGGACAAAAGCTTCAGTACCAGTACCGGTCAGAGCATGAGGGAACCGGAGGTACATGTACTGGTTGACACGCCTGACACCCCGTGAGGTAGGCAGGGGTATAAAAATTTCTTCAGTGGGATTAAATAGCAAGTCTGTGATGTTGTTACATTAGTATATTCTAAAGGCCTCAACTAGGTCTATTAACCCTTGTACCTAACACAGTAAAACAAATAAATTAAATTTCCCAATGTTCGAAAACAAATTTCACAATTTTTCAATAAAATCATACAAATATGGATATCATTAGAACCAGCTCCACCAGCTGGTTCTAATGATATCCATATTATTAGTACTGATTTACTGAGAAACGTCAGAGATTTATTTATTATTTAATGGTGTTTAAGTTCACATATTTTTGCACAATGGCTGATCATGACCACAACACGAGTATCAACTTAAGACCAGGGGTGAACATTAAATAAGCCATGTTGCCCATTTTAGAGAGGGTTTGCACCTCCTAAGCATTGGTGACCGGGTCCTATTTTACCAGTAAAACATAGCCTATTTACTGCAGTGAACAGGAACTGCTTCACTTCCCGGGGTTCCCATGGGGAGAAACGTCAAGAGATATTTTAGGCTGTGGTGGGCTTAATCTGGTTAATTTTCTGGCCATTTTTCACCGTTATGTTAGGTAAAGGGTTAAACATGTATAAAGAAGAACCTTTAAGGGTTAAGCACATTCAAGGACATTTTACCATGAAAAGGCCAAGATTCAAGTGTTTTGCAGGCCTTATTTTTAAAATTCAGGACTTGAAAGAAATCAAGGAGCTATAAAACTCTGAACAAAGGTTCCAGATTATTATTATACCTGATAATGTTGCTGTTGATATCTTATTAACATATTTCTTATTCGAACAAACTTTGCATCTATTTGTGAACGCCGTGCATTCTCAACAAGTTTCTCTAATTCTTCGAATTCTTTATCCGCCTCATCATCAGATTCAGATTCAGTTTCATGTTGTTGGGGATGCCATTTATCCCAGAAATCAGCCTAAAAACAAAGGTTGTATATCATAAGCATCACAAGTGATCTCACATGGCCGCAGGTAGTCATAAATAAGAATTTCCATTTTTGTATTCTTTTAATAAATCGGCCGCCACTTTTAGGGTGGTCCATTATCATCATCAGTTTCGGCTCAAGTGTTATTTTTGCCAAACAAGCTTCTCCCCTGGCGATTATTATTTGTGAGGGGGTAAAAGGGGGTTGCTCACATAAATGCAATTTAGGCCCCAGGCATAAATTATTTTATGGGAGGACACGCTTAATGTTTTTTGTGTACAGCTGTACAACAAGACAGGTCTGCTAATTTATTCTCAAGCCAAGCAGACCAGTCGACTATCCTTCAATCTTGAGAATACATTTCTAAATTCTAACTCTCTTATCTGCTTTGCCTAATTCCCATCATTTCTACAGAGTCTGACACTCTGTAGAAACAGACTATATTCCCTTTGTTTCATGGAGCAAACCCAGAATACTTACCAACCATTCCATGGTGGAACTAATCATCAACTCAACAGGTTGGCGTCACTTCGAAATTACCAACTTTGTAACAAGAAGCACAGTTAGTTAACTCTTTCCCGCCACCTCCCCTCACGTCACCGTCTTTTTTCTCTGGTTTTCACTCTTTCTTTTCAGAGCGTGGCTAGTCAACCATCGGCTTCTACTAAATTGTCCCATCTATCTTCATTTTCTCTTCTTCTGACACCCCACTCTATTGAATGTACCAGTTAGACATGCTTCCATTGCACTGCTGAGCTTGCCACAATTTGGACAACTTACAAGACAAAGCCGTGGATTTCAGATGCAGGAAGAGAAGGCCTCAAGTTACCACTGCTCTGGCTATATCACTCAACCGAATTCATAAAGGACAACAGTTAGCATCCCTGTATTACATGACCGGGATCAACAGCAACAACAAACTTTCATTGTGACTGGCTTTATAATGCCTCTATAGTGCCTATCCCTGCATTACAGGCTGGGATTCTGGCAATGGACAATAGCTTGGTGCTCTTGATTTCTGGGAATAATTGTCATTTATTTGTTTTCGCCTGCCGCCGGATGATAATGGCCTACATTTCAGATCTACATTTCAAACATGGGGATTCCCCTAAGGTTTCTTGACAGTTACTGTGCTCAGGATGGTGCAAAATGTTCTGCAGAATTACACTCGTGCCATCACCATTATGCGGCAGGCGAGAGGATGCCTTCCAACAAAATTACTCTGTATTATTGACAGCTTTCTGGTCCACAAAGTCAGGACTTCCTTTATTGTCATTTTTCATATTTTGTATTCACTTCGTTGTACTTGTAGCATAGTTTTCTGTAGTTTTAGACTCTGCATTACAGGCAGGCGTTATCTGCGGCACTTTTGGCAAAAATGGAAAACCGGTTCTCTAGACTACCTCAGCATCACATGGCTTCAGGTAGTCTATCCCATCTTTGTAAATTGTGTCACCCTACTACCTGGGCATCACATGGCCGCAGGTAGTCATAAATAAGAATTTCCATTTTTGTATTCTTTTAATAAATCGGCCGCCACTTTTAGGGTGGTCCATTATCATCATCATTTTCGGCTCAAGTGTTATTTTTGCCAAACAAGCTTCTCCCCTGGCGATTATTATTTGTGAGGGGGTAAAAAGGGGTTGCTCACATAAAATTATTTATTTATTGGGGATTAAGGTCACACACTTATGCGCAATGGCTAATTGTGACCATCACAATTTTACGGGTGGAGGAAGCCAGAGTACCCAGAGAGAACCACCGAGCAATGACAAGCAACTGTCAGCTCCTCAACATTCTAACTCTGTTCAAATTCCACTCAAGCAGGGTTACAGCGGTTGAAGACATGTGCACCATCGACGTGCAATTCGCCTTAGAACATGGCGTCATCAATCCCCCATGTAGGCAACCGGGATAAAGTGCCTTGGTCAAGGTTATAACGTGGGTCATCCCGGATGGGGATCGAACTCGGGGCCTCTAGCATAGAAGTCCAACAGTCTACCACTGAGCCACCGTGCTCCCCATCACAAGTGATCATAAACATAGGAAAGGGGAAGGCTATATATATCATCTTCATATTGGGGATGACATTTATCCCAGAAATCAGCCTAAAAACAAAGGCTGAACATAAGCATCTTAAGTGAACATAAACATAGGAAAGGGGGAGGCAAAATATAACATTTTCATACTGGGGATGCCATTTGTCTCCCACTTAAAGCATACCAGAAAATAAGTGGTCAGAGAAGGACAATGTCAGGTAGAAAAAGTCCAATATCTAGCTGAGGTTTAAAAAAATGCCGCTCAGGATCACAGATCCAATGTCGAGTTGTGACCCTGACCTTTGACCAGGCGAGTCCAAGGTCAATAGGGTTCTTCCTCGCACCAAGGCCAACACACCTATGAAGTTTCATGACTCTAGGTTGAACCACTATCAAGTTCTCATCCGGAAACCAATTGTTGCGATATACTATGTTCAAGGTCACTGTGACCTTGACCTTTGACCTGGTGAGTCCAACATCAATAGGGTTCTTCCTCGCACCAAGGCCAACACGCCTGTAAAGTTTCATGGCTCTAGGTTGAACCACTATCAAGTTATCATCCGGAAACCAACTGTTGCGATATACTATGTTCAAGGTCACTGTGACCTTGACCTTTGACCTGGTGAGACCAAGATCAATAGGGTTCTTCCTCGCACCAAGGCCAACATACCTATGAAGTTTCATGACTCTAGGTTGAACCACTATCAAGTTATCATCCGGAAACCAATTGTTGCGATATACTATGTTCAAGGTCACTGTGACCTTGACCTTTGACCTGGTGAGTCCAAGATCAATAGGGTTCTTCCACGCACCAAGGCCAACACACCTATAAAGTTTCATGACTGTAGGTTGAACCACTATCAAGTTATCATCCGGAAACCAATTGTTGCGATATACTATGTTCAAGGTCACTGTGACCTTGACCTTTGACCTGGTGAGTCCAAGATCAATAGGGTTCTTCCTCGCACCAAGGCCAACACACCTATGAAGTTTCATGACTCTAGGTTGAACCACTATCAAGTTATCATCCGGAAACCAATTGTTGCGATATACTATGTTAAAGGTCACTGTGACCTTGACCTTTGACGTAGCGAGTCCAAAATCAATAGGGTTCTTTCCCTCACCATGGCCAATCTACCTATGAAGTTTCATGAATGTGAGTTGAACCATTATCAAGTTATCATCCGGAAACCAATTGTTTAAGATTTACTATGTTCAAGGTCACTGTGACCTTGACCTTCGACGTAGCATGTCTAAAATCAATAGGGTTCTTTCTCCCACCAAGACCAACCTATGTATGAAGTTTAATGAATGTGAGTTGAACCACTATCAAGTTATCATCCGGAAACCAATTGTTTACGCCCGCCCGCCCGCCATTCACCAAACTATAAGTAGAGTTTGACTTCGTCACAACTCGACTAATAATCAGTCAAAATGTCAGATGCCAAACTTATCAATGAAGTTCAGTGATCAGAACATCATGCATGCTGGAAATCATGTACATATCTAGGAAGCCTAAAATTAATGATTATTGTGATTTCTGGTCCTGGCAAGTTGGGAAGTGTGAAGAAAGTGACTGTACAGCTCATCAGTATTAACAGCATGAGAAGGAATATGATTTGATATAGCCATACATGTGTCTAAATTATGTATGAAGGGTAATTCAGAAAGAAACCAATCATACCTCATTGAGCCCTTCCAAACAAGGTATGGTTGGATGAATTCTGAGCAGTTTTAAGATGAAGGTACACGTACATGTACACCCTAAACACATTATTTCGAATACTTAAACTCCATTTTGTAATATGTCAGATATTATTCTTGAATGACAGACATGATTCATTTGGTGTCTGACATTTTGTCTGGAAATGCAATTATTTTCAGGCTTGCCACTAAGGTACTGAGACATATATAAAGTCATGCGAGATAGCTGGGAGAGATATGCCTGTTTTTGTTGAATGTGTATTATTACCATTTCTCAACTACAATGTACTGACAGACATCTGATATCATTAAACTGGAGTGCATGTCTGGAAATGTCAATTTCATTTGAGGTTGCTTCAGTGCATAAACCATAAAGGTGCGGTACTGGTCTGCGTGTTTTGAAGTATACACCTTTGGTATATACCATACTTCTCGACAAGTTTTCCAAATATCTTATTGGGTTTCTCCTAGAATGAATGCACTAAGAATTATTTTGTCCTGGAAAACATAGTTTTTTCTTATTAACTGGTAGAGTGCTGGAAGCCCATATTTGGGCTTTACTCTGAAGTGTCAGCACCAGCACTTAAAGGCTTCATATTTTGTGGATGTTGTCCATACCACCTTTGAAGTGAAATTATTTAGTCTGTTAGGATTTGCCTTGTTACAATTTATGGGAGAGTGCCTATTGGCACTCTCCCATAAATTGTAACTAGGCAAACGTATGTTAACAAATTCTGATGACCAAAAATAATTCAGCACTCTACCAGTTAAAGGTATTGCATTCCTAAAATGGTGTGAGAAAAATCTTCATCGAAGGGTATCTGGGTGGGACAGATAAATCTCACCCTCGGGCAAGATATTTGAGCCAGACACTTGGCAAGCCTTGTGCATGGCTCAAATATCTTTCTCCTCGGATGAGATTTCACCATTTCACCATTCCACCCAGATACCCATCGAGACAATGATAATAATAATTCCAGAAAACAGCCTAACAACAAAGGTTGTATATCAGAAGCATCACCAGTGATCATAAACATACGAAAGCGGAAGGCTATATACATATATATAGAATATACCCATAGTAGCTTGGTGTACCAAATGTTCACCCTGAGTGAACTACTTTGGGTTTGTTTTATTTATACCATGATTGTCAGATTAATAAGAGTTTAAAGGTTAAATTTTCATTTTAATAACATAATAATATACTATTTCGAATTATGGATACTTTATTAACATGAGACAACGTATGTTTGTTAATTTTTAGTATCGTATGAGGTAAACTTATTCAAAAACATAATAAATAATTGCCGGTTTCATTTCACTCTTCGTGAGGCGATGAGTGATACATTTAGACAAGTTTGCATTCAAGGCGAGGTCACCAAAGGTCAACTTGGATGTAGTTCCACTGGAGGTGTAAACTTTAACTACTGAAATCCCATTGCTGGCATGTTCATCACGGTTGGTGTGTAAAGTTAAAATTTATGTCATAGGCTTTTTATATATAGTAGAATAGGAATAATCTTGGTATAAATATCATTTTCATACTGGGGCTACCATTTATCCTAGAAAACAGCCTAACAATAAAGGCTGTATGTCATAAGGCTCACAAGCGATCACAAATTTTGGAATGGAGTTGCTTATATATGTCATTTTCATATTGAGGCTGTCACTTATCCCAGAAATCATCCTGAAAACAAACACTGTATATCATTATAAGTGATTATAAATTTAGGAAAGGAAAAAGAAACCTAAACAGGATCTGATGAATGGGTGTCCTCCCACTAGACCAATTTCCTTTAGGCCAATTCCCAAAAGACCAATTCCCCTTAGATCAACTACATACTGCTACTGATTAAGGGTTGATTAAGGATAATTAAGAAAACATTTATTTACTGATAAGCGCTTTATTTGATAAAAAAAAAATTTATATGCATAACATACAAAACATTTTGGTTTATAACATTTCAGCATAGCTCAGTACATATAACATTTTACAAAAAATGAGGCCCCCAGAGGGTGAATTTGGTGATGATACCCTGCACAGCAGGGTATCATCACCGAATTTACCCTCTGCAAACCTCAACCTAAATCCAGGTCTCAAACATAAACAGAGAGAGGTACCCAGAGGATAAACTGGCCCACTGTATGGGATAGCATCAGCAAATTCACCCCCTGGGGACCTCATTCTGCAAATGACAGACTGCGTATTTTCAGGCTTGAATATCAATAACATTAAATACATTTATAAATATTTATAAATATATCAAATTATTGATACAGAATTATTTTAAAAGTAGAACACATCAGTTGGTCTAAGGGGATTTGGTCTTTTGGGAATTGGCCTCGTGGGAATTGGCCTCGTGGGAATTGGTCTAGAGGGAATTGGTCTAGTGGGAATGAACCGATGAATGAACAAGATATTAATTGAAACTAGAATATGTTTTCATTCTTGGAATTCACTTTAACCCTTTACCCAACACAGACAATATCAAAATTTATTATTTTAAATATCATTTTTAAAAATTTTCAAAAAATTTCAACAAAACCATGTCATGTGACCCCTCATTGGAACGAGCTCAATGAGCTCGTTCCAATGAGGGGTCACATGATATGGCTTTGTTGAAATTTTTTGAAAATAATATCTTTTCAAATGCTGAATTTGCATATTACGCGGTCGGATGCGGGCGATTCATTGGGTAAGGGGTTAAAAATAATCACTCAACTCACAAAGTGGTTCAAAGTATTTTGGGTCGCATTCAGTTAGTTATGGTTCATCAACACTACAGAGGAATGAAGTAATGAATTTATTCATAACTCTAGTGCCCATGTCAGATGATTATTATCATAGGTCTTCCTGACTGCTTCCAATTCTATCAGCTGTCGACAAGCACTGCCAAACTTCCAAGGGTAGTTATGTCACTACAGTTTGAAAGGCAAATTCTATGGTAAAACACTAACATAAGAAATGGATTTGAACAAATTTGAACCTAACCAGCCCCCAAACTTCCAAGCACAAGCTTCAGAACTCACAAAGCGAGTTATGATTATTTGGTTTGTGCTGAGAATGTTCTCTTTATATCGCATAACCTGAACAGAAACAACAGTTACTTCTTATAATTTAAAACCGAGATATTTGGAAAGATAAATAAAGTGTATAATCAGCATTTAATTAACCCTTTACCTAACATGAAAAGCAGACGACACTTGCAAAAAAAGTCTTGAATAACTTAGTTTTTTCATTTTTTGTCTCAAAAACATAGGTTATGATCCCTCATTGGAATGAGCTCGATGAGCTCATTTGAACAAGGGGTCATAACCTATGTTTTTGAGACAAAAAAAGAAAAAAATAATGAAAATTAATTGGCGATTTTTTAGAATAGCGCTGGACAGTTTTGGCGGTTATGTTGGGTAAAGGATTAAACAAAAATAATTTATTTTTTCTTCAGTAGAGCAGCTTGTGACAAATATTGGTCATGTCAATCAAAGCAGAGAATGTTTTTTCATTGGTCAGCTTCAACATTGTATTTTTAGATCGTGATCAGTTCAAAGTTACTTTCCAACGCTTGAAATTAAATGTACACTCTTTAACATGTTGACTCCCAGAAACCCAGGTGGATTTTCTTCACATATGTCATGTGTCGTTTTTACCTTTATTAGGTAGATTACTAGGATTTACATGTGTAACTGCCCTGATGAGCATTGTTTTGACCTGTAACTAGAAAAAAAGTACAAAACATAGTCTACGAAATAACTCGTAGTTTGTACCTGGGAAGAAACTGTTTTATTACCTGCCTGTTCTATGAAATCCCCATCTACAACAACACTAAACCATGCGGAAAATAAAAACCTGTTCCGCACACATGTTTAACAGATTATTTTTTATAAAGAAGTAAAATTTCACTGAAATTTTCTGCAATTCGTGCACCACAATTACAATTTGAATCGCTATCAATAGCTAAAAATCGACCCTTCAGTTCCAATGTGTTCTATATGCCAGTAGGCACATAGAACACATTGGAACTCAGAGGATGAAATAGTAACACAGGTTTCCCTCACAAATTTGGTTGTTGATTGTTGTCAAAATGCATTGCTGAGTGTCCATCTAATAATTATTTTTTATAGGTATGAAGGCATGTAATAAACACAGAACGACACGCGTGTGTGAATGGGTTAATTGTTATGGCACTTATGCCATCGTGGAACGATAAAACTTGAGGCCTTTGGCCTCTTGTTCTATCCTTCTGCGCTGGCACTCGTGCCATATCGATTAACCCATTCACACACGCCTGTTGTTTTGTGTATCTCATAGAAATATTTCAACACATCCTTGGTGTGTTTTGTTCATACTGTAGGCCCTTTCTGACATAGTTGTACTGAATGTTTATCTACTTTTCAACCAGTATAGTGATGAGAATCATTTGTGCATGTTGAAGTTCAAGTTGTCTTCTTGGTGAGGTGTTTGATAAATTTGATGATGCCTCGAACTCCACTCCACCACCACTGCCAACTGCAGAAACAGTTCATTACATGACAAGTCTACCTCCCACTGACAAAATGTCACAAAAAGCAAAACTCCACAAAGCTGTGTCGGGTGCACACCCAGGGACGGCGGAGACATGAATCACGCTACATCTACAATGTCTGCCGAGACAACCTAGCATTTTGTTTGGATGGCTGCTTCAAACTTTACTATACTGCAGTCTAGGCCCCACTAAGGATACACATGCTCCCAAATTATAACAACTACATAAACCATGCATAGTAAAAAAACATTGTGCTTTTTAACTAGGTATAAATTATATAGATGTGCAAAACACGTTTGGCAATACATTTTGTTTGTATTTCATTTTGTATTGGATGAATTCCCCCCTCCATGACGACTACCTTCATCCAAGTTTGTGCCACTTTGTGCAAATCCATTCATTCATTAAGTATGCACATTATTGTTCTCTTGTTCTTGTTTTGTAGTTACAAATAAAACAAAGATTTCGATTCACTTTTATCTCTGGTGATTTTGAAAATACATGTAGTACCAAATGTGGTCTTTCAAATTGCAGATTTGCCAGAATGCTTGTTGGTCCTATGGAAGCAATTCTACATATTTTCCACCATATTTATCTCTATCTGTGCACCAGCGATACATTCCATTTGTTTTAACTGCCAGGCAGATTAAGCTCAAATAAATTTACACTATAGAAACTACGAGTATACTCAGAGCAGCAGAATCCGATATACTGAGAACTACGGGCTTGTAGTTGCAGTCAAAAAATGAAATGTTGAAGTGGAAATAAGTTCATTGCTTGTTCTTACTGAATGAGGAGGAAAAGCATCAGAAACAGAGTTTCCCGGCATGTTTGGAAATATAAATCACTGGTTGTTTATTTCTGAGTAAGTTGTACAGAAACGGGAATGGGTTTTCAAAGTGTTGTGATGTGCAATGTAGAGCTGTAGGTTTTTAAATTTCTTGTTCGGTTTCGGTTTTGGTTTTTCAGGTGGAGTAAAACCTCGGTTCGGTTCGGTTTTCGGTTTGTTCATGAGGCCAAATAAAATTCAATAAAACTCATTCTTCTCCGGAGTCATAACTGAATGGCAGTGAAATTGAGTGAAACTCAATGAATGCCCGAAATAAGCTATAATACATGAAGAATCAGGAAGGCCAATATACTAATTACCTAAATATACAGAACTTTTATTGTGCTTGGCCATTTTTCGAGGTCTGACACCTACACGCAACTTGAGGAAAGCTGCAAACACAACTAAACTGAAATCTTGGAAATTCACAGAATGTGGCCTTCCCAGAGTAGTGAGAGTACCCAGACATTGCCATTGGCAGTGTCTGGGTACTCTCACTACTCTGGGATGGCTACATTCTGTGAATTTCTGCAACAAGAGAGTATTTAATAAAATCGAAAAACCTTAGATTACGGGATGTTGACGGTTTCGGTTTTCAAAAAAAACTAAAAACCTCGGTTCGGTTTCGGTTAACCTACAGCTCTAGTGCAATGGCTGCAAGTGTGTAAATGATTTTCTGTTTTGGGGTAACTGAGCAGTCATGGTTTTCCTAAATCGTGAATTTTGATTATTTGAAAGCGATACAAAGTCTGGATCTCCAATGCTGAACATTCCATATTCATCACCCATGATGATAATTTTCTTCGTAGCAATTGGGAAAATTGTCAGTCGCTGCTTTTCTTACTTTTATTATTTACCATACTTGAACACAGATGATAAAATCAACAAACGGTACACAGAGACACTGGGATAGATGGGTCCCATGAAATTTGAAAAGTAAAATATTAAATTACTGGGTCCCTTAGTTTATCCTCAATTATAATACAGTAATTTTATTGTTTATTTAAAATACAATAATATTTGTTAGACTCTGAGATGATATTTAATTGACGATTAATGCATATGTGGCTGACAAGGTGGGCAGAGCTTACTTGATTTATTTATTTATTGGTGTTTAAGGTCACATATTTTTGCACAATTGCAAATCGTGACCACAACATGGAGATAAAGTCAAGTTCAGCCAATCATTTATACCCATGTTGTCCATTTTAGAGGACTTCCACCCCAAGCATTGGTGACTGACTCCTATTTTACCAGTAAAACAGAGCTTGTTTACCACAGTAAACAAACACTGTTTCACTTCCTGGGGTTCTCACAGGACAGCTTACTTGATAGCTTCAGTGCAAATTCCCTTTTAATATAAGTTATAGAAGCGTGGTTAAAACATTGTCCTGTGCGTTTATTCAAGTTATACGTTTTTGACAAATGCCAGCTGGTACAGAATAAACAAATCATATGTTGGTAGCGTAAATCTGATTAAATTATACTCCAATAACCGGGCAAAAATCCATGCAGTGAGGTTTGCCAGCTGCAGGATTCTCCTTTGGTGTCTTCCCACGAGACCAATTCCCTTTAGACCAATTCCTTTTAGGCCAATTCCCAAAAGACCAACTACATACTGTTATTGATTAAGGGTTGATTAAGGATAATTAAGAAAACATTTATTTACTGATAAGCACTTTATTTGATAAAAAAAATATTTATATGTATAACATACAAAAGGTTAAATGCATCAATACAGGGAAGTATTGATGCATTAGATCCATCACCACCCTGTTTTGTTCCGAAAGGGAAGGGTAATTCTCCTCCAAATCCCTTTCACCATCCGACTGAATCAGATTATACTCACAGTCATCGGCATCTGAATGCGCAGATGACTGGACAGACCCAGCACCATCTGACAGCTTAGGTTCTGAGACTGCCATCAGCTGCTTCTGCACTTGTGACAGCAAGTCTGTTACGGAGGCCTGAGGACCAGCGGTCTTCTGTTGCTTGGCCGCCGACTGCTACTGGAACTGTGTACCCGAGATGGCTCTTTTCTACGGACATCCCAATGAATGAGGCCTCGTCTCCTTGGCTACTATGTAAATCAGAGGAAAAGATACATAACAAATAACATTCAAAATATAAATCGAAAAATAATTTACACAAGAAAAATTTTGACAAGAGCCCAAGTTCCCAAAGGGAACGATATGCCCAAATGTATGCCGATAGAGCCAAAGTGTAGACAGAAATTATTTTTCTATCCAAAAAATTAATTGCTACACTACCAGAATATTTAATGTATCTTACAACAGTCCTACCATAATAATAAATAGGAAACTACATATATAAATAGAACATTGTCAATGTAAACAATGTCAGAATGAAAACCGGAAACAAGACACCAGGCAACACGGCCTGAAGTCAATAACAGATTCTGAACTATTCGATGTAAAGCAAGATCTTCATCAGAAGAAAAAACAATACATCGGATGTATGATGCATGACCAAAAAGGCCTAAACACCCCTATGGTGAGGACGTAACCATGGGGATATACAGAATAAACATTCTGTGCAACACGTTAAACTCCCAAGAAATTTTATAAAAAAATTTCAATAAAACAAGCCAAAAAGTTTGGGAGTTTAAGTGGGGGGCTTCAAGGAAGGATAGGGAAGGAACACTTTACAAACAGTGGAAAAATCATTAGCAATAATGATGACGTCAGGCCCATGTCCCGAAATTGGGGAACATGAAATAATTTTTATAAATATTATAAAGTTACAGCCCTGGATGTTTTAAACCACTGTTTTTTCCTTCCTTCATCCAGTTGTGTCCTTGGATCCACCAAATTAACCATTGATTTGTGTCTGGCATCATAAACTGAGATTTAAAAGCAAAGAAGTCAGTTTGTTGTTATCTGACTGAGGGCCAAACAACGAATGATGCTTGCGCCAATTCCGGTCACTTCCTGGCATCTGCACATGCACGGAGAGTAAATGTATGAAAGGCCAGATAGGAGTTCAAATTTTCAGTTTAGCATACAAATTTTGGGGATTGGGGGGGGGGGGGGGGGGAGGGGGGGCCTCGATATTTTTGAGTTAGCACCAGCTTAGTCTGGGCCATTGGTTTATAGTATAAAAATATTAGGATTGTGTATTTGAGAATGAGAGGTTAACCCCCACAAACATACGCCATATACAAAAATATACAAGCTGTATCCAGGATATAATCTACAGACAAAACAGCTTCACTCAAAGTTACACACTTATCAAGCTGGAGGAGATTTGAAAAATACCCTCCCCTCCCCCCCCCCCCCACACTTTTTTGAAGGAATCTTAAAAAAAAAAGAGGGGGGAGCTCTGGAATCAGTAAAAGCGGGTACCAAATAACAATATATATATTCGGCGGATAGGCACCCAGATATTAATTATATTAATAAATTGGTGCTTAATGCCACTTCAGAAGCTAAGGCTATAGTGGCAATCCTGGTAATTAATAGCGCCTGCTCATAATGTATACCAGAGTCGGCATACGTAGATAGGTCGAAAACTGGTGATATAATATGTACAACAAACACATGTCCAATATAATCACAATGGACGATCTCTGGAGAATAAACACACTTCCGAGGTAACCCACAGGCGACCCCATTCAGGTGTACAATAAATTCCAATAAATAACATTCCTAGACATGTTCTATCTGATATCTAAGCTCCCAGACACGTGTGAATATACGAGAATGTATAGACAAGTTATATTCGATTGGGTACCGAAATTATAGAAACCTGGATTTAGAAATGGAACGAGCTATGATTAACAAGACTCGTCATGGACTGCCCCTGAAATAATTCATTGTTTCTAAGGTCCATAAAATACAATAATTTGTCTGCCTAATAATACACTTATTATGCACGTGAGCATTGAAACCCCGCATGTAATCATCTGAATATCAGTTAACTGACTAGACAGCCTTACAGGTACCCATAGGCTAGCAAACTATTGATGATGAATCATATGCTCATATATGACATATAGACAAACAATCACAGGAAACAAACCAACTAAAACGCGGATGTGCCCATGAGGTCACCATAGAACACGACCAGCCGCCAATGGAGAAGTCATAAAATGCATGTAAAAACTTAAATGCATACAAGGCTTACGGGAAGAAAACTAAGTCTTGTCTGGTAATCGCCTCTAAACACATTGGCAGTTGGGAGACGGGGGGGGGGGGGGGGGGGGGGGGGGGGGGGGGGGGGGGGGGGGGGGGGGGGGGGATTAAAAAAATTATATCGAACCCCGCTCACCCACATTACTTGAATCATTCTTGTTTGTCATCAAATAGTATAGAAAGCACAAGGCACCCTCATGTCTGACCGACTCTGTAATGCCACTAAGGGCAGAGAAGGACGTGATGAACAAATACACCGTATTAACAAATAACTCACACCAAACCATACCAGTTTGAAGAGAATAACCTCCTCTAACAAATGGTATCATGTCCGAAAGAACAATTAACTGAGCCTAGCTGAAGCAGCTAAAGGTCTTCCTGAACATGAAGACCATTAAAAGCTGATAACCGAGGCTCTAGAAGTTCACTGAGGAGACTTACCGTATTTACTCTATGTATTGGGACACTCTATGATTTGGGACACACATTTTTTCCAGAAAAATATTTTTTTTTTATGCTCCAAAGTTTGGGACATTCAGGAGATTTGTTTCCAGTTGGCCCGTTGCTAGTAGCCCGTTGCTAGTAGCAGACGACACTCATAAAAAAAATTCTTGAGTAACCAAAAATTTTCATCTTTTGCTTCCAAAACATAGCTTATGATCCCTCATTGGAACGTGCGCATTTGGAAGCAAAAACTGAAAATATTAAAAAAAATTTGACGGCGATTTTCATATATAGTGATGGAAAACGAATCACACACAACTTTATTCAGCATCAGATCAAGACCAGGCTGTGTTCTTTCCCTATTTTCTAAGAATTGGGACACCTGTGAAAATAATTATTTTTAGCTGCCCCAATACATAGAGTAAATACGGTACAACGCTAGCCATAGCTTATAAGTCTTCATCTATGTGACGACAGATATATCGGTGTAAGTTGCGACCTTGAAGGCTCACTTAATGGAGACTTACAATTAACGTTGTGCAAGATAGCAAATGAAGAGCTGCTATATAAACAGCCCTGAATTCCCAAAGAGACCATAGTCCCAAGAGATAATAAATTCAGTTATGCCACTGCATAATACAGTGGAGCCCACTTAATTGGATATCTCTTAATTGTATATCCCTGTTAATTGAATATAATTTTCAAACACAAAACCATTTACCATACCTTCGGTACAAATTTGATCTGTTAATTGCATATGGGTTGTAGAGTAAACTCCTGTTAATTGTATATAAATTTTTGTAATATGTCAAAACAATTACTGTGACACGCACCAAATTCCCCTTATTTATCAATCTTTTTTGCCTCACTACATCCAATACAGGCATTTATTCTATTATATCTTGTTTGACAGAGCTCTATGAGCCCTGTCAAACAAGATATAATAGAATAAATGCTCAGTTTACCTCCAGAACACAGGAAACTGACCAAATCCCTGTTAATTGTATACTCCTGTTAACTGAATAAATTTCGCTGGCAAAATGGATATTCAATTAAGAGGATTCTACTGTACTGACAAAATCTCACTCATGATTTTAGCTAGGTTACTATGGTGTAACAATAAGACTCAAGTCTATGACACCTAGGAAAAAATAAACCAATAAATACATTAACTTTGTCGATTTTATTCCCAAAGATAGTGGACAGAGCTTAACCCAAGAGACCGCTGTAACCGTACAGAAGGCTACTATGGCATCCACAATAACATAATTGTCTTACGCCAAGGCATATCTCAGCTTATCAAAGCACTATCCATCAGGATTCAGGACGAGAAGCAGGTTATAATAAAAGCCTGGAGAATAATTTTGGTGACGTCTAATGATATTCTTCAATAGGAAAGCCTCTCTTGGAAGATTTGTCTAACAAGTAATTTTGTAAGTGGAGCTTACTCGGGCTCATAGCCGCAGGCCTACCAAGACTATATTCTCATCCACTGATCTTCTGCAATTTATCCACTTTTGCGAGGTTGATAACCTATCGCCAAGTGGCAAGCAACCGAAATCTATTCTTGATGACTTCAATTGTTCCCTTCAATAAGAGAGCTTTACCTCCACTAGGAGCGACTCTCTTTGAAAGGAAGCTTCTGAGAGTAACGTCCAGATTCTTGTGAAGTTGATAATCCTCAGTCAACTGGCAAGCAAAACAGGTCATGTCCATCACCTGTACAACTTACGATGCTTACGGGAGGAGAAACTACGTCCTCCCATGAAGAAGCTTGTCTCGTCGACATCAATTGTTCCTTTCAATAAGAGAGCCTTTAGCTCCTGTAGAAGCGACTCTCTTGCAACTTCTGTGATTAACATCCAGTTTCTCGTGAAGATGATAACCTTCCATTAATCGTCGACCTAGGGGTGTCTGATCCATAGCCTTGATCAGACCAATGCCCTTTCTCCGAGTCGCTATAATGACGACATCCAGAGTAAATATAAGAGGGTTATTGTACCCTCACAAGACATTCTCCTGATGCTTTCTTAAAAGCAGAATGGCCTCGTCTAACCCGGTCTGCTGAAGTGTGTTGATGAGACAGCAACTTTGATAGCAGAGCACTGAAACTTCTTGTAACCTGCTCATATATCAATGCAAGCTTGTCGTCAAGTAGTATATTTCCGGTAACCGGAGCGAATCAGAGAGAGTTTTTCACCTTGTCATCTATAAATGATGATGACGCAAGGGCAGCAACACATCTTACCAACACCAAATTCACTGTCTGTATGGAGTTGTACGTGGAATACATGACTTCCCTGGAAAGAATTCTTAGCGAGGAAGCATGTCCTCATATTTCTTTCCATTGAGACACTGCGCCATAGCTCTGGTAAGGTGATCTGCTTAGGACACTGCACCCAGATTTGCTCTTTTCAATGAAATAGCACATTCCATTATTTCCGAGGATATATTAAATGATGCAGGTAGGGACAAATTTTCATCCCCGGCCTGCTCATCTAAAGCAAACTTATTCAGATGGAACACTATTCTTAAGAGCTTGACACTTTTCATAGACTTAAAGTGCCCTTCTGTGAGAGATGGAGACTCACACTCCAAATCCCTCTCACATCCAAATGTTCCATCTGCAAATATGGTCAACTCCAACTGGCTGAATGGATGACTGGACCAACGTAGCACCGACTGACAACTCACCATCGGAGTCTGTTAAATGGTAGTACTAGTCTCAAACGACTAGCTATCAACCCAAACTTGCGAAGTCAGATACCTAGTCTGTGGTCAATGCACTTCATTAATGAAGCAAGGGAAGATGCCATATAGCTGCCACTGATTTCTAACGGAAAAGATTAGGTTCTGCTTTAGACCTTGCCGAGCGTTCCATTAGAAACTTTTGGCATCTATCCCTCATCATGCATATATATGGAAGAAGAGGAAGCTGAACCACAGCTGACCCCGGTTGATGTGCGGAAGAGGCATCCTGACTCGTCACATAGAATGGATGCTCCTCGTCATTGAAGTTTCTTACAACACAAAAACAGTTGTCCCCGACTGTTAACAGGACGAAAAAACGCTCTGCACTCTCGATCTGTCCCCAGATTTCGTAGAGTATCCTGCTTAGAAACTTCTAGACTGATTCTTTTTCCTGCACTTTCCTGTACGCAGAAGCCATAACTGCCGCCGGCCCGGACTGCAGTGTGGAAGGAACGTTTGACACGTGTTCCGACTCAATATGGTTTTTCACAACAAACACAGTCATCCCCGACTGATGGAGAGGGTTCTCCAAATGGAGATCTGACCCCAGATCTCGCCGATCATCCTGTAGAGAAACCTCTGGCTTCTTCCACATGCATAATTGACCAGACCAACCCAGCGCCACCCAGCAGCTCAACACTGGAGTCAGCAGGAGGCTGCTCCTCCATTAGCTGGGATGCTGCTAATAGCTGCGCAACTGCAACAGCAAGTCTGTTCTCGAGGCTTGAGGAGCAGCAATCTTCTGTTTTTCCCACTGCTTGCTGCTCCTGGGACGAAGATCTGGAGATAGATCTCTTCTCGGATCGCTAGCTATCGGATGGTCCGACTTCAGGGGCGAAGAATGGTTCCGTATCCGAGCAGATGACTGGATATCTGAAGTCGAGAAGCTAGTCTGTGGTCGTGTGTGCTATAATATCGTAGCAAAGGAAGCCGTGACTGAAGCCGACCCCGGCTGCAGACTAGACAGAGCATCCCAAGCGGCGGGCGGATGCATGCTCCATCCCGTGCAAGTTTCTCATGACAACATTTGGCCCCAAATGTTGTTGGGTTAGAGAAGGACCTCTCCCGCTCACGGTCTCATTGACATCACTGAGCCTCCCAACAAGAAACTTCATTACAGCTTGTAAAACGTAGCAGAGGGAGCCATGACTGAAGCCGACCCGAGCTGCAGCCTAGACAGAGCATCCTGAGCGGGCGGGCGGGCGGATGTATGCTCCGGCTTGTGCAAGTTTCTCATAACAACATTTGGCCCCAATTGTTGTTGGGTTAAAGAGGAGCCTCTCCCGCTCGCAGTCCATTAGACCTTGCCAAGCCTCCCAACAAGAAACTTGCTGACTTCCTCCCTAATTCCTCCCTATTTCCATCGTTGCTGGGTGAGCTTATTTATATTTAAGCGCACGCTCTACCCACATCCACTTCTTTTGACCGCAACGGACTTACCCAGTGTCACACTTCATCGGTTGAGCTAGCTGCTTGCAAGAGATTAAGAACCCTAACTAGAGGCCTTAACCCTTATATATCATGAGCACTGCAGCTAGCTCTATTTGCTCAACGGAGCGCGACAACGGTAGCACACATGGATGGGCGTCACAATATCATCACCATGTTCATGTTCCTCTGAAATAGAAACTGAAAAAATGGATTATAACGTGGTGAGAGGCCTGGCCTCAGAACCTCACCGCCAACAACGTACCGCGGCACCCATCTCCAACATACGTCATTCCAGTGAACACAAGAATGACAAGAGTCCGCAGAAGTGCCTCGACTAAATTCGATAACACTCCTCCAAACTCCACAACAAAATATATAATTAAGATACATGAATAACAGCAATCAAAATTAGATTCAAAATATTTTTTGAAAAAAAACAACAAAGGGAACATTAAGAGCCCAAGGGCATCCCGATAGAGTCTAAGTTTAGACAAAATCCAAATTATTGAGCTAAACTACCGGAAAAATCATCCATGTAAATCTAGAGTAATAGAATATAAAATACTACCTATATGTGGGGATGTTGTCAATGTAAACAACGTCAATGAAAAAACCGGAAAGAAAGACATCAGGCACACAAAAAGGCCCAAAGTCAGAAACCAATTTAAATGCTACCAGATGCAAAGCTAGACCTTCATATGAAGAAAAAACGATACATTGGACAGAAGATGAAAGAATAAACGAGCCTAACACCCCTAGGGTGAGGACATAACCATGGGGATAAACAGAATAAACATTCTGTAATACACTTTAAACTCCCAAGAAATTTAATAAAAAATTTCAATAAGAAATAGCCAAAAAGCTTAAGAATTTAACCGGAAGAGTTCATGGAAGGATAAGGAAGGAATACTTAACAAACAGTGAAATATTCATTATCAAAAATGATGATGTCAGGCATATGTCCCGAAACTGGGAAACATAAAATAATTTTATAATTATAAAGTTAGAGCCCTGAATGTCTAAAACCACCGTTGAATACTTCCATCATCCAATAACAGCCTTGGATCCACCAATTCTTGCATTGATTTGTGCCTGGCATCCTCAAAAAAGGAGATTTTAAAGCACAGATGTCAGTTCATTGTTGCTGACTTTAGGGCCAAACAAAGAATGATGTTGGCACCAATTCTGGTCACTTCCTGACGGCTGCGCATGCACAGAGAATAAATGTATGGAGGACCAGATAGGACTTTTAATTTTCAGTTTTGCAAGCAAATTTGGGGGATTGGGGGTTCAAAATTTGTGTTTGGCCCTTGATAACTTGGAGTTTGCACCAGCTTAGTCTGGGCCATTGGTTTATCGTATAAAAATATTATAAAACATTATATTCCTTCTCGGTGGTTTCTGCCCAGGTGTTGGGGCGTATAATATCCAAATCTTGTTGAATGACTTATTAGTCACTCAGGTACACTTATGGAAAGTGAAAGTGGTGTTTTAATAATTATTTTATGTGTGTTGGAAGAAACGTTTTATTTTCTTTTATTGAACTATGACAGATTATCAGACCGGAGAGGAGAAGAATATTGGGTAGTGATAGGGAGTGGATGACAGCAAATTTCAGCAGTTTTGAAAATGCACCACAATAATGCTTGTGAAACTTTATTTAAAATTCAACTTCTTATTTCATGTGCAATCTTCTCCATCTCCTGGGGAGATCAGGTGGTCCGTACTTGGTGTAAACAAATAGGCCTGTACAGTAACAGTTTATTTTTTAAAGAGGAAGGCTCAATTGAATCATCATGAGGGTTTTTGAAAATATGAAAACAGGGACCAGCCAAGAGGGAAATTTTGGGGAGACTTCATGTCTCCCTCCAGAAAAAATAGGGAGACTGCAGAGTCATGTAGGGAGACTTCATAGGCAAGTGGGAAAAATTAAGAATATTCATGTACCATCCCCCTGCCGCCCCTTCTTATTTTCAATTTTTGGTCTTCCATTAACGTCTGATTAGTCCAGGTCCAGTTGTCTATGATGCATCTATGCCAGGTTAAAAAATCACAATGTAATTATTGACTGAAAATCCCCCACTGCTACCCTCTCCTTCATGACCCTTCCCCTCTTATTCATACCAATCCCCCAGCACCCTCCTGTGGCTGCCTTTCACCAAAGTCTACTAAGCTAATAATTTCCTAAGTCTGAAAGTGTGAACAGGACCAGATGTAAGACGGTTGCTTGGGAGGTACTTTGTTAGTTAATAAACAAAATTCATTCTGGGATCGAGTATTTTGTAAAAGAAATGTCATTCTGCATCATTTTGTGGCATTCCAGTGTCATTCCGCATCATTTCGTGTCATTCCGGTGTTCAGGAGGACCCTTTTCAAGATCATCCACATGTACACTTGTGCCCTGTACAAAGCTTTTCTTGTCATCACTAAAGCTTTTTTTTCATGTGTTTCAATTCCATTCATATGTTTCTAGGAATAGACGGCCAACAGTTAACAGTCGTCGGCAAAACGAAATAAAAATACAGTGTTATAAAATACGTCCGTTGTGCATACTTTTTCGGCATCCTAAGCGAGGTAACCTACTTTACTGGGTTATTTTGTTGAGTCGCTTAAGTCACTTATTTTCGTTTCAACACTTGAAGCTCCGACTGAAACGCAACAAAATAGAAATAAAAAATCCGCCAAAAGCGACAATTGACTGACGTGTGATTTCAAATAAATGGTCGTTTATTCGACGAATTAAAATGCCCATTTATCACACTCAAGCACATTCGATCCTTGAAAATAATCGTTTTTATGTAAACCTCGCATCACACAGTTCAACTGTTCAGTCTTTCCTCATTTTGGCCAATTTTTAGAGGGCGACTTGTAATCGCCCCGGCTATTTTTCTAGGCGACTTTGGGATTAGAAGGGCGACATAATTGCCCTAGTCGCCCTCACGGCTGGTCCCTGTATGAAAAGACTTCCAGGTCCCATCATTTATTTTTAGTTAGTACATGTTAATACAGGCCTATGGTGTATGTTTAGGCTAAATTTAATAATGTGGGAGATGGGACGCACGAGTAGGAACACTATGTTTGCTGATGTGTCTTTTTAGTTAAACTATATTTTATTTCCAGGAACACATTATTTCTACAAATTACACAGGAAAAGGGATTCAGCAGATGTGTCTTTTGTAATGATCAACAGTGATTGTTTGTTTTATAAGTACATGGGTATGATAAATGTTTTTGAAAGCTGTAATGCATTTGGGGAATAGTTAACTCTGAGGAATTATCTGTTGAAATCTCCGTAATCAGCCGTCCGAAACAACACCACCTCTCGCGTGCTGAAGTCAATGAATAACAAGAGGCCCCAGGGGGCATAAGGGCACTCACCTGACATGGTAGTCTAAATATCAAACTAGGGACTCGACTTGAATAAGCTGCATATGCCCTCCTAAGAAAAGCATACACCAACTAGATGAAGCTGTTGTGCCCACACAATACACAGGTTTTTCCTTCTATTTTCAGTTCCTGCACTTTTACGTCCCTAAATTGAGATAAACGCATAAAAAGCAGATTTTTTTTTATTTTTGTTCGGAAATTTTCCAAGTCCCACCAGGCCCCAAAATTTTCAGTATAAAAAAAAAAAATGTTTTTTTGTTTTAAAATTGACCGAAACGCACAAAAAAAAAATTTCTGGATTTTAGTCCAAAAGTCTCACCTGGCCCCCAAATTTTCAGTGTAAAAAAAAACATTTTTTTGGCCTTAAAATTTACCGAAACGCATAAAAAAACCCAAAAATAATTTCCGAATTTTGGTCCAAAATTTCTAAGTCCGGAACGGGACCCCAAGCCTAAGCCTAAATATAAACCCAGGGACTTGGCTTGAACAAACTTGAATCTCACCCCCCCACAAGGATGCTGCATACCAAATATCAAAAGATTCTTATCGGTAGATCTGAAGAAAAAGATTTTTAAAGAATATTCCTCATACTGCATTAATTTAAACATTTGGGCTCCCATAGAGGGCCCCAAATATGGACCCAGGGAATTGATTTTAATAAACATGTGAAACAATCTTCCAAATATGTCATATGTGAAATTTGAAAGCTTTTGGAGCAGTGGTTTTGGAGAAAAGTAGTCTTAAATGTTTTTTCCATTACCCACAGTGTTAAAAAATGCTGACTCAGCACTTTTTCAAAGTCCCAAAAAAGTACCCCACGATAAAACCGATAGCAATTTATTTTTTTTTACCAAACCATTCTGTTGGTCCTAAGGAAGCTTCACACTAAATAAAAATTCTCAGTGCCATGCAGTTTTGGAGATATGAGCGATTTAAATTTGGGCATGGCAAAAATTTCTTGGCCCTCCCATAACAATGGCAAATATAGCCCCTAGAACTTCTCTTGAACAAATCTGAGTCTATACCCCAAAAGGAAGCTGCACACCTAATATCAAGTCTCTGCTACTGCTGGTTCATGAGAAGATTTTTTAAGATTTAGGCTCACTTTTTGGGCGTGGCCCTACCAAGGGGCAGGTCAACTTCATTTGAACAAATTTGAATTGACATGTGATAGGGAACATGCACACTAGATTTGGTTCAATTTGGTTGAGTAGTTTGTGAGAAGAAGTCGATAATGTAAAGTTAACGCTGGATGCTGGATGGACAGACAATGGGCTACGACGACGGACTATGGACGGAAAGTGATTAGTAAAGCTCCCTTTGAGCTTCGCTCAGGTGAGCTAAAAACGTTTGCGACGTTGTTTTCATTTGTGGGCACGATGTTTAATTGTACATATTCCCGATTTAACGAAACAAGCCTTTGTGCAACTTTTGTATCCCAGATTAACCCATTAATAATGCCAGTTTGCATCCCGTTGGTAATTCAGTATTGACTGATGCCCCACTCAGTCGAGATGTACAGTTTTACAATTTTGCATTTAATGCACACATGTTAACGTGGTTTCAGACTGCTTTTCATGCGAGCACTGCAAAATTTATTCAACATTTGGGTCTTTCCCTTTTTACCCCCTGTCTAACCTCATAGAATATGGGACCTTTTTTTTATTACTTTTCATTCCAAACAGTTCAAGTGGTTTGTTTCGACAATCACCATTATTACGAAAATGATAGAACATTGTTTACCTCTAATTTGTCAGAAACAAGTTGAGGTGAAAAGACACAACCACATGTACTGCATTACACAAAGGTTACATTGTCAGTCACATTGAAAATTCGACCAATCGCATTTCTGCTATTTAAAACCAGGAAATTTTTCTTGGGAAACTCCAAGGGATTCCCTGTAGCTTTACACTTGAACTTCAAAGTGACTGGAAGTTTACACATATGCATGGTGACATATTTATTTATTGATTTATTGTTGTTTAAGGTCACATATTTATGCACAATGGCTAATCATGACCGTGACAGTTTTACGGGTGGAGGAAGCCGCAGTACCCGGAGAGAACCACCGAGCAACGACGAGCAGCTGCCAGCTCCCCAACATCGTAACTCCGCACTGCAGCACAGGCAGGGTTAGATTGGTTGAAGACATGCGTACCATCGACGTGCAGTACGCCTTAGTACACGGCGTCATCGTGCCCCCACATGGGCAATGGGGGTGAAGTGTCTTGCCCAAGGACACAACGCGGTTACCGCAGGTGGGATTCGAACCGAGGACCTCTCGGCTTGCAGCCTGCACCTCTACCTACTGAGCCACCGCGCCCCCGCATGGTGACATCATGATAGCATCTTGCCCTCAATATAGTGTGCATGCAAGTGTCTGATACAAGACCGACGCATGGTACATTGTTTTCAAATAAACAAAAGCAAGTCATTTGTGCTTCCTATGCCAAGATAAATACAATGATACTTAACCAGTCCATTACCACAATCACTTAAAATGTAAAATTATTTCATGTGCTGAGGTGCATTAATTTTAAGTGTTCCCGTGATAAAATGAGACGTGCGAATGCACACCTCACTTCAGAATCTGAGAACAGCTGATGATAATATTATGAAAACACCTCCGAGTCCATTTTATTTTGAAGTTGAGGAATTACACCTGAAATGTCTGCTGCAATTACGAATAAAGCATATGCTGATAAACCGACATTTTGGGTGTAATTTTGCAATTCAGACTCAACAGAATATCAAAGGAGTATATTTCAGTCACAACTGCAGGTCTGAAAATAATTTTCATTATGTTTCCAGATAAAATGTCAGACACCAAATCGGGTTCCGGACATTTTCCCCTAGAACATTTTCCCCTAGGACATTTTCCCCTAAAAAAGTGTCACCTAGGACATTTTCCCCTAATTTCAAATGAGAGGGTGGACATTTTCCCCTAGTTAGGAAGAAAAGAGAAGACATTTTCCCCAAACTAAAAAAAAGTTAATTTCAAGATTTTTTTATAAGAAAAAGAAAGAATTTGTTCCATTTAATGTCACACTATTTTCAAAGTACTAAATAAAAATAAAATAGGCTGAATTACTGTATAAACAGTAAGCTAGTCAATCTGTCACACACAGTGTGCTGTATGGCATAACAATATCAAGTTGTTTTGCTGTATAAACAGTAAGCTGGGTGATATGTGCTTTGATATATTGCGAGATGAAGACGTTAATGGTACTATAAGCACTAAGAGGTGATAATTTAAAGCCATGGGCTTTACTCTAAAACAAACCTCAGCACTATTTTGAAACCAGTCATCTTGTAAATTTATTCTTAGCTGTATTATCGTTGTTTGATTTATCATAGTTTTATTTGTGCTACTTGGGTTTAGTACTAATTGGTTGGGCAACAAGTACTTGCACCAAGGTGAAGAAACACAGAGGGATGGGAGAAACAGAGAGGGGTGGGGCACAATAATAATATATGGATGCAACTCGTAATATAATTTTATGGGTTTGTACCAAGGGTGTTCTCATCTAAGTCGTCTTGTAAATTTATTCTTATCTGTATTATCGTTGTTTGATTTATCATAGTTTTATTTGTGCTACTTGCTACATGTATATTATTATCTTGTGCTAGCTATTTTAAAAAAGAATAAACTATTACATTAAACCTCAATTACATTTTTATTTTTATTCTTCCAATTTTTTTTCTGTTTTATTCCATGAGAAATTAAAAAAAAATCTATGAGAACATGCCCTGGGTGAAAAATCCAAGAGTAATCAGTCTAGGGAAAAAAGTCCGGGGATGAATAATTAGGGGAAAATGTCCTAGGGGATAATGTCCTAGTGGGAAATGTCCTAGGGGAAAATGTCCTAGGGGAAAATGTCCTGGACCCTACCAAATCAATCATGTCTGTCATTTAAGAATGATATCTGACATATTACAAAATGGAGTTTGAGTATTCGAAATAATGTGTTCAAGGTGAACATGCATCTTCATCTTAAAACTGCTCAGAATTCATCCAACCATACCTTGTTTGGCAGGGCTCAAAGAGCCCTGCCAAACAAGGTATGATTGGTTTCATTCTGAATTGGAACTGAATTATCCTTCAGACATAATTTAGATACATGTATGGCTATATCAAATCATGTTCCTTCACATGCTGTTAATACTGATGAGCTGTACACTCACTTTCTTCACACTTCTCTACTTGTTAGTACCAGAAATCACAATAATCATTAATTTTAGGCTTGCTAGTTATGTACATGATTTTCAGTATGCAAGATGTTCTGATCACTGAACTTCATTGATAATTTTGGCATCAGACATTTTGTCTGATGATTTTAAACCTCAGTCAGACATTGGCCTTTTTGTACCTGACATTGTCCTAGTCTGACCACTTATTTTCTGGTATGCACAACTGTTGGAAGAATCTGGTCCTAAAAATTAACTTAAGCACAAATTCAATGGGGGAAAAAAAAAAAAAATATCCCGACCTTCCAACCCTATTTTTTCTGCTATGTAACTGGAACCAAACCATTAATTTTTTTTGGCCTTATGTTTGTTTACTGCTTAGCATTGATATGACTTTAGCAATTGATAGTGCTTTTTTAACTTAACCCTTTACCCAACCTGAAAAGCAGACGACACTTGCAAAAATAATTCCTGAATAACTAATTTTTTTCATTTTTTGTCTCAAAAACATAGGTTATGACCCCTCGCTGGAACGAGCTTGACGAAAAAAATAATGAAAATTAATTGGCGATTTTTGAGAATAGCACTGGCCACTTTTGGCCGTTATGTTAGATAAAGGGTTAAATGATTACTGTTAATAATTAATCATGTGTTGTTATTAATTTTGTATCCTGATGTGGGTGTAGGTGTTGTAATTAATATAAATATACTGTGGACAATATAACAAAAATTAGTTTGGAAGTTAATACATTGTATAGGTTTTTTTATTTTGTCATCTTAGCGTGGTCAACCAGCCAAATTATGACCCAATGATCCATTATTCCTATAAAAAATATTGTGATATTCAGATATGAATTTGATGGAAATATGGCCTGAATAACACGTTATTAGTGCGACCAGGTTTCCACTTTATGAAAAGGCTGTACTGTATGGTTCTGAAAGGCAGGTTCACCTCGTGGATTTTTGGGTTGCTTTTCAGATTTCCAGCAAGAGAATTTCTTAGGTACATAAATTCTTTCAACTCACCAGATATTTCAGTGACATCCTATTCAGTACATGTAGATACTTGACCCTTTTCTCCAATTCATATTCATATCCTTCATGTTATTTGGCTAAAATTCACTTTAGAAATACTTTAATAATTACCTTCAGCCAACTTAAACACCACTGTGATGCAACTCTAAGATAATCTAGAGATGGTATATGTCCATGTGTTGCATCATGTCTAACATCAATGATCCATTGGGGTACTCCATACTGAAATCAGATGAACAAATGAGTCAATTCTCCTACAGTTAAAACTAGAAGTCCTGTCATGAAATGCACACAAATAGCACGTTGATATGCGCATTAATGTACGCGTTATGGCCCAAGTAAAGCTATCAAATTCTGTACATATGGCCTATGCACATGCAATGTTTCAGCCAATGGACCACCGGGTAACCCGGAGGTCCATTGGCAGAAACATTGCATGTGTTTGCTTTGAGTAACCAAGAGAACCTGCCGTGCTTTGGATGCCATTCGATATGGCAATTGCGCGCAATTCCAACGTGCAATTAAGCCTAGATAACTGCACTATTCGTGACATGACTTCTAGTTTTAACTGTAGGCACAGTTTTCTCAAATCGACTTTCATGCAATTCAGATTTCTTTGAATGTGCTATTAATTGAAAATAGAATGTGTTTTCATTTTTGGAATTCACTTTAAAAAATTTCCACAATCCAGTGTAAGTACTTCCAATAGTTACTTGAATCCAGCGCCCTACGTGACGACATGTAAGTAACTCACCCAAAGCATTTTTACAGCCTTAGTCATTATATATTTTCATGTAACATGTGATATGGCAGTTACCATTTTTTTATAACCAGAAAGTGTGACTAAGTATGTGCACTGCAAAGGGTTAGTCACACTTTCTGGTAAAAAAAAAAAAAAATTCATTTCTAACTGAATAACTAACCCTGTGCACTGTACAGCCTTAACCCTTTACCCAACGTAACAGCCAAAACCAGCCAGCGCTATTCTCAAAAATCGCCAATTAATTTTCAAAATATTTTCATTTTTTGTCTCAAAAACATAGGTTATGACCCCTCGTTGGAACGAGCTCATTGAGCTCGTTCCAACGAGGGGTCATAACCTATGTTTTTGAGACAAAAAATGAAAAAAATTAATTTCAAGAATTTTTTTTGCAAGTGTCGTCTGCTTTTCATGTTAGGTGATGGGTTAATGTAAATGTGATCTATATCAACTCTTTACCCAATGTAACAGTCAAAACCAGCCTGTACTATTCAAACTCAGCTTACAAATCCTCGTTGGGTTTGTTTTTAGCGAATTCCAAAAATGAAAACTTATTCTATTTTCAATTAATAGTTTGTTTTTGGTGAATGTCTCAAACATCACTATCTAATGCTATAATTCACATGGCACCTTAACAGAGATACAGTACGGTCGTTATGGAATGGTAAAAATCCATGCATGAGTAATACAGTGGAACCTTGTTAATTGAATAGCCATTCTGCCAATGAAAATTATTCAATTAACAGGAGTATTCAATTAACAGGGATACTTTCCTGTATTCTAGAGATAAACTTAGCATTTATTCTATTATATCTTGTTTGACAAAACTCCATGAGCTCTGTCAAACAAGATATAATAGATTAAATGCCTGCACTGGATGTATTAAGTGCAAATAGGTCTATAAACAAAGGAAAACTGAGGAGAGTCAGGGTAATTTCTCGACAGGTTACAAGATTTTTTAATCAATTAACTGGAGTTTACTCTATAACCTATATTCAATTAACAGGTCAAATTTGTACTGGAGGTATGGTAAATGGTTTTGTGTTGGGTAATTATATTCAATTATCAGGGTTATTCAGTTAAGAGATATCCAATTAAGTTGGTTCCATTGTATTACCATGCATGCATTAACAGTGTATCCCCAACATAAAATAATGGAATCACCCACAAATTTTCAATGAATGAATGACCCGGTGCTTCTCTCATTGAATATTTGCCAAAAATGACTAATTATTGATTGAGAAAAGTGCCCATTGGTAAAACACCCACAACTGAATTTTGACCATTCCACAGCGACAGTACTGATTTTGCTCAGGGGCCTGGTGAGAAGAAGAGTTGACAGTTTTCTCACTCCCAAAATGACAAAAATCCACCAACAGTTGGATATATAATTCACATGTCCCAGGATGGCTCGGAGGGGGAGTATCTCATCTCACCCAACATAAGTCCTAGGGAAAGAGTACCAACAGTTGGAAATTAACAGGTAGCAACCGGAAAATTTTCTTCTCTGGCGTAAGGGGAGAGGGGCAGAATAATTTTCTTAAGAGATGGATGTTGGGAGGAGGGGTTGCAATTTGAACCAAGACCCTCTAGCCTTGTTCCAGATTTGGCGATATAAGTTCAGTTCTTCAGCAGTACCTACACTGAAACAATATTTTTATGCCCCCATGACAAAAAGTTAGGGAGCATACTGTTTTACCCCTGCCCATTCGACCATCTGCATTTAGGGTACATGGTTTGTTTGTCTCACTCCCCTTATAGTTTTCAAGCTAGAACTTTTTTATTTTACAAGGTGTTTATGCATATACCAAAAGTGAACATATTGCCAGGAATTTGATTTTGTTCCATTCTTTGCAAAATTATGGGTTGTTGAACTTAGTGAATTTTTGTGAAATTTTGAATTCTGGGAACAAGGTTTGTCCGCCTTACCTCTCCCACAGTTTTCAAGCTAGAACCTTTTCTATTTCACAGGATATTTATACATATGCCAAAGGTGCACATATTGCCAGGAATTTGATTCTGTTCAATTTTTCACAAAATTACGGATTGTTAAACATAGTGAATTTTTGTGAAATTTTGAATATAGGGTTCAAGGTTTTTCCACCTACAGTTAAAACTAGAAGTCCTGTCATGAAATGCGCACAAATAGCACGTTGCTATGCGCGTTAATGTGTTATGGCCCAAGTAAAGCTATCAAATTCTGTACATATGGCCTGTGCACAAGCAATGTTTCAGCCAATGGACCTCCGGGTAACCCGGAGGTCCATTGGCAGAAACATTGCATGTGTTTGCTATGAGTAACCAAGAGTACCTGCCGTGCTTTGGATGCCATTCGATATGGCAATTGCGCGCAATTCCAACGCGCAATTAAGCCTAGATAAGTGCACTATTCGTGACAGGACTTCTAACTCCTCCTACGGTTTTCAAATTAGAACCTTTTTTATTTTACAGGGTATTTATACATATACCAAATTTAAAGGTCTGCATATTGCCAGGAATTTGATTTTGTTCAATTTTTCACAAAATTACGGATTGTTAAACATAGTAATTTTTGTGAAATTTTGAATAGGATTCAAAGTTTTTCCACCTCCTCCTATGGTTTTCAAATTAGAACCTTTTTTATTTTACAGGCTATTTATACATATACCAAATTTAAAGGTCTGCATATTGCCAGGAATTTGATTTTGTTCAATATCAAAATATGGGCTTCCAGCATGCAGCCAGTCAGTCCTGGTAATTCATCCTTGTTTCGATTGAATACTGGTGTAATTACAAAAATATCAGTTTATCGTCATTATTTATGTACCCACAATTTAATTTTCAAGATGTCTTGAGTTTTAACTGTAGCCCCAAATGAATAATATTATCCCTTTATCCAGGGAACCGTCCGCATGTGCCCACATAAAATACAAATTCAACAGTTCAAAAAATAATTTTCAAAAATTCCAACAAAACTATATCCTGTGCCCCCTCATTGGAACGAGCTTGCTGAGCTCGTTCCAATGAGGGGGTCACATGATATTGTTTTGCAGACATTTTGGGAAAAAATCTGATAAACTATTAATTAAAATAATAAATTTTGATATGCCGTCTGCATTGGGTGAAGCTGTTTCAAACCGCATCATCATGGAATGCTGATTCATTCCGACTGTGATGCCTCAAGTCTCAATTATGGTACTTATGTTCAGATATCTGAAAAGTTTTTGATATACCAATATACAGCAGTATTTTTTTTTGAATACCGATACCGGTATTCAGTTTTGAACACCGTGCAACCTTATATTGGTTCGTTTTTTGGGGAAAATTGCCCATCTCTAACCAAGAATCTTTTTCCAGAGAGAAATGAAATGCAATGGTTTGAGAAAAATAATATATGAACATCAGGATTAGCTATTAATTCTGGGAGTGTGGTGGATCAGAGGTTACAGCTTGGACTTCGAACCAAAAGGTCCATGGTTCGATCCCCACCAGGGGTTACAGTGTTGTGTCCTTGGGCAAGACACATCATCCCAATTGCCCATGTGGGGGCATGGTAGCACTGTGTACTAAGGTGTACTGCACATCAACTGTGAACTTTTCTTCAATCAATGCTAACCCTGTTTGTGCAGAGTCGGTACGTTGGGGAGTATGGCAGTTGCTTGCCATTGCTTAGTGGTTCTGTCCAGTACTTCCTCCACCCATAAAACTGTCCAAAATGAGGTGACCATAGCTGTTGAAAGTGTTATTAAACTAAATAAATAAATAAATAAATAAATAGTTTTTAATTCTACAATGACCATTTTAAAATTCATAGCAACTCCTGTGAAACAGGATTTAATTCATTGAACATTACATGGGAGTGCAGTGACTCTATTGTTGACTTCAACTGATCCCGACCCGTGTCATCTGCATTGAGCCCTTAAGGGCAAGACACTTAACTCAAGCATTGGTGGTGCACTTCCTTCAAGTGGAGGTTGGGTGCAAGCCTGCAAATAATAATTTATTTGGTGCCTGTCATTGTGACAGGTACCAACAGTTTTGTGCTAGTCATCGAAGACTTTGTACCTGTCATAATGTTTAAACACAGTCGGCACTTGATAACTGGAACTCGGATAACTCAAATATATGAGATAACCCTAAGTTGGCTATCAGTCCCAGCAATTTGGACCTTGCAACCCTCCTTCAACCCTCCTTCAACCCTCCCAGGAAATATTGACCGTCCTTGACAATGTCAGTGACGGCCTATATTTTCTGGGATGTGTGGAGGTGTTTTATCTTGTCCAATTTCCAAGTTTCTGTGTTCTTGTGTTCAAGGCTTTCAAATACCTCAAATACTTCCAAAGTGCATAACTCGAAGACCGAGATAAGTTGAAGTTATAGGTTGGTCCGGTAAACATTGAGTTTACCAGTTTTGACTGTATATGTGGTTCTTGACATTTTGTTACAAAATTTCAGGGGTTAGCATGTTATTAGTTCCAAGTATCATGGTGGTGTTTGTTGTAAATGCAGATCTGACAATAATCTTGGCTTATTATCATTTATTGGAAAGCTCTCTTTCAGAGAGCTTTCCAATAAATGATAATAAGTCAAGAATTTGGTTCTGTTAAATTCTACACAAATTGAACCCGACTTCTACTTAGTTCTAATAATAAATTGTACTGGTCATTATGACAGGCACAATTGAATTGGTGCCTGTCAAACATGCAAATTGTGCCTGTCAGTGACCATGACAGGCTGCTTATTTGCTGGCTTGGTTGGGTGTCATGTTAAATGATTATTTTTTTTATAAGAATCTGGCCCAGTATGCATTGGGTAAAGGGTTACTCCTTTCCCTCACAATAACATCAAATGACACCTGCAAACAGATTTCTTGAATAACAGAAAATTTTCTTTTTTCTCCTCAAAAACACAGTGTACAAGGCCCCACAAAGTAGATTCTCTGTTTCTTAGGCCATTTTTTGTAAAACTGCATTTGGGCGAGCATTTTTTTTATTTTTGTAATTAATTTTTTGCCATCAAAAGTTCTTGTTCTTGGTTTGTTTTACGTTTTAGGCCTCATAAACTGCAGAATAGCATCGGTGGTGGTGTACTTCATCCCTTGAGTGCAAGAGGGCTTTGCAATGCTAAAGCATTGCAAAGACTTGTTGCACTCAAGGGACAAGCTTAGCAATTTTATTAACTTGGGGAAGATATAAGACATTAACCCTTTACCCAATGCAGACGATATCAAAATTTATTATTTTAAATACAATTTTTTAAATTTTTTCAAAAAATTTCCACAAAACCATATCATGTGGCCCCTCATTCGAACGAACTCAACGAGCTCGTTCCAAAGAGGGGTCACATGATATGGTTTTGTTGAAAGTTTTCAAAAAATAATATTTTTTCAGCTGCTGAATTTGCATTTTTACGCGGGAGGATGCGGGTGATTCATTAGGTAAAGGGTTAACCATTTAATTTTTATTTTTTAAGTTTGCATTGGTTATAAAGAAAGAGCATGTGGCAGCCAAAAGGAATGTGTAGGAGAGCCTGAGAAAAGATTTTTTAACTTTTTTGGCCTGACTGAAACAATCTCAATCAACTTGTTCCAGTCAAAGATTATTCGATAAATTTTTAAGGGAAATTAAAAAAAAAAATATTAATGATGAGTTTTGTGAATACCACTGGTATATATAACCATTTGGTTAGATAAGTGATTAATGGTGAATTAGTAACTCCTTTGTTGTTTTTTTAACTTCATGTTAACCCTTTACCCAAACCAGACGATATCAAAATTTATTATTTTAAATATCGTTTTAAAAAGAATTTAAAAAAATTTCATCAAAACCATATCATGTGATCTCTCATTGGAACGAGCTTGTTCCATGTCACATGATATGGTTTTGTTGAAATTGTTTGAAAAATAATTTTTTTTCAACTGCTGAAATCGCATATTATGCAGGCGGATGTTGCCAATTCGTTTGGTAAAGGGTTAACTACAATTCACACAACATGTGCCATCAGAAATGGTGACTTACCTTTTTGGCTATCTCATGAATAGGAAGAGCATATTTCAGTTTCTGGCCTTTATCTGTTATGTGATTTACAAATCTGAAATGAAGGGTAAAAATATATATAATAAACATTAGGCCTGAAAAATTAAACATCTGTTTCTCATGTCCTCCGCATGGTCCTTTTGGTTGACGCATGCTCTCTTTTTATAACCAATGCAAACTTTAAAAAAATAAAAATTAAATGGTTTATGTCTGATATTTTACCCAAGTTGATAAAATTGATAAATTTGTCCCTTGAGTGCAACAAGGCTTTGCAATGCTTTAGCATTGCAAAGCCTTCTTGCACTCAAGGGATGCAATACACCATCACTCACGCTATTCTGTAGATTATGAGGCCTAAAACATAAAACAAATGAAGAATATGAACTTGTGATGGCAAAGAAATAATTACAAACATAAAAAAATAAAATAACTAGAGGGGGTATCAGTAGCCTGTGGCTCACCAACAAGTGGCCAATTTAAAGGCGTCGTTGGAGTAAAAAAAAAAAGTTCAAAACCTGCACACAAAAGTCCAAAATTAAAGAAAATAAGCAGCTAAAGGGTTAAATAATATAATAATAACCCCTAAGAAGCATGCTAACATAAAATAGGAACCATGGCAATATGCTACAAGGTAAGTCTCCACTCTGAAGAAAAAAAGACAAACCTCAAAACCTGCACATAAAAGTAAAAAAAAAAGTATCACATTTGTTTCAATGGGTTAAAATTGAGAAAAATACCCTGATAATGTCACAGTAACCACCATGGCAATATGCCAGTAAGATGAAACCCTACCTGCAAAATATCCACTTGGAAGAAAAGAAAGAAAAACTTCAAAACCTGCACATAAAAGTCAAAAAAGTATCACGTTTGTTTCAAAGGGTTAAAATTTAGAAAAATACCCTGAAAATGTTACAATAACCACCATGGCAAAATGCCAGTGAGGAAAAACTCCACTTAAAAAAAATATCAAAACCTGCACACAAAAGTACAAAACCTGCACACAAAAGTACAAAACCTGCACACAAAAGACCAAAACTAAAGTAAATAAGCAGCTAAAGGGTTAAATAATATAAAAATAGCCCCAAGAAGCATCCTAACATAAAATAGGAACCATGGCAATATGCTACAAGGTACATGTAAGTCAACACTTGGAAGAAAAGAAAGACAAACCTCAAAATCTGCACATAAAAGTAAAAAAAAGTATCACATTTGTTTTAAGGGGTTAAAATTGAGAAAAATACCCTGTCACAGTAACCACAATGGCAATATGCCAGTAAGGTGAAACTCTACTTGAAAAATATCCACTTGGAAGAAAAGAAAGCCAAACCTCAAAACCTGCACATAAAAGTCAAAAAAGTATCACATTTGTTTCAAAGGGTTAAAATTTAGAAAAATACCCTGAAAATGTTACAGTAACCACCATGGCAATATGCCAGTGAGGTAAAACTCCACTTAAAAAAATATCAAAACCTGCACACAAAAGTACAAAACCTGCACACAAAAGTACAAAACCTGCACACAAAAGACCAAAACTAAAGTAAATAAGCAGCTAAAGGGTTAAATAATATAATACTAGCCCCAAGAAGCATCCTAACATAAAATAGGAACCATGGCAATATGCTACAAGGTAAGTTGCCACTTGGAAGAAAAGAAAGACAAACCTCAAAACCTGCACATAAAAGTAACTAGAGGGGGTATCAGTACCCCGTGGCTCACTAACAGGTGGCCAATGTAAAGGGGTGGCTGGAGTAAAAAAAAAGTTCAAAACTTGCACACAAAAGTCCAAAATTAAAGAAAATAAGCAGCTAAAGGGTTAAATAATATAAAAATAGCCCCAAGAAGCATCCTAACATAAAATAGGAACCATGGCAATATGCTACAAGGTACATGTAAGTCACCACTTGGAAGAAAAGAAAGACAAACCTCAAAATCTGCACATAAAAGTAAACAAGAGGCCCCACGGGGCCTGAAGCGCTCATCTTGTACAGAACACAATTTAAACAGAGTCCAAGAATGAGTCTACATTAAGCAAGCCATCTCCATAGGCTACACTGTCAATCCTTGAGTCCCTCAGGAGTGACAAAAATAATCGGGGCATCATGCCTTTTCTTCAGTTGATCATAAGTAAAATGTAGAGCTCCCCTATGAAGCCCCTTGATACAACCTATGTGGATTAATCTTAGTACCTCTAGAGGGTACTGAATACAAAATTTTTAATTCTTCAGCAAAATGGCCAATTCCGGCTCCCATAGAGAGCCGAAATATTAACCCAGGCTCTTGATTTGAACACAGTTAAATCTGACTTCACTAGAGATGTTGTGTACTGAATATGAAAGCATTCTGACTGTTGGATCTGAAGAAGAGAAATTGTAAAGAAATTTCTTCGAATTGCACTAAGTTCAAATTTGGGCTACCATAGCGAGCCCAAATATTGACCTATGGATCCGATTTGAACAAACTTGAATCTGACCCCCCTAGAGATGTTGTATACCAAATGTGAAAGCATTCTGAGGAGTGAATCTGAAGAAGAAGATTTTTGAAGAAATTCCCTCATATTGTACTAAGTTAAATTTCATGTTCCCATATGGAGCCCAAATATTAACCTAGGCACTCGAATTGAACAACCTGGAATCTGACCCCCCTAGAGATGTTGTATACCAAATATAAAAGCATTCCGACTGGTGGATCTGAAGAAGAAGATTTTTAAAGAAATTTTCTCATATTGCACTGAGTAAAAATTTGGGCTACCATAGTGAGCCCAAATATATACCTAGGAATTTGATTTGAACAAACTTGAATCTGACCCCCATAGAGATGTTGCATACCAAATATCAAAGCATTCTGACTGATGGATCTGAAGAAGAAGATTTTTTTAAATTACCCTCCATATTGAACAAAGATAAAATTTGGGCTTCCGTAGGAAGCCCAAATATTAACCTAGGGACTTGGTTTGAACAATCTAGAATCTGACCCTCATAACAATGATGTATACCAAATATTAAAAGATTCTGACTGGTGGTTCTGAAGAAGAAGATTTTTAAAGAATATTCCCCATATTACCCTATGTTAAAACTTCGGGCTCCTGTAGAGAGCCCAAATATGAACCAATGAGCTTTATTTCTACAAACTTTTATCTGACCCCCCTATGAATGCTGTATACCAAATATCAAAAGATTCTGATGATTGGTTCTGGAGAAAAGATTTTTTAAAATTTTTGCAAATATGCTGACTCAGCATTTTTTCGATGCCCATTACAGAACACCCTAACATAACCGATGGCAATTTTTTTTTACCATTCAATTCTACTGGTCGTAAGGATACTTCATACCAAATAAAAGCTCTCTGTTCCGTGGGGTTTGAAAATATTTCTATTTTTAGCTCCCAGGGTTCCCTTGGGGATGCGGGAATTTTTTTTTTTTGCATGGGTCAAGTACTTATGACCCAATACTACCACAAACCAAATTTGGTTCATACCGGACCATCGGTTCAGAAAATAGAAATTTTGGGCGGGGCCAAAAATCTTACCCCTCCTATTACAAAGCCAAATATTACTTCACGAACATCGTTTGAACAAATTTGATTCTACACCTCATATGGAAGCTCCATAGCAAATATCAAGTCATTGTACACACTGGTTCTTGAGAAGAAGATTTTAAAAATATTTTGGAGCATTTTCCCCCACTCCCTCCTATGGGGCTGGGCATGCTGAGTTGAACAAAAATGAAATGCCCCTTTGAAACCATCACTCACACAAACTTTCACTTGAATTGGCCCAGTGGCTTTGGAGTAGAAGACCAAAACATGGTGTTGACGGATGCCGGACGACGGACGGGAAGCGATTAGATTAGCTCAGCTTGACTTTGTCAAGATGAGCTAAAAAAAGTATCACATTTGTTTTAAGGGGTTAAAATTGAGAAAAATACCCTGTCACAGTAACCACAATGGCAATATGCCAGTAAGGTTAAACTCTACTTGAAAAATATCCACTTGGAAGAAAAGAAAGACAAACCTCAAAACCTGCACATAAAAGTAAAAAAAGTATCACATTTGTTTCAAAGGGTTAAAATTTAGAAAAACACCCTGAAAATGTTACAGTAACCACCATGGCAATATGCCAGTGAGATAAAACTCCACTTAAAAAAAATATCAAAACCTGCACACAAAAGTACAAAACCTGCACACAAAAGACCAAAATTAAAGTAAATAAGCAGCTAAAGGGTTAAATAATATAATACTAGCCCCAAGAAGCATCCTAACATAAAATAGGAACCATGGCAATATGCTACAAGGTAAGTTGCCACTTGGAAGAAAAGAAAGACAAACCTCAAAACCTGCACATAAAAGTAACTAGAGGGGGTATCAGTACCCCGTTGCTCACCAACAGGTGGCCAATGTAAAGGGGTGGCTGGAGTAAAAAAAAAGTTCAAAACTTGCACACAAAAGTCCAAAATTAAAGAAAATAAGCAGCTAAAGGGTTAAATAATACAATAATAACCCCTAAGAAGCATGCTAACATAAAATAGGAACCATGGCAATATGCTACAAGGTAAGACTCCACTTTGAAAAAAAGAAAGACAAACCTCAAAACCTGCACATAAAAGTCAAAAAAAAAAGTATCACATTTGTTTCAATGGGTTAAAATTGAGAAAAATACACTGATAATGTCACAGTAACCACCATGGCAATATGCCAGTAAGGTGAAACTCTACCTGAAAAGTATCCTCTTGAAAGAAAAGAAAGATAAACCTCAAAACCTGCACATAAAAGTAAAAAAAGTATCACATTTGTTTCAAAGGGTTAAAATTTAGAAAAATACCCTGAAAATGTTACAATAACCAGCGTGGCAATATGCCAATGAGGTAAAACTCCAGTTAAAAAAAATATCAAAACCTGCACACAAAAGAACAAAACCTGCACACAAAAGTCCAAAATTAAAGTAAATAAGCAGCTAAAGGGTTAAATAATATAATACTAGCCCCAAGAAGCATCCTAACATAAAATAGGAACCATGGCAATATGCTACAAGTTAAGTGGCCACTTGGAAGAAAAGAAAGACAAACCTCAAAACCTGCACATAAAAAATAAAAAAAGTATCACATTGTTTCAAGGGGTTAAAATTGAAATTGAGAAAAATACCCTGTAACAGTAACCACAATGGCAATACGCCAGTAAGGTGAAACTCTACTTGAAAAATATCCACTTGGAAAAAAAGAAAGACAAACCTCAAAACCTGCACATAAAAGTCAAAAAAGTATCACATTTGTTTCAATGGGTTAAAATTGAGAAAAATACCCTGATAATGTCACAGTAACCACCATGGCAATATGCCAGTAAGATGAAACCCTACCTGCAAAATATCCACTTGGAAGAAAAGAAAGAAAAACTTCAAAACCTGCACATAAAAGTCAAAAAAGTATCACGCTTGTTTCAAAGAGTTAAAATTTAGAAAAATACCCTGAAAATGTTACAGTAACCATAATGGCAATATGCCAGCGAGGTAAAACTCCACTAAAAAAAAAATATCAAAACCTGCACACAAAAGTACAAAACCTGAACACAAAAGTCCAAAATTAAAGTAAATAAGCAGCTAAAGGGTTAAATAATATAATAATAGCCCCAAGAAGCATCCTACCATAAAATAGGAACCATGGCAATATGCTACAAGGTAAGTCGCCACTTGGAAGAAAAGAAAGACAAACCTCAAAACCTGCACATAAAAGTAAAAAAAACATCAAAACCTGCACACAAACGTCAAAATAAGTCCAAAATTTGATTCAAAGGGTTAAAATTAAGACAAAATACCCTGGAAAAGAGTTAAATGTTATCGTGAACCCCCATAGCAATATGCAAAGAAGACAAAATTTTTTTAAAAAGCACAAAAATCCAAACCTGTAAACAAAAGAAGTCCAAGATTGAAGTAATTAAGTAGGAAAAGGGTTAAAGAATACAACGTAGCCCTAAGATGCATGTTTAAATACAATAAAAAGCATGGACACATATGCTACAAGGTAAATCTACACTTGGAAGAAAGGAAAAACAAAAACCCATGAAAACCTGCACACAAACGTCAAAATAAGTCTAAAAATCTATTCAAAGGGTTAAAAAAATTTAAAAAATGCACTGGAAAGATATCAATGTTATAATAACCACCACTGCAATATGCAGTGAGGTCAACCTCACTTGAAATTGTTTTTTTTTATCACAACCTGTACATAAAAGTAAGAAGCTGTAAGCCTAAGTCCAAAAGCTGTACATAAAAGTCCAAAATTGAAGTAATTCAGCGGGAAAAGGGTTAAATAATACACACTTAGCCCTAAGATGCATGTTTACATACAATAGAAAGCATGGCCATATGCTACAAGGTAAATCTCCATTTGGAAGAAAGGAAAAACAAAAACCCATGAAAACCTGCACGCAAACGTCAAAATAAGTCTAAAAATCTATTCAAAGGGTTAAAAAAATTTAAAAAATGCACTGGAAAGATATCAATGTTATAATAACCACCACTGCAATATGCAGTGAGGTCAACCTCAATTTAATTTTTTTTTTTTATCACAACCTGTACATAAAAGTAAAAAGCTGTAAGCCTAAGTCCAAAACCTGTACATAAAAGTCCAAAATTGAAGTAATTCAGCGGGAAAAGGGTTAAATAATACACACTTAGCCCTAAGATGCATGTTTACATACAATAGAAAGCATGGCCATATGCTACAAGGTAAATCTCCATTTGGAAGAAAGGAAAAAAAATGAAAGTGTCAATGACACTGTAGCTCAACTTGTCAAAACAAAGACGTACATGTATAGTATGTGCCACAGCAATGACAAACATCCAGGTCATGACCTGATAACAAAGGTACATATAAAGTATTGTAACGGTCTGTACATAAATAATGACCGTTGCCTGTAGCAAATGTATAGGTAAAGTATTGTAAAGGTGGGTGACAGTCAGATGCTAAACTAGAAAAAAATCTTTGAGTCTCAGAGTGGGTCTGACTGAACCCCAAAATATTTGTTCTCATAGCACAGTGATAACGAAGGCACCCCAAAACACACTCATTCCTGTCCCAAGGTGAAAACAAAGGTACCCAAGAAGTTTCGTGAAGATCAGTTCACAAATATGAGCTGTGCAGAAGTTGTGACAAAAAACTGATTGGACCTAATTTCGGTACAAAATGGCCACTGGCAGCCATCTTGAATTTTGGACCGCACTCAGAAACACTCATTCTCATCCCAAGGTGATAACAAAGGTACCCAAGAAGTTTTGTGAAGAACGGTTCATAAATACAGCCTCTAGCCCGAGCCACATTGACATGTGCACTTAGAGTGTATAAGTAGCACTGAATAAATCAAAGTTCATCTAATTTGCATAATTTCTGCACGAGAAAAAAACCTGAACAAAATGTGATGTATTCCATGTTACTAAACATTCATACAAAAACTTATTCAAATCAGAACTTTCATACAGAAGTTCTGAACAAAAGACTGATTGCACTAATTTTGGTACAAAATGGCTGCTGGTGGCCATCTTGAATTTCGGACCACACCCAAAAACACTCGTTCTCATCCCATGGTGATAACAAAGGTACCCAAGAAGTTTCGTAAAGATCGGTTCATAAATACGGCCTCTAGCCTGAGCCGTTTTTTTTTTTTTTTAAACAGTATTTTATTTCTCCAATATAGAAATGGGTTTGGTAAACAGGCATAGCCTATGTAAAACCGTACCCTACACGAACAAATTACACATAAAACTTAGAAACAAACAAAACGATAATAATAGTGGTGCTTGTGCTCTTTTAGTTGAGATGACTTTTATGTACAAATGTCAGCATTACCAACAGTATTGATAGTTAACCTACAAGTGCCCCTGAGGTATCTATATGGGTTTATATCCCAATGTCCAATGCACCGCTCCCCGACATGACACAGGCATGACCGCAATGGGGGAAAAATTATCTATTTCAACTTATCCTAATGTCAATCAACATCTACAGTGTACTTTATCTACTAAATCTATCAGTGAGGTCCATAAATCTATGGACCTTTTCAAACAGTATCGTATTCTCTTCCATGGTTGAAGTGTCGTTCCCGTACAAGATATCAGAAATAGGCATCATTTCTACCTGCAAGTTGTGGAAGCTATTTTGCCTTTGATCACGATAAAGAGGGCAATGAAACATGAAGTGTTCTGTATCTTCATATATATAGCCACATGAACATCGTGGGTTGTCAGTTAAAAATCTTTCAAACATATGCGTGTTCAGCTGACTACATCTGAGACGCAACCTGCAGTGATTGATTTGGTTTGCTCTAGTACCACAATTGTAGTCCTGAGGAATCTTTATGTCCCTGTTTTTTAATTTGTCTTTGAAGGACTGTATTGAAATACTATTCCGCGTAATGGGATCCAGAGTATTCCACAATTTAATTGCAAAGGGCAGGAATGACATTTGATAATTCCGAGTTTTACACTGAATCTCTCGTAATAAATTCGAAGACCTTAATGGATAATTAGAAAAACTTGAGACATGGCGGGGTGCTAATAATGACAAATAAGTTGGGGATTGATTTGTAACAATTTTATATAGAGCCACTAGTTTATGTCGTTTCCTTCGTACACCGAGGGTGGTAAAACCTGTCTCTTCATATAACAGTCAGTGGCTGGTCCCTCTAATTGCACCACAGATAGTACGTAGTGCGTCTAATTGTAATTGTTCTAGTAAATCTGCTTTAGTTACAGAACAGTTGTCCCAGATTATATCAGCGTAATCAAACAAAGGTAAAATAAACGACCTATACATTGTCACTAGAGTCAGTCTATTAAGCCTATACTTTAAACTACGCAGGCAGTTTATCATGGGATTCACTTTGCTGATTAAAGTGTCAACGTGAAAGTCCCACGATCCCGATGAGTGAAAGTGTAAACCAAGATATTTGTGAGAGCTAACTTCTCTTACCGGGTGACCTAGTAGATATAAAGTTGGATACGACTGGGGATTTGTCTTTCTACTTACACACATAGTCACTGTTTTTTCAGGGCTGAAAATAACCTGCCATTCTGTTGACCATTTACCAATTTTTTCTAAATCCTCATTTAGTACTACACTAGCTCAGAAGGGATCCTCAATTATTAAGTATAATGAAGTATCGTCGGCGTACAATCGAATATTGGACGTAATGTCTTTGACAATGTCGTTTATATATATATTAAACAGAAGGGGCCCAAGAACGGATCCCTGTGGAACACCTGCCGGGATGTGTTTACTTGACGACGATTGACCATTTATAACGACTTCCTGCGAACGGTTGGTTAAATAGTTTTGGAACCAGGTTAATAATTTACCCCTTATTCCCATACCCTCCAATTTGTGTATCAGGCCTTTATGCCACACTCTATCAAATGCCTTACTAATATCACAGAATATAAAGCGGATATCTTTACCATGATCTAAGCATTGCCTGATAGTGTTATCAATGTCAATTAGCAAATTAACGGTACTGTCACCTGGAATGAAGCCAGACTGCAATTTCGTCAAGAGATTATTACTTACAAGAAAGGAATAGACATTCTTGAAAATTATTCTCTCGAATACCTTGCTAACACAGCTAGTTAGAGAGACTGGGCGGTAGTTCGATTTACAGTTAATGGAAAGTTTTTTGTGAATTGGCAGTACGTTAGCTTTCTTCCAGGCAGTAGGGAATATACCTGTAACAAGTGATTTATTAAATATATGCGACAGTGGAAATGCTAACTCCGATGAGCAGGATTTTAGTAAGGTATTGCTAATTAAGTCGGGTCCACAGGCCTTACGTGTGTCCAGTTTAACTAACTCCCGTTCGACTTCGTCAATCTGTATTTCAAATTCTGTAAGCTCATATTCTGAATGTTGAATTGTCGGGAGACGATTATCTTGAACAGTGTCGCATTGTTCTATGAAAAAATTGTTAAAAAGTTCGCTATTTCCCTCGGATCGTCAATAACTACTCCATTCTCCAGCAGTGGTGGAAACATAACATTTTTATCACACTGTTGTTTCGAAAACTGTTTCATAGTTTTCCACCACTGCCCAGAGGAGAAACAATTCGTTGAGACAAAATCATCTATCTTTTGATCATAGTCTTGTTTGGCTTTTCTTACTGCGTCAACTGATTCGTTTCTCAGTTTTCGAAATTTCTCCCAGTCCTGCGGGCGATTGGATTGTTTTGCAGTGTTATGGGCTCTCTTCCTTTTTCGTATTAAAGTACGGATATGGGAATTCATCCAAGGCTTATCATTTGGCCTGATGAGTACAGTTTTAAAGGGTATATAGCGTTTTGCAGAATCGAGAATATATTCGGTAAAATTGGAAATAATATCGTCAATATTATTTCCATCTAAAATGGGATCCCAATTAGTTGTTGAGAGAAATGATTTTAAACCATTTACGTCCATTTCTCTGTAATTCCAAATTTGTCTGTAATATGGTTTAAACCTTAACCTTTTACATTTTATTTCTACGTAAACGGCGCCGTGGTGGTCACTGTAGAAAGTAGGCGTAATTACTCCACAAGTAGAAACTAATTCTGGGCACGATGTTAGTATCAGATCAATGAGTGTTGCTGACGTAAACGGCGCCGTGGTGGTCACTGCAGAAAAGCGTAATTACTCCACAAGTAGAAACTAATTCTGGGTACGATGTTAGTATCAGATCAATGAGTGTTGCTGACGTTTCGGTAATACGGGTTGGACTCTTTATAATTTGAGTGATATTATGCGTACATTCCAGATAAGAAATTTTAGGATGCAGTGAATTATGACAATTCACATTAAAATCACCCAAAATAATACATTTAAGAAATAAATCATTTCTAGCAGCTGAGATCGATTCATCTATCAGATCCCAGTACCCAATGTTTGCGGATGGCGGGCGATAAAAGACTCCAACTAAATATGTATGGTTCTGCTGTCGTATTTCACACCACGATGCCTCTAAGCCAGGGAGATCTAGGTCCTCACGGCCTTTGAAAATGAGATCAAGTTTTATATATAAGACTATCCCACCCCCCTGTCCAACACTCCGGTCTCTTCGGATCGGTGGGAAATGGTATCCATCAATCTTGATATCCCTATTATCAACGTCCCCACTCAAATTCGTTTCTGTCAGGGCAATAATATCAAACTCATCTAATTCGGCAGTAATACATTCTCTCTTGTTCCGAAGCCCCCTGACATTGAGATGAACGATTTTTATTCTATCTGTAACGCCTCCGGGATTGGGTTCGATATCTCCACATTGCATAAGAAGCAAAAATATAATAAACAATACATTAACAGATCCCAGTCCAATTATATTTTTTAGTATATTTGTGCTGCTCCCAGGGCACAGTATATACTTACATTCGTTAAACCGGCCAATCCTAATGCGATAGGTTTGTATATCAATAGCCATTTTTATACAAAAGCCTGAGCCGTATAGAAGTTGTGTAAAAAAAACTGATTAGACCTAATTTCGGTACAAAATGGCCACTGACAGCCATCTTGAATTTTGGACCGCACTCAGAAACACTCGCTCTCATCCCAAGGTGATAACAGAGGTACCCAAGAAGTTTTGTGAAGATCGATTGATAAATACAGCCTCTAGCCCGAGCTGTATTGACATGTGTACTTACTGTGTGTAAGTAGCACTGAAAAAATCAAAGTTCATCTAATTTGCATAATTTCTGCACGAGAAAAAAACCCGTATTATATGTGATGTATCCCATGGTACTAAACATTCACACAAAACATTTTTCAAATCAGAGCTTTCATATGGAAGTTCTGTGCAAAAATCTGATTGCACCTAATTTTGTACAAAATGGCTGCCATCAGCCATCTTGAATATTGGACCGCACCCAAAAACACTCGTTCTCGTTCCACGGTGATACCAAAGGTACCCAAGAAGTTTCGTAAAGATCGGTTCATAAATACGGCCTCTAGCCTGAGCCGTATAGAAGTTGTGTAAAAAAAACAGATTAGACCTAATTTCGGTACAAAATGGCCACTGGCAGCCATCTTGAATTTTGGACTGCACCCATAAACACTTGTTCTCATCCCTCTAGCCCGAGCCGTATTGACATGTGTACTTACTGTGTGTAAGTAGCACTGAAAAAATCAAAGTTCATCTAATTTGCATAATTTCTGCACGAGAAAAAAACCCCGTATTATATGTGATGTATCCCATGGTACTAAACATTCACACAAAAAATTATTCAAATCAGCGCTTTCATACGGAAGTTCTGTGCAAAAATCTGATTGCACCTAATTTTGTACAAAATGGCTGCTGGTGGCCATCTTGAATTTCGGACCGGACCAAAAAACACTCGTTCTCGTCCCACGGTGATACCAAAGGTACCCAAGGAGTTTCGTAAAGATCGGTTCATAAATACGGCCTCTAGCCCGTGCCGTATTGGCATTGGCACTTACAGTGCTGAAAGTAACACCAAAAAACATCCAAGTTAGTCTAATTTGCATAATTTACGCACGAGAAAAAACCCGTATTATATGTGATGTATCCCATGGTACTAAACATTCATACAAAAAATTATTCAAATCAGAGCTTTCATATGGAAGTTCTGTACAAAAAACAGATTTCTGCATCGTCAGTACAAAATGGTGGCTGGCAGCCATCTTGAATTTTGGACCGCACCCAAAAACACTCGTTCTCGTCCCACGGACATAACAAAGGTACCCAAGAAGTTTCGTAAAGATTGGTTCATAAATACGGCCTCTAGCCTGAGCCATATCCAATTGTTGATGGACAGATGGACAGACGGACAGACAGCCAGACGGACGACGGGCCATGGCATAAGCTCAAATTTGGCTTCGCCAAAGTTGAGCTAAAAACCTCAACGCAATCATCACAATAAGTCTAAAATTTACTTCAAAGGGTTAAAATTAACACAAAATACCCTGGAAAAGAGTTAAATGTTATAGTGAACCACCATGGCAATATGCAGAAACTAAAAAAAAAATTTAAAAAGCCAAAAAATCAAAACCTGTACATAAAAGTTCAAAATATTTGAGAGCGGACGCCGACGTCGACATGAGGGCTATGCCATAGGCTCACACAACTAATGTTGGTGAGCCAAAAATGAAAGTGTCAATGACACTGTAGCTCAACTTGGCAAGACATCAGACATGTTAACTCTCCCGGAATGCCCGGGATTCTCCCGGAATTAGCTATCCCCTCCTACCCTCCCGCCCGGGAGTCAATTTGGGCCAAAATCTCCCGGAAAGTCAACATACCAGACAAAAACTGAATCCACCAGCTTTTGTTTACAAATACAAAAGCACGTGCTCTACTCTCAATGGCAAGGTCATTAAGTTTGTGTGAAACGTCACCACTTACGTAAGAACTGGTGACCAATCTCATTTCTGTCAATGGCCGTGTTGTGATTATTTGCAACACGTTTGACAGGCGGATTAAATGAATTTGAGATGCAGGATAATTGCTGAAAATGATTATATATTAAAGGCACACCTTTGCTTGTATACAGGTAGCAGTCAAGTCGAAAAATAAGTTCCATACGCATAAATTTTGTCCAATCGAACATGTGCAAAAATACGCACAAATTTATTATTGTGCATTTTGGATTTCACTTTCACTTCAGATAATTATAGCCAATTTTGCAGACATATATTGCCGTAATTTTCAATATATTGGGAAAAAATTCCGATTCACAATTTTCTAAAGCAGGCTGTGAAAAAAATTATGTTTTTGGTGAAAAAAAATCTCTAAAAAGTTGCTAATTTACGGCACTTGGACGTTTTTTCATTCGTTGTGATAAATAGACAACAAAATAAATTAAATATCCCGGAGATGTTTCGTCCTGGGCTGGCTGTGGCATAATGTTCACGTTTCACTGAAAAATGATCACCCCATCCCAAATCCCCTTCGTAAATGACCAACTACTTCCAGTGAGTACCCGGTGTGGTTAGGTGGGGCGCTGGGCTTTGGCAGATCGAATTACCACAACAACCGGGCTTAGGGTGTGCCTAAACACCACAGATCACCGCAGGTCGCCGCAAGTACCCATTATTTCCCAAATAGATCCAAAACTTTCAACACAGCGTCAAGACTGATATAGTGCTGAAAAGGTCGAAAATATCTCCAAACATTTTGTACATAAAACCATTGAAATATGGATGTCATTGGAACAACTCAGATATTGGCACATGACTGCATCCATATTTTTGATTTCTGTTTTTCTCTATATTTCTATGTTTTGGCTTTTGAAAGGACAAATTGTTCAAATAAAACACATTAGGGTAGAATGTTTAATGTATGTGTGTGTGTGTGTGTGGGGGGGTGGGGGTGGGGGGGGTGGTAACATGGAAATTATTGATGTGCTGCCCACGTGCAAAAATCTCACTGACAAGCATCCGAGTCTCACTGGGAGCTCATCAAAATCTCACTGACAGTCACCTCGAGAGGTTAACAGGTCTGGGTCACTCACCACCGGTTAGTAGAACGTTGGCGAATGTTCCTTTGATGTACTGTTGTTGGACTGTTTCCTGTTATGTCTGTGTGTGGGGGGGTGGGGGGTGGGGTATTTGGTATTAATTTGTATTTAAAATTGATCCACACGTGGCTTCTACGCGCAAAAAAAAATCGCCCTGAAAATCATGTCATCTCCCTGAAAATTTTCTTCAATCTCCCTGAAAAATATTTTGGAAGGTTAACATGTCTGCAAGACATGTACATGTATAGTTTGTGACACAGCAATGACAAACATCTAGGTAATGACCTGATAACAAAGGTACATATATAGTACTGTAACGGTCTGTTCATTAATACTGACCATAGCCTGTAACAAATGTATAGGTAAAGTATTGTAAAGGTGGGTGACAGTCAGATGCTAAACTAGAAAAGAAATCTTTGAGACCCAGAGTGGGTCTGACTGAACCCCAAAATATTTGTTCTTATAGCACAGTGATAACAAAGGCACCCCCAAACACACTCATTCCTGTCCCAAGGTAAAAACAAAGGTACCGAAGTAGTTTCGTGAAGATCAGTTCATAAATACGAGCTGTATAGAAGTTGTGACAAAAAACTGATTGGACCTAATTTCAGTACAAAATGGCCACTGGCAGCCATCTTGGATTTTGGACCGCACTCAGAAACACTCGTTCTCGTCCCAAGGTGATGACAAAGGTACCCAAGAAGTTTTGTGAAGATCGGTTGATAAATACAGCCTCAAGCCCGAGCCGTATAGACGTGTGCACTTACAGTGTATAAGTAGCACTAAATAAATCAAAATTCATCTAATTTGCATATTTTCTGCACGAGAAAAAAACCCGTACTGTATGTGATGTATTCCATTTTACTAAACATTCATACAAAAATTTATTAAAATCAGAACTTTCATACAGAAGTTCTGTACAAAAGACTGATTGCACTAATTTTGGTACAAAATGGCTGCTGGTGGCCATGTTGAATTTCAGACCACACCCAAAAACACTAGTTCTCATCCCACGGTGATAACAAAGGTACCCCAAGAAGTTTCATAAAGATCGGTTCATAAATACGGCCTCCAGCCTGAGCCGTATAAAAGTTGTGTACAAAAAACTGATTAGACCTAATTTCGATACAAAATGGCCACTGGCAGCCATCTTGAATTTTGGACCGCACTCAGAAACACTCGTTCTCGTCCCAAGGTGATAACAGAGGTACACAAGACGTTTTGTGAAGATCGGTTGATAAATACAGCCTCTAGCCCGAGCCGTATTGACATGTGTACTTACTGTGTGTAAGTAGCAATGAAAAAATCAAAGTTCATCTAATTTGCATAATTTCTGCACGAGAAAAAAACCTGTATTATATGTGACGTATCCCAGGGTACTAAACATTCACACAAAACATTTTTCAAATCAGCGCTTTCATATGGAAGTTCTGTGCAAAAATCTGATTGCACCTAATTTTGTACAAAATGGCTGCCATCAGCCATCTTGAATTTTGGAGCGCACCCAAAAACACTCGTTCTCGTCCCACGGTGATACCAAAGGTACCCAAGAAGTTTCGTAAAGATCGGTTCATAAATACAGCCTCTAGCCTGAGCCATATAGAAGTTGTGTACAAAAAACTGATTAGGCCTAATTCCGGTACAAAATGGCCACTGGCAGCCATCTTGAATTTTGGACCGCACTCAGAAACACTCGTTCTCGTCCAATGTGTTAACAGAGGTACCCAAGAAGTTTCGTGAAGATCGGTTGATAAATACAGCCTCTAGCCCGAACCGTATTGACATGTGTACTTACTGTGTGTAAGTAGCACTGAAAAAATCAAAGTTCATCTAATTTGCATAATTTCTGCACGAGAAAAAAACCTGTATTATATGTGATGTATCCCATGGTACTAAACATTCACACAAAACATTTTTCAAATCAGCACTTTCATATGGAAGTTCTGTGCAAAAATCTGATTGCACCTAATTTTGTACAAAATGGCTGCCATCGGCCATCTTGAATCTCGGACTGCACCCAAAAACACTCGTTCTCGTCCCACGGTGATACAAAAGGTACCCAAGAAGTTTCGTAAAGATCGGTTTATAAATACGGCCTCTAGCCCGAGCCGTATTGGCATTTGCACTTACAGTGCTGAAAGTAACACTAAATACATCAGAGTTGGTGTAGTTTGCATAATTTACGTACGAGAAAAAAACCTGTATTGTATGTGATGTATCCCATGGTACTAAACATTTATACAAAAAATTATTCAAATCAGCGCTTTCATATGGGAGTTCTGCGCAAAAATCGGATTGCACCTAAGTCTGTACAAAATGGCCACCAGCGGCCAACTTGAATTTCGGATCGGACCCCAAAACACTCGTTCTCGTCCTACGATCATAACAAAGGTACCCAAGAAGTTTTGTAAAGATCGGTTCATAAATACGGCCTCTAGCCCGAGCTGTATTGAATTGTTGATGGACAGACGGACGACTGGCCATGGCATAAGCTCAAATTTGGCTTCGCCAAAGTTGAGCTAAAAAGTATCACATTTGTTTCAAGGGGTTAAAATTGAGAAAAATACCCTGTCACAGTAACTACAATGGCAATATGCCAGTAAGGTGAAATTCTACTTGAAAAATATCCACTTGGAAGAAAAGAAAGACAAACCTCAAAACCTGCACATAAAAGGACAAAAAGTATCACATTTGTTTTCAAGGGGTTAAAGTTGAGAAAAATACCCTGTCACAGAACCACAAGGGCAATATGCCAGTAAGGTGAAACTCTACTTGAAAAATACCGGTATCCACTTGGAAGAAAAGAAAGACAAACCTCAAAACCTGCACATAAAAGTAAAAAAAGCATTACATTTGTTTCAAGGGGTTAAAATTGAGAAAAATACCCTGAAATGTTAAGGAAACCACCATGGCAATATGCCAGTAACGTAAAAATCCACTTGAAGACAAAATTTAAAAACCTGTACACAAAAGTTAAAAAACTGCACAGAAAAGTCAAAAACCTGCACAGAAAAGTCAAAAACCTGCACAGAAAAGTCAAAAACCTGTACACAAAAGTCCAAAATTCAAGTAACTAAGCATGGAAAGGGTTGAATAAAATATTACTATCCCTGAAAAGCATGCAGACATAAAAAAAAAATCATCAAAACCTACACACAAAAGATCAAAATGAATGACGCCGGACGCCGACATGAGGGCTGTGAGAAGCAGAAGATATACTTTGTGAAGCCTTATGATATAATCCAGAAAGTTTCCAAGGTTACAAAACACTAAAGAAAATGACACAAAATACACAAAATAATATTTTTTCCATAAACATTAACCCTTTCCCAAATCAAGATGAATGAATGAATGGATGGCTAAAATGAATACTTAAACCCAGTATACAGTACGTGGAGAGTGTACTATCACTAAATCACCTGCAGAGTGGAGATTCCACCCAAGCAATAATTGCAAATGTTCTGCAAACAAAAACAAACACAAGGAAAGTTCCAGCCAATATACCTCCGGATTATACCCGGAGGTCCATTGGCTGAAACATTGCTTGTGTTTGTCCACTTGTACAGAATTTGAAAGTGATACTTTGGTTGATAACTCCACTCCCCAGGTGATTTAGTTACAATCCACTCTCCACATACTGTATGATTTAGTGGATCCCTGTTAACTGAATGGCACTTTTGAAAACCATGATTCAGACACGTATACCCTGTTTCAAGCCAGGGACCAGCCTAGGGGGGAATTTTAGGGAGATTTCAAGTCTCCCTCCAGAAAAAATAGGGAGACTGCAGAGTCATGTAGGGAGACTTCATAGGCAAGTGGGGAAAATTAAGAATATTCATGTACCACCCCCGCCACCCCTTCATATTTTCAATTTATGGTCCTCCATTAACGTACAAATAATCCAGGTCCAGTTGTCTATGATGCATCTGTGCCAGGTTAAAAAATCACAATGTAATTATTGACTGAAAATCGCCCACTGCTACCTTCTCCTTCATGACCCCTCACCTCTTCTTCGTGCCAATCCCCCATCACCCTCCTGTGGTTGCCTTTCAACAAAGTCTACTAAGCTAATAATTTCCTAAGTCTAAAAGTGTGAACAGGAACAGATGTAAGAAGGTTGCTTGGGAGGTACTTTGTTAGTTAATAAACAAAATACATTCTGGGGTCGAGTATTTTGTAAAAGAAATGTCATTCCGCATCATTTTTATGACATTCCGGTGTCATTCAGCGTCATTTCATGTCATTCCGATGTTTAGGAGGACCCTTTTTCAAGATCGTCCACATGCACACTTGTGTCCTGTACAAAGCTTTTCTTGACATCACTAAAGCTTTTTTTCATGTGTTTCAATTCCATTCGTGTTTTTCTGGGAATAGACAGCCCAACATTTAACAGTCGTCAGCAAATCGAAATGAAAATAATGTGTTATAAAATACGTCCGCTGTGTATACATTTTCGGCATCCTAAGCGACGTAACCTACTTTCAAACTGGGTTGTTTTGTTGAGTCGCGTAAGTCACTTATTTTCGTTTCGACACTTGAAGCTCCGACTGGAACGCAACAAAATAGAAATAAAAAAAAATCCGCCGAAAGCGACAATGGACAATTGCTTGTCGTGTGATTTCAAATAAATGGACGTTTATTTGACGAATTAAAATGCCCATTTATCACACTCGAGCACATTCGATTTTTGAAAATACTCGTTTTCATGTAAACCTCGCATCACTCAGTTCAGCCTTTTCTCATTTTGGCCAATTTTTAGAGGGCGACTTGTAATCGCCCCGACTATTTTTCTAGGCGACTTTGGGCTTAGAAGGGCGACTTAATCGCCCTAGTCGCCCTCACGGCTGGTCACTGTTTCAAGCGACTTTAGAAATTTTATCGGCTTTCAAAAACCGCGACCTTTATCTAGCACCATAAACCCGAAAACAACGCTAAATCAGAACAGATTTTACCGAGTATGTTTCTCCATTGAAGCAGAACCAGAGCATTTTGCGATTTTAATTCATCGTATTGCTGATTTTCATCTGAACGATGTCAACAATCTTGGACTTGATAAAAAAGAAATGCCCTCATTCAGGGGAAATGAATAATTTGAAATAATAATGGAGCAAATCAAATCTGATGCACCATAGTGTATCACGATTTCTGCAGTGCAGAACTGTAACGTGTGATGGCTGATTGTTATTCAGTACTTGTAACAGCCAATCAACAGTAATTAAGTCAAACCTTCTTCTGATGTAAGGTGGCAATTCAATATTAGAATGCAGATACTCCGGGAACAAGATGATGTTCATTCATCTGTTTTCCCCCCTTTTATCAATTTATTTCACGACAATACAAGAAGTATTTAAAAACGCTCATTGCGTGATTTTCGTTTTCGAAGATTGACGAGAAGAACATGCAGGTTGATTCAAGACTGCTAAACATTGAGACGGCAGAAGTAATGACGTTTTCATTTCAAGAATTTTTAGCCTACTATCAATCGCAGCCGTTCCTATGAAGGAACTATGGGACAGGCAAGCATGGTCGGAAACAAAGAAAGCTCTCCACGGAATACGAAACTGACAGTGTATCGAAAGTGTTGCGAGCAAATTGCGAATTCGGAATGCGCAGCTATTTATAAGGAAAGTTTCAGTTTCAAGAGATAGTTGGTGTTCTGTGCAAAAAAATATGCATTTGGGTGAAAGCTGAACAAGAAGTTAATTATTCACTGAGAATTTTGAAAATCAGATCAACAGAAAGAACCCCCTCCCCCCCCACCCCCCCCTCACACACACTGCCTTCCCTCAAGTCCTCTTGCATGCATATCCCTACATAGATGGAAGCATGGGCAGAAAACTGCCAATTCCTTAGACTCCATAACCCTTCCTCCCCACTGCTACCTACATTTTTTTCAAGTAAAAGATGAAAAAAGTATTCTCAAGTTGAGTGGGTGGTGAATGTCATCTTCGATCAATGAGGGTTAAACAGGGTTAACATTATTAGTTATAAAGGAATGTTGTATCAAAAACATCGATGTGTAATTATTTTAATTCATCACGGGTGCCTGTGTAAGGGAAAATATATATGTAAAAATTTGTCACCCCACCACCCCCCAACACAAGTGTCCATAACTGCATGGTTTGGTGGGCTTGCTGTGTTAACAATTGAAGATTGTTAAGGGTGGGCCTACCCTTCACAACACTTTTTCTGGGACCTACATTCCAACTCTTCCACATGTTGTCAGTTATATTTGGCCTTAATTCACAGAAGTTTTTAAATTTCTTTCCAATACTTGCAATGGAAATAAAATATTATTAAACAACCCTTGACATACATGTATTTATTTTATTTTCTTCTAGAAAGATATCTATGAAACCTTTCCAACAGTCGTTGTCAAAAGTTTAATGTGGTGTTCAAAAAAAGCAAAGACAACTGAAAATTGTCTACATGCACATGTTATAGAAATTTATTAAAAATCTGTTTTTCATTTTCTGTCCATGTGCGGCTTTTTTGGGTGAATTGATGTTCTGATGCAGTACATTTGATAGGTTAATATGTCGTGGGGAGCATTTCCAAATGATTGAGAACAATCAAAAGCATGTAACAACTATTTATTCATGAAAATTATCTGAAAGAATGTATTAGAAAACTTAGTTTTTTGCAAAAGTATGAACATTGTAGGCAACTTTCTCATCCATATCATGACATACTGTTTGAGAAGTTGCAACATTCCTCTCTCAGTTTCGTACCGCAGGCGACTCAACCCATCGTTCACGTGAATTCAACATTCTCAGACACTGTGAACGACTGTACTTTTGACTGTGGATACCCTGTAACCTGTCTAAAATCCATCCACGATACATGGTGAATGATTTGGTACAGAAACACCAACAAAGTGGAATTTCCATGCATACTGGATTGTGTTATATGAAAGAAACATTCTCAACTTCAAGTGAACTTCAAACCAATATAAAAAGCCCAATCCACTGAACCATACTGTGTATTGGTATATTCATCTCAAAGTCTAAAAAAAAAAAAAAATACCTACCGACCCTATTTTTTTCTGTTTTGTAACCCAAACCACAACATTAATTTTTTTTGGCCTGATGGAAAATTATGGAACATTCTCTGCTCTTACTTACCTAATAATGGCAAGACCAAAGTTATAACTTAAAGAAAAGTAGGTTTCACTTAGTTTTCCTGATCTGACAGCTCTCTGATAATCCAGCTCACAGCTAACCAAACTGAAGGAGCAGTCAATAGCAACAGCGAGTTGTAATAATGATCTGCAAAAAAGGAAAAAGAAAATTGTTACAGATGATTTTATTGATAGATGCGAACTTTTAGTAACTGATAGTTATTTTTAGCTCACCTTTGATGTAAGTCAAATTTGAGCTTATGCCATGGCCGGAAGTCCGTCCGGCCATCTGTCTGTCAACAATTCAATACGGCTCGTGCTAGAGGCCGTATTTATGAACCGATCTTTACGAAACTTCTTGGGTACCTTTGTTATCATCGTGGGATGAGAACGAGTGTTTTGGGGTCCGGTCCGAAATTCAAGACGACCGCTAGCTGCCATTTTGTACAAAATTAGGTGCAATCAGATTTTTGCGCAGATCTTCCATATGAAAGCTCTGATTTGAAAAAAATTTTGTACGAATGTTTAGTACCATGGGATACATCACATATAATACGGGTTTTTTTCTTGTGCATAAATTATGCGAATTACACTAACTTTGATTTATTAAGTGTTACTTTCAGCACTGTAAGTGCAAATGCCAATATGGCTCGGGCTAGAGGCCGTATTTATGAACTGATCTTTACAAAACTTCTTGAGTACCTTTGTTATCACTGTGGGACGAGAACGAGTGGTTTTGGGTGTGATCTGAAATTCAAGATGGCCACCAGCAGCCATTTTGTACTTTAGTTAGTGCAATCAGTTTTTTGTACAGAACTTCTGTATGACAGTTCAGATTTGAATAAATTTTTGTATGAATGTTTATTAACATGGAATACATCACATATAATACAGGTTTTTTTCTCGGGCAGAAATTATGCAAATTAGATGAACTTTGATTTATTCAATGCTACTTGTACACAGTAAGTGATCATGTCAATATGGCTCGGGCTAGAGTCTGTTTTATGAACCGATCTTCACGAAACGTCTTGGGTACCTTTGTTATCACCTTGGGATGAGAACGAGTGTTTCTGGGTTTCGGTCCAAAATTCGAGATGGCTGCCAGTGGCCATTTTGTACCGAAATTAGGTCCAATCAGTTTTTTGTAGACAACTTCTATATGGCCCAGGCTAGAGGCTGTATCTGTGAACCGATCTTTACAAAACTTCTTGGGAAACTTTGTTATAACCGTGGGACGAGAACGAGTGTTTTTGGGTGCAGTCCAAAATTAGTGCAATCAGGTTTTTGTACAGAATTTCTGTATGAAAGTTCTGATTTGAATAAAGTTTTGTATGAATGTTTAGTAACATGGAATACATCACATATAATACAGGTATTTTTCTCGTGCAGAAATTATACAAATTAGATGAATTTTGATTTATTCAGTGCTACTTATACACTGTAAGTGCACACGTCAATACGGCTAGGGCTGGAGGCTGTATTTATGTATTTATGAACAGATCTTCACAAAACTTCTTGGGTACCTTTGTTATAACCTTGGGATGAGAATGAGTGTTTTTAGGTGCGGTCCAAAATTCAAGATGGCTGCCGGCGGCAATTTTGTACCAAAATTAGTGCAATCAGTTTTTTGTGCAGAACTTCTGTATGAAAGTTCTGATTTGAATAAATTTTTGAATGAATGTTTAGTAACATGGAATACATCACATATAATATGGGTTTGTTTCTCGAGCAGAAATTATGCTAATTAGATGAACTTTGATTTATTCAGTGCTACTTATACACAGTAAGTACACATGTCAATACGGCTCTGGCTTGGGGCTATATTTATGAACCGATCTTCACAAAACTTCTTGGGTACCTTTGTCATCACCTTGGGACGAGAACGAGTGTTTCTGGGTGCGGTCCAAAATTCAAGATGGCTGCCAGTGGCCATTTTGTACTGAAATTAGATCCAATCAGTTTTTTGTACATAACTTCTATACGGCTCAGGCTAGAGGCCGTATTTATGAACCGATCTTTACGAAACTTCTTGGGTGCCTTTGTTATCACTGTGAGACGACAACAAGTGTTTTTAGATGCCGTCCAAAATTCAAGATGGCCACCAGCAGCCATTTTGTACCAAAATTAGTGCAATCAATTTTTTGTACAGAACTTCTGTATGAAAGTTCTGATTTGAATAAATTTTTGTAGGAATGTTTAGGAACATGGAATACATCACATATAATACGGGTTTTTCTTCTCGAGCAGAAATTATGTGAATTAGATGAACTTTGATTTATTCAGTGCTACTTATACACTGTAAGTGCACATTCAATACGGTTCGGGCTAGAGGCTGTATTTATAAACCAATCTTCACGAAACTTCTTGGGGTACCTTTGTTATCACCTTGTGGCAGGAACGAGTGTTTTGGGGTGCCTTTGTTATCACTGTGCTATGAGAACAAATATATTTGGGTTCAGTCAGACCCACTCTGGGACTCAAAGATTTTTTTTCTAGTTTAGCATCTAACTGTCACCCCACCTTTACAATACTTTACCTATACATTTATTACAGGCTATTTCAGCATTTATGTACAGACTGTTACAATACTTTAGATGTACCTTTGTTATCAGGTCATAACCTAGATGTTTGTCATTGCTGTGTCACATATTATACATGTACATGTACATGTCTTAAACAAGTTGAGCTACAGTGTCATTGACACTTTCATTATTGTTTGACTTCCATATTGTTTTCATATTCTGTATTTATTACTGTTTAACCCTTTACTTAACACAGAATTTTTAAAAAATAAATTAAACTTCACATTTTTTTAAAAGAAATTTAAATTTTATAGTAAATTTCCTTTCTTATTATACCTACCACAATAGTTTACTACAGGCTTGCACTACAGTGGAAGTCCCTAACTCGAAAAATATACTCTCTATTTTGATCTTTCCCAAGCGATTTGGGAAAGAAAAGTGGTGCAAAAGCACCAAGAAAAAATAAGCCAAAACTGGGTGGAGTGCTACCAGCACACATCCAGTAGGGGATGCTCTTCTTGTAGTACAAATCCACGGCTTCCGATCCAGTGCGCAGACAAGTAACTAATGACTCATTCTTTTGAATCCGCCAACATTGGAGTTATGTGATCAGCGGAGAGGAAGGATTCTTACCCGAATAAGAAGACGGGAGGGCCTCCATGTAAACTAGATATCACGGAGATGGAATCCATCTCTGCGGGCCCCGCAGCAACTAACCGATGTTAGGTATAAACTGATGTGAACCGTAATACTAAAATATTTCAAGCAATAGGTAAAATCTGATTAAAATCCCTTCCCGGACACGAACTTGTCAGAAAAAAAACCCCAAATTCTGAATAATTTGACCTTGAGGTCAAACTTCAAGGTCAAAGCATGGCAACCTTGGTACGCGACACGTCGTCTTGAGATAATCTACCCACATACCAAACATCAAAACCCTATCTATTAAGGGAAAAAAGTTACAGCCCGGACACGAACTTGTCAGAAAAAAAAAAAAAATCTGAATAATTTGACCTTGAGGTCAAACTTCAAGGTCAAAGCATGCACCCTTGGTACGCGACACGTCATCTTGAGATAATGTATCCACATACCAAATGTCAAAACCCTATCTATTAAGGGAAAAAAGTTACAGCCCGGACACAAACTTGTCAGAAAAGAACCCCAATTCGGAATAATTTGACCTTGAGGTCAAAGTTCAAGGTCAAAGCATGGCAACCGTGGTGCGTGACACATCGTCTTGAGATAATCTACCCACATACCAAATATCAAAACCCTATCTATTAAGGGAAAAAAGTTACAGCTCGGACACACACAAACTTGTCAGAAAAAAAAAAAATCTGAATAATTTTGACCTTGAGGTCAAAGTTCAAGGTCAAAGCATGGCAACCTTGGTACGCGACATGTCGTCTTGAGATAATCTATCCACATACCAAATATCAAAACCCTATCTATTAAGAGAAAAAAGTTATAGCCCGTACACGAACTTGTCAGAAAAGAACCCCGAATTCGGAATAATTTGACCTTGAGGTCAAAGCATGGCAACCGTGGTACGCGACACATCGCCTTGAGATAATCTACCCACATACCGAATATCAAAACCCTATCTATGAAGGGAAAAAAGTTACAGCCCGGACACGAACTTGTCAGAAAAGAACCCCGAATTCGGAATAATTTGACCTTGAGGTCAAACTTCAAGGTCAAAGCATGGCAGCCTTGATACGCGACACATCGTCTTGAGATAATCTATCCACATACCAAATATCAAAACCCTATCTATTAAGGGAAAAAAGTTACAGCCCGGACACAAACTTGTCAGAAAAGAACCCCAAATTTCGGAAGAATATGACCTTGAGGTCAAACTTCAAGGTCAAAGCATGGCAACCGTAGTGCGCGACACATCGTCTTGAGATAATCTACCCACATACCAAATATCAAAACCCTATCTATTAAGGGAAAAAAGTTACAGCTCGGACACACACAAACTTGTCAGAAAAAAAAAAATCTGAATAATTTTGACCTTGAGGTCAAAGTTCAAGGTCAAAGCATGGCAACCTTGGTACGCGACACGTCGTCTTGAGATAATCTATCCACATACCAAATATCAAAACCCTACCTATTAAGAGAAAAAAGTTACAGCCCGTACACAAACTTGTCAGAAAAGAACCCCGAATTCGGAATAATTTGACCTTGAGGTCAAAGTTCAAGGTCAAAGCATGGCAACCATGGTACGCGACACATCGTCTTGAGATAATCTACCCACATACCGAATATCAAAACCCTATCTATGAAGGGAAAAAAGTTACAGCCCGGACACGAACTTGTCAGAAAAGAACCCCGAATTCGGAATAATTTGACCTTGAGGTCAAACTTCAAGGTCAAAGCATGGCAACCGTGGTACGTGACACATCGTCTTGAGATAATCTACCCACATACCAAATATCAAAACCCTAACTATTAAGGGAAAAAAGTTACAACCCGGACACAAACTTGTCAGAAAAAAAAAATCTGAATAATTTTGACCTTGAGGTCAAAGTTCAAGGTCAAAGCATGGCAACCTTGGTACGCGACTCGTCGTCTTGAGATAATCTATCCATATACCAAATATCAAAACCCTATCTATTAAGAGAAAAAAGTTACAGCCCGGACAGGTACTTGTCAGAAAAGAACCCCGAATTTGGAATAATTTGACATTGAGGTCAAAGTTCAAGGTCAAAGCATGGCAACCGTGGTACGGGACACATCGTCTTGAGATAATCTACCCACATACCAAATATCAAAACCCTATCTATTAAAGGAAAAAAGTTACAGCCCGGACACGAACTTGTCAGAAAAGAACCCCGAATTCAGAATAATTTGACCTTGAGGTCAAAGTTCAAGGTCAAAGCATGGCAACCGTGGTACGCGACACATCGTCTTGAGATAATATACCCACATGTCAAATATCAAAACCTTATCTATTAAGAGAGAAAGATTACGGACGGACGGACGCACGCACGGACATAGCGATCACTATAGGGTGTCCGCCTCTCGGCGGGGCCCTAACAACTGTGGTAGGTATAATAAGAAAGGAAATTTACTATAAAATTTAAATTTCTTATCAACCTACCTTACAATTGTAGGCTGAATAGACAATAGGATGGAGGGAATCACATAACCAACCCCCACATAACCCAATTGCACTGGAACCGTGGACAGAGGAAGAGGTCCCTAGGCCTATCAACCATAGCATCACAATCATTAGTAAAAGACAATGAGAGATGAAGCATATGGTTCTGTGCAATGCACAGGCAGAAAGGGCAGTAACAGCAAAGAGCTGGAACTGACCTTGTAAGAAGCCTAATGGCTAGGGTAGACAACAGCCTGAGAAGAACAAAGAGGGCCCATAGCAAAAAGGTCCTCTGACTGCTCCTGCAACTGACGCAGATATATGGACAAAGTAGAAGCATTTCTCCAGTGGGCTGCCTGTATAACATCCGGCAACTTGACAGAGTTAGTATAAGCCCAAGAGGTAGACAATGCACGCACCTTGTGGGCAGAAATACAATTGGTAATACAATCGTCAGTCGCTAGCCGAGTGTAAGCCGCATGAATAGCAAGACAAATCCATCGAGAAATGGATTGCGGAGAGATCTTCTGTCGACCAGGAATAAGAGACAGAAAAAATTGTTTCCTGCCTTTCTTAATGAACTGCGAGATAAATGCGAATTGCATGAACCGGACAGAGCAAAGGGCGATTACCCTCAGCAGAAGGAAGAGCCCTGATACAGACAGGAGGTGGAATCGTTTGTGATATCTGATTCTTGGCCAGAAAGGAGCAATCAGTGGTGAACAAAACACTGTTGGGAGAGCTCCTGAAAAAGGCCGGATCAACTGAGAGGGTGTGAAGCTCACTAACCCGTTTGGCTGATCATGAGGCAAAAGCCATCAGAAAAGCCATCTTGTATGTGAGAAAATGCATATCCACCTGGGATAAAGGTTCGAATGGAACCCTCCCCCCCCCCCCCCCCCCCTCAAAGAAAAGCAGCTCCCAAGAAAGATTCCATCTTGGGGTAAGCTGCAAAGTCCTAGGCCTTTTCAAGGAAAAGCACCGAGCAAGCTTGGAGAGTAATGGATTAGTGCCGATACAATGCTGTCCCACATACGAAAAGATCTCCGAAAGCATTGACCAGAGTGTACCCTTTGGTGGAAACAGGCTGGAGACTCAGAGAATCAAACAGATATACAAGAAACTCTGCAATCTGTGAAATTGATGGATTGCCATAATCAACAGAGTGATTGTTACACAATCAACAGAAGACCTTCCACTTAGCCGCATAGGCTAAACCAGTGGAGAGCCTCCTCGAAGAAGAAATGCACTCCACTGCTAATCTCGAAAAACCTCTACGGAGGAAACAGGACCTGACAAAGGTATGTGTGAAGGCACAATGAAGTCGGGTCGACGCGAAACCTCCTGGGGTGACCTTGGCAAAGAAGGTCGCGATGTAGAGAGAGATGTGCCGGAGAGTGGAGCTGATCGATCCACACCTGCTGAGGCGACAGGGGAGTGATCAGAATGATTCGACAACAGCAGGTTCGCATCTTGGCTAGAACCTGAAGCAGAATCGGAACTGGCGGGAAGGCGCACCCGACAAGACCGTTCCAATCGAGTGACAGAACGTCCATGGCAAAAGCCAGAAAATCTAGACACGGTGATACGAAAGTGTCCACCTGATGGTTCCAATGAGTCGCAAAGAGATTGATGTGGGGATGATCCCAGAGATCGCAAAGCGACTGGAACACTGCACTGTGATAAAGCATCCATTCGGTGGACAGGGAGTCGGCTAGGACGTTCAGACGACCAGGAATGTGGCGAACCGCCGCTCTGGCATTGACATCCTGAGCGAGCAGTAGAAGACCCCGAGCCAATTCGTACATGGGAACCGAATGCGTGCTGCCCTGGTTCTGAATGTAAGCAACCACTGTCGAATTGTCGGTCAACAGAAGGACCTGACAATTCGAAAGGTGGGGGGATCCACTGCTGGAAACTCAGAAGAAGAACAAGAAATTCCTTCTGGTTGATGTGAAGAGCTGCTTGATCCTGGTCCCATGACCCTTGAAGGGAAAGACCTAGAGGATCCAACATTGCACCCCATCCGAGATCTCTGGCTTCTGCCGTCAGAACACGATCAGATGTGAATAAGTCCAACGGAACTCCATGCATAATCCACTGACATCCATCCAGGGGAGATGGTGACGATGAAGAGACTCCGGTAACTGAAGCACAAGATCCAGAGGATCGACATTCGACTGAGCAGAAAGTGTTGGATAGGACGGACATGCAGCCGACCTAGAGGAATGAGATCCGTCACCAAACTGCAGAGACCGAGTAGCCGGAGAATACTCCGAGCTGTAGCAGACGTGGACTGGGACAGAGTCAGGGCAAAAGATGAGAGAATCACGTCCCTTGCCCGGGGAATCGCCACCGTATTCAGCTGAGTATGGAAGTCCATCCCCAGATGACAACACGACTTGAGAAAAGACCTGGTCTGACTTCTCCTCGTTGAATCTGAACCTTAGCAACCTGAGCAGGCTCAACAGTGTGTCAACATCTGACTCCAGAAAGGCAGCATTAGAATGACTCTGGAGGATATCGTCTAGAAATGATGAAGTAGTCACTCTGGACTGTGTGCGATGGAAGGCTAACACATGTGACATCAGTCAGGTGAAGGCCCAAGGAGCCAGGTTGAGGCCGAAGGGCATGGCCTTGAACTGGTAAACTCGCGCCAGAAAAGCGAACCTGAGATACTTTCGCGATATCCGATGAATCGTAACGTGAAAGTAAGCGTCTCGCAGGTCGATGCTGGAAACAAAATCTCCTTGGTGAATGGAGTGGCAAACCGACCTAAAAGTCTCCATGCTGAACTTAGGAGCAATGATAGACTGGTTCAGGATGCTCAGATCGATAATCGTTCAGAGTCGGCTGTCCTTCTTCGGCACCAAGAACAGGCAGGAATAAAATCCCACTGAATGAATGTTCTTGACGACCTTGATCACCCCCTTTGACAGGAGATTGTCTATCTCCGTGATCAAAAGTTCCCGACGAATAACGTCTAAAGGAACTTGTGTTGGAAGAGGCACTCTCGACAGAGTGGGGTGCCTCCGGAAGGATATCCGCAGCCTGGACCGAACAACATCTAACACCCAAGGATTGGATGTGATTGTGGCCCAATGGTCTGCGAATTCTGATATCCTTCCTCCAACCTGGGACGAATCGAGGTGAGGACCTTCATTTCGAGCCTTGGCGAGGCCCGCAAGAGGAGAAACCACCTCATCTACAATATGAAGAATCCCAAGTCCTCCCTCTAGCCTGCTGATGCTTACCCTTACCCCATGAGTAAGTTGAAATGGCGGCAGGAGGATCAACCCTTGGCTTCGCAGAGGAAGCAGAAGGGTGCTTGTTAGGCTTTGGATGGCCCCTGCCTCCAACAGAAGGCTGGTCAAGCTGACGAAGCAGCAGCTGATCTTTGGAATGACGTAGGATGTCATCCCGGACCATTGCCACGGAACCATGGAATAGTTGCGGACCCCCCCCCCCCCCCAAAGAAGCAGATCAAAGAGCAGTGTGCGGCCCTCAGGAAGGGAACGGCTTGTGTCCAACACAGCATCCTGACGAACTAATTCCAAGATAGCCATATTACAGGCATGTGTGTGAGTAAGATGCATGAGCGCCTGGCAAGCACACGCAAAGAAGCCTGTATGTCATCAAACTTATCTGGAGGCAGATAAGCAGCTAAAGCAAAGACGACATGATCTGAGAGAGAAAACATCTCTCTCGATAAGGCCAACGGGGACTCACGAGTCGCCATAGGAATAATGGCTGACTTGGGCATGGAAAGCCTGAGGGAGGTGGAGACCTGATCCAAGACTGTCAAAGTCTGGCAGACTGATGGATTGGCAGAATCGTAGGAATGATAACGTACTGGAGGCAAAAAAGTGTCAGCCATGGTGAAGAATGAAGTCTTCACAGCCTTGGAACTCAGCTTAGAGTCCAAAGATGTAAACACTTCAACCACCTGTACCGACTGGCACAGTTGAAGGCTCCCAGAAGTGGGTTGCTCCACAGGCTGTAGGTGCATGACCGATGATCACGGCCTGGCTGACAGCGCTGGCTGGTTTGACGATTTGAGATCTGGAAGGAACTCAAGAACAAAGTCAAGAGCTGCCCCCAAGTCAGAAGACTGTTGGCTCTAGACGTCAGGTATGTCTGACTCAACCTCTGAGTCGGAAGACACAGAGCCCATTATGGGCAAACCAGCCGATGCCTCCCATGGTGTAGGCACACCTGAGGGATCAGAAAGCGGCCTACTTCAAATCCCAGGAGGTGGCGCCGCAGGGGGCGCCTGGAAACCACTTGTAGCCTTGCTGGAATCAACGGGAAGGTTCTTGGAAAGAACCTGAGTGAGTAAGTAGAGGACCTCCCTAAGCTCACGGCCTGTGTCAGCCGGTTCGACGTGGGAACAAACCGGCAAAGTGGCTTCACTCCTGACCCTTTTAACCAGCGAAGGGTCACAATCCTCAAGTACACCTGATGCAGGGTGATGGGTGGCAGCCGAAACATCTGAAGGCAGATGTGTATAGGGGTAGGTCATACCCTAAGGATCTACAGAGCGGGAACTCAGGAGAGTCGCCACTGACCTCTGGGGGACAGAAGGTCCAGGCTGCACAAAAAGCATTGGTCTTGCAAAACTGGCCATGGGACCAGAGTGCATGGACGGAAATGCAACAGAGCCCATGGTGACCCCACCATGAACATCCGAATCCAATGACAAAACTGCTGGGCTCGATGGCTGAGACCACAGCAGAGGGTTCAGTCGGCAGCTCCTTCCAACTTCGCCAAGTTGAAGTCAGGGAAGGCTGAGGTCGATACCCCACGTCCACACTACCATACATCTCTGAAGACCCCTGCAGGGATAAGCCAAGGCTGGCTGAAATGATGACTGATGACATTGCAGACGGAACAGCAGTAGCAGCAGATATGATGGGAGCTGTTGAAACTGGTGGAAAAGTGGAGAGAGCAACCCAGCTCGGCTCCAAAGGAGGAGTCACAACCCTAGTGACAGCCTCAGATGTCGACTGGAGAGGGACCACAGTCCCGGAACCAGGCATCTCTTCACCAGACAACTCAACATCTCCTGCAGTATCCACCACAGGAAAAAAATGCACATTCCTCACGGAGGGGTATAACTCTCACCAGACGTGGTCGTGTTGGGAGGCCCCGAATGACAGCGTTCCCCTCTCTCGCAGGTGCGGGAGGAACAGCCACAAGAACGCACCACATGCTTGGGCAAACGGCATTACCCTCAAGGAACAGTCCTGGGCAGAACAGAGGTGAGAGCAGTAGAAGAAAAAGGTGAACTCAACAGATGTAGAAAGTAGAAGAACACCCCTGACTATGAGAGAAAAGTGGCAGAAAAAGGACAAGCGGGAACACAACTGAACCCAGACGGCCGACATGGACCCAAAAAACAGAAATTCTGCCCTCAACAGAGAGGAGAAATCCTGTCCATACAACCCCCCCATTGACACTTAACTCCAATAATAATATCCAAAAGGATAACATAAATTTATCAAACGAAACATTTTATGTCCGAACTGCATGGTACGCGAAAGTCAGGCGCGAACACGCAAAAAATATAAAATACAATGAAAATGTGGTTGAAAATAATAACAAGAATATCTAAAACACAGTCCTGTTATTATACAATCCTCAGATCCATAATTCCAGACACAGGTAACCATTATCAATGAGTTGAATTATCACTGTTTCTTAATGCAAATATGGACGTCTAGCCACGCGGGCAGATGAAAAAAGAATGAGTCATTAGCTACACACCTGCACACTGGACCGGAAGCCGTGGATTTGTACTAAGAGAAGAGAGTCTCCTACTGGGTGTGCGCCAGTAGCATTCGACCCAGTTTTGGCTTATTTTTTCTTGGTGCTTTTGCACCACTTTTCTTTCCCAAATCGCTTGGAAAAGATCAAAATAGAGAGTATATTTTCCGAGTTAGGGACTTCCACTGTAGTGCAAGCCTGTAGTAAACAATTGTAAGGTAGGTTGATAAGAAATTTCACAATTTTTCAATAAAACCATACATATGAGCTGGTTCTAATGATTTTCCACATTTCTATAGTTTTATTGAAGAAACTTCCAAGATATTTGAGGCTGTGGTAGGCTTATTCTGGTTAATTTTCTGACCATTTTTCGCTGCTAAGTTAGGTGAAGGGTTAATTTATTTTTATTCCTTATCTAACAAATTGGCGATATCTTTCTTGGTGAATGGAGTGGCAAATAATAACACTTTCAACATCCAGGTTCACATTGTGATGAACAGTTTTAAAGGTGGAAAAAGCTGGAGTACCAGAGAGAACCACTGAGAGGTGGCAAGCAACTATCAGACTCCCCAACTCGCTAACTCTCCACAAGCAGTGGCTGAAGACAAGTGCACCAATGACATGCTTTAGTACACAGCACCACTGTGACACAACATGGGAACTCAGGGCTTTAAGTATCTTGCTCTAGGACAAATGCATTTACTACTGGTCATGACTGAACCATCAACATCCACTTGCATAATTTACAATTGAGCAGTTGAAAAAAAACCTTCTCACTGGAACGAGCTCAATGAAGCATTCCAATGATGGGCCTTGCGATATGTTTTTTTTAATATTTTTTTTAAAATTTGAAGAAAAAAATTTTTTAAATAACAAATTTTGATGTTGTTCACATTGAGTAAAGGGTTATATACTATTAGTTACACAGTGTACAGGACTGTACTGCCCTTCTGAGATCTGATTTCCCTGAGGCTGAAAGTTATAGGAAATACAAACCTCAGTACTGTCACAAACACCCTGCTGAAGCACTGTGATGAATTTATTGCCATGCCCCTTCAGTGTGTTGAGTTTTGTTTTATTATATAATGCCCAAATGGTATTCCAATGAAGAAAACCTTGATAAAAGTAATAAGAGAAACTGAAAGAAATTTATCTTTCTTTAAGTACAGTTAAAACTAGAAGTCCTGTCATGAAATGCGCACAAATAGCACGTTGATATGCGCGTTAATGTGCGCGTTATGGCCCAAGTAAAGCTATCAAATTCTGCACATATGGCCTGTGCACAAGCAATGTCTCAGCCAATGGACCTCCGGGTAACCCGGAGGTCCATTGGCAGAAACATTGCATGTGTTTGCTATGAGTAACCAGGAGAACCTGCCGTGCTTTAGATGCCATTCAATATGACAATTGCGCGCAATTCCAACGCGCAATTAAGCCTAGATAAGCGCACAATTCGTGACAGGACTTCTAGTTTTAACTGTAATAAATAGAGAAACTGAAAGAAATTTATCTTTCTTTATTATTTAATTGGTTGAAGGCTAGATTATTTTTTGTTGAAGGAATTTGTTATTCAGAATTTGCTCTATTACAATTTGTAATAGAACAAATTTATATAAACAAAATATTATTTGCGTTTGATTGAATATGAAACATGAGCAAGGAAAACATTGGGTTTTGCTTCGGTACCCTCACTTTTTTGAAAATCCTGATAGTGGCTTCCAGGCCTGGCATTCTGAAAAATGCAGGAGGGCAAAAAATCGCTCTCCTCAATCAGCTTAGGAGAGCAATTAGCTTTACACAGCATTTTAAGTATCCAGTTGAACGAACTCATTGAAACTGAAACCAACAGACTACATCAGTGATTTTATTAACTTTACTAAGGTAAAGCGAAATCTCTTAGACATCTAGATGTCTCACTCAACAACCGAACACACACTTGACAAGACCTGTGTGTGTACCCAGACCTGTTGTCCAAGAAAGTCATACACCTACCACTACCACCTTCAACCCCCCAAGGGGGTTGAAGGTGGTAGTGGTAGGCGTATGACTTTCTTGGACAGCAGGTCTGCTTGAATCTACAGTCACATCCTGGAGCAAGTGCTTCAAGTGACAGGATAGTAGTAATGGTAGTATATTATAGTGTCAATATTCCTTGAATAATTACCCCTGAAACTGTGATGCCAGTTGTTGAACTTGAAACTGACAGAAAAAAAAAATATTGCTGTGACCCATTTTGCTTCAAATGATTGCAACTGTGTTTGGGTATGGTTGCAGCCATTACCTTTTACCACTAAACCACTTTCAAAATGAAATTACGTGATGTTATGTGACTTCGAAGTTAAATTACATTTTTGCTTTACAACAAAAATTTAATGTGAGCATAATACATGTAATCTCAATCATCCCAGACCAAAATATTTAGGAGGGCAATTTTTCGCTCTCCTTAATTCTTTCAGGAGGGCAGTAAGGAGAGCTAAAAAATCGCTCTCCTGAAATTGCCAAGCCTGGGCTTCTAGCATTCAACCAGTAAACAAGAAAGATTGGAGTTATTTCCCTTTGATTGAACTCAAACATTTGGAATACTTCAATTTAAGGACATTGGGAAATGACGCGATGTTATTATTGTGGGACACAAGTTAACTTTATAAGTGTTTTATTCTGTACAGTGGCACATTGTGTGTCTTGAAGAATCAAGGACACTACATTCAAACTTGTACAAGTGCTTTAATAAGTTTCACTGAAGAGGCAATTCATATAATGAGATACCGGTAGGTTGTATGTTTCTTGAAACCAGAGTGGATCTGAAGTGTAGAAACACCACAACTGAATCCCTCTTCTCGACAGTAAAATCAGGCATTAATAATATGTACACATGTTTTATTTCAAGTGTTTGGAATATTCTCATGAAACAATATTGCTCTCATTTTGTTTGTGAGTCTCAATGTTTATTATTACTGATGAAAATGTTTGAGGCAATGGGTGAAAAGGAAATCAGAGAACTGTATCATAGAATGTCTGTACACTCCTATTGGCTGTCATGTGATATTCTCATACACCCTGTTGAACTTCGTACTCCCAGTTGGAGTTAAATGTACTGTACTGGATGCATTGGTCACTCACAAATCAGGAAGCTTGTATAATTTTAAAAGGGTAATAATATTTAATAATAGAGCTGTAGGTTTTTAAATTTCTTGTTCGGTTTCGGTTTTGGTTTTTCAGGTGGAGTAAAACCTCGGTTCGGTTCGGTTTTCGGTTTGTTCATGAGGCCAAATAAAATTCAATAAAACTCATTCTTATGTCCGGAGTCATAACTGAATGGCAGTGAAATTAAGTGAAACTCAATGAATGCCCGAAATAAGCTATAATATTTGAAGAATCAGGAAGGCCAATATAATAATTACCTAAATATACAGAACTTTTATTGTGCTTGGCCATTTTTCGAGGTCTGACACCTACACGCAACTTGAGGAAAGCTGCAAGCACAACTAAACTGAAATGTCGGAAATTCACAGAATGTGGCCTTCCCAGAGTAGTGAGAGTACCCAGACACTGCCATTGGCAGTGTCTGAGTACTCTCACTACTCTGGGATGGTTACATTCTGTGAATTTCTGCAGCAAGAGAGTATTTAATAAAAAACCTTAGATTACGGGATGTCGACGGTTTCGGGTTTTGATTTTAAAAAAAAACCTAAAAACCTCGGTTCGGTTTCGGTTAACCTACAGCTCTATTTAATAACCCCTTCCAGTGATCTGATTGGTCCTTTCAGAAACAGTACACTGTGATTGACACCTGTATCATCTAACTGGAATATGAAGTGCATTGTATGCATGTATGTTTGTACATGTAAGACTATCTGCTGTTGTATGAGAGAGCAAAAATGTATATGAGTGGGCTCATCTTTGAGTGGTTAAGACTGCAAGAGAATTTGTACATCCACTTTCAACAGAACCATATCATGTGACCCCTCATTGGAACAAACTCAATGAGCTTGTTCCAATGTGGGGTCAAATAATATGGTTTTGTAGAAATATTTTTTGAAACATTTGAAAGAAAAAATGAAAGTGTCAATGACACTGTAGCTCAACTTGTTTAAGACATGTACATGTATAGTGTGTGACACAGCAATGACAAACATCTAGGTAATGACCTGATAACAAAGGTACATATAAAGTATTGTAACGGTCTGTACATAAATACTGACCGTTGCCTGTAACAAATGTATAGGTAAAGTATTGTAAAGGTGGGTGACAGTCAGATGCTGAACTAGAAAAAATCTTTGAGTCCCAGAGTGGGTCTGACTGAACCCCAAAATATTTGTTCTCATAGCACAGTGATAACAAAGGCACCCCAAAACACACTCGTTTCTGTCCCAAGGTGAAAACAAAAGTACTCAAGAAGTTTTGTGAAGATCAGTTCATAAATACGAGCTGTATAGAACTTGTGACAAAAAACTGATTGGACCTAATTTCGGTACAAAATGGCCACTGGCAGCCATCTTGAATTTTGGACCGTACCCAGAAACACTCATTCTCATCCCAAGGAGATGACAAAGGTACCCAAGAAGTTTTGTGAAGATCGGTTCATAAATACAGCCTCTACCCTGAGCCGTATTGACATGTGTGCTTACATTGTGTAAGTAGCACTGAATAAATCAAAGTTCATCTAATTTGCATAATTTCTGCACGAAAAAAAACCCCTTACAATATGTGATGTATTCCATGTTACTAAACATTCATACAAAAATTTATTAAAATCAGAACTTTCATACAGAAGTTCTATACAAAAGACTGATTGCACTAATTTTGGTACAAAATGGCTGCTGGTGGCCATCTTGAATTTCGGACCACACCCAAAAACACTCGCTCTCATCCCAAGGTGATAACAAAGGTACCCAAGAAGTTTCGTAAAGATTGGTTCATAAATATGGCCTCTAGTCTGAGCTGTATAGAAGTTGTGTACAAAAAACTGATTAGACCTAATTTCGGTACAAAATGGCCACTAGCAGCCATCTTGAATTTTAGACCGCACCCAGAAACACTCGTTCTCATCCCAAGGTGGTAACAAAGGTACCCAAGACATTTCGTGAAGATCAGTTCATAAATACAGACTCTAGTCTGAGCCGTATTGACATGTGTACTTACTGTGTGTAAGTCGCACTGAAAAATCAAAGTTCATCTAATTTGCATAATTTCTGCACGAGAAAAAAACCCGTATTATATGTGATGCATCCCATGGTACTAAACATTCACGCAAAAAAATTATTCAAATCAGGGCTTTCATATGGAAGTTCTGGGCAAAAATCTGATTGCACCTAATTTTGTACAAAATGGCTGCCATCGGCCATCTTGAATTTCGGACCGGACCCCAAAACACTCGTTCTCGTCCCACGGTGATACCAAAGGTACCCAAGAAGTTTCGTAAAGATCGGTTCATAAATACGGCCTCTAGCCCGAGCCGTATTGGCATTTGCACTTACAGTGCTGAAAGTAACCCCAAAAAACATCAAAATTAGTCTAATTTGCACAATTTACGTACGAGAAAAAAACCCGTATTATATGTGATGTATCCCATGGTACTAAACATTCATACAAAAAATTATTCAAATCAGACCTTTCATATGGAAGTTCTGTACAAAAAACAGATTTCTGCATCGTCGGTACAAAATGGCAGCTGGCAGCCATCTTGAATTTCGGACTGCACCCAAAAACACTCGTTCTCGTCCCACGGTCATAACAAAGGTACCCAAGAAGTTTTGTAAAGATCGGTTCATAAATACGGCCTCTAGCCCGAGCCATAGCAGCTTGGCACTTACAGCTCTGAAAGTAACACTAAATAAATCAAAGTCAGTCTAATTTGCATAATTTACGCACGAGAAAAAAACCCGTATTATATGTGATGTATCCCATGGTACTAAACATTTATACAAAACTTTATTCAAATCAGAACTTTCATACAGAAGTTCTGTACAAAAAACTGATTTTTGCATCATCGGTACAAAATGGCCACTGGCAGCCATCTTGAATTTCGGACCACACCTAAAAACACTCGTTCTCGTCCCAGGGTCATAACAAAGGTACACAAGAAGTTTCGTAAAGATCGGTTCATAAATACGACCTCTAGCCCGAGCCATAGCCAATTGTTGACGTACGGACAGACGGACGATGGGCCATGACAATAGCTCAAATTTGACTTCGTCAAAGTTGAGCTAATAATGATACCAGGTTCATTTGGTAAGTGTTAATTTTTCATTTTAACAATTTACTAGAGCTGGGAGGTTATTGAATTTTGGGTTGGTTTCGGTTACAACTCGGTTTTTAATAAAAAGGTCAGGTTACGGTTTCGGTTTTTTTATTAAACAGAAAAAAATTAAGTTGTATGAACTAAATAATGATTGAATAAACTCTCCCTGAGCGTTTCCAAAGATTTCCACTTCAGACGCTCGTTCAGTTTCTTTTTCAAATGTACGTATTCTCCTTATGCTTCGACTCAATGTGCCTTGTCAAATTACTGGTGTTTCCATGCTCACAAGAAATATATTTATGACAATATTTACACTCAGTCGACTTTGAAGTTTTATCAGTTTTGATAAAGTGTTCCCATATAGGGCTCTTCTCGACCGTAATTGCCGCCATTGTTTCAGAAAAAAACACGTAAAAACGCAATTCTCATGTGACATTCAAATAACCGAGAAAGTCGGTTTTTCAGTTTATCGTCGGTCTCGGTTGTCGGTTATTTTTTCATAACCGAAACCGAGTTGTTTTTCGGTTAACCTCCCAGCTCTACAATTTACCAGCATGGTTATCATCAAAGTTGTCATTCCAAAGTCAGAGACTGGGCTCAGGCCTGGCATTCTTTAGGAGTGCAGGAGTGCTACATGCCTACAGCACGCCTAGAAAAAATTGAGGAGGGCAATTTTTAGCACCCCTTGATTTACTGGAATGCCAGACCTGTTTGGGACGGCCTTTAAAATCTATTATCATTTCATCTCCTGAGTTTCAATGTGGTCTATGTGCCTACTGGCACATAGAACACATTGAAACTCAGGGGACAATTTGTCAATGTTGCACTGATTCGCAATAATTCATGACCCATTCTGTGTGGCATTTTGATACATTTTGAGAGTAAAAGACAGTCACATAAGAATTGAATGCAACATTTTGAATAATGAGAAGATTTGTGTGTCAATTTTTCCACTACGTAGCTGAATGTAGTACAATTTTTCAGTCACAATATTAATACCTTGTTGAAGTGAATATAACCAATATAGCATACAGGCTTTTGCATTGAAAATTTCAAGTGCAATTGCACTCCCAAGCTATCTGAGGAGGGCAATTGTTTGCACTCCTTGATTTTCTAGATTGCCAGGCCAGTGGGCTTGTTTACAAGGAACAGACTCTGAAACTGAAATCTGAAGAAAAGTTGGTAGCTGAAGTGGAAATCTTTGGAAACGCTCAGGGAGAGTTTATTCAATCATTATTTAGTTCATACAACTTAATTTTTTTCTGTTTAATAAAAAAAACCGAAACCGTAACCTGACCTTTTTATTAAAAACCGAGTTGTAACCAAAACCAACCCAAAATTCAATAACCTCCCAGCTCTAGTCTCAGACCTAAGCAGAAAGAGTAATGCAGAGGATATATTGGGGGATTCTAGCCCACTGGTTTCGATAGCATCAGCAAATTCACCCACTGGGGACCTCCATTTGAAAATGACAGATTGCTTTTTTTCCAGGCTTGAAGACAGCATGAAAATTATATTTCTTGTGAAATGAGCTCTGACAAGCAAGATAATATTGGTTGAACTCCAAGTTACATCAAAGGAAACTTTTACAGTTGAAATTTCGATATTTCAGTATCGATGAGCACAGAGTTCAATTCTACCCAAATTACAGTGGTAACCTAAATCCCCCAATCATAGAAATGTTCCCAAATTGGATGGTATAATAATGTGTACAATTTGTTTAGAAATCATTTAATCCTTAAAGGACTGGAATTTCTAGTACACCTTTGTTGGGTCATTCCTGTTCATCTGGTAGACTAGTTTTAATTAACTGTCTAGCCAGAGTTATAGTCTGTATCAAAACAATAGGCATTTGTATTGTTTCACTCATTGTTTCCAAATGTGCTCAGTCACTGTTATTTGCTTACCATACTGGTAAATTAGGTATAACCGACTTGCTGCTTTCCTGATTAAAGATCCCAAAGAAGCTACAAAACTAATGCCATCTGATGTTAGAAAGATTGAGAACTGGTCAAAATAATGTCTGGTTGAATTCGATGAATCCAAATTCCTAGAAATTATAGTGTCAAGGAAACTTAACCAGCCATACCACCAAAATCTCTAATTGCAGAGGAGGGTAGTATCATACAGTTAAACCTAGAAGTCCTGTCACGAGTAGTGCGCTTATCTAGGCTTAATTGCGCGTTAGAATTGCGCGCAATTGCCACATCGAATGGCATCCAAAGCACGGCAGGTTTTCTTGGTTACTCATAGCAAACACATGCAATGTTTCTGCCAATGGACCTCCGGGTTACCCGGAGGTCCATTGGCTGAAACATTGCTTGTACACAGGCCATATGTACAGAATTTGATAGCTTTACTTGGGCCATAACGCGTACATTAACGCGCATATCAACGTGCTATTTGTGCGCATTTCGTGACAGGACTTCTAGTTTTAACTGTATCATTGACAGTTTCAAGTTCAGCCTAAAATTCTGCAGAAAGCAGTGCATGCACCGACGTTGTTGCCAGATAGACCATAATGCCACAAACATACAAAGGGTAATAACAGTAACTTTTTGGCCATCTGCTGGTTTGTGTGCAGTTCTCATAAGAGAAAGCCTTGATTACCCCTGGGCTCCCAAATGTCCCCCACCCCACCCACACCCATAAGTTAACTGGTAGAGTGCTAAATTATTTTTGGTGATGATAATTTGTTCACATGTCTTTGCCTTGTTAGAATTTATGGAAGAGTGCCAATGGGCACTCTCCCATAAATTCTAACAAGGCAAATCTATACAGACCATGTAATTTTCCTTCAAAGATAATATGAATCATATCTGCTGAACATGAAGCCTTTGAGTTACGGTACCTGAACTTGTGATTAAAGCCCGAATGTGGGCTTCCAGCACTCTACCAGTTAAATAATCAATGAAATAAAATATAAATTTTACTGATTCAATAAAATATAAATTATACTACCTGATAGTATAGTTCATATTTGATTAAATATGTTAATTTCTGATGGAAAAGTATCGAACTATATCTGGTCACCTGGCAGCATGTCTTAATTAAGTGTTTGAGTGCTGGGCTTTCTCCTTAAGTGCAGAAACCTCATTGTAAAGGCTTCATTTTCTGTGAATGTATTTAATATTGTCTTTGAAGTAAACTTATTTCATCATTTGGGATTTGCATTGTTACTAATAGGCAGTCTCCCATAAATTGTACTAAGTCAAAAGACATATTATCAAAATCTGACAAAGAAAAATAATTCAGCACTGTATCAGTTAACTCACCAACTTTTACAAATAAAACCATGGTCAGCATCTCTCTGTTGCCGTGGATTATCACATAGTTGCTGGGAAGACAGGAAGACAACCCCCCCCCCCCCCCCCCCCCCCCCTTTGTTACACATTGAAAGTTTATATTCTGTGTTTTTGCATTTATTTCAAGGGAAGTCTTATGTATGTGTTGGCAAAAAGACTTGCCAGGAAGCAACTTTCAAGCAATTTTAATACAACTTCAAGTTTACATGGAGACTCCATGTTTGAGCACATCTCACACTGCAGTAAAATGTTGGCAATGTTAGAGGCACCCAAGGGTTAATAGATATTCTAAGGCAACAGCAAGGTTTAATATACTACTCAAAGTTTGCTAAGCACCAAGTATGTCCAACTACCTGTTTTACGTTTTAGTTGAAATATTGTTATGAAAAGTATATATATTTAATTATATCTTTAATGATTTAAACACAGAAATTGAGATTTTGTTTGTGTTTGACATACTTTTTAGCTTTTGAATACGATTACCATGGAAAATGGATATTATTGATAAAAAGGGAAATTTTTCAAATTTGCCAAAAAGTTGATGGAGTGAACTGATATGGATTCAATATCGAGTATGAGACCCATTATTGTTAATTACAGCTTCACAATGCCTTCTCATGCTCCCAATCAGGTTCCAGATGGTCCTTTATGGGATGTTGTTCCATTCTTGGACCAGCATGGCACCAAGCTCCTGGACACTTCTTGGTTGGTCTGGACGGACTGAAATCGCAAACTGCAACTCATTCAAGACAAGTTCGATTGGATTGAGGTCAGGGGATCTTGCTGGCCAGTCCATATGCTCAATCTCCTCCCTCTGTCGGTACTCCCGGTGTAACAGGGTATCATCTTCCCTGGGGAGAAGATGCACTAGGTTATCTTCCCCCACCTTGTGTAACTTCCCCCACCCCCATCCACACACAACACAGATCAACTTAACATTTTTTTTAAGCTGAAAAGCATTATTCATAAGAGAAAAGGTCAAATAGTAACTACTTGGTATAAGCAGGGAGCGCTGAATGGAAGAAAGAAAATAAAAATGAATATTAAGTTAACCTCTCCTCTCTACCCAAGATTATTATTTTTTCAAACACATGCCTGATGTTATCCATGTTGAAAAAAGATTAGAGGGGGTAAGATAGCCAGGGTGGGGGGGGGGGGGGGGGAAGATACACATAATAAATGTAGTTAGGGTACTCAAATCTAGGGATTCCCCCCAGCGCCCTATATCAACACTAGGGTATCTTCCTCCTGTATTTTCCACTGAATGCCATAAAAATAATAAATGAGGTTAGGGTACTCAAATCCATGTTGAAAAAAAATTAGAGGGGAGGGGTGGGGAAGACACCCTGGGTGGGGAGAAGATACCGTGGGACACCGGACAGCATGGGCAACATGAGGATGAGCATTATCGTCCATCAGAATGAAGCTCTCACCCACTGCACCTGCATACAATCTGATGTGGACATCCAGGATCTCATCAATATACCGCTGTGCAGTCAATGTACCATCGTCAATGACACAGAGCTCTGTACGTCCATCCCAGCTGATGCTGCCACAGATCATTATTGACCCTCCACCATAGAAGTCATGCTCAGCAATGTTGGCTGCATGGAATTGCTCTCCTGGTCTTCTCCATACCCTAGAATGCCTATCTGTGTTGTCTAGGCAGTACCTTGACTCATCTGTAAAAAGGACAGGTCATCAATCTTCTTTGGTCCATACAACGTGATCCATGGCTCATTCATATCAATCCTGGCGGCGGTTCTGGGACAGCTGAAGCGAAGACATGGTCTTCTCATCAGAGACCACCTTCGTGCAACCTTGCCCGGATAGTCTGCATCGAAACATTTACCCCAGATGCATTCTGAAGGTCACTGCGAAGCTGGGTTGCTGTGTCAAAGCGCTCCTGAATGAACAAAAACCGGTCTTCAGCTGCAGATGTTGCCCTGTGCCCTGTCCCTGCCACCACCATGTTGTCTGACTGGTGTGCCATACTGTTGAAATCTTGCCCAGGCTCTGGTGATCACTGTATGGTGCACACCAAGGGCTTCACCAACCTGTCGATGGGTAGCCCCTTGTTCCATCATCCCTACAGCCCACCACATTTCTGCTTCAGACAAATGTCTTCTTACATTTGCATTCGCCATATTCAATCATTAAATCACAAGGGTTTGTGTTGAAATGAAGTCTGAATACCCTACACATCTCATGTACATGTAGACAGTACACGAAAACATCATGGAAATCAAGGGGTACATGCTTTCCTTGACTGAAATGAAAAGTCTGCCTGTCAAAAGAGTTAATGTAAACACTGGGGACCATCTCAATACATTCCTCAATCATTTCCACCAAAAATATCACAAATGTGTCACAAGAAAATTTCACAATGATGTGTCAAATATGTGGTGCTTAGCAAACTTTGAGTAGTATAGATATGCTGAGAAGTTTAAAAACTGCATGCCAGACAGTCAGTATTACAAAAAAAAAATTAATGGGACTAACAGCAACTGACTTGGCAAGTCTCCAATGTCCCCAAATTAAGACTAATCTAATAGCCTGATTTCTGATATAAAAAAACTGAAATACAATTATAAACTGGTAAACAAGAAAACTAATTCAAAAGTTTACTGTACCTTGCCTTCCAAACTTGTATTCTGTCAACTGCATGTTGTGCTTTCTTTATTTTACCAGAATACAATTCCTCACTAACATTAATAAATTCTGACCTGTGAATAAAAAAAATACTTTTGGGAGCAAAAAGTTCTTGTTTTTGAATAAAGTTTTTACACCATAAGATAAGATCGATTTTCTTTCTAGTCGGATAATGTACAAAAAGTGATTATGCAAGCTCTATAGAGCTTTTGACCAACTGCTGAAAATGAAATACCGTATTTTCTCTATGTTTTGGGACAGCTAAAAATAATTATTTTCACAGGTGTCCCAATTCTTAGAAAATGGGGAAAGAACACAGCCTAGTCTTGATTTGATGCTGAATAAAGTTGTGTGTGATTCGTTTTCCATCACTATATACAAAAATCGCCATCCAATTTTTTTTTATATTTTCATTTTTTGCTTCCAAAACATAGCTTATGGTCCCTCGTTGGAACGTGCGCATTGCGCTCGTTCCAATGAGGGATCATAAGCTATGTTTTGGAAGCAAAAAATGAAAATTGTTAGTTACTCAAGAATTTTTTTTATGAGTGTCGTCTGCTACTAGTGACGGGCCAACTGGAAACAAATCTCCTGAATGTCCCAAACTTTGGAGCATAAAAAAAATATAGTTTTCTGGAAAAAATGTGTGTCCCAAATCATAGAGTGTCCCAATACATAGAGTAAATATGGTACACATTAATTTAAAACATGAAGCAATGATGTTAAAAACAGCCATTCTCACAATCATGAATGGCAATGAAATTTCAATATCTTTTCACAAAGGAGGAAAGCAAAGCAACATTATGCAAAATGAATATAATAACGGCAGGTTTAATTAAAAGGATTGAAATGCATGAATCGTAAAATAATTAAAATTAAATAATAAGGAAGCCTCGTCGATACGAACTTCAAAAGCAATTTGGACCATTTCATGACAGAATCAAAGAATTAACATGATTAGAAGTTGATTCAGCCCCAATCAAGACTGGAAATAAGCAATCTGTAATTTGCAGAACGAGGACCCTAGAGGGAGAATTTGCTAATACTGTCTCATACACTGGGCCAATTTAACCTCTGGTACCTTTTTCTGTTTAGACTTGAGAACCCTGATTCAGATTGAACTTCATAGAGGGTAAATTTGGTGGTGCTACCCTGCTGTGCAGGGTAGCATCACCAAATTCACCCTCTGAGGACCCCATTCTGCAGATGATAGTCTGCTTATTTCCAGGCTTGGCCCCAATATGCACCAGGAGGTCATTCCAGAGCATCAGTGCAGCATACCTGAAAGACCTTTTGCCTCAGTTCACTAGATTGAGCAGAAGAAATATCAAGAAGGTTGGAGTATCAAAAACTATACTTTGCACTCTTCAACTGGATACGGTCACTTAGGCGTGGTAGAGATGTATTATGTAAAATGTGAAAAATATCAGTTGTAATAATTTTTAATTCTGATCCTTCTTAACCGATTGTAGGATAAAATACCCTCGGACAAAATACCCTTAGGACATAATACCCTCAAAAAAATACCCTTAGGACATAATACCCTCAATGGGTAGGACAAAATACCCCTGGACAAAATACCCTCATATTTGTTTCATGTTCTGTGCTATCTGCCATTTATATTGTGCTTCATATTCAATTGCCATCTGCCATTGGTATTGTGCTTCATATCTATTTAGTTTAACCCTTTACCTAACCTGAAAAGCAGACGACACTTGAAAAAATAATTCTTGAATAACTAATTTTTTGTCTCAAAAAACATAGGTTATGACCCCTCGTTGGAACAAGCTCGACGAGCTCGTTCCAACGAGGGGTCATAACCTATGTTTTTGAGACAAAAAATGAAAAAGCAGTGAAAATTAATTGGCGATTTTTGAGAATAGCGGTGGCCGGTTTTGGCCGTTACGTTAGGTAAAGGGTTAATAAAAAAAAATTAAAAATATTGGTACTTGTTATTTCCAACAAAACACCGCTAGTGACTTAGATGCAATTACCCCGCCCCCCCCCCCCCCCCCCCCCAACACCAAAAATCCAACTTTATATACATTTGGTCTGAGGGTATTTTGTCTGAGGGTATTTGTCCTACCCCATTGAGGGTATTATGTCCTAAGGGTATTTTTTTGAGGGTATTATGTCCTAAGGGTATTTTGTCCGAGGGTATTTTGTCCGGATACCTTCTTAACCATACCAACAAAATATGCTAATTATCAACTCGTTCCTGACAAAACAAACCTTTGGAGAACTACATCAGTAGGGTCTGGCAAATCAGGATTTTTTGCTTGAATTGAACCTCAAATCAAATCGGAGAAAAATATTTCAAATCCATTTGAATCTCGAATCGAATCACATTTACATCTGTGGTACCGGTTACAGTAAAAACCTGTCTTGAAAGACCACTGTCTTGAGAGACCGCCGGTCTTGAGAGACCACATTTGCCAGGCACCGATTGGTTTTACTCTATAATGGACCTGGTATGGGAGACCACCTGTCTTGAGAGGACCACCTGTCTTGAGAGACCACTGTGACCGAATGGAATGGTTTAACGCGCCGAAGGCGCGCAGGGACGATATGGGGAACAAGCCCCTTTCGACCCTCGTTGACTGTAAGTGACTAATTTCCACATGTCTACTCGTGTTGAAGGAGGAACAGGTTCAGGTACTTGGCAGGTGTCACCGGTTGCGGCGTCGTGATGGTCTCTTTGACTGATGTCGGTTGAACCCTCGGGTAAGGACCAGTGTGAGGGGTTGGGTCCTCTCACAAAGGTAGTACCCTCTCCCCGAGGGTGCAGTCGGTCTGGATTTTCAGGCAAGTATAGTCTGCCACTTCGGAGATGATTTTGAGTGATGGCCATCACTGGCAAGTCTAATCTGCCTCAGGCTGTCTCTGTTAGATAGGATGTCTTTTGAAGGAAACAACAACGACCCCTTTTGGGGACCACCAAGAAGAAGACCCGAACTTCCCTGGTTCGGGGGCAGGCCTGCATTGTGATCCTATTGGGTTGGGACAAAAAGATGCGCAATGCGCTTACAAAAAGGGGCAGAGGCGGGATGCAGGACCAGCGCTCGCCTCCCTTAAAGTGGTTGACCACTTTTAGGGATGGAGTGGAGGATGTTCAGGAACCGTGGGGGGTGACTGTTTCCATAACGGTTAGACTGTCTGTAGCGGTTATTGGGGTGCTGGTCAAAAAAACATCTGCTTAAAAGAAGAAGGTAGAATTAGTTTTCATTAGAATATGTAAACTGTAAAGATAAAAGTAGCACCTCTTTAGTTGCGTGTCCTTGTGGTATCTGCTGTGTGTGTGTGGAGAGTATGGAATGCACGAATCTTTACATTCCGTAAGAGTAGTAACATACTCTTGTGTGGTATTGTGCTGTGTGTGTGCTTGTCGCTATGGGGGAGAGTATGAAATGCACGAATCTTTACATTCGTAAGGGCAGTAACATACTCTCGTGCTTGGGACCCCAATCCCTATTTATTATTTAGTTTTAAGGTGCAGGGGATCTCGAGCGTTTTAAGTTGGCTGAACTTCCTAGTTGCCAGCGGGACGGTAACAGGTCTAGACCACACCCGAGGGTGTTTCTTTCCTGTTGTGTCCTTCGCTGGAAGTGGCCTTATTTAGGTTTGTTTAAGTTTATTTGAAGTTGAGGGTGCCGGGGATCGCGATCGTTTAATGCGGGTTGAGCTTCCGAGGCTGTCAGCGGGAGGGCAACAGGTCTAGCACACTAGACCACACCCGAGAGTACCCGAGAGTGTTTCTTTCCTGTTGTACCCTTCGCTGGTTGCGGGCTTATTTTTTAATTTAGTTTAGGGGTATTCGGGGGCGTCGGGGATCGCAGTTCACCTTGTCATTCCCTAGTTTTTATTCAAGCGGTCTTAGTTTTGATTGCAATTTTTGGGCTTTTGTCGGCTTTCGCAAATTACTCCAAGTTCGGAGATTAGTTCGCTGTCGGCTAACCGGTCATGATTTTTCGCGGCCAGGGTGGCTAGGCGGTCTTTAATGGTGGGGATATCGGCCCTGTCGTGGAGTGTTTTTATGGGTGTGTCCCATGGGGCACGGAGGGCAACTCTAAGCGCGTGATTTTGGACCCTCTGGAGTTTTCCCATATTAGTTTGGTTGAGGTCAGTTAGTATTATTGCACCGTATTCGAGTACTGGGTGCACAAAGGATTTGTATAGTTTGAGTAGGGTGGACTGGTTGGCCCCCCATGAAGTTCCCTTGAGCATTTTCAGTAAGTTAATTCGTTTAGTGGCTTTTTTCGCCATGTCGTCGATATGTTTGTTGAAGGACAGTTTCTGATCAATGGTGATGCCCAGGAATTTCGCTTCTTTGCATTCTGGGAGGGTGTTATCCATAAGTTTTAGATCAAAATTTATTGGCATTTAGCTTAATTCTCCATTTGGCACACCATTGTTCTAGGTCATCGAGAGCGCGTTGCAGGGGTTTTTGGAGCAGATTGGCCGTATTGTTAGAGTCCCAGAGGCCCTTGTCATCTGCGAATTGGGAGACTTGTACACGATCTTCGGAGAAGTTAAGGTCATTTACATAGAGGATGTAAAGGAGGGGGCTCAAGACAGATCCTTGGGGGGTGCCTGCTTCAAGGGGGACACTGTCAGACAGTTCATTGTTCACTCTGACTTTAATTTCGCGATCATTTAAGAAAGAGGATAGCAATCTGAGCAGTTTCTTGGGGAGTTTCATTTCTGATAATTTGTAGCGCATTCCATTGTGCCAGACGGAGTCAAATGCTTTTTCGACGTCTAACAGGACTGCTGCGCCTATTTGCTGATTGTTGATAGCGGCCTTCATTTGGGTAACTAGTCGGTAGACATGTTCGATGCCTTCTTTGCGGTTTCTATAGGCTCTTTGCCGTTTATTAAAAAAATCGTTGTCTTCAAGGTGCCCCCTGAGCCGATTGGTAAGGATTCGTTCGAATGTCTTACCAATGCAGCTGAGTAGGCTGATTGGGCGGTAGCTGGCTGGGTCGGAGGGGTCCTTGTCCGGTTTTGGAATCATGACACCGATGGCTTTTTTCCAACATTTTGGAAAATAGCCATGGGTGAGGCATGCGTTGAACAGTTTTTTTAGTTTTTCGATTAGGGAGTATGGGCTTTGTTTTAGAATTTTGTAGCTTACTTCGTCTTCGCCGGGTGAGGAAGAATTTTTGCATTTTTTTATGACGTTGCTGATTTCGTCAATAGTGATGGGGATGACGAGGTCATCTTCATCCCCGTCTTCTGGCTCGTTATCGAATTTGGGGTCACGGTAGATATCAGGGTGTGCATTGATGTAGTCATCAATGCCGTTTATGGCGGCGTCATCGTTGCCTGCACCTTGATGCGGGCGATGGGTTTTTCTTAGGAGGTCGGCAAAGGTGTCAGCCTTGTCTTTGTCAGTGCGCGTGAAGGAACCATCTTCCTTCTTAAGAGGTTTTCCTGTGGCTTTGCGGCTTTTGTTTTTTTGCCCAGTTAGGGTTTTGAAAGAGTCCCAGAATTTTTTCGCATCCTGGACTCCGTTTAGATCGGCTGTTGCCTTTTCCCAGTCGGCTTGTTTTTCAGCTTGGAGGGCTTTTTTGACCTCGCCGTGAAGGCGGTTGTATGTTTTTTTGAGGTCAGCTTTCTTACCGGGGTCAGTTTCGGTTTTAAGAGTGCAAAGAGCTTTCCGTTTAGTTTTGATTAGTGAGAGTGTGTCGCCCGAGATCGTATTTCTCCAGGGACATACTTCTTCTTTTGGGCATATTTCGTTTAGGGTTGAGTTAATGACTTTTTCTATGCCCTCGCATTGGGTTTCGAGTTCCGCTGCATTGGATGGGGGGGTGTTTGTGAGTTGGACATCGATGATGTCACAATAGAGGTTCCAATTAATTTTTCTAAAATTTCTGCGGAGAGTTGGGGGGTACCTGAGTGGGCCATTTCTGAACTGCAGTGAGGCATGGACCGGGAGGTGATCGCTGCCTAAGTCGTCATCGCCGACCCAGTGGTCAGCGATGTGATTTATCAGGGAGTCACCACTGTGACCTGGTACCAGCTTGTATTTTTATGCCATAATAGACCTATCTTGAGAGACCGCCCCTTTGAAGACTGAAACCATGACAAAAACCTTTTACCTGTTCTGGAATTGGAAAATCCATTGTGGTCATACTAACATAATTAAAAGTATTAAAAGCTCTTAATTGGGTTCAGTTGCTAACTCATTAAAGATTGAGATGTTTTTATAAGACCCCTGTGAAAAGATTACCGGTAATATTATTGCTGAATAAACAATTTCATACAAACCCGAAATGTGACAGATAGGAATAAAAATAAATTTGTGTTGAAAATCTTTTTGTTACAAATTGAAATGGACTGTTATAAAAATTATAAAAATAAATTAGTGTTGAAAATCTTCAATGAAGATTTTCAACACTAATTTATTTTTATAATTTTTATAACAGTCCATTTCAATTTGTTACAAAAACTTCATAAAAAAAAGAACTACAAAGTAATTACAAAAATCCATTCTTGTCCATTTCTGAATTTTGTGGTTGGTTATTCACTAACTTGAGAAAACCTGAAACCTGTTATGAGAGACCACCTGTCTTGAGAGACCACTTTTGTGTGGGCCAAAGGGCAGTCTCTCAAAACAGGTTCTACTGTATCAGGAATCATTTTCCTTATTTTAGGCGGTATTTATGATAGGCAGGGATCAAAATACTATTTTTTATTTGCATAGTGAAATACTATACATTTTCAAAACATGTATAGCATTTTTTTTAAATTGTGTAGCATTTTTATGTTTCAAATTCAATGTACAATAAGGAGTGCTTTTGTTCTCTAGAAAGAATTTGACACTTAGTTACATGTATATTAGTGATAGGCCCACTAGAAGATAAATAAATACAAAGAAATTTATACAGTCAGGTAATGCTGCTATTAATTTCCTGTAGCAGCTTTACCTGGATCTGTAAATTTCTGTAGTGCTCTCTGGCACCAACAGACGTGAAATCTTCAACTCTTTCACTACTGTAGCTTTCAAAGTTTCAAAAGGTTTGATCCATGCATTACAGTGCATACATGTACGGTACAGACATACAGATTTGGTACTCTGCCATCATGTGATTGGGCTTCTACAGTTAAAACTAGAAGTTCTGTCACGAAAAGTGCGCTTATCTAGGCTTAACTGCATGTTGGAATTGCGCGCAATTGCCATATCGAATGGCATCCAAAGCACGACAGCTTCTCCTGGTTACTCATAGCAAACACATGCAATGTTTCTGCCAATGGACCTCCGGGTTACCCGGAGGTCCATTGGCTGAAACATTGCTTGTGCACAGGCCATATATACAGAATTTGATTGCTTTACTTGGGCCATAACGCGTACATTAACGCGCATATCAATGTGCTATTTGTGCGCATTTCATGACAGGACTTCTAGTTTTAACTGTATCCCCAATTAACTTTTTATTAGAGTGGATACTTGAGGACTTGGAGGCAAATGGGCAGTTCATGGACCGGCAGGTATTCTACCTGGTGGTCCATGAATTGCTGATTTGCCTTTGAGCCATCATGTTTCTACCAGACAAGCAGTTATAAGTTAGGACTAATGCCCATCATCCATGATATAGAACTTCAGAATGTGCATCACATTTCGCTATGCATATTTAATGATTGCATAGCTTTTCCTGAATTTTGCATAGCAAAATGCGATACGATACCACTTATTTTGATCCCTGAACATAGGACAGATGTACTAGGCTATTGCATATCATCACACATCCATATGAAGCTGAATCCATTCAGAAAAGTACCCATATGTAGTAGGAAGGAGCTTCATTCCACATAGACTGGAAGGTCCTAATTGTTGTAGGTATGTAAAGAAACAAGATGCCTGAAGCAATGATTTGACAAAATGTAATGGCTTTTTTACAGAGAGTACAATTGGATAGTATTAAAATCTTATGTTTCGTTTTTGTATTTATTTATTGATGTTTAAGGTCACATACTTATGCACAATGGCTAAACATGACCATGACAGTTGTATGGGTGGAGGAAGCCAGAGTACCCAGAGAGAACCTCCGAGCAATGACGAGCAGCTGCCAGCTCCCAAACATCGTAACTCCACACTGCAGCACAGGAAGGGTTAGACTGGTTGAAGACATGCGCACCATGGACGTGCAGTACACCTTAGTACACGGCGTCATCGTGCCCCCATGTGGACAATTGGGGTTAAGTCAGGGTTTCCGCTAGACCGGCTGCAGGTTCGTCGACCGGACTCATTCCCCCCGTCGATCATACTATGATCAGTCAGAAAAGCTGGTGGTTAAAATGTCGAGTACAATGCTGTATCGTAACGACACTCAGGATCCTTTGTTTCCATGTAATATAGGCATAATTATGTTGTATTCTATGCCTACTATTACTGGCGACAACCTGATACTTTATAACCCACAGACGAGAGGGGGAAACAAAGTTCAAATCCTAAACGTCTCCTATAAAATTTCGGACTCAAATTGTCGTATTTGGTCCGAAATCACTGGCTTTTATTTCGAGCGATAAATGATGTAATTGCATGTGCATGACGTCACACGTCCGCATCATGGTTCTTTTCGAATATTTCGTTGTCTCTGCATTTCCAATTATTTACGTTGGCCGATTCGTTGGATAAAGGGTTAATTCCTCACCATACAAAATCTCAGGTCAAACTATTCCAATTTGCCTGATTATTTTCAACAATTTACCAATAACAGTGAACGATTTCAATGTACACAAATTGATTGCACCTAGTAACACATCAACGGAGACAAATCTAGCTTTGTTCATATCGGTCGAGATTGATGGGTGTCATATCAGCCAAGTTTGTGTGCGGAGCTTGATAGAGTCAATTCTGGGAACGAAAATCACATCCAATTATTATTTATTTATTTATTGGTGTTTACAGTCACATACTTATGCATAATGGCTAATCGTGACCATGACAGTTTTACGGGTGGAGGAAACCAAAGTACCCGGAGAGAACCACCGAACAGCGATGAGCAACTGTCAGCTCCTCAACATTCTAACTCTGTTCAAGATCCGCTCAAGCAGGGTTACAGCAATTGAAGACATGTGCACCATCAACGTGCAGTATGCTTTAGTACACAGCGCCATCGTGTCCCCATGTAGGCAACTGGGATAGAGTGCCTTGCCCATGGACACAATGCGGGTCGTCCCAGACGGGGATCGAACTCAGAACCTCTAAATCGCATCTAATAAATAAACACATATATCAAACATGGAAAAATTTGAAGTTGTTGCTATTCAAACAAGAGGCCCCACGTGGCCTTAATCGCTCACCTGACAAAGTGACTCTAAGAAGTATTTTAGGTCACCTTCACCATGTCATGCCCCATCAACATTAACTGGTTGAGTGATAGATTTTGTTTGAAGTTCAACATTTGTTACCTAAAATTAGTTTTATTTAAAATCATTGGTGTGTGGCCAATCTCTTTAATAAAGCAAATTTATCTCTGCAGACAAACTGGTTTAGCATGAAGCACAAACAAGGAATGTGAAGAGATAGCCTTGGACATCTCTCCCCAACTGTGGATATCTTCCATGTGCTACATGTATATATTTGCATGCAAGAAAACAAAAATTTTCACAAATTTTATTTTTTTTTATCATCATTGGAACAAGCTCAAACAGCTTATTCCAATAGGGGTATGGGAAGATCAGGTATATTTTTGAGACAGAAATGTGAATATATAAATAATGGTGTTTTTTTGTGAATGATGCTGGAGAATTTTGCGTAAAGATATGGTAAATGGTTTGTTCTAGATACAGAATGATGCAAAAGTATTTAAATTTGATTAGGCAAGTTGTTCCTATAATGCATTTAAAAATTGAAGTAACTGTTTTTTTGCTGACGAACTTTTAGATGTGTGTGTCTGTGTTTGTGTGTGTGTGTGTGTGTGTGTGTGTGTGTGTGGGGGGGGGGGGGGGGGGTAAGAGTGTTCTTGCAAACAAAATTCCTGAATAAATGGCAAATTTTATTTTTTGTGTGAAAGACATAGTGCGTGAATGTTGATTGGAACAAGCTTAGAGAGCTCATTTTAATGTGAAGTCATAAAGCTGTGTTTTACGTACGAAATTCTGGAATAACTAAAAAAATTGCTTTTTTGACTCAAAAAGCATGGTGTGCGACCTCTCATTGGAATGAGCTCAAAAAGCTCATTCCAATGGGGTATTTACAAGCGATAAGTACATGTATGTTTAAGAGACAAAAATTAAAATTTGAATAGCGATTTTTGCGAAGAATGCTGACAAGTTTTGGCAGTTATGCTGGTAAAAAGGTAAGATATGCAAAGTGGTTGTTTTTTAGAGGCGACATTTAATTAAGGGGAATTAACCCTTGATTACTGAGGTAACATCTAAAAGTACTGAAATTTCATGAAGCAATGTGAATAACAGACAACAGTTGCCTAAAAATTTCATGAATAACTAAAATTTTTATTCCTTTGTCTCGAAAACATGGCATATGACCTTTGTTGGAATGAGCTGAATGCGTGTGTTCCAATGAGGGGTCATAAAATTTGAACGAAGATTTGTGTGAATAATGCATTAGTACTGCTAGATTTGGGTAAACGGTTCACCCTGGATACCACCCCCTTCTATAGTAGATCTTTTCTGCAAATTTTGTCTAAGATTCTATCAACTTTACAAATAAATACGTTCATGAATCACAATCAGATCCACACTACAATGTTGCATACCAAATATCAAAAGATTCTGCCTGCTGGATCTGGAGAAGAAGATTTTTTAAGAAATATGCCTGAAACGCACTAAGTTAAAATTTGGGCTCCTATACGGAGCCCAAATATAAACCCAGGGGGCCGATTTGAACAAACTTGAATCAGATCCACCCCACAATGTTGCTTACCAAATATGAAAAGATTCTGCCTGCTGGATCTGGAGAAGAAGATTTTTTAAGAAATTTGCCTGAAATGCACTAAGTTCGAATTCGAGCTTCTATAGTGAGCCCAAATATGAAACTAGGAAGCCGATTTGAACAAACTTGAATCAGATCCACCCAACAATGTTGCATACCATATATCAAAAGATTCTGCCTGCTGGATCTGGAGAAGAAGATTTTTTAATAAATTTGCCCGAAATGCACTAAGTGCGAATTCGGGCTTCTATATTAAGCCCAAATATGAATCCAGGGGGCCGATTTGAACAAACTTGAATCAGATCCACCCCGCAATGTTGCATACCAAATATCAAAAGATTCTGCCTGCTGGATCTGGAGAAGAAGATTTTTGAAGAAATTTGCCTGAAATGCACTAAGTGCGAATTCGGGCTTCTATATTAAGCCCAAATATGAATCCAGGGGGCCGATTTGAACAAACTTGAATCAGATCCACCCTGCAATGTTGCATACCAAATATCAAAAGATTCTGCCTGCTGGATCTGGAGAAGAAGATTTTTGAAGAAATTTGCCCGAAATGCACTAAGTTTGAATTCGAGCTTCTATAGTGAGCCCAAATATGAATCCAGGGGGCCGATTTGAACAAACTTGAATCAGTTCCACCCCGCAATGTTGCATACCAAATATCAAAAGATTCTGCCTGCTGGATCTGGAGAAGATGATTTTTTAAGAAATTTGCCTGAAATGCACTAAGTTCGAATTCGAGCTTCTATAGTGAGCCCAAATATGAATCTAGGAAGCCGATTTGAACAAACTTGAATCAGATCCACCCCACAATGTTGCATACCAAATATCAAAAGATTCTGCCTGCTGGATCTGGAGAAGAAGATTTTTTAATAAATTTGCTTGAAATGCACTAAGTTCAAATTTGGGCTCCTATACTGAGCCCAAATATAAACCCAGGGGGCCGATTTGAACAAACTTGAATCAGATCCACCCCACAATGTTGCTTACCAAATATGAAAAGATTCTGCCTGCTGGATCTGGAGAAGAAGATTTTTTAAGAAATTTGCATGAAATGCACTAAGTTCAAATTCGAGCTTCTATAGTGAGCCCAAATATGAATCTAGGAAGCCGATTTGAACAAACTTGAATCAGATCCACCCCACAATGTTGCATACCAAATATCAAAAGATTCTGCCTGCTGGATCTGGAGAAGAAGATTTTTTAAGAAATTTGCCTAAATGCACTAAGTTCGAAATCGGGCTCCTATACTGAGCCCAAATATGAACCCAGGGGGCCGATTTGAACAAACTTGAATCAGATCCACCCTACAATGTTGCATACCAAATATCAAAAGATTCTGCCTGCTGGATCTGGAGAAGAAGATTTTTTAAGAAATTTGCCTGAAATGCACTAAGTTCGAAATCGGGCTCCTATACTGAGCCCAAATATTAACCCAGGGGGCCGATTTGAACAATCTTGAATCAGATCCACCCCACAGTGTTGCTTACCAAATATGAAAAGATTCTGCCGGCTGGATCTGGAGAAGAAGATTTTTTAAGAAATTTGCCTGAAATGCACTAAGTTCGAATTCGGGCTTCTATAGTAAGCCCAAATATGTATCCAGGGGGCCGATTTGAACAAACTTGAATCAGATCTACCCCGCAACATTGCATACCAAATATCAAAAGATTCTGCCTGCTGGATCTGGAGAAGAAGATTTTCAAAGAAATTTGCCTGAAATGCAGTAAGTTCAAATTTGGGCTCCTATACTGAGCCCAAATATAAACCCAGGGGGCCGATTTGAACAAACTTGAATCAGATCCACCCCGCAATGTTGCATACCAAATATCAAAAGATTCTGCCTTCTGGATCTGGAGAAGAAGATTTTTGAAGAAATTTGCCCGAAATGCACTAAGTTTGAATTCGAGCTTCTATAGTGAGCCCAAATATGAATCCAGGGGGCTGATTTGAACAAACTTGAATCAGATCCACCCCGCAATGTTGCATACCAAATATCAAAAGATTCTGCCTGCTGGATCTGGAGAAGATGATTTTTTAAGAAATTTGCCTGAAATGCACTAAGTTTGAATTCGAGCTTCTATAGTGAGCCCAAATATGAATCTAGGAAGCCGATTTGAACAAACTTGAATCAGATCCACCCCACAATGTTGCATACCAAATATCAAAAGATTCTGCCTGCTGGATCTGGAGAAGAAGATTTTTTAATAAATTTGCTTGAAATGCACTAAGTTCAAATTTGGGCTCCTATACTGAGCCCAAATATAAACCCAGGGGCCGATTTGAACAAACTTGAATCAGATCCACCCCACAATGTTGCTTACCAAATATGAAAAGATTCTGCCTGCTGGATCTGGAGAAGAAGATTTTTTAAGAAATTTGCATGAAATGCACTAAGTTCAAATTCGAGCTTCTATAGTGAGCCCAAATATGAATCTAGGAAGCCGATTTGAACAAACTTGAATCAGATCCACCCCACAATGTTGCATACCAAATATCAAAAGATTCTGCCTTCTGGATCTGGAGAAGAAGATTTTTTAAGAAATTTGCCTAAATGCACTAAGTTCGAAATCGGGCTCCTATACTGAGCCCAAATATGAACCCAGGGGGCCGATTTGAACAAACTTGAATCAGATCCACCCTACAATGTTGCATACCAAATATCAAAAGATTCTGCCTGCTGGATCTGGAGAAGAAGATTTTTAAGAAATTTGCCTGAAATGCACTAAGTTCGAAATCGGGCTCCTATACTGAGCCCAAATATTAACCCAGGGCGCGGATTTGAACAATCTTGAATCAGATCCACCCCACAATGTTGCTTACCAAATATGAAAAGATTCTGCCTGCTGGATCTGGAGAAGAAGATTTTTTAAGAAATTTGCCTGAAATGCACTAAGTTCGCATTCGGGCTTCTATAGTAAGCCCAAATATGTATCCAGGGGGGCCGATTTGAACAAACTTGAATCAGATCTACTCCGCAACATTGCATACCAAATATCAAAAGATTCTGCCTGCTGGATCTGGAGAAGAAGATTTTTGAAGAAATTTGCCTGAAATGCACTAAATTCGAATTCGAGCTCCTATAGTGAGCCCAAATATGAATCTAGGGAGCCGATTTGAACAAACTTGAATCAGATCCACCCTACAATGTTGCATACCAAATATCAAAAGATTCTGCCTGCTGGATCTGGAGAAGAAGATTTTCAAAGAAATTTGCCTGAAATGCAGTAAGTTCAAATTTGGGCTCCTATACTGAGCCCAAATATAAACCCAGGGGGCCGATTTGAACAAACTTGAATCAGATCCACCCCGCAATGTTGCATACCAAATATTAAAAGATTCTGCCTTCTGGATCTGGAGAAGAAGATTTTTGAAGAAATTTGCCCGAAATGCACTAAGTTTGAATTCGAGCTTCTATAGTGAGCCCAAATATGAATCCAGGGGGGCCGATTTGAACAAACTTGAATCAGATCCACCCCGCAATGTTGCATACCAAATATCAAAAGATTCTGCCTGCTGGATCTGGAGAAGATGATTTTTTAAGAAATTTGCCTGAAATGCACTAAGTTCGAATTCGAGCTTCTATACTGAGCCCAAATATAAACCCAGGGGCCGATTTGAACAAACTTGAATCAGATCCACCCCACAATGTTGCTTACCAAATATGAAAAGATTCTGCCTGCTGGATCTGGAGAAGAAGATTTTTTAAGAAATTTGCATGAAATGCACTAAGTTCAAATTCGAGCTTCTATAGTGAGCCCAAATATGAATCTAGGAAGCCGATTTGAACAAACTTGAATCAGATCCACCCCACAATGTTGCATACCAAATATCAAAAGATTCTGCCTTCTGGATCTGGAGAAGAAGATTTTTTAAGAAATTTGCCTAAATGCACTAAGTTCGAAATCGGGCTCCTATACTGAGCCCAAATATGAACCCAGGGGGCCGATTTGAACAAACTTGAATCAGATCCACCCTACAATGTTGCATACCAAATATCAAAAGATTCTGCCTGCTGGATCTGGAGAAGAAGATTTTTTAAGAAATTTGCCTGAAATGCACTAAGTTCGAAATCGGGCTCCTATACTGAGCCTAAATATTAACCCAGGGGGCCGATTTGAACAATCTTGAATCAGATCCACCCCACAATGTTGCTTACCAAATATGAAAAGATTCTGCCTGCTGGATCTGGAGAAGAAGATTTTTTAAGAAATTTGCCTGAAATGCACTAAGTTCGAATTCGGGCTTCTATAGTAAGCCCAAATATGTATCCAGGGGGCCGATTTGAACAAACTTGAATCAGATCTACCCCGCAACATTGCATACCAAATATCAAAAGATTCTGCCTGCTGGATCTGGAGAAGAAGATTTTTGAAGAAATTTGCCTGAAATGCACTAAATTCGAATTCGAGCTCCTATAGTGAGCCCAAATATGAATCTAGGGAGCCGATTTGAACAAACTTGAATCAGATCCACCCTACAATGTTGCATACCAAATATCAAAAGATTCTGCCTGCTGGATCTGGAGAAGAAGATTTTCAAAGAAATTTGCCTGAAATGCAGTAAGTTCAAATTTGGGCTCCTATACTGAGCCCAAATATAAACCCAGGGGGCCGATTTGAACAAACTTGAATCAGATCCACCCCACAATGTTGCATACCAAATATCAAAAGATTCTGCCTGCTGGATCTGGAGAAGAAGATTTTTTAAGAAATTTGCCTGAAATGCACTAAGTTCGAAATCGGGCTCCTATACTGAGCCCAAATATGAACCCAGGGGGCCGATTTGAACAAACTTGAATCAGATCCACCCTACAATGTTGCATACCAAATATCAAAAGATTCTGCCTGCTGGATCTGGAGAAGAAGATTTTTTAATGTTTTTCCCATTGCCTACAGTGTTAAAAAGTGCTGACTCAGCACTTTTTCAAAGTCCCGAAACTGTACCCTATGATAAAACCGATGGCAATTTTTTTTTACCAATCCTTTCTGTTGGTCCTAAGGAAGCTGCACACCAAATAAAAATTCTCAGTGCCGTGCAGTTTTGGAGATATGGGTGTTTTAAATTTTTTCTATTTTTAGCTCCTGCGGTTCCCACGGGGCTGCGGGAAAAATTTTTTTTGCATAAATCAAGTACTCATGACCCAATAAGCCCTCACATAAAATTTGGTTCAAATCAGCCTCTCGGTTTGGAAAATAGAAATTTTGGGCGGGGCAAAAAATTTTCAAAAGAAAACTTCTCTTGAACAAATCTGAGTCTACACCTCAAAAGGAAGCTGCACACCAAATATCAAGTCTCTGCTACTGCTGGTTCATGAGAAGAAGATTTACAAAGATTTTGGTGCCCCTTGGGGCTGTGGCACCACCCAGGAGGAGGGGCAACTTCATTTGAACAAATCTGAATTGGCATTAGGTTATAAACATTTAGCCAACATTTGAATAAAATTGGGCTAGTGGTTTAGGAGGAGAAGTCGATAATGTAAAGTTAACGCCGGACGGACGCCGGACGCCGGACGCCGGACAGAAAGTGATTAGTAAAGCTCCCCTTGAGCTTCGCTCAGGTGAGCTAAAAAAAAAAAAAAAGACTTTTTAATTTAATGTTTTTTGCGAATACCGCAGTTTTAAAACCTGGGGCCCAATAAAACCTTTAAATTCGACCACAGAGCCTCGATTTGAACAAACATGTAAATCGTCATTACGAAAGATGTAAAACACGTACATGTAAATTAAAACTTGTAAATCCAACTTTTTTATTATTCCAGTTTTTACCTCCAAAACATAGCTTATCACACCGCATTGGAATGAGCATGTTGAGATAGTTCCAATCAAGCCTGAATATAAGCTATCTGTCATTTGCAGAATGAGGTCAACAGAGGGTGAATTTGTTGATGCTATCCTTTACAGTGGTCCAATTTATCCTCTGGGTACATCTTTCTGTTTAGGTTTGAGACCATGATTCAGATTGAGTAACATCACCAAATTCATCCTCTGGGGGCCTCATTTTGCAGATGACAGTCTGGTTATTTTCAGGCTTGGTTCCAATGAGTGATCATGTGCATTTTTTTTTAGGACAAAAATGAAATTTTTTAGTTTAGTCATTCAGTAATTCTTTTGCAAGTGGCATACTCTAGTCTATCAAATAAGAGTTAAGCAGAAGATATATGGACATGACAGTTAGGGTCCATGTTATTCCATATGTATTTTGAAAAGTTGATGAGATCAAATCCCATGATCAAAGAGGTGGCTCACCCTAGTGTAAATGCAGAAGGTTCCAAGAGAGAGATAGAGAGAGAGGGGGGGGGGGGGGGGGGGAGAGTGCATAAGGCCATGGCTAGTTAATTTTCTATTTAGCATTATTCCAGGTTATCAGAACAAAATGGAGAATGAGGTTATTATTAATTATATCCTTGTGGGGAAATTGTGTAATATATAGACAATAAACATATAGTGTGTTTTTATATCTGTGTTATACAACTCGTTGAAATATGGTTTATTTTTTCTCAGCGAAGCCTCGAAAAAATAAACCATATTTCAACTCGTTTTGTTTTTATCTGATAACAAACAGACACCCGTCTCGTGCGTCTACCCGACTTATATATGCTTCCCACGGGCCTCCAAAGAAAACCAGTCTACGAGACAAAAGAAATAGGACAAGACGCATAGAGTTGTGTCCCTTACATTACAAAATCGATGACAGCGATTGTAAAGTGCGATTGCACTTCTTGAATCATGTAACTGCGCTGGAACAAAATAAATTTCAACTATTTTATTAACAGTAACAAAACGGTGTTTCAGTCGAGTTATTCCTTTTTTTGACATAGTTCCAGTTTTCTTCCGTGTTTTATGCTGTAGTCCCAATATAACAAATAATTTTGCGTTTGTTTACAATTTTTACGAAGTGTTTTTTTTCAGGTAGAGCAGACAAACTTTTAATTAGCGCAGTTCCGCGAGTACTTTTGATCGAGGCCGTGACTATAAATAGTTCGCAGTCGCCACATACTAATTACTATTAACATTCAAGTAATTTCTACAATGTTTTGAAGCAAAATTTTAGGTTGCCTTTATTGAAGCAAAATAAATAAGAAATGACACCATCAGAGGATTTTGACAAAGTACAATAAGCGTACAATTAAAACCTGCCCTGTGATATAACGATGTTTCATGAATGAAAGTTAAAAAATTTATAGTAATTTATATATTTTTTATACTTACCAATGACCCAGACTTAGCTGGTGCTAACTCTAACAAAACCAGGGCCAAACACAAATTTTGCCCCCCAATCCCCAAAATTTGCATCCAAAACAAAAAGAAATCATGTCCTAAAGGACCTCCATACTACGCCTCTACTGCGCATGCGCAGTGACGCAGACGTCCCAAAATTGGCGCCAATTATCATTCTTACTGGCAGTGCCTGGTCAGCGCTATGTACTCAGCGGGGGAGGCAAGAGTTCCCAACTCCAGGGAGGGCCATCCCCGTCTGGGTCATTGGTAAGTATAAAAAATATATAAATTACTATAAATTTTTTAACATTTTTATACTGTACCAATGACCCAGACTTAGCTGAATAGTAAACAGGCTGGAGGGCCTAGGACATAGAGGAAAATCCAATAAGCTCAACTATATAGTAAAGAGGTAACCCCTTAAGGAGAAAAGGAGTATTAGGCTTTACATGTATCTTTCTTATTTAATATTAAATTAGAAAGATACACTACCCTTAATAATTGAGCACAATAACATTCATGTTCTCTATTAACATCCAGTATAACCCTTATACTAATTATTTTTAAAGCAAGCCAATAAATAAAGTAGTCCAGAGAATTGAGACTCTTTATAATCATTTAAAAGTGTCCGAGTATTGTATATTAAAGCCCGTTTGACACTTGACATATACAAATGCTTCACACCGATAAAATAAGACATGAATGAATTTAAACATTAATATTACACTTTAAAACCATCCCGGAAGCGACTCAGAAATACTGACTTGGAGGAGGCATTCCCTTGCTTTTCACTATAAAGCAGGTGACCTAAGGGAACACCCGCCCCCCCCCCCCCCCCCCCCCTTCCCCTTGCCCTGGGTCAAATAGCCCAGAGCGAAGAGGGCAGCCGGACGGAGTCACTGCCGGAACAGAAAGCCTGCATAACTATAGTTGCAACTGTTTAGTGGACGACATTCTGAGCAACAGATAACGGACCTAAACAATGCAGGTCTCCAGAAATGGACTCAATATTTCTGAGATAAAAATTCGTAAATGTGGATGGCTGAGACCAATAAGCAGCCTTCATTAAATCTGTAATAGCAACACTATTAGCATAAGCCCAGGAAGTAGAAAGAGCTCTTACTTCATGAGCAGAAATCTTAAGCACAGACTGCTGAGAAGAAGATAAATCTTCATAAGCAGTACGGATAGTTTACTGAATCCATCTAGCAATAGAATGGACTGAAATGTCCTTTCTATTAGGCATCAAAGACAGAAAGAAACGTTTCCGTCCCTTTCTGATAAACTGAGATCTCTGTTTATAGATACGTAGTGCTCTAACAGGACAGAGTAAAGGCCTACGCCCGTCTGAAGACGGAAGAGCCTTAATAACAATAGGTTCCGGATATTTATTAGGAGCCTGATTCTTAGCTAAAAAACCCACATTAGTAGTGAAGGTGATAGTGTTCCCAACACTACGATAATGAGAATCATCCACCGATGGTGCATGAAGCTCACTGACTCTTCTAGCAGAAGAGAAAGCTAAGAGAAAAGCTGTCTTATAAGATAAGAATTTGAAATCTACTGTCCCAAGAGGTTCAAATGGCTTTTCCTTCAATTTAAGGAGAACCCAAGCTAAATTCCACTTAGGAATTAATCTAAGAGTTCTGGGTCTATTTATCGAAAAGTTTCTAACCAACTTCGATAAAGAGACATTAGATCCAATTTGTAAACTATCATGATGTGCATAGGTATCAGATAACATAGATCTATAACCCTTTATAGTAACAGGCTGCAGTTTGATTTCGTCAAACAAGTATACTAGAAAGTTTGCAATGTCTGGTATAGAGGGATCAAATATATCTACAGAATGATCCCTACACCAACGACGAAAAACCTTCCACTTAGCCGCATAGTTTAGCGAAGAGGAGGTCCTCCTACAGTTAGAAATCGCGTCCACTGCTCGTCCTGTAAAGTGCTTGCCATGCAAGAAGGACCGCACAACGGAAAAACGTGAAGGTTGAGACCTTGCGGGTTGTGATGGAGTTGGCGCGATTTCCCCTGCGAAAGAAGATCCTCCCGTGGAGGAAGCTTCCGCGGTAGGTCCCACAACAGACACCTGAGTAGATTTATCCATGGTCTCTGTGGCGACAGAGATGCTACCAACAGAATCTTGCATTGAGATTGTTTTATCTTTAGCAATACTTGTTGAATTAACGGCGCTGGAGGATACGCATATCCTATCATTCCGTCCCAAGGGATCGACAGAGCGTCTACTACAAAAGCTCTTGGATCCGGACACGGAGACACATACGTCTGCAACTGATTGTTGAGATGTGTCGCAAATAAGTCTATCATTGGCCGTTCCCATTGGTAGCAAATCTGATTGAATACTTGTTTGTTGAGAGTCCACTCCGACGGCAACAAGCGACCCTTTCGTGAAAGGGAGTCTGCTAGCACATTCAGACGACCCGGTATGTGACGGACCGAAAGAAGAACGTGATGTTCTAACGCAAACAGAAGGATTCTTTCCGTTAGATTGAACAACGGAACTGAATGAGTGCCTCCCTGATTCCGTATATATGCCACTACTGTCGTATTGTCGGATAGGATTTTGACATGAGCATCGTGAATAATGTCCATCCAGTGACGTAACGCAAGCCAAATTGACATCATTTCCTTGATGTTTATGTGCTTGCACAGGAATTGTGGATCCCAAAGACCCTGGCATCTCGAATCCGTTGGGATTAATGATGCACCCCAACCTGTTTGACTGGCATCCGTCATAACGGTAAAACTCGGATTCGGCAACTGCAGCGGAACTCCTTGAGTTAACCACTGAATGTTTGCCCAAGTCTGTATCTCTTGTTTCACTTGATCTGACAAGAGAACGTCTACATCGAGCAAATGAATTTTCACACTCCAATTCTGAGTCAGGAAAATTTGAAGAGGACGTGTGCGTAACCGCCCCATCGGAATGAGATCCGCGGCGGCTCCGCACAGACCTATCAGTCTCATAAATTCTCTCGCCGTGACTTTGTCTGCGTGCAGACAATAGCGAGCGTAACAACTGACTAATTTCGCTCTGGTTAACGGCAGACGAACGAGATTGTTTTGCGTCTCGAAGCTCATTCCCAGATGAGTGAATGACTTGGACGGCACCAGATCCGACTTCTCCTCGTTTACTATAAAACCGAGACGTCGGAGCAATAGAAGAAGATTCTGAACATCGTTCTGAAGCGTTAACTCGTTGCCGTACCTCTGAAGAATGTCGTCCAGGTAGGCCGACGTTACCGCAGACGAATGAGCTCGGAAGTAGATCATTACCGAGTTCATTACCCGAGTGAAAGCCCAGGATGCTAGATTCAATCCGAAGCACATCGCCCGGAATTGATACACCACTCCTAGGACTGCGAAGCGTAGATACTTTCGGAATGTCGGATGTACCATGACGTGAAAGTACGCATCTTTGAGATCTATGCTCGTTGCATAATCATTCACCCGAATACTCGCTCTGACCGATCGAATCGTCTCCATATAAAACTTCGGAGCGACGATCAGCTTGTTTATCCAGCTCAAATCTATGACTGGACGGAACGAGCCGTCTGGTTTCGGAACCAGAAACAGATGGCTGTAGAATCCCGGAGATTCCTGGTTTTCTACGACCTCTACCGCGTTCTTCATTAAAAGAGACTGCACCTCTGATAACAGAGCGTCTCTTTTCTGTGGATTTGACGGAAGATGAGTCCACTTTGGACTTCGAGTTAAACGAGGCTTTCGTTTGAAGGATATCTTTAGACCTTCCGAAGTCACTCCTCTCACCCAAGGGCCGTCCGTAATCGACGCCCATCCTTGTGAAAAGCTCGACAACCTTCCGCCAACCGGAACGCGATAGAGGTTTAAGCCATCACCTCCTGGACCTGCGAGGCCTGCAGTAGGAGAAACCACGTCTTCCACGACCCGCACCTCGCCTCGTCGACCTCGGGGCGTCCGACCGATTGTCCCGGCCTGAAGGACGTCCCGAACGAGAGTCGCTATCCTGACGGTCTCTCGAATAAGACCAAGAGGACGCACCGGAACCTCTATAGGAACCTCTCTTGGGCGCATTAGACCCAGAAGTGCCTGTCTTATTCGTGTCTGCTGTATCCGACTTCTTAGGAGCAGATCTGAACAACAGAGAATCATTAGCTTTCTTTTTAATTTTATCATAAATAGCGGAAAGCTTGCCGTCAAAGAGAAGTTCTCCTGAGACCGAAGCGACTCTAAGAGAGTTCTTCACCTTAGAATCCACTAGTGTGGATGTAGCTAGGGCTGCGTCACGTCTAAGACTCTAACCAACTCCAGATTTGCCACTGAAAGGGCTGAGTTACACGTGGAATAAGCTACTGCCCTTGAAAGAAGTCTTAAAGAGGATTGTATATCCTGAAACTCTTTCCCCTGAAGGCGCAGTGATAACGCCTTAGTAAGGTGATCTGCGTAAGATAAGGCATCTAAATTGGCTCTGTTAGACGCAATAGCTGTTTCCAACACAGCGGTTGGAATAGAGCTGACGATGGTAATGATAGCTCTAAGTCTTCCGCCTCGTCGTCCATACGCAGAGGAACTCTCGGTATACCCTGTCCTGCCGTATCAAATTTATTCCTTGCATTAATGAAAGGCAGGTTGAGAGTATTAGCGGACAAGAAACCTGCTTTCCCCGTCCTGGAAGCAAGTTTAAATATAGCGTCGTTCAATAATTCAAATGTTCTTGCAACATTATTGGACTGCGACGGAAACTCGGGAGCGATGTCCCTGAACCGCTCAAAAAATTCAGAGTCCAATGACGCTATAATTCTCTTGTCCGGAAGCGCAGCAGTCTGGCCCGACGGAACAACTTGAGGGAGAAAGTGCCGGATGAAGTCCACGGCAGCTTTATGTTGTTCCGAAAGGGATAGCTCCAAGTCATCCGTATCCCTTTCACCATCCGGTCGGACCTCATGATGTTCCCGGTCGTCCGCCCCCGATGCTTCGGCGGAGCGTACCGACCCAGCGCCGTCGGATAATTCACGATCCGACACCGTTTCTGTCGGCTGCTGGGATGCTGCGATAAGCTATGCTATCTGCACAAGAATGTCCGGCGTCGAGACCTGCGGAGGCGCAGTCTTTCGCTGCTTCGCCGAGGGCAGCTCCGCATCAGATGGCTCCCGCATACTTTTCCTATGCGAACGTCCAGAGTCCATCGGTCTCGAATCCCTGCCTGCCGGATGGTGTGACCTGGTCGCCGAAGAATCCTTCATCGGCGAAGCTGGTAATATATCGGCGGTCACGCAGCCAAGGTGCGGTCGTGTGCGCTGACGAGAAGAGGAAGCCTTAACAGTCTCTGCGGACTGCTTATACAACGGAGCGTCCCGAGCGACGGACGTATGCTCCGCTAAAGACACATTTTGTACCACAACATCTGGTCCCAGATGTTGTTGTACGAGAGAGGGGCCTCTCTCGCTCGCGGCCCGGCTGGACCTGGACGAGCTAGGAACCGGACTCAAAGGCTTCCTCCGTTCTCGCTTACTATCCGCCGTCACTGGGTGTGCATCTATTATGTTTATAGTGCTCGCATCACCCAAAATTTCCTCTTGGACCGCATCAGACGAACCCGGCTGCCGAACCATTCGGTGAATGGACGCTACACCGGGCGAGCTAGCGGACGACATTTGTCTAATCTCCATGAGCACTTTTGCCGCTAGCTCTGAATTCATTTGTGACGACGGACGCACACTTGAAGAAGATAACATGGAAACATCACCCTGTTCTGGTTCCTCTGAAATAGAAACTGAGAGAGTAGAGTGACCTTGCGGACAAAGAGCCGGAATCGCTCTTTCTCCAGAAACAAAATATCGTGACACACGTTTCCAATGTTTCTCATCCCAATATTCACATATAGGACAGGGATTAATGCGAGAACACTGACTACAATTAATACAATGATCATGAAAGTCAGAGGAAGATTTCTTCCTATTACAATTTGAACAATGTCCCTTCATTGTGAAAGAACAACAATAAGTCCTAGTTACTCGCAAAAACCCCTGACACAAAGATACATAATAACATGATCCATTAATAAATGAAAAAACAATTGCAAAACAAAATAATTTTGAAAAAATATTATTTTTTCAGCGAAGCCCAAGTTGCTGAAAAGTAACGTTGAGCCCCGATGGATCCGATGGCAAAGTGTGGTCAAAAATTTTAAATTTATATTAAATAATTAATGAGACACTTTCGGATAATATAAATGTATCTTATAGTGAGATAAACTACAGCAAAGGCAAACAGCCCCCCTCAAAAAAGGCTGTTGCCAATGAAAACAAACGGGAGCGCGGTGGCTCAGTAGGTAGAGGTGCAGGCTGCAAGCCGAGAGGTCCTCGGTTCGAATCCCACCTGCGGCAACCGCGTTGTGTCCTTGGGCAAGACACTTCATCCCCATTGCCCGCATGGGGGCACGATGACGCCGTGTACTAAGGCGTACTGCACGTCGATGGTACGCATGTCTTCAACCAATCTAACCCTGCCTGTGCTGCAGTGCGGAGTTACGATGTTGGGGAGCTGGCAGCTGCTTGTCGTTGCTCGGTGGTTCTCTCCGGGTACTCCGGCTTCCTCCACCCGTAAAACTGTCACGGTCATGATTAGCCATTGCGCATAAATATGTGACCTTAAACATCAATAAATAAATAAATAAATGAAAACAAACAGTGTAAAAACACCAGAAAACATGACTCCAGGCACTGAAAAAACTGGCCCGGAATCAGTCATCAATTACACTCTATCTGATGCAAAACAGAGACTCCCAGGGGAGAATCTGTAGAACATCAGATGGAAGATGCAGAACACAAACGTTATACACCCATGGGTGAAAACGTAACTATGGGGAAAATAACAGAAAACATTCTGTAACCAAGCAACTCTCCCAGGAAATTTTAGAAATGAAATTTCTCAAAAATATGCCAAAAGCATGGGAGAATTGCAAGGGGGGACTTTAGAAGGTTAGGGAAGAGGAAACACTGAATAAGCAGTGCAACAATTAGCAAGAATGACAACAAGAGGCCCATGCCTCGAAAATAGGCAACTTAACATAATTTCATCAAAAAATTTTAAGTACAGCCCTGATTATTTTTTGTCACTTCTTTTTCCTCTCCTCCTTCTATCCTCCTTAGAATCACATTTTCTCCAAAAATTACGTGTCTGGCATCCTTTAAACTGAGATTTACAAGCACAAAGATCAGTGAGATGTTGACTGATGAAGGGCCAAACAGAGAATGATAATTGGCGCCAATTTCGGGACGTCTGCGTCACTGCGCATGCGCAGTAGAGGCGTAGTATGGAGGTCCTTTAGGACATGATTTCTTTTTGTTTTGGATGCAAATTTTGGGGATTGGGGGGCAAAATTTGTGTTTGGCCCTGGTTTTGTTAGAGTTAGCACCAGCTAAGTCTGGGTCATTGGTACAGTATAAAAATGTGGAATTGAAAGAGGTCAGAGGTCGTTCGCATAAATTATAATTATATACAACACCCGTTGTATATACTTCAAGTATATACAACGGTTGTTATACTCTATGGTTATCAGATAAATCCCTTTCCACAAGAAGCATATTTTATAATTTTTCACTTACATACTGCTTCCTTACATGTGTAGGTTGTCTCAGATAGAATTGTCAATGGACAGGGTTATATACAGAACAGCCTAAATGGCTATAATAAAATGTACCATTAGTCAACATTTTATCCTTAATAACACAAGACTATTGCCTCATTATTCAATCTGGCAAAAATGAGGCAATAATCTGGAATTCCAGTGGATGAGGCAGAAACTTGTAATGGTGTATTTTTCTGGCCCTATAAAGGAGGTGACCCATTTGTGAAGCCAATAATAAAGAAAATGTGTCTTTATTTCTGGCAAAAAACAAAATGAGGCAAGGATTTTTCGTCTTGTGGTATACTATTAATTATTCATGTCTTTGGCAGGGAGCAAGGCCAAATGTACCCTGTAAGAAGTTTATATACCCTGAGCTCTAGTGGTGAAACGACTTTGGTATTCAGGAGACAATTAGTCAACACCCACAAGTTGAGTCGAAGTCGACAAGGCAGCACCCTTCTTTTTGCTGCAAAAGGTTTAGATAGCAGCGCCTCTGGTGTAGAATATTTCTCTCCACTTACACATTCCAGTGATGCCACTTCATGGGTGACACCCACAGGCATGATGGGCTATATTTTTATTATATTTTGTGGTAAGTTGTTAACAAACGGTTCATTTCATTAGACACTTGCGTATAAGATTAATGATTCAATCCAAGGTACAATCGACCACAGATGTGGAGAGTAATCCCGATCAATGATTAACCACATGCTTTCTAATATATTAATGGCATGGGAATCTCTCTATAAAAGAAAATTTATTGTATGGAGACAAGTCTAAACTAGAGGTACTGTGAGCAAGCTCACAAAGTGATACCCCCTGCGGAATTATATTGCTTCATGCACATCTTCATATGGAGTTCTTCCATTGTGTAAAGTTTCATGAAAATTCTTCAAATGGTTTAGGAGGAGTTGCGCTTATAAGGATGGACAGGCGGACAGATGGACGGACGGACAGGGTGATTCCTATATACCCCCCCCAAACTTTGTTTGCGGGGGGTATAATAACTGCACCATTAACAGTATTAAGGCCTGTGCAGTGTGCCCAATGTCAGAGAGTTCAAAGGAGCCGAGGCAACACAGTTAACATCCATGTCTACTTTCTTTGATCTCAAAATCTGTGTCAGTTATCTCATTATTAGTGTTGATTTCACTCTCTGAATAGATCAACTGACAACTGTTTTAACTCTTCCTCAGTAGGCCTTAAATCGGAATTTTGTTATCTTGTAATTTTTTTTATCAGAAATACTAGTCGACACAGAAATGCAGAGACGACTTTGGACTAAATCAGTGTTGACAGTGACTACAGTTAAAACTAGAAGTCCCGTCATGAAATGCACACAAATAGCATGTCGATTTGCGCGTTAATCTACGCGTTATGACCATGGTAAGGTTATCAAATTCTGTCCATATGGCCTGTACACAAGCAATGTTTCAGCCAATGGACCTCTGGGTAATCTGGAGGTCCATTGGCAGAAACATTGCCTTTATTTGCTATGAGTAACCAGGGGAACTTGCCATGCTAGGGATACCATTCCATATGGTAATTACGCGCAATTCCTGCACGCAATTATGCCTAGATAAGCGCGCAGTTCGTGACAGGACTTCTAGTTTTAACTGTAGTCAACTAATTTTTTCAGCATTACTGAGCTGCAGGTTCAGGGTACATAAAATTCTGATTGGGTACATGGTAGTCCTGGAACTGAACAAAATTGAAGGGTGCAGTTTTAAACTCACGTGAAATCAGAGACAAGAGTAAATTGCACGCGTAAAATGTTAGTATATGAATTTCGAGGGAATACTGTCACCAGAAACCTTAACCCTTTGAACCTGAGCGGCCGCTTTTCCAGCCAAGAACATGATATGTCATAACGTCATTAAATAGGATGGCTGTTCAGTAAATGTGTGGGATAGACCAATCAGTATTTTCACCGTGCAGCGGCTACTGCAGCCTAGAGGCTGCACGTTGAAAATATTGATTGGTTTACTCCATATAATGAAACTGAACTCTTCAAATTGCTGCTATTGAACTAGCATGACAGATACCACTAGTGTTCAAAGGGTTAAATGTACAAGGAATTGCTAAATTATGACAGTAACTTGCCACTGGCCACAGTGTGCTGCTTTCTCAAAACAACACACATTTATATGCCCTCACAATATATTGGTGCTCCACAATATTTTTCAACAAGTGTATTTTTTAGCTCCCGTAAAATAGAAATCACAAGTGCTGACGGGAGCAATTGCACTCACACCCGTCTCATTTCCAGGACTGGTACATGGGGGTACGTACCTTGCCAAAGACCTCTATAACAAATCTGTCATACTGGAAAACTATCGTGCAGACATCAAATGCAGTGATTTGTCCTAAAAAAGTTAAAAATTTATTTCTCAGGCCCTCCCGCATGGTCCTTTTGGCTGCTGCATGCTCTCTTTCTATAACCAAATTAAACCAATGCAAACTTAAAAAAAAGGCCCCAAGGGGCCTTAATCACTCACCTGATAAAGTGGTTCAAAGAAGAAGATCACATTCAGTTAGTCATGGTTCATCAACACTACAGAGGAATGAAGTCATGAAATTATTCATAACTCTAGTGTCCATGTCAGATGATTATTATTATAGGTCTACCTGACTGCTTCCAATCCTATAAGCTGTAGACCAGCACTGCCAAACTTCCAAGGGTTATTATGTCATTGCAGTTTGAAATGCAAATTTTATGGAAAAACACTAAGGAATGGATCTGAACAAACTTGGACCTCCACTCCACCCCCTCCCCCTCCCTGCGAAGAGAGCCCAAATTTTAAGATTTTAAGCAAGGACTCGGAACTGAACAGACCTGAATCCAATCTTCCCAGAGATGTTATATACCAAATATGAAATGATTGTGATTGGTGATTCTATAGAAAAAGATTTTTGAAGAAAATCCCTCATATTGCACTAAGTTAAAATTTGTGCTCCCATAGGGAGCCCAAATGTTAACCTAGGCACTTGTTTTGAACAAACGTGATTCTATGGTAGCCTCATGGGATCCTACAATATATGTAATATCCTAATAATAGGTATGGATTCTCAGATCCATTTTTGTGAGAATCGAAATGGATTCTCCCAAATTTTGAAGAAATACAAGCTGTGTTATGAAACCAACTTAATAATAAACTGACTGGCTAAAAGGATTAACTCCCTTCACTCCGATATCAAAATATCCTAATTTCAAGTAGCCATTTTTTCCCATAATGCAACTGGGAACTGAAGAAATTCAATCTTGTTTCATAGAGCTCACTGAGTTGTAGTTGCATTAAGGGAAAAATTTGCAGCCAGAACCTTAAAATATTTCGACATCAGTGTGCATAACTGAAAAAAACACACCATATCTACAGTTAAAACTAGAAGTCCTGTCATGAAATGCGCACAAATAGCATGTTGATATGCGCGTTAATGTGCGCATTATGACCCAATTAAAACTATCATATTCTGTACATATGGCCTGTGCACAGGCAATGTTTCAGCCAATTCCAATGCGCAATTAAATAAATCTTTCAGGCCATGTTTGGCCTGGGGGAGGCCTAACCCAAGACTCCTGGGCCACTCCCCCCCCCCCAAAGTTCTGGGCCCAGGAGTTACTACCCCAGGCCCCCACTATCTCCCCCGCCCTGGGACTGAACCACGAAAAAAATCCACTTCCCAATTGTAATGAGAATACGGCCATAGTACTAGTGCTTTCGGTCGCCAATGTGAATAACCTAGAGTCAATATGCTTACTGGGCTATTTCGCACCATCGAAGCACATGTATGAGAACATGGACCTGTCACTTGTTTCTATAGGAACAATTTAATCATATGCCAGCCAATTTAATCATAGGCCAGAGCATGGGCCCTGATATTCAATGTACTCTCATTGATAGTGGAACCCTGTTAATTGAATAGCCACTTTGCCAGTGAAAATCATTCAGTTAACAGGAGTATTCAATTAACAGGGATTGTGTCACTTTCCTGTATTCTAGAGATAAACTTAGCATTATTCTATTATATCTTTTTGACAGTGTTCCATGAGCTCTGTCAAAAAAGATATAATAGATTAAATGCCTGTATTGGATGTACTGAAGCAAGAAAGGTCTTCAAACAACCAAGGAAAACTGGGGAGCGTCATGGTAATTTTTCAACAGGTTACAAGATTTTTTATTCAATTAACCCTTTATTCAATAAATCGGCCAAATCCGCCCACATAATATCCAAATTCAGCAGCTGAAAAAATACTATTTTTCAAAATATTTCATCAAAATCATATGTCAAGCTCGTTCCAATGAGGGGTCACATGATATGGTTTTGTTGAAATTTTGTGAAAAATTTTAAAAAATGATATTTAAAATAATAAATTTTGAAATCGTCTGCGTTGGGTAAAGGGGTTAACAGGAGTTTACTCCATAACCTATATTCAATTAGCAGTTCAAATTTGTTCTGGAGGTATGGTAAATGGTTTTGTGTTGGGAAATTGTATTCAATTAACAGGGTTATTCAGTTAAGAGATATTCAATTAAGTGGGCTTCACTGTATTTACACGCGTAAAGGACAGGGTTTTAACCCAGTGACATTCAAACTGGATGTTATAGCTATGAATGGATCTCAACCACAATGAGCTTTGACATTTTCTGTCCTCAGTATTCTGGTGGTGACAGTACATTATGCCAGATGGAAATTTAGGACAATTCTCCTAACTTTTGGACATCATGCCATAAAAAGCTGACCAATCTGCCAGAATTTTGGATGTTTTGCCAGGAACTTGGGACATTTCACTGCAAAAAAAGACTAGGCGGTGGAAAATATCAGACAGTTCACAGAAAGTCAATTTTTTGGCTAAATGTCTTGTATTTACGGCAAACTATTTTTCCCATTATATCAAATTTTTCAAACGACATCTTTGCAATTGCCAAATAGTAAAAACAACATGAATCACCGTTCAAGTACATCTTTTCAAACTGTACAAAACAGTAAAAAACACATCAATCACCTTTCAAAAAATCTGTAATAACATTATACTTTTCCAATTAGAAGTCAGTGAATCATATTAACTATCTTTAGATATAGAAAGGATTGAGAGGGTAGGGAGAGCAATGGATTAACCCTTCACCCAACACAGAAGATATCAAAATTTATTATTTTAATTTTTGTTTTTTCAAATTTAAAAAACAAATCAACAAAACCATACCATGTGACAACTCACTGGAACAAGCTCACCAATGTGAATAACCTCGAGTCAATATGCTTATTGGGCTATTTCGCGCCATCGAAGCAAAAGTATGAGTACATGGAGCTGCCACCGAGCTCGTTCCAATGAGGGGTCACATGATATGGTTTTGTTGAAATTTTTGGAAAAATATAATTTTTTCATCTGCTTAATTTTTTTAATTATGGAGGCGGTTGTGGCCAATTCATTATGTAAAGGGTTAATTTGATGGTTTCACTTCCTAAGTACATTTACATGCAGGTGAGCTATTCTAAAAACAATTATAAAGTATCGTCATTCCAATGATGGGCCTTAAGGTAGGTTATTGTGAATTGTGCCTCTATTGTAATACTGTTACAGCATTACAAGGTTAATACTTTACAAGGGAACATGGTGGCTCAGTGGTAGACTGTTGGACTTCTATGCTAGAGGTCCCGAGTTCGATCCCCGTCCGGGATGACCCGCGTTGTGTCTTTGGGCAAGACACTTTATCCTGGTTGCCTACATGCTGTGTGTACTAAGGCATACTGCACGTTGATGGTGCACATGTCTTCAACCCACTGTAACCCTGCCTGAGCGGAGCTTAAACAGAGTTAGAATGTTGAGGAGCTGACAGTTGCTCGTTGATGCTTGGTGGTTCTCTCCAGGTGCTCCGGCTTCCTCCACCCGTAAAACTGTCACGGTCACAATTACTTTAGCCATTGTGATTACGTATGTGACCTTAAAACACCAATAAATAAAAAAATAAATAACACTTTTCGATTGTTTTCATTTTACTTGCCGGTAAATGCACAGGAAAATCAGGCTTGTCATTTTGAGGCGGGCAATCGCCCCGGGTCACAGTCGCCCACCCGAGTTCAAAATTCTGCGGATGGTAAACGTCCGTCTAACCCTGATTTCTGCAGCCCATTAATTCAGTGAAAGGCATCTCAAAATCGGTCGTCTCAAACTGCAATTTTCGCAGATTGAAGGAGGTAACAAAGCCTAATTTGTGAAGTTTGTTTTGTATCGTCAACACCAAATACGAGTGAGAGGTCTTCTAATTCCAAAGTTGTAATTAGTTATTACATTGTACATCAGACTGTGACAACTCTTGTGTCACATGCAATTACAGGACGTATCATCCCCAAGCCAGTTCAGCCCCTGAAGATTCGTCTGGAACGTTTCGTCCCAAAATCAAAGCCAGGGCAATTCGGCCCCCAAATCTGATTGATTCGTCCCAAGTTATCAGCATCTGGCGGTGAGCACAGTGCACTGGCTTGTACATGCAGTCATCATGTAATGTATGAATAAGTATAACACTCACTGTTAGTGAGTGTCATGGGTAACCTGGTATCTTGCATCCAAATATTCAAGCCTGCATCTATACATTACGTGATGATGTACATCATAATTACACTAACCATGTACCTTAAAATTATATTAGTTGTCGACCCAGAAGGCTGAAACAAAATGGCCCCGCAAACCATAAATGTCCCTCTTGGGGTCATTTTAGGCAAACCCAAAATGGCCCTCCTGGGGTAATTTGATGTGAACCATAATGGCCCCCCTGCAATTTTCAAAATGACAAGCCTGGAAAAGCAATAATTTTACTCAGAATAACCAATTACTTAAACAATTGATAATGTATGTTTATATGAATCGGTTTATACATGTATATATAAGTAAAGGTGGCCAATTAAGTATTAACCCTTTAAACCTTAGTGGTATCTACCTTGTCAGTTACACGGCAGCAATTGGAAAAGTCCACCTTCATTATTTTTGGGTAGACCCATTAATTTTTTCAACCTGTAGCCCCAAGACTGCACGTTGAAAATATTAATTGGTCTGGCCACCACATTCATTTAGCAGCCATACTATTTAATGAAGCTATGATGTATCATGTTCCTGGACTGGAAAAGTGGTCTCTCGTTCAAAGTGTTAATTAAAAGTTTAAAAATTGCAAAGCTGACTTCATGTGTTAGTTATCACAAACACAGTTTTAGCACATTTGTCTTTTTAATAATATGGCACAGCTCACAATACATGTACCCATATGTTTAGGCATTTTAATTGTTTTCCAGAAAAAAAGACTGCTGTTGTCCCCAGAGATTCTGTTTTGTTAAAAAATAAAAGTTAATATAATTGAAATAATAAGTACCCCCGTTCGTTACCAAACTATAATATGAGATGCTAAAACTGTCCAGCAGGATCCATTCCATTATAGCACATTTTGCTGTGAAGCTGTGCCTGTCAGGATGCCCAGTGAGAGAAGTTTAGCTTCCCCTCCCCAACCACCATCACACACCTTATACTTGAACATTGCTTTCTTATGATAGAAAGGTCAGAGTTGAGAAATACCAGCCAGGTAGGCCTATAACAACTTTTAGAAACATTTTAACTCTGTACATGTATGTCCTAAATGTTCTAATTTAGTACCATGTGGAGTGCCAACGGTGAATAATATTGTTGTTGGTTGAAGTAATTTCAAGAAAATCACCGATATAGACATATTGTACTTCATTTTATAAAACAATATTGTGATTGTCAGCAAGAAATTAAAATATTTGCAGGGGGGTAAGGTCATGTTACATTTTGTTACTTCGGCAAAATGTCTTTTTTCAAAATTAGATGTTCCTGCGAACTGTCTTTTGAAGTTTTGTGGCAAAATGCACTTTCGGCGAAAAGTCCAGGATTCAGACTAAAAACATCATTTGGGGCGAATACTAACAAACTGAATCTTTAAAGTTAAATACTTGTTTGCACCCGTCCACGGGATCTGGACTATTCGACGAAAGACAAACTCGACGAAATGGACTATTCGACGAGAAGACAATTCGACGGAAGACAATTTCGACAAAATTTTTTTAAAAGGGTCAATTCGACGAATATGTTTTTAAAAATGATATTAAAGACACAACTGACCAAGCTATTTGTTTCTTGCCTTTTGTTAAACCACTCTTTGAAGAACAACCGAAACATCTGCTTGTTTACTCAGATGTCCATATAGCTTGGTGGTGGTATTGTTGATGTCACTGACAAACATTTTACCGCATGAGCATATATTTTGATAACCATTTTCCAAATAGTATATATTTCTGAAATTTGATTATCGACAGCACACGTGGAAATTAGTCATTAACCAGTCACTGAGGGTCGAAAGGGGCTTGTTCCCCATACCGCCCCTGTGCGCCTTTGACGCGCTAAACCATTCCATTCGAAATCGACAGCACACCATTCACACTTCTGACTTCAGAGTTTGAACACCTTAGCAACAACAACATGGGAGCACTGGAATTACCAGCAAGACTGCAAAACACCATTTCAGCTCTGGGCGTCTCTAGTCCCATCACCTGGACTAACCAGGAGAAGGGCGAAAGCGTCTATCTGACACTGGAATTCGCCACAGAAGAGAAGATCACACCACTCCCCAAGGATAGAGGTAGTACCTTTAGTGAGGGGATCCCCTCTCACACTGGTCCTCACCCAAGGGGGTCTGGAGGCCCAGAAAAGAGAAGAAAACCAAGAAGAAAGAGCCCGTCCACCAATCGGAGGGATGCCCGACGTTTGGAGGCATTTTTGGAGATGAAGAAAGAGAAGGAAAAGAAAGAGCCAGAGGCGGCCACCGCTTTCCCTCCCACTCCCACAGACAACCCCATCCTACTGCCGGCTCCCCAGCCGGTGTTGTCGGAAGTGGAAGAGTCTGTGGAGACTGAGGTGGAAATGGAAGCTGCCCTCTCGCCTCTTCCTGATCCCCACTCGCCTCTTCCTTCAGAACCAAAATGCCAGGACGCGGACGACTAGCTGGAGAACATCATACAGGAAAACAAGATACAAGGGGATCTTAACAAGCAAGAGATGGACAGGAAATACCAACTATTCCTCCAACAAGTAGAAGATACCAGAAAACTAATAGACGCCAGAAATCTACCACAGCAAAAGCCTCAGCCATCACCCACAACCACTCCAGGCTCGGCCAGGACCAGACCTTACAAACCTCACCAATCACCATCAGGTAGCCCACCAACAACACCAACTGCCACTGTCTCTCCTTCCAAACCTCCACCTCTGAAAAACAAGCAGAAAAGACATAAGCGCCGCTAACTTCCACAACTTCTGTTGTAAAAATAACTTCTTTTAATCCACTGAGGGACATAAAAAGTTTTCGTCGAACTTGTACTTTTTTATTGTCGAACTGTCCAAAGTTTCGTCGAATCGTCCAATTTTTTGTCGCATCGTCCAAAGTTTCGGCGAATTTGTTCAGAAGTTTCGTCGAATCGTCCAAAATCTCGTCGAATCGTCCTAAATAAAATTCATCAAATTTGTCTTTCGTCGAATAGTCCATAACCCCTGTCCCCTACCCCAACATTGGCAACAATAAACAATAGCCTAGGCTATGAATAAAAATAAAAATGTGGATTGAAAAGAAATATATTCTTTTTATTTTTAAAAAATTACATACTAATCTTGATATTTTCTTAACATATAGATGCTAATCTTTTAAAAATGACCTTCAAGCCGATAATCATCCAGGTTTCAGAAGAAATCTTGGACGAGTGCGGAGTATTTGGGTGTTTAAGTAAAGCCTAAAAATAGATGAAGCACGAAAATGGGTGACTAATATTGTACAAATGTTCAAATTTATTCTGTATCAATGAAAATCTGTCACTGAGTATTTATGTCATGTGAATGCCATTTAGGGGGTTAAATTTCACAAAGCTGTGCTTTTGAAATGTTTAAAACACGTTTTTGTGTGGAAATTAACCTTGATATCCATGGAACAACACGCTTCAAGCGCGCTGACATCTTGAATTAAAAAATGTGGAATTATCTATCCAGCACAAACTTTCTCTCTGCGATTCAGTTATCAGAAATTAGCTATTTGTAAAATAGCAGAGTTTCTTAAACATCATAAACTCGAGATAGCACGCTTCGTGAATAGTTTAAAATAGAAATCGCTGCATACACATATGTATTTGATTAAAAGTTCAAAGTGCTATCCATCTGCATCATCGAGTTGGTGTTTTGATTTTTCTGCAAGTCTCCCAAAATCACGCGATGATTCATACAAATTGATCAGCGCCACAGATTGTTGAAATGGTAATAGTTGTTTTGATTTTCCTAAGACGGCAAATCACCTGCGTAAATTGAAGGGAGTCTTATTTTTGCTATCGTACTCGCTCGCCCAGGAAACCTCAGTCCATTGTATGAAAATGTCATCTGAATTAAGGTATTGAGGAAAATGTACGGTGGCTTGAATGTTTGTGTACCGACTACCGGTACTTTGAATTTGATACTGACTAGTCCGGGAATACCCAATTACATGTCGTACGACATCATACAACATGCAGTCGTTCCTGGGCATTTCCCACCCAACTCATGCATATTGGCGCCAGATAATTCTGTTGTGTTGAAATACGAAATGAACGAGTTTGATTTTCTTTAAAATTCTTGTGGTACAGTAATTTTATCAAGTTGTGAAAGTTTGGCAAATTCAGCACTGGGAGGATAGTGGATAGCCACAGGTGCTTGGTATATGGTCTATGGATCCTCCTCATTTGACAAGTCACCTAAACACTGTTATCACCCAAAATTTCATATATTTTCCCAATCTTACTCCTTATACTTGTACTACAACATTGATCTTGGAATTTGTTTGATTGGCACTCCATTATTGAGCCATCATCTGTGACAAGCAGTTCAACAATTATTTTGAGCCATGAGTCGCTAATGTAATGGCTGCAGTTCTACTTGTAAATGATGCGATAATGAAGCACAGCGCCCTTAACCCTTTACCCACCGCAGACGATATCAAAATTTATTATTTTAAATATCATTTTTTCAAATTTTTCAAAAAATTTCAACAAAACCATATAATGTGACCCCTCGTTGGAACGAGCTTGACAAGCTCGTTCCAACGAGGGGTCACATGATATGGTTTTCTTGACATTTTTCGAAAATTAATATTTTTCCAACTGCTGAATTTGCATATTACGCGGGCAGATGCGGCCAATTCGTTGGGTAAAGGGTTAAGGTGCTATTAGGGGTCTACCTATATACCCGGAATGGTTTTCAAGTCTATTCATCCCCATTTTCCGTAGTCGGTCCAGCCCCAATTATTCAAATTAATGGTACCTGGTACTTATTTTTATTGTTAGACATCAATATTATTATTCTTAATGGTACATGTACAGTGCAGCCGCTGTGGACTGGATGTTATCCATGCGGGGGAAGTAGAGCTGAAATGGTTTACTGGTTAATTGATTAGCCAACGATCAACATCGTGATCGATCAGGGATTTTTCTAGGTGACGACAGGGGCCGAATATAGGCCCCATTCCCAATGAGATTTAGGCATGATTTTTCCCAATTTCTAACATAAAATTCCCAGTTGGTACCCAGTGTCAACTTCATCATAATAAATGCGATTATTTACTGTGAAAGTAGGCCTTATTATGATGATAAAAGAACTGTAAAACCATAATTTCAAATAATAAACCCAACTTCTTCATTTTTAATGTGCCTGTAGAGAAGAAATGTGCATTTTTCTCCACTCTGCAGTGTCACCAGAATTCCCAATTTGGTCCAATAAGATGGCATTTTCCCAATTGTATGGGCCCCTGGCCCCATTCCCAATGCCCCTAGAAAAATCCCTGTCGATCAAAAAAGTCCTTGATCATTTATCTGTTATCTTACTACCACATTACAGGTGTTAACACTGTAACAAACACACTCCCGACTCATGTAGACATTGCCACCCTCACTCGTTGGCGAGTTGTCAGTTTCAAATGCATGCAGTACTCGCTATGACATTGTCAAAACATCAGTGAAGTCAGCATGCATTTTATCCTGATAACGTTGGCACTTTCAGTTTCCATATTTTCATGCAATTCTCACCCTCAGTCATGACGTTGAGTGCAAGATTTCAGTACAGTTAAAACTAGAAGTCCTGTCACGAATAGTGCGCTCATCTAGGCTTAATTGCGCGCAATTGCCATATCGAATGGCATCCAAAGCATGGCAGGTTCTCCTGGTTACTCATAGCAAACACATGCAATGTTTCTCCCAGTGGACCTCTGGGTTACCCGGAGGTCCATTGGCTGAAATATTGCCTGTGCACAGGCCATACATGTATGTGCAGAATTTGATAGCTTTAACTGGGCCATAACGCGCACATTAACGCGCATATCAACGTGCTATTTGTGTGCATTTCATGACAGGACTTCTAGTTTTAACTGTAGATGCCACCTCCCAGTTTTGTCATCTGTTTAATCCCATACTCATGTTCAGGGCACCATACACTGGGCCTTTGTTCGATAATCTTGATTACATTTGGTAGGAACATGTTCTAAAGTAAAACTCAATATTGGCATTGTCAGCACTGCATGTGATCATCGGTATTTGAATGTTAAGTATCCTACGTCCCAGTAATTCCATTAACAGATACGAGTGTGACGTCATAGTAATGGGGCAGATACACTATAAGATTGACAGAATAATATATGGTCGCCATTCGCATCATTTCAACTGCAGATCAAGTCAAGTTGAACATGAAAACAAGTGTGGGGGGGGAGGGGCGGGGGCAAAACAACAGTTATAACATGGGTACTGTAGGGAATGTTAAGAGCTATGCCTCAATTTAAATTATTAATTTTTGAGTTGTTTGGTTTATGACGTCTCAAAGTAGCTGCAAGTCTGTAAATTCACTGGAAAAGATCAAACAATGTCACCGAAACTAATTCCGTGATTCAGACTCACTGAGCGAGACATGACACGCACGCTGCAAGTGAGTCATCGCTATTCGTACACACCCCCACATCAACAAAACTTCAAAGCTGCTGGCAGTCTGGAACTGGAAGACAGAGCAGACACACGTATACAAAACCAGAAGAATGATGGTTGACTTATGCAGCAATAAATTTTTCTGGTTCACTCAGTACAATTGGGGGTTAATGGGTTATATAATGTTTATTCCAAATCAACTGGGGGTCAGTGGAGTTCTGTTTGCCTCACTGATTCCCAATGTTCAATCAGGTTTCAGAAAGGATAGTTCCATTTGCATGCTGCTGTCATGGCCAATGAGATTTTACAGGGAATTCTGGTCCCATGATCTTCTTGTTATGTGATTCATTCACTGACAAAAGGTTGAGGTGGGTATTAAAAATCCCTCCCACCTCAACCCATCCATTGGTGTCCTGCCTTGGATCAATGTGGGTTTTGTTTCCCCATCTTATCCTATATCGGTTTTGTGGACATTTTATTTATGCCACCGACTTGGCTCTTGTCAGGCCAGTTTTCCTTTTGAAAATCCCCACTACTGTAATTAACATTAATGTTAGTCAGGGTTTCCGCTAGGGGAAAATTTGTGGATCCGGTAGTTTAAAGAAAGTGAAACTCAGATGCCGAAGGCGTCTGTCGCACGTGCCAAAGGCACATGCGTATGGAGAGGGGTTTGGGGGGGGGGGGGGTCTCCCCCCAAGAAAATTTGGATTTTTAGGTGCTCTCTGGGGGCATTCTGGTCGTTAAAATGCTGAATAATTGATGTGGAAAATATGTATTTTTTCCTCCTACAATTCTCTAAATTCCTACGGGACACACAATACTACATCTGGTCGGAGGTTTCATAAAAATACAAACCCAAAACGACACAAAATCCACAAATCCTAACAGTGACTGAGCTTTGTTTACAACCACTCGCGGTAATATTCGAAAAGAACCATGATGCAGACGTGTGACGTCATGCACATGCAATTACCGTACTAACTCGTGTAGAAGCCCAGGGGGTGCTTTGTAAGCATGTTAATCAGCACTGCAAACCACCCCCTTGAAAACAGACAAACATAGTCTGTTTAAAAATAGCTGTTTTTTTTAAATATGTACATTTTTTACGAATAAAACAAAATATAGCTTCACACAAACTCTATAAAAAAATTCATAATATGAAGACCAGATAAAATTTACACAGCGAAATATGAATAACAAAATAGTTGACTCCCTTGACAGCATTCGAAAAATTGATTTTACACTGAAAGTCATAACTTCACATGTTGCAGGGCATGGTGAAATGATAAATGAGCATGTTTTATTGAACCAATAAGTAATAAATCATATCCCTGGTTATATTATGTAATTCTCAAATACCAGAGTTGTAATTATTTTTTATTTTTAATTACCTCTTTCTCATTAATTTCTGAACACCCGTATTTTTATACTGTACCAATGACCCAGACATAGCTGGTGCTAACTCTTAAAATATAGGGCCAAACACAAATTTTGCCCCCAATCCCCCAAATTTGCATCTAAAACCAAAGAAAACATGTCCTGAATGGCCCTCGACACTTCACCTCTACTGCGCATGCGCAGTGTCAAGGACGTTCCGAAATTGGCGCCATTAATCATTCTAAGTTTGGCCCTTCATCAGTTAACATCTGACTGATCTTTGTGCTTGTAAATCTCAGTTTAAATGATGCCAGACACATAAATATTAGTGAAATGGTGATTCTAAGGAGGATAGAGAAGGAGGAGAGGAAAAATGTGTGACAGAATGTTATCAGGGCTATAACTTAAAATTTTTTAATGAAATTATGTTAAGTTACCTATTTTCGAGGCAGCAGCCATTTTGTTGTCATTCTGGTTATTTAGTTACACTGATTTTTTAATGTTTTCCTCTCTCCCTTTCCTTTAAGTCCCCTCTTGCTATTCTCCCATGCTTTTGGCATAGTTTCTGTAATTATTATTACTAAAATTTCTTGGGAGTTTTAGCTGAATAACAGAATGAATTCTGTTCTTTCCCCATGTTTACGTCTTCACCTACGGGTGGTTAGGCATTGTGTTCTGCATCTACCATCTGATGTTCTGCAGTTTCTTCCCTGGAAGTCTCTGTTTTGCATCAGATAGTGTATTTTTGGTAACTGATTCCGGGCCTGGGTGCCTGGAGTCTTATTTTAGTGTTTTTACACTCATTGTTTACATTTACAATAGCCCTCTGTGTGAGGGGGGGATTTCTTGAAAATAATATCTTGATGTTATTTTAATCATAACTAGATACATTATTATTGTTCGTAAGTGTTGAATAGATTGTTTAAAATATTTTTAAAATTTTTGTCCACACTTAGGCTTGGGATCCATTGGGGCTCAACGTTACTTTTCAGAAACTTGGGCTGTTCTGAAAAAATATTTTTTCAAAATATTTTGATTTCAATTATATTTTCTATATTAATGGATCATATTATTATTATGTATTTTGATTGTCAGGGGTTGGTGCGAGCACCAGGACTTTGTTTTCTTTTCACATTGAAAGGATTTTGATCAATTGTAATAAGAGGAAGTCTTCCTCTGACTTTTATAATCATTCTATATGTGGTCAGTGTACTCGCATTAACTCCTGTTCTGTATCGTATGATTTCGATGACAACATGGGAAGCGTATGTCACGGTATGTTAGTGGGGAATTGGACACTCCGGTCCTTTCCCCGCAGGGTCACTCTACTTTATCAATTTCTATTTCAGACGATCAAGATTAGGGTGATGTATCTGTGATGTCTTCCAACAGTGTGCCTCCGTCGTCACAATTAATGAAGGGCTAGCGGAAAAGTGCTCATGTAAATACGCCAATTGCCTAAGAGGACCCTAGTAGGTTCGACGGCCTTTGACGTCCGCTAGCTCGTCCGGTGTAGCGTCCATTCATCGAATGGTTCGGCAGCCGGGTTCATCCGTTGCGGTCTAGAAGGAGTTTTGGGGTGATGCGAGCACTATAAATCAACCAAATGCACACCCAGTGACGGCGGATTAGAGGGAGAACGGAGGAAGCCTTTTAGTCCGGTTCATAGCTCGTTCTGGTCCATCCGGACGGCGAGCGAGAGAGGCCCCTCTCTCGTACAACAACATCTGGCCCCAGATGTTGTGGTACAAAATGTTTCGCATTCGGAGCGTACGTCCGTCGCTCGGGACGCTCCGAAATATAGGCAGTCCGGAGTAGACTGTCAATAAGGCTTCCTCATTCTCATGGTAGCGCACACGACCGCTCTTGGCTACGTGACCTCGGATATCCAGTCAGCTTCGCCAGTCAGAGAATCATCGGCGACCAGGTCACACCATCCGGTAGCCAGGGACACGAGGCCTGCAGACTCCGGACGTTCGCATAGGAAAGTGGGCGGGAGTCAACGTACACGGAGCTTCCGGTGGCAATGCATCATAAGACCGCTACTGCACAGGCCTCGGGAACGGACGTGCTTTCCTAAATAGCACAGCTTATCGCAGCATCCCAGCATCAACTGAATCTGTCACATATTTTTTATCCGACGATGCTGGGTCGGGACGCTCCGCGGAAGCGGGTACGGACGTCCGAAAATTTCATCCGGTCCGACGGGATTCCGAAAGGGATTCGGAGGATTTCGAGCTTTCCCTTTCGGAACAACATATGCTGTTGTGTATGTCATCTGACTTGATCTTCTACAGCTTCTTTCGTCGGACCAGAATGCTGCGATGCCGGATAAGAAACTGATAGCGTCGGTGGACTTAGAAATTTTTGGTTCGGTTCAGGGACATCGTCCCTCAGTTCCGACATAGTCCAATAATGTCACACAAACTTTCGAATTATTGAACGACGCTATATATATTATTATTATATGCTTGCTATTACCAAGCATTTCTGGTTTCTTGTTCGCAAAGTTACGGAGATATCTTTCAAAAGTGTGCCTCTGTCGTCATAGTTAATGAAGAGCTAGCGGCAATAAGTGCTCATGGAATATGCCTATCGCCTAAGAGGTCCCTTGTAGGATCAACGGAGTGACATTCGCTAGTTCACCCGGTGTAGCGTACATTCATCGAGTGGTTCGGCTGCCGGGTTCGTCCGTTGCGGTCTAGGAAAGAGATTTGGGTGATGCGAGCACTATAATTACTTTAGTACTCACCCAGTGACGGCGGATTGAGGACAGATCGGAGGAAGCCTGTTAGTCCGGTTCCTGGCTTGTCCAGGTCCGTCCGGGCTGTGAGTGAGAGAGGTCCCTCTCTCGTCCAACAACATAGGGGACCGCATGTTGTGGTTCAGATATTTTACATTCGGAGCATATGTCTGTCGGTCGGGACGCTCCGTTATATTGACAGTCCGAGAGACTGTCGATAATGCTTCCTCATCCTCACAGCAGGGCACACGACCACACATTGGCTACGTGACCTCGAGTATCCGATCAGTTTCGTCATTCAGTGATTCCACGGCGAATAGGTCACGCCATCCGGTAGCCAAGGGACACGAGGCCTATACACTCCGTTCGCTCGCATATTAGTAGTATGCACGGGGTAACGATCACGGAGCTTCTAGCGGCAATGCATTGTAGGACCGCTTCTCCACAGGCCTCAGTGGCGGACGTGCTATCCGAGTTAGCACAGTTTTTTCGCAGCATCCCAGCAATCGACAGTTTCTTAGTCGAATCAGGAATTATCTGACGGCGCTGGGTCGGTGCGGTCCGCGGTTGCATCAGGTACGGACGACCGAACGCTTTATAGGGTCCGACAGGATGGCGAAAGGGATTCGAAAGATTTCGAGTTTTCCCTTTCGTAGCATCGGAAGCTGCCATTCATATCTTCTGGCATTATCTTCCAGTGATTGTTATTTCGGACTACATTGCTGCGATGTTGGATAAGAGGCTTATAGCGTCATTGGACACGGAATTTTGGATTGGTTCAGGGACATTGTCCCTGACTTACCGACACAGTCCAATATTGTCATTAGAACATGTGTATTATTTATCGACGCTATATATGCATATAAGCCTGCTACCAAGCATGATACAGTTAAAACTAGAAGTCCTGTCACAAATAGTGCGCTTATCTAGGCTTAATTGCGCGTTGGAATTGTGCGCAATTGCCATATCGAATGGCATCCAAAGCACGGCAGGTTCTCTTGGTTACTCATAGCAAACACATGCAATGTTTCTGCCAATGGACCTCCAGGTTATCTGGAGGTCCATTGGCTGAAACATTGCCTGTGCACAGGCCATATGTACAGAATATGATAGTTTTAATTGGGTCATAACGCGCACATTAACGCGCATATCAACGTGCTATTTGTGCGCATTTCATGACAGGACTTCTAGTTTTAACTGTAGTTTAGTTTCTTGTCCGCAATGCTCATTTCTGCCTTTTTATCATTTATACGAATAATTTATTTTGGCAGAGCAGGGCATACCGAGAGTTCATATGCGTCTAGACGGCGTGGTTAAAGACTGGAAATATTCTTTTTCGCCGTCTATGTCTTTTCCAACCACAATGTTGGAAACGACAATGATGTCTAGTAGACTTAACTTAAACGCTTTATCATACGTAATCCACCTTACTGAGGCGTTATCATTACGTCTTCAAGAAAAGAATTACGGGATATTATCCTCAATGTGATTTCTTTTGAGGGCAGTAGTTTGTTCACGTATAACTCCGCCCTTCAGTGGCTGATTGGAGTTGGTTAGACGTGACGCAGCCCTAGCTACATCCACGCGCGTGGATAGTAAGGTTAAGAACTCTCTCAGAGTCGCTTCGTTCTCGGAGAAGCTTCTCTTCGAGGGCAACTTTTCAGCAATCCATGAATTGCTCGATTTACACGTTCTCTTGTCAATCTAGTGTTGCAAGAGATTCAGACTGGGGCAAACATTCGGTGGTTGACTCAGAGAGTGCCACTGCAGTTGCCGGATCCAAGTGTTATAATTATGACGGTGGCCAGTCAAACAGGTTGGGATATAATATTGATCCCAACGGATTCGAAGTGCCAGGGTCTTTGGGTTCTGCAGTCTCTAAGCAAGCACTTATCTTCCGCGGAATAATGTTTTTTAGTCTTGCTTTATGTCATTGGATGAACATTATTCAGAAACGCATGTCCAAATCCTGTCCGTTAATTCGACAGTAGTGGCGTATCTCCGGAACCAGGGAGGCACTCATTCGTTTCCGTTATTCAATTTAATGGAAAGAATCCTTCTGCTTGTTATAGTACACCAAGTTCTGTTTCGGTCCGTCATATTCCGGGTCGTCTGATTGTTTTACCGGACTCCCGTTCACTTATGAGTCGCTTGTTGCCGTCAGAATGGACTCTCAACAAACAAGTATTCAATCAGATTTGCTATCAATGGGAGTGCCCAATGATAATTTATTTACGACACAGCTTGCTAATCAATTGCAGACGTATGTGTTTGCTTGTCCGGATCTCTGAGCTAATGTTGTTAACGCTCTATTGATCTAATAGGACGGAATGATAGGATATGCGTATCCTCCGGCGCTGTTGTTTCAGCAGGTATTGCTAAGATAAACAACCACAATACATTTCTGTTGATAGCATCTCTGTCTTCACAGAGACCGTGGGTAAATTTACTCTGATGTCTACTGTGGGACTTAACGCGAAATCTTCCTTAATGAGAGGATCTTTTTTTGCTGGGTAAAATCGTGTCATCTTTTTCACAACCCGCAAGGTCGCAACCTTCACGTATTCCGTTGTGTGGTCCGTATTGCATTGTAAGCATTGTACTGGACGAGCTTTGGACGTGATTTCTTACTATAGGAGATCCTCTTCTTCGCTATTCTATGCGGCTAAAGTGGAGGCTCTTCCATCGTTGGTGCAGGGATCACTATGTTCATATTGTTGATCCCTCCATACTACTCATTGCAACTTTTTAGTATACTTGTTTGACAAGATCTACTGCAGCCTGTTATTATTAAGGTTATAGGTTTATGTTACCTCATACCTATGCACTCTATGATAGTTTACAATTGAGTCTTATGTCTCTTTATCTAAGTCAGTTAGTAACTTTTTGATAAATAGACTTAGAATCATTAGATTAAATTCCTATATGGAATTTAACTTCGGTTCTTATTTAGCTAAGTAATCATTTGAGCCTCTGGAAACAGTAGTTTTCAAATTCTGACCTTTTAGACAGTAATTCTGTTGGCTTCTCTTTTACTGAAGAGTCAGTGAGTTTCATGCACTATCGGTGGATGATTTTCACTTTCGTAGTTTCGGAATCACTACTTCCTTTACTATTTAGGTTGGATTTTTGCATAAGAGTTAGGCTCCTAATATCCGGAACCTATTGTTATTAAGGTCCTTCCGTCTTCGTACGGGCATAGGCCTTTACTCTGTTCGGTTAGAGTTTATGTATTTATAAACAGATATCTGTTTATTACTACGGGCGTAAACTTCTTCTGTCTTTGATGCCTATTAGAAGGACGTTACGCTCCATTCTATTGCTAATGGATTCAATTAACTATCGATACTGCTTATGGTATATCTTTGACTCAGCAGTTGTGTTTGAGATTTCGGCTCATGAAGTAAGAGTTCTTCTACATCTTGGGCTTACATTAATAGTGTCGCTATTATAGATTTTTGAAGGCTGCTCATTGCGCTCAGCCATCCACATTCATGAATTTTTTATCTCAGAAATATTGAGTCCATTTCTGGAGGCCTCTATTGTTAGGTCTATTATCTACTGCTCAGAATGTCATTCACTTAACAGTTGCTACTATAGCTAGGTAGGCTGTCTGTTTCGGCAGTGACTCCGTTCTGCTGCCCTCTTCGCTCTGGGCTATTTGACCCAGGGCAAGAAAAAGGGGGGGGGGGTGGGAGGGTGTTCCCTTGGGTCACCTGTTTTACTATGAAAACAAGGGGATACCTCCTCCGGAGTTAGTAATTCTGAGCTGTTATTGGGATGGTTGTTTAGTGAGAAGTTTATGTTTTAAAAATTCATTCAAGTCTTAGTTTTTAAAGTATAGCTTTTGAATATAGCACGTGTCAACGGACATGATTATGCAATCCTCAGACACTTTTAAGGAGTATAAAGAGTCTCTATTCTCTAGACTTACTTTATTTATTGGCTTACTTTAAAAATTATTAGTATAAGGATTATACTAGATATTAATAGAGTACATGGATGTATGATGCTCAATTTTGGAAGGTGTTGTATCTTTCTAATTAATCATAAATAAGAAAGATACATGTAAGGCCTATTACTTCTTTTTCCCTAGAGGGGATGACTCTATTTTATATTATTGAGCGTATTCCATCTTGCTCTATGTCCTTGGCCCTCCAGCCTTTTTACTATTCAGCTATGTCTGGGTCATTGGTACAGTATAAAAATGTTAAAAAATTTATAGTAATTTATATATTTTTTATACTTACCAATGACCCAGACGGGGATGGCCCTCCCAGGAGTTGGGAACTCTTACCTCCCCGCTGAGTACATAGCGCTTACCAGGCACTGGTTATTAGAATGATTAATGGCGCCAATTTCGGAACGTCCTTGACACTGCGCATGCGCAGTAGAGGTGAAGTGTGGAGGGCCATTCAGGACATGTTTTCTTTGGTTTTAGATGCAAATTTTGGGGATTGGGGGGCAAAATTTGTGTTTGGCCCTATATTTTAAGAGTTAGCACCAGCTATGTCTGGGTCATTGGTAAGTATAAAAAATATATAAATTACTATAAATTTGTTAACTTTTCACAATGAGTTGTGCACGGCACTGCACGCTCGAAAGTGGCAGTGTTCTTTCACAATGAATTGTGCACTGCTCGAAAGTGGCAGTGTTCAATCAGTATCTTTCTGATGATATTGAACCACTGTGAAAACTATACGTTGTGGGCGTGTTTCAGACAACCACTGACAGCAGCCTGCACACTCATTTGAAACAAGTGACAGCTTCCAAAACAAGTACATCATTTATCGCTCAAAATAAAAGCCAGTGATTTCGGACCAAACACGACAATTTGAGTCCGAAATTTTATAGGCGACGTTTAGGATTTGAACTTTGTTTCCCCCTCTCGTCTGGGGGTTACAGCTAAAACTAGAAGTCTTGTCACGAATAGTGCGCTTATCTAGGCTTAATTGCGCGTTGGAATTGCGCACAATTGCCATATCGAATGGCATCCAGAGCACGGCAGGTTCTCTTGGTTACTCATAGCAAACACATGCAATGTTTCTGCCAATGGACCTCCAGTATAAAGAGTCTCTATTCTCTAGACTTACTTTATTTATTGGCTTACTTTAAAAATTATTAGTATAAGGATTATACTAGATATTAATAGAGTACATGGATGTATGATGCTCAATTTTGGAAGGTGTTGTATCTTTCTAATTAATCATAAATAAGAAAGATACATGTAAGGCCTATTACTTCTTTTTCCCTAGAGGGGATGACTCTATTTTATATTATTGAGCGTATTCCATCTTGCTCTATGTCCTTGGCCCTCCAGCCTTTTTACTATTCAGCTATGTCTGGGTCATTGGTACAGTATAAAAATGTTAAAAAATTTATAGTAATTTATATATTTTTTATACTTACCAATGACCCAGACGGGGATGGCCCTCCCAGGAGTTGGGAACTCTTACCTCCCCGCTGAGTACATAGCGCTTACCAGGCACTGGTTATTAGAATGATTAATGGCGCCAATTTCGGAACGTCCTTGACACTGCGCATGCGCAGTAGAGGTGAAGTGTGGAGGGCCATTCAGGACATGTTTTCTTTGGTTTTAGATGCAAATTTTGGGGATTGGGGGGCAAAATTTGTGTTTGGCCCTATATTTTAAGAGTTAGCACCAGCTATGTCTGGGTCATTGGTAAGTATAAAAAATATATAAATTACTATAAATTTGTTAACTTTTCACAATGAGTTGTGCACGGCACTGCACGCTCGAAAGTGGCAGTGTTCTTTCACAATGAATTGTGCACTGCTCGAAAGTGGCAGTGTTCAATCAGTATCTTTCTGATGATATTGAACCACTGTGAAAACTATATGTTGTGGGCGTGTTTCAGACAACCACTGACAGCAGCCTGCACACTCATTTGAAACAAGTGACAGCTTCCAAAACAAGTACATCATTTATCGCTCAAAATAAAAGCCAGTGATTTCGGACCAAACACGACAATTTGAGTCCGAAATTTTATAGGCGACGTTTAGGATTTGAACTTTGTTTCCCCCTCTCGTCTGGGGGTTACAGCTAAAACTAGAAGTCTTGTCACGAATAGTGCGCTTATCTAGGCTTAATTGCGCGTTGGAATTGCGCACAATTGCCATATCGAATGGCATCCAGAGCACGGCAGGTTCTCTTGGTTACTCATAGCAAACACATGCAATGTTTCTGCCAATGGACCTCCAGGTTATCTGGAGGTCCATTGGCTGAAACATTGCTTGTGCACAGGCCATATGTACAGAATTTGATAGCTTTACTTGGGCCTTAACACATACATTAACGCGCATATCAACATGCTATTTGTGCGCATTTCATGACAGGACTTCTAGTTTTAACTGTATAAGGTATCAGGTTGTCGTCAGTAATAGTAGGCATAGTATACAACATAATTATGCCTATATTATGTGGAAACAAAGGATCCCGAGTGTCGTTACAATACAGCATTGTACTCGACATTTTAACCACCAGCTTTTCTGACTGATCATAGTATGATCGGCGGGGGGAATGGGTCCGGTCGACGGACCCGCTGCCGGTCTAGCGGAAACCCTGTGTTAGTGAATTATCTGTTTGGTTACACTGTACGTTATCCCAAACGATTGAAGTAATAAAATCTAGGTTACAGTGTAGTCCTTAAATGCATTTATGTATTATTTTCTGTTCATGAAATTTTTTCCCTTAGGCATATGTAGCTCTTATTGCAGCATAAAACCTTTTTTTAACCATAACCTTTCCCGTTTTCAGAGCGCATCATGCTGCGCATTGTTTCCTAGGGCCCGTTGCAGGTGCAAGGCTGCAAGGACAATTGTGCATGCCTAAAAATAGAAGGTATTCTGCAATATACTTACCTGGGACTATGCACATTAATTGCTCTTTTGTTTCTGCACATGCCACATGGGTGAATCTTAAACCATGAACAAAGTTTCTCTTTCATATTATTAAGATTCCTGTGTGATACGGAATAGAATACAGCATGCAAATTGCGTGCTGATGTACTTGTTCACTCACATGAACTTTACACTGTATCAATACAGTTAAAACTAGAAGTCCTGTCACGAATAGTGCACTTATCTAGGCTTAATTGCGCGTTGGAATTGCGCGCAATTGCCATATCGAATGGCATCCAGAGCCCGGCAGGTTCTTCTGCTTACTCATAGCAAACACATGCAATGTTTCTGCCAGTGGACCTCCGGGTTACCCGGAGGTCCATTGGCCGAAACATTGCTTGTGCACAGGCCATATGTACCGAATTTGATAGCTTTACTTGGGCCATAACGTGTACATTAACGCGCATATCAACGTGCTATTTGTGCGCATTTCATGGCAGGACTTCTAGTTTTAACTGTAGCCAGAAAATGGGACATTATTAACACTGTAAATCATCAACAGCGCGGCAGCTATTCAGTGATCTATCGGGACAACTGATTAATCGGTTAACCGAGGTTAATCCATGCGATTAATTGATCAAGAAAAACCCTTTAACCGTTTCAGCTCCAGTGGGCAGGGATGTCTAGTGATTAACCGAAAAGGATTTGCAACCGTCATCTGCTTGCCGATTAGTTGACTGCACCATCAGCTGATGGTGGGTGCCGATGTCAGAAGTCAAATCCAAAAGAGTAGTATATTCAAGACCACATACAGTTAAAACTAGAAGTCCTGTCATGAAATGCACACAAATAGCACGTCGATCTGTGCGTTAATCTATGCGTTATGACAATGGTAAGGCTTTCCAATTCTGTACATATGGTCTGTGCACAAGCAATGTTTCAGCCAATGGACCTCCGGGTAACCCGGAGGTCCATTGGCAGAAACATTACCTGTGTTTGCTATGAGTAACCAGGAGAACCTGCCATGCTTTGGATGCCATTCGATATGGCAATTGCGTGCAATTCAAACGGGCAATTAAGCCTAGATAAGCGCACTATTCGTGACAGGACTTCTAGTTTTAACTGTATCACATGTTCAAATCTTAGAACATTTTAGGGAAAACAGTAATGAACCCATCACCAAACACCTTAATGAACTGGACCAATCGTCCGATAGTTTGGAGTTCCGATTTATTGACGTACTTCAGAGTGCCCCTGATATTGATTAAAATACACAGATCAGGAGTGATAAAGAACTGCATTGGATTTTTATCCTCCAGACCATATTATGGTTTGAACAGGCTTGACTTTCAGTCTTTTATTTATACATTAGGCCTATATGGGCTCAGTACATTGAATACCACATATATGTATAAGAATTTGATCTACAGTTAAAACTAGAAGTCCTGTCATGAAATGCGCACAAATAGCACATTGATATGCGCGTTAATGTATGCGTTATGGCCCAAGTAAAGCTATCAAATTCTGTACATATGGCCTGTGCACAAGCAATGTTTCAGCCAATGGACCTCCGGGTAACCCGGAGGTCCACTGGCAGAAACATTGCATGTGTTTGCTATGAGTAACCAAGAGAACCTGCTGTGCTTTGGATGCCATTCGATATAGCAATTGCGCGCAATTCCATCGCGCAATTGAGCCTAGATAAGAGCACTATTCGTGACAGGACTTCTAGTTTTAACTGTATTACACCTTGTTTGATAAAGCTCAATGAGTTTATTCTACAGTACCAAAGATTAGTTTATGTTACCAAGTTCAAGCTCAGCACAATAAGCAAGATGATTGTCACCCTGTGAATCCTAGTTGTTTATTTTTAACCCTTTACCCAACCCAGACGATATCAAAATATATTATTTTAAATATTATTTTTTTAAATTATTCAAAAAATTTCAACAAAACCATATCATGTGGCCCCTCGTTGGAATGAGCCTGACAAGCTCGTTCCAATGAGGGGTCACATGATATGGTTTTGTTGAAATATTTTGAAAAATCATATTTTATCAGCTGCAGAATTTGCATATTACGTGGGCGAATGTGGTCGATTCATTGGGTAAAGGGTTAAAAAAGCACATAACAATTCTGTTTCCTGTTATCATTGCAACAGTTCCTGGAATTAAGTATGCTTTAATAATCTGGTTTCAGTTTCCTTTGGCTGTCTTGTTTCACAATTCCCAGAAATATTATGTTTACATTATGACACCAGCAAATGTATTTTCTGAATAGTTTATTATTGAGTAAACTTTCTTCCAATACACTTGGTCGGTCGTATCATTTATGAAGTTTTGTTTATTTTTAGCCTAATTTAAGGGATATTTTTTAGCTCACCTGAGTGAAGCTTTACTAATCACTTTCCGTCCGTCGTTCGTCGTTGTCTGTCCGGCGTAAACTTTACATTATTGACGCTTCCTCACAATCTCCTGGACCAAATTGAACCAAATTTGGTGTGCATGTTCGCTATCATATGTCAATTCAAGTTTGTTCAAGTAAAGTTGCCACGCCCACAGGGGGCACCACAAGGTACATAACTCTGATAGCACCCATAAATTTTTTTAAAAATTCAAAAAAAATCTTCTTCAGATCCACCAGTCAGAATCTTTTCATATTTGTTTTTCAAGATCTCTAGAGGGGTCAGATTCAAGTTTGTTCAAATTGAGTGCCTGGGTTAAGTTTCGGGCTCTCTGTTGGAGCTTGATTTTAACTATAATAACACTTAGTGCAATATGTGGAATATTCTTTAAAAATCTTCTACTTCAGATCCACCAGTCAGAATCCTTTCATGTTTGGTATACAACATCTGTAGGGGGGTCAGATTCAAGTTTGTTCAAATCAAGTCCCTGGGTTAATAATTGGGCTCTCTATTGGAGCCCAAAGTTTAACTTTGTGTAATTTGAGGAAATTTCTTAAAAAATCTTCTTCAGATCCACCAATCAGAATCCTTTCATGTTTGGTATACAGCATCTATAGGGGGATCAGATTCAGGTTTGTTCAAATTGAGTTCCTCGGTTAATATTTAACTTAGTGGAATATGAGGAAAATTCTTAAAAAATCTTCTTCAGATCCACCAGTCAGAATCCTTTAACATTTGCATCATCTCTAGAGAGAGAGGGGGGGGGGGGGGGGGGGGGGGGGGGGTCATGTCAGATTCAGGTTTGTTCAAAAATTATATATCGTTTTTTATGCATTTTGTTAAATTTTGAGACGAAAAAAAAAAGTTGTAGCCTGAAAATTTTGGGTCTGGTGTCCCACGGTATCTCCCCCCCCCCCCCCCTGTGTATCTTCCTCCCGGGGTGCATCTCCCACCCAGGGTATCCCCCCCCCCCCCTCTAATTTTTTTGGGATTTGAGTGACCTAGCCACATTTATTATTTTTATGACATTCAATGGAAGATACCTTAGTGTTGATATAGGGTGATGGGGGGAGGGTCCCCTAGATTTGAGTACCCTAACTACATTTATTATTTTTTTAGGACATTTAGTGGAAGATAAAGAGTGGAGGGGAAGATACCCTAGTGCATCTCCCCCCCCCCCCCCCCACCCCCCCACAAGAGAAGACACCCACGGGGAGGATACCCTGTTACAACAGTTTCTTTACCCCTTGTATCTTCCCCCTCCCTCCCTCCTGGCTATCTTACCCCCCCCCCCCCCCCCCCCCCCCCCCACAATCTTTTTTCAACATGGATAACATCAGGCATGTGTTGATATAGGGCGCTGAGTGGGAATTCATAGATTTGAGTACCCTAACCACATTTATTATTTTTAGCTCATCTTGACAAAGTCAAGCTGAGCTAATCTCATTGCTTCCCGTCCGTCGTCTGTCGTCCATCATCCGTCAACACCATGTTTTGGTCTTCTCCTCCAAAGCCACTGGGCCAATTCAAGTGAAAGTTTGTGTGAGTGATGGTCCCAAAGGGGCATTTCATTTTTGTTCAACTCAGCATGCCCAGCCCCATAAAAGCATTCCGACTGGTGATCTGGATCTATGGTAGCCCAAATTTTTACTTAGTGCAATATGAGAAAATTTCTTTAAAAATCTTCTTCTTCAGATCCACCAGTCGGAATGCTTTTATATTTGGTATACAACATCTCTAGGGGGGTCAGATTCCAGGTTGTTCAATTCGAGTGCCTAGGTTAATATTTGGGCTCCATATGGGAACATGAAATTTAACTTAGTACAATATGAGGGAATTTCTTCAAAAATCTTCTTCTTCAGATTCACTTGTCAGAATGCTTTCACATTTGGTATACAACAACTATAGGGGGGGTCAGATTCAAGTTTGTTCAAATCGGATCCATAGGTCAATATTTGGGCTCGCTATGGTAGCCCAAATTTGAACTTAGTGCAGTTCGAAGAAATTTCTTTACAATTTCTCTTCTTCAGATCCAACAGTCAGAATGCTTTCAAATTCAGTACACAACATCTCTAGGGAAGTCAGATTTAACTGTGTTCAAATCAAGAGCCTGGGTTAATATTTGGGCTCTCTATGGGAGCCGGAATTGGCCATTTTGCTGAAGAATTAAAAATTTTGTATTACTAAGAATTAATCCACATAGGTTATATCAAGGGGCTTCATAGGGGAGCTCTACATTTTACTTATGATGAACTGAAGAAAAGGCATGATCGCCCAGATTATTTTTGTCACTCCTGAGGGAATCAAGGATTGACAGTGTAGCATATGGAGATGGCTTGCTTAATGTAGACTCATTCTTGGACTCTGTTTAAATTGTGTTCTGTACACGATGAGCGCTTCAGGCCCCGTGATGGCCTCTTGTTTATGACACTCAGTGGAAGATACAGAGTGGGGGGAAACTCTTCCTTTACTGTTTCCATTCTCAAAATATCTGTTTGATGAGTTTTTTCATCACACGACCCACTGACCGACTCAAACTGTCATAAATATTAATTGTTCCAATAAAAAAAATGTTAAAATATCATCCAGATTTTCATAAAAAACTTCTTAGTTGTTGACTGCACTTGGTGAAAATGTTTGCCATGTTTATTCAAAAGAGTCTGCAAAAATGGATCAAATGTTTTTTTGCGCACCGAAGGCACTGAAGGCGCGCAGGGACTGTGTGGGGCTAGTGGTTTTGAGATCCCTGCGATCCTTGAACTGGCAAATGGCTAGGAATTCTGCATAATTACAAGAGTTCTGCTCCGTGTTTGCTAAAAGAAGTGGGCAAAATTTATGATAATACTGAAACCGACAGTTTGGTGGTTATTTTAGAAAAAAGAAAAATAAACCCAAACAATCGCTGGTTTGGGAGCAGCCCCCAGCATATTATCCTTAACTGGTAGAGTGCTGGAAGCCCATATTTGGGCTTTATTCTTTAGTGCCGGTACTGCAATTTTAAAGGCTTCATATTCTGAGGATGTGCTTCATATTATCTTTGAAGTGATATTATTTTATCTGTTAGGATTTGCCTGTGTTACAATTCATGGGAGAGTGCCTACTGGCACTCTCCCATAAATTATAACAAGGCAAAAATGCACGGAGACATTTTAAGGACCAAAAATAATTTAGCACTCTACCAGTTAAAGGTTACAAAAAGGAAAAAATCCACCAATATGTGTTTTTGAAAGCTGGGAGTCATCCATCAGCCCACAAGGGAGAGTGGATGCTGGGTATTGGCCATCTGGTCTGCCCTCTGGGGGAACAGATGACAGGGTGATGGGAGGGGAAAAAAAATTGATAGATTGTCAATAATCAATCCCTCAACGGCATTAAGAGTATTAGAGAGTGGGCTCTATTCGGTTCCAGCTTGGCGATGGTAGAGGTTTGAGTCCCACCATGGTGGCAGGCCAGAATGTAATGTTGTGCGATGGCAAATTTAAGGGAAGAAGAGAAAAGAAAACCAAACAGCAACGCCGGTTTGGTGGCGGCCCTGGTGTATGGCCATGGCTGTTACAAAAAAGGAGTGGAGAAAGCTCCAACAGTTTAGTTTTGAAAAACCGGGAGTCATCCATCAAGCCTTCTGGGAGATAGGATGCCGTAAATGTAAAATGACGGACAGATGAGAATGGTTTCACATGCCAAAGGGGCGCAGGGACGGTTTTGGAGATCAAGCCCCTTTCGACCCTCAGTGACTATATATGGTTAATTTTCACATGTCTAGGCGTGTTGAAGGGGGAAAAGGTTCAGGTACTCTACAGATGTCTCCGGTTGCGGCGTGATGGCTTCATTGACATAAAAAATGTAAAAATGATGAACTGACAGGCTTTATATACTTTCAGGTATCAATAAATGTAAGAGATATCAACTCCTGAGAATCTGTCACTTTCACCAATCCTTTGGTTGTCTCTTCAATTTCACAATTAGGGTAGAAAACAATGCTTGTTTTTTCTATGATTATTAACAGAAAACTCTGCATTAATTTTGTCATCCATAATCTTGAATGCAGAGATATTAATTATTAGGGAATAACAGTACTCTTATTTTCAGTAATTAATAACTGGAAAACCCTGGATTAATATTGTCATTCAAATATTGCTGAAACCAATAATCTGAATCAGTGAGTAGTGGCAAGATAACAATACTCTCATCTTATTTACACTCATTAAAGAGTTATAGTGTTGCCCTGCATTCTGATACTAATGTCATTAGGTTTGAAAAAATAATAATCTTGGGTAGAGAGGAGAGGTTAACTTAATATTCATTTTCTTACTTCCATTCCGAGCTCCCTGCTTATACCAAGTAGTTACTATTTGACTTTTTCTCTTATGAGAATAATGCTATTCAGCTTAAAAAAATGTTAAGTTTGTCTGTGTTGTGTGTGGATGGGGGAAGATACACAGGGTGGAGGGGGGGGAGATACCCTGTTACACCGGTTTCAGACTTGGAAATTTTGGACAAAAATTTGGAATTTTTTTTCCCATGTTTTTATGCGTTTTGTTCACAATTTTTGGACGAAAAAAACCCCCAACATTTTAGCCTCTAAATTTTGGGTCCGGTTTGGACTCCGAAAATTTTGGACCAAAATTCAGGATTTTTTTTTTTTGATTTTTATTGCGTTTTGTTCAATTTTCTACGAATTTTTTTGTTTTTTATAGCTTGAAAATTTTGGGTCCCGTTCCGACTTGGAAATTTTGGACCAAAATTCGGAAAAAAATGTTTCGATTCTTTTCAAAATCGAGTTCCTAGATGAATTAGAGTGTTTTTATGCAAAAAATTGTATTTACCCTATGTCGTTCCCTCCCTTCCTTGTCAGTGGGGGGAGGGGGGGGAAGCAGTTAGATGTAACAAAATGTTTGGCTGCAAAATATGTTTTGAAAGATTCAGAGTGATTTATGCAACCCCCCCAAAATAATACCCCTATGACCACCAACCCCACTCCCTAAACCCAGGGGGCAATTAAGCGGAGAAAAAAAAACAATATGAAAGAATTTCTTTTAAAATCTTCTCTAGAACCATCAGTTAGAATATTTTGATATTTGGTATACAACAAGTGAGGGGGGCAGATTTAAGTTTGTTCAAATTGAGTCCCAGGGTTAATATTTGTGCTCTGTTTGATTGGGGGGGGGGGGGGGGGGGGAGGGCAGTGACATAATAACCCTTGGAAATTAGGCAGTGCTAGCCTATAGCTGATAGAATTGGAAGCAGTCAGGAAGACCCAGGATAATAATCCTCTGACATGGACACTAGAATTATGAATAATTTCATGACTTCAGTCCTCTGTGGTGTTGGTAAGCCATGACTAACTGAATGTGATCCAAAATAATTCTTTGAACCACTTTGTCGGGTGAGTGATTAAGGCTTCTTGGGGCCTCTTGTTTTTTTTTAGCTCACCTGAGCGAAGCTCAAGGGGAGCTTTACTAATCACTTTCTGTCCGTCGTCCGGCGTCCGTCGTCCGTCCGTCGTCCGTCGTCGTCTGTCCGGCGTTAACTTTACATTATCGACTTCTCCTCCTAAACCACTAGCCCAATTTTATTCAAATGTTGGCTAAATGTTTATTACCTAATGCCAATTCAGATTTGTTCAAATGAAGTTGCCCCTCCTCCTGGGTGGTGCCACGCCCCCAAGGGGCACCAAAATCTTTGTAAATCTTCTTCTCATGAACCAGCAGTAGCAGAGACTTGATATATGGTGTGCAGCTTCCTTTTGAGGTGTAGACTCAGATTTGTTCAAGAGAAGTTTGTGGGGCTATACTTGGCGTCGTTATGGGAGGGGCAAAATTTTTTGCCCCGCCCAAAATTTCTATTTTCCAAACCGAGAGGCTGATTTGAACCAAATTTTATGTGAGGGCTTATTGGGTCATGAGTACTTGATTTATGCAAAAAAAAAATTTCCCGCAGCCCCGTGGGAACCGCAGGAGCTAAAAATAGAAAAAATTTAAAACGCCCATATCTCCAAAACTGCACGGCATTGAGAATTTTTATTTGGTGTGCAGCTTCCTTAGGACCAACAGAAAGGACTGGTAAAAAAAAATTGCCATCGGTTTTATCATAGGGTACAGTTTCGGGACTTTGAAAAAGTGCTGAGTCAGCACTTTTTAACACTGCAGGCAATGGGAAAAAACATTAAAAAATCTTCTTCTCCAGATCCAGCAGGCAGAATCTTTTGATATTTGGTATGCAGCATTGTAGGGTGGATCTGATTCAAGTTTGTTCAAATCGGCCCCCTGGGTTCATATTTGGGCTCAGTATAGGAGCCCGATTTCGAACTTAGTGCATTTCTGGCAAATTTCTTAAAAAATCTTCTTCTCCAGATCCAGCAGGCAGAATCTTTTGATATTTGGTATGCAACATTGTGGGGTGGATCTGATTCAAGTTTGTTCAAATCGGCCCCCTGGGTTTATATTTGGGCTCAGTATAGGAGCCCAAATTTGAACTTACTGCATTTCAGGCAAATTTCTTTGAAAATCTTCTTCTCCAGATCCAGCAGGCAGAATCTTTTGATATTTGGCATGCAACATTGTAGGGTGGATCTGATTCAAGTTTGTTCAAATCGGCTCCCTAGATTCATATTTGGGCTCACTGTAGGAGCTCGAATTCGAACTTAGTGCATTTCAGGCAAATTTCTTCAAAAATCTTCTTCTCCAGATCCAGCAGGCAGAATCTATTGATATTTGGTATGCAACGTTGCGGGGTAGATCTGATTCAAGTTTGTTCAAATCGGCCCCCTGGATTTATATTTGGGCTCACTATAGAAGCCTGAATTCGAACTTAGTGCATTTCAGGCAAATTTCTTCAAAAATCTTCTTCTCCAGATCCAGCAGGCAGAATCTTTTGATATTTCGTATGCAACATTGTAGGGTGGATCTGATTCAAGTTTCTTCAAATCGGCCCCCTGGGTTCATATTTGGGCTCAGTATAGGAGCCCGATTTCGAACTTAGTGCATTTCAGGCAAATTTCTTAAAAAATCTTCTTCTCCAGATCCAGCAGGCAGAATCTTTTGATATTTGGTATGCAACATTGTGGGGTGGATCTGATTCAAGTTTGTTCAAATCGGCCCCCTGGGTTTATATTTGGGCTCAGTATAGGAGCCCAAATTTGAACTTACTGCATTTCAGGCAAATTTCTTTGAAAATCTTCTTCTCCAGATCCAGCAGGCAGAATCTTTTGATATTTGGCATGCAACATTGTAGGGTGGATCTGATTCAAGTTTGTTCAAATCGGCTCCCTACATTCATATTTGGGCTCACTATAGGAGCTCGAATTCGAACTTAGTGCATTTCAGGCAAATTTCTTCAAAAATCTTCTTCTCCAGATCCAGCAGGCAGAATCTTTTGATATTTGGTATGCAACGTTGCGGGGTAGATCTGATTCAAGTTTGTTCAAATCGGCCCCCCTGGATTCATATTTAGGCTTACTATAGAAGCCCGAATTTGAACTTAGTGCATTTCGGGCAAATTTATTAAAAAATCTTCTTCTCCAGATCCAGCAGGCAGAATCTTTTGATATTTGGTATGCAACATTGTGGGGTGGATCTGATTCAAGTTTGTTCAAATCGGCTTCCTAGTTTCATATTTGGGCTCACTATAGAAGCTCGAATTCGAACTTAGTGCATTTCAGGCAAATTTCTTAAAAAATCTTCTTCTCCAGATCCAGCTTCAGAATCTTTTCATATTTGGTAAGCAACATTGTGGGGTGGATCTGATTCAAGTTTGTTCAAATCGGCCCCCTGGGTTTATATTTGGGCTCCGTATAGGAGCCCAAATTTTAACTTAGTGCATTTCAGGCATATTTCTTAAAAAATCTTCTTCTCCAGATCCAGCAGGCAGAATCTTTTGATATTTGGTATGCAACATTGTGGGGTGGATCTGATTGTGATTCATGAACGTATTTATTTGTAAAGTTGATAGAATCTTAGACAAAATTTGCAGAAAAGATCTACTATAGAAGGGGTGGTGTCTAGGGTGAACCGTTTACCCAAATCTAGCAGTACTAATGCATTATTCACACAAATCTCCGTTCAAATTTTATGACCCCTCATTGGAACACACGCATTCAGCTCATTCCAACAAAGGTCATATGCCATGTTTTCGAGACAAAAGAATAAAATTTTAGTTATTCATGAAATTTTTAGGCAACTGTTGTCTGTTATTCACATTGCTTCATGAAATTTCAGTACTTTTAGAAGTTACCTCAGTAATCAAGGGTTAATTCACCTTAATTAAATGTCGCCTCTAAAAAACAACCACTTTGCATATCTTACCTTTTTACCAGCATAACTGCCAAAACTTGTCAGCATTCTTCGCAAAAATCGCTATTCAAATTTTAATTTTTGTCTCTTAAACATACATGTACTTATCGCTTGTAAATACCCCATTGGAATGAGCTTTTTGAGCTCATCCCATTGAGAGGTCGCACACCATGCTTTTTGAGTCAAAAAAGCAATTTTTTAGTTATTCCAGAATTTCATACGTAAAACACAGCTTTATGACTTCACATTAAAATGAGCTCTCTAAGCTTGTTCCAATCAACATTCACGCACTATGTCTTTCACACAAAAAATAAAATTTTCCATTTATTCTTATTCAGGAATTTTGTTTGCAAGAACACTCTTAACCCCCCCCCCCCCCCCCCCCCCACACACACACACACACACACAAACACAGACACACACATCTAAAAGTTCGTCAGCAAAAAAACAGTTACTTCAGTTTTTAAATGCATTATAGGAACAACTTGCCTAATCAAATTTAAATACTTTTGCATCATTCTGTATCTAGAACAAACCATTTACCATATCTTTACGCAAAATTCTCCGGCATCATTCACAAAAAAACACCATTATTTATATATTCACATTTCTGTCTCAAAAATATACCTGATCTTCCCATACCCCTATTGGAATAAGCTGTTTGAGCTTGTTCCAATGATGATAAAAATACTAATATTTTGGAAAATTTGTGAAAATTTTTGTTTTCTTGCATGCAAATATATACATGTAGCACATGGAAGATATCCACAGTTGGGGAGAGATGTCCAAGGCTATCTCTTCACATTCCTTGTTTGTGCTTCATGCTAAACCAGTTTGTCTGCAGAGATAAATTTGCTTTATTAAAAATCATTGGAGATTGGCCACACACCAATGATTTTAAATAAAACTAATTTTAGGTAACAAATGTTGAACTTCAAACAAAATCTATCACTCAACCAGTTAATGTTGATGAGGCATGACATGGTGAAGGTGACCTAAAATACTTCTTAGAGTCACTTTGTCAGGTGAGCGATTAAGGCCACTTGGGGCCTCTTGTTTTATTCAAGCACTACTCGGACTACTGTTTGATTTGATTAGGTTTTGATATTAAAGTACGTGGAGAGTGGATTGTAAATAAATCACCCGCAGAGTGGAGTTATCACCCAAGCTATAACTTTCAAATTTTGTACATATCGACAAAAAACACAAGCAATGTTTCAACCAGTGGACCTCCGGGTTTAACCCGGAAGTCCATTGGCTAAAACTTTGCTGGTGCTGGTTATGCTTTGCAACAAATTTGCAATTATTGCTTGGGTGGAATCTCCACTCTGCAGGTGATTTAGTGATAATACACTCTCCATGTACTGTATGTTCATTTTTCCTTGTAATTTTAAATTCTTTGCTGATTTTCAAATAAAAACTGAAACTGAGACCGACTTTTTCATTACAACCAGACCCGAAATTTCATAACCAGACAGCTCTGCTGATATGCCATAAATTCAGATTAAATATACACAAATTATACATCAAAATCAAGGTTATGATGCAAAGAACACCAAAAATATATTCAATCAACTCAGGTGTCAATGGTTCCTGGAAGTCTGCTACTGTATTTGTACCAGACCTGCCAGAACTGATAATAAAATATTTCTGGAGAACAACTTGTGGCCAAAAATGCTTCAGGTATCCAAGAACAAAGCTAGGCATTCCAAACACTTTACAATGCAGCAACAGGATTGCATTTGGTGGAAGGACTGTCGGCATTTTTTTTTTATTGAAGATTGGTTCCATGGCTGACAGACATGCTCATATCATGCGATGTAACAAATTTTCATTGAAAAATCAATTGCATAATTCTAAGGCATTCCAACGGGTGTCATGATACATAATGTACCTTACAAGTAATGTGGCAACTATGCAGTCTCCATATAATAATAGTGGGCAGTAGGAAGGCGATCGTTCTCATTATTTGATTTTAGACGACATTGTATATTGATGCTTTTTTGGCCCAGATTACCTTGTCCCAAATGTAAACAAACAGACAAAGAATACAAAGCCGAGAAAGCCCACAACATTGGTAACAAACTCCAATAAAACCGATGTCGGGATTGGGGGATGGTGCATTGGCTGACTGTTACCAGCAATTGAAGAGAAAACACTGACCATCTGCATCGACAATCGGCTGATTTCATATCCAAAACATCGGCACTGCCATTCAGATGACGGGCCATTTATCTTATCGGCTCATCGCCATTCTTCTGTTCTGAAGTTTAAAATTTTACTTTACAAATTACGAAACTATTTGTTTTTGTTTTGTAGCGAGTAACAATATGGCATCTGCTTCTACAAAAGGAACTATAATTCAGTATGATTTCCAGGGTATGTATCAATATTTTTCATGTTAACTATCAAATATGTTTTGTTTCACTGGCAGGTTTGTGACCTTAGATTTACGGAAGACAGTAAGGCTGGACGATAAACCAGTATTTTGATATAGTTCGATATAATTTTTATAACCGGTAAAATAACGCTTGTCTTGGAAAATTACCGGCATATCGAAACTTTCGATATTAGGAACAAAGGGGTCAATATTTATATTCTTTGGCTGTTATTGACAAGGTGTGTTGCATGGGAAAGTTAATAGAAATCAGGGATCAAAAGAAGCGGTATTGCATCGCATTTCACAATGCAAAATTCAGGGAAAGCTATGCAAATATTAAATATGCATAGCGAAATGCAATGCACATTCTTAAGTTCTATATCATGGTGGACAATGGGCATTAGTCCTAACATTAGTAGACTACCTGGTGGTCCATGAACTGCCAATTTGCCTCCAAGTTCTCAAATATCCACTCGAGTAAAAAAGTTAATTGGGGATAGAAGCCCACTCACACGTTGGCAGAGTACCAAATCAGTATGTCTGTACTGTACATGCATGTACCAGTAATGCATGGATCATAGAGCTGTAGGTTAACCGAAACCAAACCGAGGTTTTTAGGTTTTTTTTAAAAACCGAAACCGTCGACATCCTGCAATCTAAGGTTTTTCGTTTTTTATTAAATACTCTCTTGCTGCAGAAATTCACAGAATGTAGCCATCCCAGAGTAGTGAGAGTACCCAGACACTGCCAATGTCAGTGTCTGGGTACTCTCACTACTCTGGGAAGGCTACATTCTGTGAATTTCCGACATTTCAGTTTAGTTGTGTTTGCAGCTTTCCTCAAGTTGCGTGCAGGTGTCAGACCTCGAAAAATGGCCAAGCACAATAAAAGTTCTGTACATTTAGGTAATTATTATTTTGGCCTTCCTGATTCTTCATGTATTATAGGAATGTAGGACGTTTCGGACACGGACGTTTCGGACCGGACGTTTCGGACTAGGACGTTTCGGACTAGGACGTTTCGGACAGAAATATTGGACAGGGCGGACGTTTCGGCCAGAATGTATTTGGGTGTACTTTTGAGATTGTTCTCTTGTGGGTGGAAGGGAGGGGGAGGAGGTGGGGTGGGATGTAAATTGTAAAATGAAAATGAACAACATTTGAAAGTTTTATAATTTTTTAAAACTGTCATAAAATTTACCTGATATTATACATAGCACAACAAACATGAACATTTAAAAACAGGTTATAACTAATATTACAATAGCAAAACAATAGCACAATACAATTCTAATGTTACTTGTTGTTTCTGATTTATATAGTTTATAGAAATTACAAAGAACTAGAAAAATAAAATTTTCATGCTGGTGGCTGAACATTTCGCTATAAAAATTTAGTAACAGATTACGGGTTATAATTTAGAATGAAAAGTTTGGGTTTTTTTCACTTTTTCAAGTCTCTTTTAATTTATATATAATATAAATTACAAGGAACTGGAAAAAATAAAATTTCTATGCTTTTAAATGAATATTTAGAATATGAATATATATTATATCATTAGTTGTACTGGCCATATTCTTCATGTTTTGTCTACATTTAGAAACATCTACTTCTGTTTGGTCAGCTAAGTGAGAATGAATCTTTGTTAGAATTGGACATTCATAACAGTCATTAGTCTTTAAGGTAGCTGCACAAGTTACAGGGGAGTCTCGTTTCACACAGCGCCATGTTATAGATTTCTGTTTCTCTGAGATTGACTTAATAGTGTACATGTGTCCCTCAAAACACAATTTTTTTCCACCTCTTTTTGTTGATAATATTTCCATCTTGAGGCAACTAAGAAGCAACAAATTATGAGGAGACAGTGATAACAGAGAATTTATATTAAAAAAAGCAGAATAGTTTTGAAGCCACATAAGTCAGAAAAAATAAAAGGACACTTTGAAATTAAGTGTTGCAACAACAACAAGAATTGATCTAAAAATTATCTGCCATAAAAATTTAGTATGAATCACTGTAAAAACACACTCAACAATGAGGGAAGCTGAGAAACACTCTTGCTATTAATTGTAGCTGTGGTGAAATTGCTATAAAAACACAAAGCCAGAAGATAAGAAGCTTTGAAGTCTAAAAAGCCTGAGAGAAAGAAAGTAAAACAGATGCCTACAATTGTGTTTTTGATAGTAAACTGAATGAATGGAGTATGATACATTGTAGCTTTATTTCAAAATTTTTCATCAGTTTGCATTACCACTATGTTTTACAAAAAGGCTCCCCCCCCCCCCCCAAAAAAAATTCCCTAATAAGCAAAACTCTTTTGTAACAAAAATTTGTGCAAAATTAAATAAATTGAAAACCCACTAACAATATCCATATAAAAATATCCACTAAAAATTATATAAAATATAAAAAAAGTCCGAAACGTCCGGGGTCCGAAACGTCCTAGTCCGAATCGTCCATGTCCGAAACGTCCGGTCCGAAATGTCCTAGTCCGAAACGTCCGTGTCCGAAACGTCCGTCCAGGACGTTTCGGACACGGACGTTTCGGACCGGACCGGACGTTTCGGACTAGGACGTTTCGGACTAGGACGTTTCGGACAGAAATATTGGACAGGGCGGACGTTTCGGCCAGAATGTATTTGGGTGTACTTTTGAGATTGTTCTCTTGTGGGTGGAAGGGAGGGGGAGGAGGTGGGGTGGGATGTAAATTGTAAAATGAAAATGAACAACATTTGAAAGTTTTATAATTTTTTAAAACTGTCATAAAATTTACCTGATATTATACATAGCACAACAAACATGAACATTTAAAAACAGGTTATAACTAATATTACAATAGCAAAACAATAGCACAATACAATTCTAATGTTACTTGTTGTTTCTGATTTATATAGTTTATAGAAATTACAAAGAACTAGAAAAATAAAATTTTCATGCTGGTGGCTGAACATTTCGCTATAAAAATTTAGTAACAGATTACGGGTTATAATTTAGAATGAAAAGTTTGGGTTTTTTTCACTTTTTCAAGTCTCTTTTAATTTATATATAATATAAATTACAAGGAACTGGAAAAAATAAAATTTCTATGCTTTTAAATGAATATTTAGAATATGAATATATATTATATCATTAGTTGTACTGGCCATATTCTTCATGTTTTGTCTACATTTAGAAACATCTACTTCTGTTTGGTCAGCTAAGTGAGAATGAATCTTTGTTAGAATTGGACATTCATAACAGTCATTAGTCTTTAAGGTAGCTGCACAAGTTACAGGGGAGTCTCGTTTCACACAGCGCCATGTTATAGATTTCTGTTTCTCTGAGATTGACTTAATAGTGTACATGTGTCCCTCAAAACACAATTTTTTTCCACCTCTTTTTGTTGATAATATTTCCATCTTGAGGCAACTAAGAAGCAACAAATTATGAGGAGACAGTGATAACAGAGAATTTATATTAAAAAAAGCAGAATAGTTTTGAAGCCACATAAGTCAGAAAAAATAAAAGGACACTTTGAAATTAAGTGTTGCAACAACAACAAGAATTGATCTAAAAATTATCTGCCATAAAAATTTAGTATGAATCACTGTAAAAACACACTCAACAATGAGGGAAGCTGAGAAACACTCTTGCTATTAATTGTCCAAGCACAATAAAAGTTCTGTATATTTAGGTAATTATTATATTGGCCTTTCTGATTCTTCATGTATTATAGCTTATTTCGGGCATTCATTGAGTTTCACTCAATTTCACTGCCATTCAGTTATGACTCCGGACATAAGAATGAGTTTTATTGAATTTTATTTGGCCTCATGAACAAACCGAAAACCAAACCGAACCAAGGTTTTACTCCACCTGAAAACCAAAACCGAAACCGAACAAGAAATTTAAAATCCTACAGCTCTCATGGATCAAACCACTAGAAACTTCTACGTCTGTTGGTGCCAGATGGCACTACATAAATTTTCAGACCTGGTAATGCTGCTACTGCAAGTTAATAGCAGCATTACCCGGCTGTATAAATTTCTTTGTATTTTCTTTTTTTCAAGTAGGCCTATCACTAATATACATGTAACTAAGTGTCCAAATGCTTTCTAGGGAACAAAAGCACTCATTATTGTATATTGAATTTGAATCATAAAAATGCTACACAATTTTGAAAAAAATGCTGTACATTTTTCGAAAATGTACAGTTAAAACTAGAAGTCCTGTCACGAATAGTGCGCTTATCTAGGGTTAACTGCGCATTGGAATTGCACGCAATTGCCATATCGAATGGCATCCAAAGCATGGCAGATTCTCTTGGTTACTCATAGGAAACACATGCAATGTTTCTGCCAATGGACCTCCGGGTTACCTGGAGGTCCATTGGCTGAAACATTGCTTGTGCACAGGCCATATGTACAGAATTTGATAGCTTTACTTGGGCCATAACGCGCACATTAACACGCATATCAACGTGCTATTTGTGTGCATCTCATGACAGGACTTTTAATTTTAACTGTATAGCATTTCACAATGCAAATAAAAAAATGTATTTTGATCCCTGATAGAAATGGGGTCTTCCCATTCATCCTGCATCTATTGTTCTCAGTATAAGTGTGATAATCCGCTATATCAAAGGTTTGCCGACTATAGATTTTTCTTATTAGTTGGAGAACTTGGTAGGAGAGATTAACAGAACTTTTGGAGACTGAAAGATGTTTTATTCAATAATTGGATTGAGTGTTTGTACACATTAATGATTAACAATATTTGCCACAACAGAGTATTTACAAAATTTGATAAAATATATTAATGTCATAAATAATATATATATATATTTTTTTAATTATACCTCTCCCCCCCCCTCCCCCCACCCCAAACAAAGGTTGGGGGGTATATAGGAATCACCCTGTCCGTCCGTCTGTCCATCCTTATAAGTGCAACTCCTCCTAAACCGTTTGAAGAATTTTCATGATACACTATGGAAGAACTCCATATGAAGATGTGCATGAAGAAATATAATTCCCTTCTGACGTTTCCAAGGGGAGATAATCTGTCCGTCTGACCATCCTTGTAAGCGCTACTCCTCCTAAACCGTTTGAAGGATTTTCATGAAACTTTACACAATGGAAGAATTCCATATGAAGATGTGCATGAAGCAATATAATTCTGTTCTGACATTTCCAAGGGGAGATACTCTAACATACATTTCAGGCGCGGGTGGTATCACTTTGTGAGCTTGATCACAGTACCTCTATTTTTTTTTTAACGAGAAACCAATTTATTTCTTTAAATTTACATGAAAATTGTTTAAAAAACTATTTTTACGTATATTTAAAGTTATAAAAAGTAGTGATAGATTTTCGAAAAATGCTGAAATTTGCAACAAAAAATAATAATAATAATATTAATATAATATTATATAAGAGATAAGAGATAATAATTTAATAAATATAAGAAATATTTGTACACATTATAACATCAGTGCTTCACAACGTTAACCATAGAGTCCATATAATTTAACAAATTCAGTCTATTTTCTGCAAGGTCAGATTTCAACTTTTCTAGAGTTCTGTCGATTTTTCTATATTTTTTTTGCGTGGCAGAAGTTTTCCTCCGTTTGTTAGCTGAATTATAGTGGCCTCATGATATGACTGCTCTTGTTTTAGAAACTCTATGAAATTAAAAATATTTGGATGCGATCCTGGAAGGACTTGCTGGAGTTTCTGGTATCACCCCTCGACGTGGTTTGTAGTACGTGGCCCTATGGTCTGGTGGTGATTCCACATACAGTTAAAACTAGAAGTCCTGTCATGAAATGTGCACAAATAGCACGTTGATATGCGCGTTAATGTACGCGTTATGGCCCAAGTAAAGCTATCAAATTCGGTACATATGGCCTGCGCACAAGCAATGTTTCGGCCAATGGACCTCCGGGTAACCCGGAGGTCCATTGGCAGAAACATTGCATGTGTTTGCTATGAGTAACCAGGAGAACCTGCCGTGCTTTGGATGCCATTCAATATGGCAAATGCGCGCAATTCCAACGCGCAATTAAGCCTAGATAAGCGCACTATTCGTGACAGGACTTCTAGTTTTAACTGTAAATGTTCCATGACTACCTTCAACCCAGTACTCCGTAACATAGTCACAAAAGCCTGTTACTTTTTCCTCTAACACAGTATTGTCACCAGTTTCATAGTCGGATAGAACCTCAAACCAAGCATCAGTCACCTGAGTTGCATGCACCAGTGGTAGTGCCAATGTCCTTTTTAGCAAAGTCTTTTGTTCACTGTCATTATCGTCGTCGTACGTAGCTTGCAAGTCGAACTTCTTAATATTTTTCAAAATCGCTTGTCCATAGTGAAAAAGACACCCCTTTAGACATACTGCAGGATAGAGATGGGCGGTATCGGAATTTTGAGTTCGGTATCGGTTTCGGTATTTTTGTGTGGGCATACCGCGGTATCGGTTCGGTATTCGGTATGTGACTTCAGATTCACTGATAGTACCAAAGGGGAATCCATGTCAGAAAAATACAGAATAAGTTGTTCTTGTATCATTCTATCACAGTGCTACACATGCCATTGTTGATGGGCTCAACATTGTCATTCTTTTGTCAACACAGATCATATCTACAGTAATTTGGTGACTTGTTCTAAATATGCCTTAACTTTTCAAGCTCCACTTAAGGCATCTGTAATCATAGAATGTGTGTCCTGAAGATGTCATCTTTACGTGGGCCTGATGACAGTAGTAAAATTATCTGGTCAGTGATTTCTAGCCAAGTCTTGGCTGCCTTAACAGGCAGCCAAGACTTGGCTAGAAATCACTGCTAAGCAACTGGACATGTACAGGTCGTAGATTATTGATAATTTAGTACAACTGCCCTGGTCCTTAACGCTTAACAGAACTGAAAAATAAAATCAGTCACTTCTTTCAAGAAAATGAACACTTCAACTGCTATCAATCCTCATCAAGGCCTTATAAATAGCGAATGCACAGGGAAAATTGAAAATACCGTTGGTTTCGGTATTCAAAGATTGGGTCGGTTCGGTTTTTCGGTGTCCCCATGATATCGGTATCAGTTCGGTTTTTCGGTATATTGTCCATCTCTACTGCAGGAAATGTCGCAGAGAGAGCATTCTGTGCAGCCGTCTCATAATCCGTAAATGCCAGTTGAGGATGATGTTCATTTCCTCTGCCTTTTGTTTGATCAGCTCAAATAACCTTCTGTATGTCGGCTGCGTCTTATTTGGAAGAAGGCCATAGACAAGAGGACACATTTTGCCTTCGACAAATGCGTGGCTAGTGTACAACTGGAAGAAAATTGTTGGACTTTTGTCGAAAGTTCCATCGCAGAACATAGTGTTCGCCATCGACAGAAGCCTCAAATTGTGGTGTGTTGAAAAAATAAGAATTGTGTCGTTTTCTCCCTCATTTGCTAAAAGAAAATCTTTGCCAGTGGCTGTTTTGGTGTAAGATTCTGTGAGTTGAATGTCGGATCTCCGTTTAGGAAGAGCTGGCATGGTCTTGTTTCGAGTGCTGTATAAAGCAGATTTCACACTATAAAAAGTAGGTATTTTGGCAATTACTGCTGCGTCAGCCGTCAGTCTCGTCCGACCTTAAATCTGAAAATATAAAAAACAAATAGGTTTAGTATAAAATCAAAAAAAAGATAATATCATTGATGATAATAATAAACGTTGTCTACCCCTTAACCCCCCCCCTCCCCCCCCCACACACAATGCCCCCCTCCGTTCAACCCCCTTCCTGTCACCACCCTAACTATCTGTCCATCAGAGCCCTTCACCCCCCCCCCCCCCCCCCCAGCCTTCCAACTTTTAGAGACATACCGAAAAAAGAAAATGTAGAGATACAAATAAATAGTCCAACTTACTTGCAATTTCTTCCTGGTAGAGAGATGTGATTGTGATTGGTGCCGATGTGGTCCTAATTTTCTCTTTTAAATCTGTAATAACATCATTGGCATAGATCCTGTTGATATCTGGCTCATGGTTATGGCTGCCGCTGTTGGTTGTTACCATGTCATCAAGTGTATTAGATGTGGCCCTGCAATCTCGGTTGACGCATTGCCAATACACACGCTCATTGCATCGAGACTTAATACAACCTTTATACCCATTATAAATTAGATATCTGCCTCCTCTACTGTTTGGAGTAAAATGGAAATTTACTTGAGAACTTGTCATTTTGAATGTGCTGTTGGTCACTCTTGACCAATAAATTTATAGTAAAAAAACAACTAAGACAAACAAAATCATATATCTGCAATAGAGCTGTAGGTTTTTAAATTTCTTGTTCGGTTTCGGTTTTGTTTTTTTAGGTGGAGTAAAACCTCGGTTCGGTTCGGTTTTCGGTTTGTTCATGAGGCCAAATATAATTCAATAAAACTCATTCTTATGTCCAGAGTCATAACTGAATGGCAGTGAAATTGAGTGAAACTCAATGAATGCCCGAAATAAGCTATAATATATGAAGAATCAGGAAGGCCAATATATTAATTACCTAAATATACAGAACTTTTATTGTGCTTGGCCATTTTTCGAGGTCTGACACCTACACGCAACTTGAGGAAAGTTGCAAACACAACTAAATTGAAATGTCGGAAATTCACAGAATGTAGCCTTCCCAGAGTAGTGAGAGTACCCAGACACTGCCATTGGCAGTGTCTGGGTACTCTCACTACTCTGGGAAGGTTACATTCTGTGAATTTCTGCAGCAAGAGAGTATTTACTAAAAAACGAAAAACCTTAGATTACGGAATGTCGACGGTTTCGGTTTCAGTTTTTAAAAAAAAAATAAAAACCTCGGTTCGGTTTCGGTTAACCTACAGCTCTAATCTACAAAGCATCAGAGCTGGCTCAAAGTCGGCATATTGTTAAATGAGTAATAAAAAAACAACTAGGACAAACAAAATCAAAACATCAGAGCGTACATGAGCAGCATTCAATTATCATAATTTCAGTTTGTGCGATCAAGCCGATTTAGCCGGCTCGACCACTTTATTACCACTGTTTTGATACGGACTATAACATGCTGAAGCAGGTTAATTAATTTGAGGATGCAGGATGAACGGGAATGACCCATAGAAATATAATGGAAATATAATTACTAAAGCAACATGGTTTGAAAACTCGTTCTTTATTTATTGATTGGTAGTATTGTTTTCCTCATCAAAATGACATGTCTGATGAACTGACCAATTATATTTTTTTTTTTTCAAACCATGTGTTTTCAAAACCTTTGGGATTTGGGAAGAGAAAACTCACATATGAGGGTGCGGTGGCTCAGTTGGTAGATGTGCAGGCTGCAAGCCGAGAAGTCCTCGGTTCGAATCCCACCTGCGGCAACCGCATTGTGTCCTTGGGCAAGACACTTCACCCCCATTGCCCACGTGGGGGCACGGTGATGCTGTGTACTAAGGCGTACTGCACGTCGATGGTGCACCTGTCTTCAACCAATGCTAGCCCTGCTTGTGTGGAGTTAGTATGTTGGGGAGCTGATGGTTGCTTGCCATTGCTCAGTGGTTCTATCTGGGTACTCCGGCTTCCTCCACCCGTAAAACTGTCGTGGTCATGATTAGCCATTGTGCAGAAATATGTGACCTTAACTGGTAGAGTGCTAAATTATTTTTGGCCATCAAATCTTGTTCTCATGTCTTTGCTTTGTTACAATTTATGGGAGAGTGCCTATGGGCACTCTCCCATAAATTTTACCAAGGCAAACCTTTACAAACTAAATAATATTACCACAAAGATAATAGAAAACACATCGACTGAATATAAACCTTCAAAGTGTAATACCTCTGCTTCAGAATGAAGCCCAAATATGGGCTTCCAGCCCTCTACCAGTTAAACACCAGTAAATAAATAACTCATGTATATTATTTTGCACTGACCTTAAATAACTACAACAATTGAATGGTCCCATAAATAAATCCATATAATGCAATTGAGACCAAGCACCATCAACCAAACAGGGTAATTATCGCTTCAAATAAACATACTCACAGTGCTCTGAATTGGTACTGAACTGCAACAAAAATTCCCCAACATTAAAAATAGATCAAACGACAAGGAGGTCACAAGGCTGATGGCTGTTGGCAGATTTCACAAAAAATATCACACTTAAAAAGCTTATCGGTATTCAACATTTTATTTTATTAATTTTCTCCGACATCTGCATTGTTTGTACAGAGGACGGGGTTCAAAAAACGAAAACAGTAAATACAGGAGCAACTGTGGAGCAGATATTTGCCATATTACAGTTCAGTTCGGCACCTGCCTAGTATGTTGGAGAGTGGGAGTCGGGGGTGGGGGACTGAATAAAATAACGGCTTATTCAAGCGTATTCAGTTGTGTGATATTCTATAGTTTTACAGAGAGTAAAGTGGACACAGAATTTCAACTGGATAGAGAGTGACCCAGCCCAAATCTGGATGAAATTCTCTATCCAAGGTGGTCCTTGGAAAAACTTGAAAGTCCTTAAATTTGAAAATTCAGATTTGAAATCTTGAAAGCGATTGAAAATTAAGTAGGATCCTTAAAAGTCCTTGGATTTCAGTTTTCCCCTTAGAAATTGATGCAGTTCTCTTGTATGGCCTGTACACATTTAACCCACTGCAAACTAATATAGCAATGACAAACTTTCACCCACCAGGGGTGACTGCATTGTGTCCTTGGGCAAGGAACTTAATCCTGACTGCCCAAATGTGGGGAGGGTTCATGATGGCATTGTGTACTAATGCATACTTCACATTGATGGTACACTTGTCTTCAACCAATGGTAACCCTGCTTGTCTGGAGTTAGTACATTGGGACTCTGACAGATGCTTGTCATTGATTGGTGGTTCTCCACAGGTACTTCGACTTCCTCCATCTGTAAAACGGTTCGACAAGAGGTGACCTTAGCTGTCAAAAGTGTCATTAAACTCAAATTAATAAATGAATCAACTTTCAAGCTGCAAATTTTCCTCACAATAAAACTAAGAATTCAACCAATTCAATCTTGTTTGACAGAGATCTGTCAAACAAAATTGAATTTGTTACATTTGTAGCAGCATTATTAAAAAATTGGTGTTCAGAATTTCGGTATTTCACCATCAGTGTGTAGAGGGTTTGTGCACAAGAATCGATTTCTATCAACGACTTTGTTGCAAGGTAACGAAACAAAAAAGTTTCTCTCAAACAAATGTGTTAACATTGATTGCAGGTCTAGATCATACTCCGGGTTATTTACCCATGCAAAAAAAAAAAAAAAAACATCTTCAATCTTTTCTGAAATGTTCCTGAAAATGGCTTGAAAAGATCCTTAAAAATCCTTGAATTTCATCCATCCTTGAGATAATGAACCCTGGGTCTTCTTTTATCATTACTGTACTCTGTACATGTTGCTCAGTGGTAATGGCATTGGACTTAAACCCGAAAGGACCATAATTCAATCACCACCAGGGGTAACTGTGTTGTGTCCTTGGACAAGGCACTTACTCCCGATTGTTCACACGGGATGCAGTGGTGCCTTGTACTAAGGCATATTGTACATCATTGCTGTCCTTGACCTCAACTAGTGCTAACCCTACTTACGTGGAGTTAGTACTTTGGGGAGTTTACAGATTGCTTGCAGCTGCTTAGTTCTCTTTACGCACTCCAACTTCCTCCACCCGTAAAACTGTCAGACACGAGGTGACCCTTGTTATCAAAAATGTCATTAAACCCTAATAAAAATAAGCTGCAATAATATTGGAGATAATTTTACCATTTGTTTTTTGTTTTTTGGGTTTTCTAATATATGTGTAACAAACATTTTTATTTTGAAGGTGACTTTGAATGGGATTCCTACTTGAAAGCAACAGGAGAAATACCTGCCCCCAATGAATGTTTCAAACAGGTTAGTAATTGGACCATAGTTAAGAGACTTGGTCAAAATTGGAAGAACTATATTTTTTCTGTGTTTCGTCATCTACCCTAAAGGGCCTTTGTTAACTTTTTAAAGCAGAGGAACAGGAACACTCAGAAGTTGTTTTCTAAGCACCTTGTCAGTAGTGTTGAGCGGGGTTTTTTTTCTGACCTCAGTTTAGGTTCAGTTCGGTTTTGTCCCAAAAACTTGGTTTGTAGGTCGGTTTTCATTTTTTTTACAATAAAAAGATTATAGACTTCAAAAATATCACACAGCGGCAATAAAAATGCATATTCTGTCATATTTTAAATGATAATTCATCTGGCAATGGCTAGCATCAATTTATCCCCCCCCCCCCCCTCCCCCACACACACACCAACACAAATCTCCTACATAGGTGGACACATCCAATACCACAACCCCACCCTCCCCACCCCACCCCATAAAAATACTTGAAAAGACTCAAGGCAAGACTGCAGGAGCAGTGCCAAGAAATTGGATGCATTTGAAACATCCACCGAGTGGAAATTGAACTCGGGATAACTCAAGTTCTGTGAAACTACGAAGAAAAGTTCATGTAAACAATGTACATGGTTGGTACTATCCATTGCCTGACTGTCGAACTGATTGATGATGTAAAAAAAATATGACGCAAACTAAAATGATAATACAACAATAACAAAAAGTGGACAGGATTAATAAACGATGATGCATTGTCGTGTTGACGACATTGGTCGAATTAAGCTTAATCCTTTCCACTGGCCGAGCTGATGGTGCCAGATAAGTGAAAATAAAAGGTACCTTCAAAATATATGTACCTTGTTAATCAACGCAGATTTTTTTATCATTATTATTTCTATAAAAAATAGGCTATATACACAAATGATTTATAAAATTGATATAATTTATAAACTGCTCAACAAAATAAGAATTACCTGCACAACGGGACATTGGCGTGAGAAACAGAAGACCGGTACATACATGAGAGCTGTAGGTTAACCGAAACCGAACCGAGGTTTTTAGTTTTTTTTTAAAAATCGAAACCGAAACCGTCGACATCCCAAATCTAAGGTTTTTCGTTTTTAGCTCAACTTTGACGAAGTCAAATTTGAGCTATTGTCATGGCCCGTCGTCCGTCTGTCCGTCCGTCCGTCTGTCCGTACGTCAACAATTGGCTATGGCTCGGGCTAGAGGTCGTATTTATGAACCGATCTTTACGAAACTTCTTGTGTACCTTTGTTATGACCCTGGGACGGGAAAGAGTGTTTTTAGGTGTGGTCCGAAATTCAAGATGGCTACCAGTGGCCATTTTGTACCGATGATGCAAAAATCAGTTTTTTGTACAGAACTTCTGTATGAAAGTTCTGATTTGAATAAAGTTTTGTATAAATGTTTAGTACCATGGGATACATCACATATAATACGGGTTTTTTTCTCGTGCGTAAATTATGCAAATTAGACTGACTTTGATTTATTTAGTGTTACTTTCAGAGCTGTAAGTGCCAAGCTGCTATGGCTCGGGCTAGAGGCCGTATTTATGAACCAATCTTTACGAAACTTCTTGGGTACCTTTGTTATGACCCTGGAACGGGAACGAGTGTTTTTGGGTGTGGTCCGAAATTCAAGATGGCTGCCAGTGGCCATTTTGTACCGATGATGCAAAAATCAGTTTTTTGTACAGAACTTCTGTATGAAAGTTCTGATTTGAATAAAGTTTTGTATAAATGTACAGTACAATGGGATACATCACATATAATACGGGTTTTTTTCTCGTGCGTAAATTATGCAAATTAGACTACCTTTGATTTATTTAGTGTTACTTTCAGAGCTGTAAGTGCCAAGCTGCTATGGCTCGGGCTAGAGGCCGTATTTATGAACCAATCTTTACGAAACTTCTTGGGTACCTTTGTTATGACCGTGGGACGAGAATGAGTGTTTTTGGGTGCAGTCCCAAATTCCAGATGGCTGCCAGCAGCCATTTTGTACCGACGATGCCGAAATCTGTTTTTTGTACAGAACTTCCATATGAAAGCTCTGATTTGAATAATTTTTTGTATGAATGTTTAGTACCATGGGATACATTACATATATTACAGGTTTTTTTCTTGTGCGTAAATTATGCAAATTAGGCTAACTTTGATTTATTTAGTGTTACTTTCAGCACTGTGAGTGCAAATCCCAATACGGCTCGGGCTAGAGGCCGTATTTATGAACTGATCTTTACGAATCTTCTTGGGTACCTTTGTTATCACTGTGGGACGAGAAGGAGTGTTTTTTGGGTCCAGTCTGAAATTCCAGATGGCCGCTAGCAGCCATTTTGTTCAAAATTAAGTGCAATCAGATTTTTGCGCAGAACTTCCAAATGAAAGATCTGATTTGAATAAATTTTTGTATGAATGTTTAGTACCATGGGATACATTACATATAATACAGAGTTTTTCTCGTGAATAAATTATGCAAATTAGGGGTCCGGGTGGGACTTAGAAAATTTTGGACCAAAATCCGGAAATTAGTTTTTTGTGTTTTGATGCATTTTGGTCAATTTTAAGAAGAAGAAGAAAAAATTTTAGTCTGAAAATATTTTGTTTGGGACTGAAAATTTCCACACAAAAATAATAATCTACAATGATTGGTCTTAATCTGTAGTCCATTACAGTCACCTTGTAATTCGTTTATTATTGTTGACTGGGCCAAAACAAATACTAATTCCTGTCATATTCATTATTCAGTTGTCTTGGTCACAGCAAGTACTAATTCCTGTCATATCCAAGTTGAGCTACAGAGTCATTGACTCTTTCATTTTATTAAATACTCTCTTGCTGCAAAAATTCACAGAATGTAGCCATCCCAGAGTAGTGAGAGTACCCAGACACTGCCAATGGCAGTGTCTGGGTACTCTCACTACTCTGGGAAGGCTACATTCTGTGAATTTCCGACATTTCAGTTTAGTTGTGTTTGCAGCTTTCCTCGGGTTGCTGTAGGTGTCAGACCTCGAAAAATGTCCAAGCACAATAAAAGTTCTGTATATTTAGGTAATTATTATATTGGCCTTTCTGATTCTTCATGTATTATAGCTTATTTCGGGCATTCATTGAGTTTCACTCAATTTCACTGCCATACAGTTATAACTCCGGACATAAGAGTGAGTTTTATTGAATTTTATTTGGCCTCATGAACAAACCGAAAACCGAACTGAACCGAGGTTTTACTTCACCTGAAAACCAAAACCGAAACCGAACAAGAAATTTAAAAACCTACAGCTCTAGAATCGGCCGATAATCAACAATAAGCCCACTATCATATTTCAGTTTCAGAGAACCCTTCTTGTACATAAGCTCAGTCCCTGACATTAGAATGACATGCAGTGATAACAGTCATGTTGGCAAGTTGTAACAAGGAAAAAGAACCCCTTACCCAACGCACAGGATATCAAAATATGTTGGAGCATGGTAGCTCAATAGGTAGAGATGCAGGCTGCAAGCTGAGAGGTCCTCGGTTCGAATCCCACCTGCGGCAACCGCATAAGGTCCTTGGGCAAGACACTCAATGCCAGTTGCCCACATGGAAGCACAGTGGAATTGTGTACGGAGGTGTACTGCTCGTTGATTGTTCACTTGTCTTCAACCATTGCTAATCCTGCTTGTGTAGAGTTAGTATGTTGGGGAGTCGGAAAGTTGCTTGCCATTGCTCTGCGGTCCTCTCCGGGTACTCCGGTTTTCTCTACCCGTAAAACTGACTGACACAAGCTGACCCTGGCTGTTGTGTCATTAAACCCCATTAAATGAATAAATAAATAAATGAAAATTTGCTGTTTTGATTATTTTTGTTTCTAAAGATTTCAACCAAACCATATCATGTGACCCCCCCTTATTGGAATGAGCTCGATGAGCTCATTTCAGTGAGGGAGCCTCACATGATATGGTTTTGACCGTTTGAAAATAAGTCCACCCATATTCTTTTGCCCTCTTTTATTTCATGCATCCCATGGATCAAATACTCAAAAACTGTCTTGAGGTTTCTTTTTGCAAGAATGTGTGTATACCAGTTTGAAGGAGTAGAAAAGATTGTTCTACAATTTTAATCTGTCCTATACCGGTAATTTATTTCCAGTTATTGGAGTTTCAAACTTGGGTGTATGAGGCAGAACCAAATTTTCTGATGAAAATATTTTTATCATTTTGTATTAATGAGTCTGATATTTGGAAGAAAATGCAAATAAAATAGGCTTTACTTCAGTTACATTTAGGCCAAATAAAAAAAAGGAATTGATTCTCAGGCAATTTTTTTTTCAAATTATTGAGGGAGGGAGGATTTTATTTTTGATTTTCTTTTTTAATTTTTTTTTTTCATGTAAAGGGTTGAGTGAGTATACGCAGTAAAACTTTTTGCTGTCTTTCCACTTGAAAAAGAGAAACGGTTGTATTTTAGTGTAATTATAGTATACCTTTTATAACTAATTGATGTAACAACAGCTAAAAGGGTTTGTATTTTATTGTTCTTTTTAATGGTATAGATCTCAAACATGATCCATTAAAATAGGCCCCTGTGAATAACCAATGCTTGGGGTAGGAGTCCTTTAAAATGGGAAATATGGCTCTAAATGATTGGTTAAACTTGAGTGACTTTACATTTGTGTTGCGGCCATTATTAGCCATTGTGAAGAAATATATGACCTTAAACACCAGCAAATAAATAAATAATTAAATCATGATTCAGTATATGAGAATTTGCCTTGTTATAGTTTATGGGAGAGTGCCTCTGGGCACTCTCCCATAAACTGCAACAAGAAAAACCAATTTACTGCAAACACAGCTAAATAATTATATTTCGAGAAATGTGAAAAAATGACCACTCCAAGTTTTCACAAATTCTTTAAAAAACATGACATAATAAAAATGTCTAATGAGGAGGTTCAAATCCAACGAGGGAGGGCCTGAGAATCAAAACATTATTTTTTTTAGCCTTATCTGTATAAGAAAATCCTTATTTTTTATTTTGTAGTTTCTGAAAGCACCGTCAAATGAATTCAAAGTCGGTTACAAAGTCGAGACTTCTGATCCACGTAATTTAACATCCATATGTATTGCATCAGTAGTTGGTTTACAGGGACCTCGTCTGAGATTACGCTTAGATGGTAGTGATGATAAAAATGATTTCTGGAGACTGGTTGATGACTCGGACCTTCATCCTATTGGCTACAGTGATAAAAGTGGTGGGCTTTTGCAACCACCATTAGGTAAGGCCACACAAAGTAGATCTTCTGTTTCTCAGGCCATTATTTGTAAAATTGCATGCGGGCGAGCGTTTTTTTATTTTATTTTTTATTTCAGTAATTACTTCTTTGCCATCAAATGTTCATGTTCTTGGTTCAAGTTTTAGGACTCATAATCTACAGAATAGCATGTGTGGTGGTGTATTTCATCCTTGAGTGCAAGAAGGCTTTGCAATGCTAAAGCATCGCACAGCCTTCTTGCACTCAAGGGTCAAATTCATCAATTTTTTTAACTTTGGTAAAATATCAGACATAAACCATTTAATTTTGATTTTTTTAAAGTTTAAATTGGTTATAAAAAGAGAGCATGCGGCAGCCAAAAGGACCATGCGGGAGGGCCTGAGAAACAGATTTTTTATTTTTTTAAGCCTAATGTTCTTTTTTATGTTTTGTCATTTTTAGAAAATCACATTAGATCTACAGTACGTGGAGAGTGTATTATCACTAAATCACCCGCAGAGTGGAGATTCCACCCAAGCAATAATTGCAAATTTGTTGCAGAGCATAACCAGCACCAGCAAAGTTTCATCCAATGGACCTCCGGGTTAAACCCGGAGGTCCATTGGCGGAAACATTGCTTGTGTTTTTTGTCGATATGTACAGAATTTGAAAGTTATAGCTTGGGTGATAACTCCACTCTGCGGGTGATTTAGTTACAATCCGCTCTCCACGTACTGTATAAAAATAATTCTTGTTTCTCAGTCAACTTTTCATCAATTTCTGTGGAGAGAGGGTGACATTTTTAAAATTTATAAATAAAGACAGAGAGCCACCTAAGGGCTAATGTGAGGGAGAAGTCAAATGAAACAAGGGAGAAGTAAACCAGAGGGAGCAGCATGAATTGACTTTTGCATGATGCACCATCATGCAGTGTTCTCACATGTAAATAAATTTGAATTAACCCTTTACCCAACGTAACGGCCAAAACCGGCCAGCGCTATTCTCAAAAATCGCCAATTAATTTTCATTATATTTTCATTTTTTGTCTCAAAAACATAGGTTATGACCCCTCGTTGGAACGAGCTCGTCGAGCTCGTTCCAACGAGGGGTCATAACCTATGTTTTTGAGACAAAAAATGAAAAAAATTAGTTATTCAAGAATTTTTTTTGCAAGTGTCGTCTGCTTTTCACGTTAGGTAAAGGGTTAAAAGTAACATTTTCACCCAAAAGTGTTTTTTTCTAGAAAAATGCCCCTACAAGGGCTCTAGGCTAAAAAAGATAGTTGTTTTGGAAAAATGTTTCGACACAAAATCACATTGTGTTCTGTCAGTTGGCCCCTATTTTCAATTTAAGCATAAATGTGTTGGGCTTGACTGATACTTTACTATTTTTTCATCTGTTCATTTTATTTTTAGTTACGATGAATATTAACTCCAAGATCATTAAATGCTTCCAGTAAAGCATCTTCTAAATGGTAATTCGACAAAATTTTGCCCAAAATTCACCCGATGTCAGTGTAAACTGAATTTGTGCAGGGTGTCATTAGAGTTGCTTTTTACTGAAGACAGGACAAATGTTGCCTATCCAGAATGACTTCTTTGCTCCAGTTGTCCACTTGGATGGTCTTTGAATAAAGAGTGTTGAAAATCATTTTTTTTAATTTTTTAACACATTTTATTTCGAAATCAAAATGGTTTGGTAAACAGGCTAGGCCTATTTGAATACCTCACCATTACATTGAAGAAATTACAGACAATAATGGTGCTTGAACAGGTGCGTTGTGCGAAGCCAGCTGTCTTCTGTGAAAATCATTGGAATTTTCTCAGAAATATTTCTGTGTGCTTTGATAGAGAAAATGCATTGATTTCTATGTGGCTGCTGCAAATGTAACCAGTTATATTGCAAGTGGCATAATGGGGTGGGGGGTTGGTGTCAAACACACACAGAGAGGGTTTCCTTCGGCACCAACTGTCTAGCTTCGTACTAAACCATGCAGTCCACTCAGCCACTGACAGACCCAAATAAAGGGAATACCAGTTATCCAAGGATATAGAAGACCAGCATAGAACACAGTTTTCTAATTTCGGAATTCTCCATACTGTACTCAGCGAGAATATCTCTTTTTCAAATTTCCTGCGTGCCATACAATGAAGAAAGGATGCTGGTAACATTCTAATGTTAGTAACCAGTTATACCTTGTATGAGAGAGCTCAGTGAAGTATATAATTATTCACCATCACAGCTGGCCACAGAATGGGAGAGGCATAACAAAGAAAACTGTCCAAAATTATTTTTCCCAAATATAATAGAAAGATTTTGTTGATAATACCATGGATTGTGAACCAGCTGACTGTGTCCAAGTATTTCTTCAAGAGTTATTCCCCCCGTTGGACTTAGAATTTCTTGTCATCAATCACATCACCATTTATTCTCAAAAATTTTTTATACGCCCGTTTTGGAAAAATGGGTTGTATTATGGTATACCGCTGTCCGTCTGCCTGTCCGTCCGGTCTCACATCGTACGATAACTCAAGAACGCTTTGAGAGATTTTCGTGATATTTGGGTAGGTGGTGTATATCGATGGAGGGAAGCTCCCTTTTGTTTAGTGTCGCCGTTCGATTAGTCATTCCAGAGTTATGGGACTTTATTACTTAGAAAATTGTTCATTTTTTACACGTCGTACGATAACTCGAGAACGCTTTGAGAGATTTTCACGATTTTTTGGTAGGTGGTTTATATTGATGGAAGGAATCTCCCTTTCGGTTGGTGTCGCCGTTCGATTAGTCATTCCAGAGTTATGGGACTTTATTTTTCACATGTCAAACAATAACTTGAAAATGCTTAGAGCAGTTTTCATGATTTTTTGGTTGCAAGTATATGTTGATAGAAGGAATCTCCCTTTTGATTTGTGTCGCTGTCAAAAATTTGTCACTCCAGAGTTATGGGACTTTATTCATCAAAATATAGGCAATTTTCCACATGTTGGACTTTGAGCAATTTTCATGATTTTTTTAGTAGCAAGTATATGTAACCTGACAAGTACACATGTATACTCATATTGTGTGGTTCCCTCTTGTAATTAATAACGGGCATATCATGCGCTCATGGCGTAGCTGTTTATTGTTTTTTATTTGAGATTTTTTTTCTAATTTAACAGTGAATTCTAGAGCTGAAAGGTTTTGATTTGTCAGATTCTGTTTTAGTTTTGGTTTGGTTTCAGGAAAAACCTCAGGTTCGGTTCAGTTTTTCTATGTGTCAGGAAAATTAGTAAATTCCATTTCAGGCCCCATAACTTGGAAAAATCCTGAATATACAGTTAAAACTAGAACTCCTGTCATGAAATGCGCACAAATAGCACGTTGATCTGCACGTTAATGTACGCGTTATGGCCATAGTAAAGCTATCAAATTCTGTTCATATGGCCTGCGCACAAGCAATGTTTCAGCCAATGGACCTCCGGGTAACCCGGAGGTTCATTGGCAGAAACATTGCATGTTTTTGCTATGAGTAACCAGGAGAACCTGCCGTGCTTTGGATGCCATTCGATATGGCAGTTGCGCACAATTCCAACGCGCAATTAAGCCTAGATAAGCGCACTATTTGTGACAGGACTTCTAGTTTTAACTGTATGTAGTTTACAGTTAAAACTAGAAATCCTGTCCTGAAATGCGCACAAATAGCACGTTGATCTGCGCTTTAATATACGCGTTATGACCATTGTAAGGCTATCATATTATGTACATATCGTCTATGTACAAGCAATATTTCAGCCAATGGACCTCCGGGTAACCCGGAGGTCCATTGACCGAAACATTGCCTGTGTTTGCTATGAGTATTCAGGAGAACCTGCCATGCTTTGGATGCCATTTGATATGGCAATTGCGCGCAATTGCTACGCGCAATTAAGCCTAGATAAGCGCGCATTTCGTGACAGGACTTCTAGTTTTAACTGTATATGACACCATTTACCACAGAAAGGCATGCCTGTAGTAAGTATCTCCATTAGGTTGAGTCTAACTACCTTTTGATCATTCTTAGAGATTCTAGGGTATCAGTTGCTAAGCCTGTTGAGTCAGAAAGAAATATAAATTAGGTGGACGAGTCAATAAGAAAGAAAAATGTCACAATGAGAACTAGTGCTGAAATGGATGGCCCATTTTTGTAACCGGATAACCTTTGGATATAACCGGATTTCAACTGGATATCCATTAATTTCAACCACTTGTATTATTGTATTGTCCACAGCGCAAAATCCATAAGGAATGGCAAAAAACAGTTCAAAACTCTTCCACCTGACTTCTGCAAAAAGTAAACAAATGAAAACCATCGAGTGCCAACAGAAATCGTTAATGTGCAAACGATCGTTAACACATCATAACTGTGGTCACCCTTCATTGCCCGGTCACAAAGCCAGGCCTTGCCATTTGAAAGTCACAGAGACGTGACATGCTACGCACCTGAAACAAAGTTTACGTGTGCAATTTGTTCCCACATGCTAGCATTTGAAGTGAGGGATGATTGTCAGTGATATTACTTAAGTATTTTCTAACCAGTTTGTAAATGGTAGTTAGGCATAATTAACTGTAGTAGCAAATAGCCTCTTACCATGAGTGACTTGAATTTGATGTGCTCGTAGGGTGAATGTATACTCCTAATTTTTTGAGTATCTTTTTCTGTTCTCTGCTAAGACAATTGTCACAAACAGTTACACGTTTACATTTACCTATTCCTCGCAATGAAATTCTGGTGGGAATATGTTGCGAGTCTTGAAAGGGGTGTGTTAAGAAATTATATGTCCCATTGTCTGAGAGGGGAGTTGGACTTTTTGTACATGGGCATTTCGTACATGGCAGTTTAGGATGTTTCGTACACAAACCATTTAGGACATTACACAAGCTAGGACATTTCGTACACTCATGGTTGTGACTGTCTTGAGCCAAGTGAAGATAACAACCTGTAAGTAAAAATAACATATTTATTGCAATAACATATTTATATAAATACAAAACATACTGGAATCATACAAAGTTCTACAAAGATAAGTCTGACTTTGTGCAGTATATAAATAGAACATAAGGAAAATATTTATTATAATTATAAGTTATAAGTAGCCCTATGCTAAGGATTAGAACTTTGAATTTCCAAGTGGCCTCTTTAGCATTGGTGGTGTGAGGCAGGGGGCTGGTAGGGGGAGGGGGGGGGGGGGTAGAGAGGTCCCTACATGATGATTACTGGATATTTAACATTGCAGTGATAAAAAAGAGTTGTGCATGTACTGAAAATTAATCATTTTAATGTGTTCATGTGCTAATTATGACTCCAGTGTAATAACAATGCTGTGAGTACATATCATAAGAAATGATTAAAGCTGATTAATCATCATTGAGATCACATCATAATGTTTTGATTTTTCATCAAAGAACGATGTTTTTACAATTGGCAGATCATTTTATTTCCTAACAATATTTTCAAATGCATGACATTGTGGTGGTGTTGGACGTATTGAATTCTGTTCTGTGATATTTCATATGTGGATTTTTTAGCTCAACTTTGACGTAAGTCAAATTTGAGCTTATGCCATGGCCAGTCATCCGTCTGCCCGTCCTGTACATCAACAATTCAAAACGGCTCGGGCTAGTGGCCGTATTTATGAACCGATCTTTACGAAACTTCTTGGGTACCTTTATTATGACCGTGGGACGAGAACGAGTGTTTTGGGGTCCGATCCGAAATTCAAGTTGGCTGCTGACAGCAATTTTGTACAAAATTAGGTGCAGTCAGATTTTTGCGCAGAACTTCCATATGAAAGCGCTGATTTGAATAATTTTTTGTGTGAATGTTTAGTACCATGGGATACATCACATGTAATACAGGTTTTTTTCTCGTGCAGAAATTATGCAAATTAGATGAACTTTGATTTTTTCTGTGCTGCTTACACACAGTAAGTACACATGTCAGTACGGCTCGGGCTAGAGTCTGTATTTATGAACCGATCTTCACGAAACATCTTGGGTACCTTTGTTATCACCTTGGGACAGGAACGAGTGTTTCTGGGTGCGGTCCAAAATTCAAGATGGCTGCCAATGGCCATTTTGTACCGAAATTAGGTTTAATCAGTTTTTTGTACACAACTTCCATATGGCTCAGGCTAGAGGCCGTATTTATGAACCAATCTTTATGAAACATCTTGGGTACCTTTGTTATCACCGTAGGATGAGAACGAGTGTTTTGGGGTGTGGTCCGGAATTCAAGATGGCCAACAGCAGCCATTTTGTACCAAAATTAGGTCCAACCAGTTTTTTGTTACAACTTCTATACGGCTCGTATTTATGAACTGATCTTCATGAAACTTCTTGGGTACCTTTGTTATCACCTTGGGACAGGAACGAGTGTGTTTTGGGGTGCCTTTCTTATCACTGTGCTATGAGAATAAATATTTTGGGGTTCAGTCAGACCCACTCTGGGACTCAAAGATTTCTTTTCTAGTTTAGCATCTGACTGTCACCCACCTTTACAATACTTTACCTATACATTTGTTACAGGCTACGATCAGTATTTATGTACAGACCATTACAATACTATATATGTACCTTTGTTATCAGGTCATTACCTAGATGTTTGTCTTTGCTGTGTCACATACTATACATGTACATGTCTTAACAAGTTGAGCTACAGTGTCATTGACACTTTCATTTATTTTTGGATTGGAATACCTTACAAAAGTAAGTAGTCTATTATTTCATATAAAAAAATACTTAAAAACCCAATCAAATTTGCCTGTATGTAAAATGTCCTTTTATTTATGTATGAAACGTCTTTTGTATACGAAACAACACTAATCTGTCCAACAGCCCCCTCGTTGTCTGACATTGAGCATTGAAAAACAAATTTTAACCTTTTTATGTTACATCGAGTACACATCATTGTAAATCGACAAATTTTTGCCTGCTTTGACAATGCTTGCATCAGCAAAAAATTTTTAACGTCTTGCCGTCAAATACTATATATTTTCCCGACGCTATCCCATAAACTATAAGTGTAGCAGTTATTTGGTTAACAGCGTTTCCAAATAGTTATGCTAGTAACCAGTTGCAAACCTGTTTTCCAGCTAACCGTTTCAGCACTAATGAGTATGCAGTGTATTTACCCCTTTGCTGGATAGACTTAGCAATGAGAGTCCTCAGGAAGCATTGGTCCAGTTCCCTCTCATCAAGATAGTTTGATCAGTTTATGCACAAACAGTAAATCTTTTCAGACAGTTTTGACTAGAGATGGGCGGTATCGGAATTTTGAGTTCGGTATCGGTTCCGGTATTTTTGTGTGGGCATACCGCGGTATCGGTTCGGTATTCGTTATGTGACTTCAGATTCACAGATAGTACCAAAGGGGAATTCATGTCAGAAAAATACAGAATAAGTTGTTCTTGTGTCATTCTATCACAGTGCTACATATGTCATTGTTGATGGGCTCAACGTTGTCATTCTTTTGTCAACACAGATCATATCTACAGTAATTTGGTGACTTGTTCTAAATACGCCTTAACTTTTCAAGCTCCACTTAAGGCGTCTGTAATCATAGAATGTGTGTCCTGAAGATGTCATCTTTACGTGGGCCTGATGACAGTAGTAAAATTATCTGGTCAGTGATTTCTAGCCAAGTCTTGGCTGCCTTAACAGGCAGCCAAGACTTGGCTAGAAATCACTGCTAAGCAACTGGACATGTACAGGTCGTGGACTATTGATAATTTAGTAAAACTGCCCTGGTCCTTAAGGCTTAACAAAACTGAAAAATTAAATCAGTCACTTCTTTCAAGAAAATGAACACTTCAACTGCTATCAATCCTCATCAAGGCCTTATAAATAGCGAATGCACAGGGAAAATTGAAAATACCGTTGGTTTCGGTATTTAAAGATTGGGTCGGTTCGGTTTTTCGGTGTCCCCATGATATCGGTATCGGTTCGGTTTTTAGGTATATTGTCCATTTCTAGTTTTGACTGGATCTTGTGGTTTGGTATTCCTGTTTGCCACAAAAACAACCAAAATAGAGAACAAAAAAAAATCACCCAGCTTCAATACTTAGCATCCATCCTTATTCCAGATATTTAAATGAAATCATTTATTTATTTATTTATTTATTTATTTATGTTTAAGGCCACATATTTATGCACAATGGTTAATCATGACAGTGACAGTTTTACGGGTGGAGGAAGCCGGAGAGAACCACCGAGCAACGACGAGCAGCTGCCAGCTCCCCAACATCGTAACTCTGCACTGCAGCACATGCAGGGTTAGATTGGTTGAAGACATCCGTACCACCGACGGGCAGTACGCCTTAGTACATGGCGTCATCGTGCCCCCACGCAGGCAATGGAGATGAAGTGTCTTGCCCAAGGACACAACGCGGTTGCCGCAGGTGGGATTCGAACCGAGGACCTATCGGCTTGCACCTCTACCTACTGAGCCACCGCACTCCCATCTATTATTTCATGAGCTGGTATGGCAAACTACATACTAGTATCTCTCTCTGTTACTTGCCAGTGAGAGAAAACGGTTCATAAAGCTCTCTATTCTTCATGTGGATTATTTACAGCTTAACCCTTTACCTAACATGAAAAGCTGACAACACTTGCCAAAAAAATTCTTGAATAACTAATATTTTTATACTGTACCAATGACCCAGACTTAGCTGGTGCTAACTCTAACAAAACCAGGGCCAAACACAAATTTTGCCCCCCAATCCCCAAAATTTGCATCTAAAACCAAAAGAAATCATGTCCTATAGGACCTCCATACTTCGCCCCTACTGCGCATGCGCAGTGTCAAGGACGTTCCGAAATTGGCGCCAATTATCATTCTTTCTCTGTTTGGCCCTTCATCAGTCAACATCTCACTGATCTTTGTGCTTGTAAATCTCAGTTTAAAGGATGCCAGACACGTAATTATTGGAGAAATGGTGATTCTAAGGAGGATATAGAAGGAGGAGAGGAAAAAGGAGTGACAAAAAATAATCAGGGCTGTACTTAAATTTTTTATGAAATTATGTTAAGTTGCCTGTTTTCGAGGCATGAGCCTCTTGTTGTCATTCTTGCTAAAAAGTTGCACTGCTTATTCAGTGTTTCCTCTCCCCTGGTCTTCTAAGTCCCCCCTTGCAATTCTCCCATGCTTTTGGCATATTTTTGAGAAAGATCATTTCTAAAATTCTCTTGGGAGAGTTGCTTGGTTACAGAATGTTTTCTGTTATTTTCCCCATAGTTACATTTTCACCCATGGGTGTATAAACGTTGTGTTCTGCAACTTCCATCTGATGTTCTGCAGATTCTCCCCTGGGAGTCTCTGTCTTGCATCAGATGGAGTGTAATTTTGATGACTGATTTCGGGCCAGTTTTTTTCAGTGCCTGGAGTCATGTTTTCTGGTGTTTTACACTGTTTGTTTACATTGGCAACAGTCTCTTTTGAGGGGGGCTGTTTGCCTTTGGTGTAGTTTATCTCACTATAAGATACATTTCTATTATCCGTAAGTGTTGCATTAATTATTTAATATAAATTTAAAATTTTTGACCACACTTAGCCATCGGATCCATCGGGGCTCAACGTTTCTTTTCAGAAACTTGGGCTTCGCTGAAAAAATATTTTTCAAAAATAATTTTGATTTGCAATTGTTTTTTCATTATTAATGGATCATGTTATTATGTATCTTTGTGTCAGGGGTTTGTGCAAGTAACTAGGACTTGTTGTTGACTATTCACAATGAAAGGATATTGTTCAAATTGTAATAGGAAGAAATCTTCCTCTGACTTTCATGATCATTGTATTCATTGCAGTCAGTGTTCTCGCACTAATCCCTGTTCTATATGTCAATATTGGGATGACAAACATTGGAAACATGTGTCACGGTATGTTGTTACTGGAGAAAGGGCTATTCCGGCTCTTTCTCCGCAGGGTCACTCTACTCTATCAGTTTCTATTTCAGAGGAACAAGAACAGGGTGATGTTTCCATGTTATCTTCCGCAAGTGCGCTTCCGTCGTCACAAATGAATACAGAGCTAGCGGCAAAAGTGCTCATGGAGATTAAACAAATGTCGTCCGCTAGCTCGCCCGGTGTAGCGTCCATTCACCGAATGGTTCGGCAGCCGGGTTCGTCCGATGCGGTCCAGGAGGAAATGTTGGGTGATGTGAGCACTATAAACTTTCAATGTGCACACCCAGTGACGGCGGATAGTAGGCGAGATCGGAGGAAGCCTTTGAGTCCGGTTCCTAGATCGTCCAGGTCCAGCCGGTCCGCGAGCGAGAGAGGCCCCTCTCTCGTACAACAACATCTGGGACCAGATGTTGTGGTACAAAATGTGTCGCAAGCGGAGCATATGTCCGTCGCTCGGGACGCTCCGTTGTATAGGCAGTCCGCGGAGACTGCTCAGGCTTCTTCCTCTCGTCAGCGCACACGACCGCACCTTGGCTGCGTGACCGCCGATATTTTACCAGCTTCGCCGATCAGGGATTCTTCGGCAACCAGGTCACACCATCCGGCAGCCAGGGACACGAGGCCGATGGACTCCGGACGTTCGCATAGAAAAAGTATGCGGGAGCCATCAGATGCGGAGCTGCCCTCGGCGAAGCAGCGAAAGACTGCGCCTCCGCAGGTCTCGATGCCGGACGTACTTGTGCAGATAGCACAACTTATCGCAGCATCCCAGCAGCCGACAGAAACGGTGTCGGATCGGGAATTATCCGACGGCGCTGGGTCGGTACGCTCCGCCGAAGCATCGGGGGCAGACGACCGGGAGCATCATGAGGTCCGACCGGATGGTGAAAGGGATACGGATGACTTGGAGCTATCCCTTTCGGAACAACATAAAGCTGCCGTGGACTTCATCCGGCACTTTCTCCCTCAAGTTGTTCCGTCGGGTCAGACTGCTGCGGTTCCGGACAAGAGGATTATAGCGTCATTGGACTCTGAATTTTTTGAGCGGTTCAGGGACATCGCTCCCGAGTTTCCATCTCAGTCCAATAATGTTGCAAGAACATTTGAATTATTGAACGACGCTATATTTAAACTTGCTTCCAAAACGGGGAAAGCAGGTTTCTTGTCCGCCAATACTCTCAACCTGCCTTTCATTAATGCAAGGAATAAATTCGACACGGCAGGACAGGGTATTCCGAGAGTTCCTCTGCGTATGGACGACGAGGCGGAAGACTTAGAGCTATCATTACCGTCGTCGGCGTCTATTCCAACCGCGGTTTTTGGAAACAGCTATTTCGTCTAACAGAGCCAGTTTAGATGCCTTATCTTACGCAGATCACCTTACTAAGGTATTATCACTGCACCTTCAAGGGAAAGAATTTCAGGATATACAATCCTCTTTAAGACTTCTTTCAAGGGCAGTAGCTTATTCCACGTGTAACTCCGCCCTTTCAGTGGCAAACCTGGAGTTGGTTAGACGTGACGCAGCCCTAGCTACATCCTCACTTGTGGATTCTAAGGTGAAGAACTCTCTCAGAGTCGCTTCGGTCTCCGGAGAACTTCTCTTTGATGGCAAGCTTTCTGCAATTTATGATAAAATTACAAAGAAAGCTTCGGATTCTCTGTTGTTCAAATCTGCTTCTAAGAAGTCGGATACGGCAGACAAGAATAAGACAGGCACTTCTGGGTCTAATGCGCCCAAGAGAGGTTCCTATAGAGGTTCCGGTGCGTCCTCTTGGTCTTATTCGAGAGACCGTCAAGGTAGCGACTCACGTTCGGGCCGGGACAACCGGTCGGACGCCCCGAGGTCGACGGGACGAGGTGCGGGTCGTGGAGGACGTGGTTTCTCCTACCGCAGGCCTCGCAGGTCCAGGAGGTGATGGCTTAAACCTCTATCGCGTACTGGTTGGCGGAAGGTTGTCGAGCTTTTCACAAGAATGGGCGTCGATTACAGACGACCCTTGGGTGAGAGGAGTGACTTCGGAAGGTCTAAAGATATCCTTCAAGCGAAAGCCTCCATTAACTCGAAGTCCAAAATGGACTCAACTTCCATCAAATCTGCAGAAAAGGGACGCTCTATTATCAGAGGTGCAGTCTCTTTTAATGAAGAACGCGGTAGAGGTCGTAGAAAACCAGGAGACTCCGGGATTCTACAGCCATCTGTTTCTGGTTCCGAAACCAGACGGCTCGTTCCGTCCAGTCATAGATTTGAGCTGGATAAACAAGCTGATCGTCGCTCCGAAGTTTTATATGGAGACGATTCGGTCGGTCAGAGCGAGTATTCGGGTGAACGATTATGCAACAAGCATAGATCTCAAAGATGCGTACTTTCACGTCATGGTACATCCGACATTCAGAAAGTATCTGCGCTTCGCAGTCCTAGGAGTGGTGTATCAATTCCGGGCGATGTGCTTCGGATTGAATCTAGCACCCTGGGCTTTCACTCGGGTAATGAACTCGGTAATGATCTATTTCCGAGCTCATTCGTCTGCGGTAACGTCGGCCTACCTGGACGACATTCTTCAGAGGTACGGCAACGAGTTAACGCTTCAGAACGATGTTCAGAATCTACTTCTATTGCTCCGACGTCTCGGTTTTATAGTGAACGAGGAGAAGTCGGATCTGGTGCCATCCAAGTCATTCACACATCTGGGAATGAGCTTCGAGACGCACAACAATCTCGTTCGTCTGCCGTTAACCAGAGCGAAATTAGTCAGTTGTTACGCTCGCTATTGTCTGCACGCAGACAAAGTCACAGCGAGAGAATTTATGAGACTGATAGGTCTGTGCGGAGCCGCTGCGGATCTCATTCCGATGGGGTGGTTTCGCACGCGTCCTCTCCAAATTTTCTTGACTCAGAATTGGAGTGTGAAAATTCATTCGCTCGACATAGACGTTCTCTTGTCAGATCAAGTGAAACAAGAGATTCAGACTTGGGCAAACATTCAGTGGTTAACTCAGGGAGTTCCGCTGCAGTTGCCGGATCCGAGTTTTACCATTATGACGGATGCCAGTCAAACAGGTTGGGGTGCATCATTGATCCCAACGGATTCGAGATGCCAGGGTCTTTGGGATCCGCAATTCCTGGGCAAGCACATAAACATCAAGGAAATGATGTCAATTTGGTTTGCGTTACGTCATTGGATGGACATTATTCACAATGCTCATGTCCAAATCCTATCCGACAATACGACAGTAGTGGCGTATATACGGAATCAGGGAGGCACTCATTCAGTTCCGTTGTTCAATCTAACGGAAAGAATCCTTCTGTTTGCGCTAGAACATCAGGTTCTTCTTTCGGTCCGTCACATACCAGGTCGTCTGAATGTACTAGCAGACTCCCTTTCACGAAAGGGTCGCTTGTTGCCGTCGGAGTGGACTCTCAACAAACAAGTATTCAATCAGATTTGCTACCAATGGGAACAGCCAATGATAGACTTATTTGCGACACATCTCAACAATCAGTTGCAGACGTATGTGTCTCCGTGTCCGGATCCAAGAGCATTTGCAGTAGACGCTCTGTCGATCCCTTGGGATGGAATGATAGGATATGCGTATCCTCCAGCGCCGTTAATTCAGCAAGTACTGCTAAAGATAAAACAATCTCAATGCAAGATTCTGTTGGTAGCATCTCTGTCTCCACAGAGACCGTGGATAAATCTACTCAGGTGTCTGTTGTGGGACCTACCGCAAAAGCTTCCTCCACGGGAGGATCTTCTTTCGCAGGGAAATCGCGTCAACTCCATCACAACCCGCAAGGTCTCAACCTTCACGTTTTTCCGTTGTGCGGTCCTTCTTGCATGGCAAGCACTTTACAGGACGAGCAGTGGACGCGATTTCTAACTGTAGGAGGACCTCCTCTTCGCTAAATTATGCGGCTAAGTGGAAGGTTTTTCGTCGTTGGTGTAGGGATCATTCTGTAGATATTTTCGATCCCTCTATACCAGACATTGCAAACTTTCTAGTATACTTGTTTGACGAAATCAAACTGCAGCCTGTTACTATTAAGGGTTATAGGTCTATGTTATCTGATACCTATGCACATCATGATAGTTTACAAATTGGATCAAATGTCTCTTTATCTAAGTTGGTTAGAAACTTCTCGATAAATAGACCCAGAACTCTTAGGTTAATTCCTAAATGGAATTTAGCTTGGGTTCTTCTTAAATTGAAGGAAAAGCCTCTTGGGACAGTAGATTTCAAATTCTTATCTTATAAGACAGCTTTTCTCTTAGCTTTCTCTTCTGCTAGAAGAGTCAGTGAGCTTCATGCACTATCGGTGGATGATTCTCACTATCGTAGTGTTGGGAACACTATCACCTTCACTACTAATGTCGGTTTTTTAGCTAAGAATCAGGCTCCTAATAAATATCCGGAACCTATTGTCATTAAGGCTCTTCCGTCTTCAGACGGGCGTAGGCCTTTACTCTGTCCTGTTAGAGCGTTACGTATCTATAAACAAAGATCTCAGTTTATCAGAAAGGGACGGAAACGTTTCTTTCTGTCTTTGATGCCTAATAGAAGGGACATCTCGGTCCATTCTATTGCTAGATGGATTCAATTAACTATCCGTACTGCTTATGAGAGTTTATCTTCTTCTCAGCAGTCTGTGCTTAAGATTTCCGCTCATGAAGTAAGAGCTCTTGCTACTTCTTGGACTTACACTAATAGTATTGCTATTACAGATTTAATGAAGGCTGCTTATTGGTCTCAGCCATCCACATTCACGAATTTTTATCTCAGAAATATTGAGTCCATTTCTGGAGACCTGCATTGTTTAGGTCCGTTATCTGTTGCTCAGAATGTCGTCCACTAAACAGTTGCAACTATAGTTATGCAGGCTTTCTGTTCCGGCAGTGACTCCGTCCGGCTGCCCTCTTCGCTCTGGGCTATTTGACCCAGAGCAAGGGGAAGGGGGGGGGGGGGGGAGGGTGTTCCCTTAGGTCACCTGCTTTATAGTGAAAAGCAAGGGAATGCCTCCTCCAAAGTCAGTATTTCTGAGTCGCTTCCGGGATGGTTTTAAAGTGTAATATTAATGTTAAAATTCATTCATGTCATATTTTTAAAGTGTAGCTCGGTGTGAAGCATTTGTATATGTCAAGTGTCAAACGGGCGTTAATATACAATCCTCGGACACTTTTAAAAGAATATAAAGAGTCTCAATTCTCTGGACTAACTTTATTTATTGGCTTACTTTAAAAATAATTAGTATAAGGGTTATACTGGATGTTAATAGAGAACATGAATGTTATTGTGCTCAATTATGAAGGGTATTGTATCTTTCTAATTTAACATTAAATAAGAAAGATACATGTAAAGCCTAATACTCCTTTTCTCCTTTAGGGGTTGCCTCTATATTATTTAGTTGAGCTTATTGGATTTTCCTCTATGTCCTAGGCCCTCCAACCTTTTTACTATTCAGCTAAGTCTGGGTCATTGGTACAGTATAAAAATGTTTAAAAATTTATAGTAATTTATATATTTTTTATACTTACCAATGACCCAGACGGGGATGGCCCTCCCAGGAGTTGGGAACTCTTGCCTCCCCGCTGAGTACATAGCGCTGACCAGGCACTGCCAGTAAGAATGATAATTGGCGCCAATTTCGGAACGTCCTTGACACAGCGCATGCGCAGTAGGGGCGAAGTATGGAGGTCCTATAGGACATGATTTCTTTTGGTTTTAGATGCAAATTTTGGGGATTGGGGGGCAAAATTTGTGTTTGGCCCTGGTTTTGTTAGAGTTAGCACCAGCTAAGTCTGGGTCATTGGTAAGTATAAAAAATATATAAATTACTATAAATTTTTTAACTTTTTGTCTCAAAAATATAGGTTATGACCCCTCATTGGAACGAGCTCGATGAGCTCGTTCCAATGAGGGGTCATAACCTATGTTTTGAAACAAAAAATGAAAAAAATAATGAAAATTAATTGACAGTTTTTTAGAATAATGCTGTCCAGTTTTGACCATTACGTTGGTTAAAGGTTCCAATGAGCTCGTTCCAATGAGAGGTTATAACGTGTATGTTTTGAGACAAAAAATTGAAAAAATAAGGAAAATTAATTGACGATTTTTTTGAATAACACTGGCCGGTTTTGGCCATTACGTTGGATAAAGGTTTAACCAGGTGTGTAAAAGATCATCAGCCAAACAAAGTGAAGCAGGTCAGCAAAAAGCAGATCCGAACTGGAAAACCGTAAAAATGCTCAGCTCTTATGAATTCTGGGTTATTGAGTAATCCTGGTAATCAAATGTTTAACACTGGCAAAATGGATATTCAGTTTACACCTTTCTACTGTTATCCATTCTCAGAAGACTGTAGCAGCCTGTTTTGAGATAATATTAACTAAAATATGGTCATTAATATTGTTTTATGTGAAATGAATCATTATATCAATTCTTGTTTTCTTTTCTAAAGGTTACAATAAAAATCAGTCAACCTGGCCAACATATCTCAAAAAGATATTGAAGCGTGCAGATCCTGCACCAGATTCTTGCTTCAGAAAGGTATATATTAGTATATTATTAAAAACTGGTTAAATGATAAATTATTTTTCAAAGGTGATTTGTAAGGCCTTAAAAAGTTGAAAATCTGTTTCTCAGGCCCTTGCATTGTCCTTTTAGCTGCCGCATGCTCTGTTTTATAACCAATGCAAACTTAAAAAAATAAAAAGTAAATGGCTTAATATGTCTGATATTTTACCAAAGTTATTTATTTATTTATTAAGGTTTAACAACACTTTAACAGCCAAGGTCATATCGTGTTGGTGACACTTTTATGGTTGGAGGAAGTTGGTGTTCCCCGAGCAACGACGAGTAGCTCCCAGCTCCCCAACATCGCAACTCCACATTGCAGCACAGGCAGGATTAGATTGGTTGAAGACATGCGCACATTGACATGCAGTACGCCTTAGAACAATGCGTCACCATGCCCCCAGGTGGACAATCAGAATTAAGTGCCTTGCCCAAGGACACAACGTGGGAGTCCGAATTGATCTCGCAGACGGTCACCCATGCAAGGACTAACCAGGCTCAATGTTGCTTAACTTGCCCTCTTACCAAGTTAATAAAATTAATGAATTTTCCCCTTGAGTGCAACAAGACTTTGCTAAAGCATTGCAAAACCTTCTTGCATTCATGGGACGAAATACACCACCACCCATATTATTCTGTAGATTATGAAGCCTAAAACATAAAACAAACCCAAAACAGGAACTTTTGATGGCAAAGAAATAATTACAAAAATGAGAACGAAAATAAACGAAATGCCTGCCCACATGCAATTTTACAAAAAATGGCCTGAAAAACAGATCTACTTTTTGGGGGCCCAACAAGAGTATATTTTTTTCAAAGATACCATTCCACCAGCATGGGGAGGCTTAGTTTAGCAAGATTTGTTCATAAATACTTGTTTTGTTTCAATTTTTTGGAGAGGGCCAAAACAAAACAAGTTTATATAAACATTTTCTAACAACTGTAAATATTGCTTGTCTTCACTCAAGTATTGTATTCAATGGACACACGTCTGGGCAAGTTAATCAAAGAAGTGGAATATACCGGGCCAGAATCAAAGTAGTTTTGGAAGCTGAACCTCATAAACTCTTCATCTGTCATCAGGTCTCATGTACTGGAGACCTGCTGATAGAAGACGACGTCAGTTGGAAGCATTTGGTTGCATTTTGGGAACATCATAACAATATTAACATTTCTGAATCAGCACGACACGAATCAAATGATGGGATGACTTCAATTCAGAATTCAAAGCTTCACATGTCTCTACTTCTGTGGCTTGTCTTATGAAATTCTCGTATTTTGTCTCCTGTTCAAAAGGGCTCTCTGTCTTGAGTCCTTTCCAACAGTATATTACATCACAGCTTTCCATCAATGTGGCTGAAGTTGAAAATAAAATTGAAAAGCTGCAGTATTATTGGTTGCGTATCTCCACCTTTGTTGTAACACCGGTTGTTAACCCTTTACCCAATGAATCGCCCGCATCAGTTTAGCAGCTGGAAAATTTCAACAAAACCATATCATGTGACCCCTCTTTGGAATGAGCTCATTCCAAAGAGGGGTCACATGATATGGTTTTGTTGAAAATTTTTGAAAAAAATTGCAAAATGATATTTAAAATAATAAATTTTGAAATTGTCTGCTTTGGGTAAAGAATTAAATTAGTATTACTTGGTATTAGTCATCTACATCATCTCACAAAACGTATAGTTTAGATGGAAATTGTACATAAATGATGCTGAAAATAAAGACTGGAGTATAATTAGGGCTACATGACATTTTGATTTACCGGTAATACCGGTGTAACAGTTTATCTTCCCCCCTGTATATCTTCCCCCCCCCCCCACCAGGGGGGGGGGGGAGATAAACTAGTTTATCTCCCCCCCACTGGTTTATCTCCCCCCCCCCCCCCCCCCCCCAACCTGAATTTTTTTATCTTTCAATTTAATCACAGAACTTTTTAAAGAATTTGCTTTAGTACCCCTCTGTTATATTAAAAAGCATGAGGGGCTATTTGAAAACTTTTTAGTCTGGCCTTGAGAGTGCGGCAACAAACCCTATATTTTGATATGTTTTACGATGTATCGTTTTTTCTTCGTATGAAGATCTAGCTTTGCACCTGGTAGCATTTAAATTGGTTTCTGACTTTGGGCCTTTTTTGTGCCTGATGTCTTGTTTCCCGTTTTTTCCTTGACGTTGTTTACATTGGCAAAGTCCTTAAATATATGAAGTATTTCATATTATATTACTGTAGATTTACTTTAGGATACATTGATTATTATTCCGGTAGTGTGGCTCATAATATTTTTATTTTGTCCACACTTAGGCTCTATCGGGATGCCCTTGGGCTCATTATGTTCCCTTTGGTAGGCATTTTTTCAAATTTTTTTCAAAAATTTTTGAATTTAATTTTGATTGCGATTATTCATGTATTTTTATCATATATTTTGTTGGGAGTTTGCAGGAGTGCTATCGACTTTGTCTTTTGATTGTAATTATGAAAGCTTACTGCTCTAAATGCAAGGCGAGGAAGTCTTCCTCAGATTTACATGCTAGTTGCCTTGCCTGTAGTCGATGTACTTCTGCGGATTCTTGTCTACTGTGTAACATTGGAGACGGGTGTCGCGATTTGTTGTTGACGGTTGACAGTGAGGTTCCTATGCCGGAACTCTCACCGTAATATAATTCAGGTTTTTCAGTTTCTATTTTCGTGGTGATGGTATTGTGACACCCATCCAAATTGTGCTACTGTCATCGCTCTCTGTTGAGCAAATAGAGCGAGCTGCAAAGTGCTCATGAATATTAAGCAATGGATAAGGCCTATAGTTAGTGTTCTTAACCCTTTACCCAACGTAACGGCCAAAACCGGCCAGCGCTATTCTCAAAAATCGCCAATTAATTTTCATTATTTTTTCATTTTTTGTCTCAAAAACATAGGTTATGGCCCCTTGTTGGAACGAGCTCGTCGAGCTCGTTCCAACGAGGGGTCATAACCTATGTTTTTGAGACAAAAAATGAAAAAAAATAGTTATTCAAGAATTTTTTTGCCAAGTGTCGTCTGCTTCTCATGTTAGGTAAAGGGTTAATCCCTTGCAAGCAGTCTGTGCCATCTGTGGGAGCCGTGACACTGGGTATGTCCTTTGTGGTCGAAGGAAGTGTAGATTTGGGTAGAGCGGGCACCTTAAACAAAAGCTCACCCAGCGACGTCAGAAATAGGGAGGAAGTCCGCAAGTTTCTTGTTGGGAGGCTCAGCGAGGTCTGACAAGCCCGCGAGCGGGAGAGGCCCCTCTCTAACCTAGCAACTTCTGGGGCCAGAGGTTGTTATGAGAAACTTGCACAAGCCGGAACCAGGTTTTCTTTTCGGGAGGATCGGCGAGGTCTGATAAGACCACGAGTGGGAGGGGTCCCTCTCTAAACTTGCATGAGTCGGAGCATAAGTCCACCCGCCGCTCGGGACGCTCCATCAAGTCTGCAGCCAGGGTCAGCTTCAGTCACGGCTTCCTCCGCAACGTTATAGAAGCACACATGACCGCATGCTAGCTACCCGACTGTGCTGGGTCGGTCCAATCATCTGTTCACGCTGATGCAAATGGCCGAATGTCACAGCTGAATCAGTCAGATGGCAAAAGGGACAAGGAAGAGGATTACCCTTCCCTTTCGGAACAGCATATGGTAGCAATGAATTTTATTTATCAATACTATACTGACTTTGTTCCACCTGATCAGCAATCTGCGACTACTATAGAGAAACACCATTCGGCCATGTTATCAACGCCATATTCCCTCTCTAGTGCTAAGAGGAAGGCGGTTTCTTATTGACACCTTCAATAATACACCGTTCCTTGGACTGCGTTCATTTAAAATGGTTGAAGATGTTCAGAGAGCTCCTCTGTTTTTAGATGAGCAGGTTGGGGATGAAAAAATGTCCCTACCTGCATCATTCAATATACGCTCGGAAGTGATGGAATGTACTATTTCATTCAATAGAGCGAATCTGGCCGTGATGTCCTACGCAGATCACCACACCAGACCTATGGCGCAACGTCTTAATGGGAAGGAATTCGAGGACGTTGTTCCTTGCTTAGAGTTCTTTCCAGGGCAGTCATGTATGCCACGTACAACTCCGCCCTGACAGTGGCAAATTGGGAGTTGATCAGACATGATGATGCCCTTGTGCTGTCATCACTTATAGATGACAAGGTGAAAAGCTCTCTCCGAGTCTCTCCGGTCCCCGGATATACTCTGTTTGATGATAAGCTTAGTCTATAAGAAAGCTTCCAATATACTGCTACTGAAGTCTGCGCCTCAACACGCTTCAGCAGACCGGGGTAAGCGAGGTCATTCTACTTATTCAGCTAAGGGATCTCCTCGCGAGGGTACAGTAAACCCTCTTATACTTACTCCGGTGGTCGTCAGTATAGTGACTCGGAAAAGGGTCACAGGTCTGATCCAGACTATAGGTCAGATGCCCCTAAGATGACGGGATGAGGTTCTTTATGAGGAGGACATAGTTTCTCCTTCCATAAGACTCGTTAGTCAAGCAGGTGATGAAGAAGACCTCTATTGTTTACCAGTTGACGGAAGGTTATCATCTTCGTGAGAAACTGGATTTATGTCACAGAAGATCAGTGGGTAAAGTGTTGTCTCGGAAGGCCTACGGCTATGATTCCAAACATAACCCCCACTTACAAGATGTCCATGTTGGACAAATCTTCCGGCGGATCCCTTCAAAAGGGAGTCGCTCCTGGTGGATGTACAGGCTCTCTTATTGAAGAAAGCAATAGAAATCGTCAAGTATAGACTTCTGTTGCTTTCCACTTAGCGGAAGGTTATCAACTTCGCAAAAAGTGGATGAAAATTGTGGAAGATCAGTGGATGAGTATGTAGTCTCGGCAGGCCTGCGGCTATCAGTCCGAGCAAAGCTCCACTTACTACAAGTATGTGTTGGTCAAATCTTCCGGTGAATTCTTCCAAGAGAGTCTCTCCTTATGGAGGTATAGGCTCTCCTATTGAAGAAAAGCAATAGAGGTTGTCAAAATATTCTCCAGGTTATTTCAAATCATGTGTTTTTCATCCTGAAGTCGGACGGAATAAGTACGTCTTTTCCCTCTCGGTGTTCTATTCCTTGGCATCAAGACTTTTGTGGTCATTGATGATGATGGTGAGCTTTCAAGGCCGCTAGTGACACAGATATGTCTTCAGGTAGACGGACACATTATTGCGTAGCTACCTTGAGATTACTGTCCCTTTGGGAATCACAGCTGTTAGAATAGCAGCTTGTTGCCCTACCTTGCGCGACTGTGGTTGAAAATCTCCAATTAGTGAGCTTTCAAGTCGCTAGTTACACCGAGATATCTGTCTTCACGGAGAGGAAGACTTCCAGCTACGTTAGCCAGGCTTTGACCGCTGTCTTTTGGGATTAAAACCGATGAAGTACAGTGCTTTTCGGTTTGCATAGGTGTCATAGACTTGAGTCTTTTGTTTACACCATAGTAGCCTAGCTAGAATCAAAAGCGAGATTGTTTCAGTAATTATGCAGTGACATAACTGAATTTATTTTCTCTTGTGACTGCTGTCTCTTTGGGAATTTAGGGCTAAATAATGGTCATACCGTGGTTTCCGAGGACATGCAGGATTTCATTCCTCGCATGCATAATATGTCTATTTTCATATTTAGGCTGAAAATTTTGGGTCCCGGTCTGGACCCAAATCCGGAAATAAGTTTTTTTTGTTTTTATGCATTTTGGTCAATTTTAAGATAAAAAATATTATTTTTTTATACACTGAAAATTTGGGGTCCGGGTGGGACCTCGAAATTTTGAACCCAAATCCAGAAATTAGTTTTTAGGTTTTTTATGCGTTGAGTCAATTTTAAGAGAAAAAAACAAATTTGGTCTGAAAATATTTTGTTTGGGACTTCCGAACAAAAATTAAAAAAATCTGTTTTTATGCGTCTATCTCACTTTTGGGCCGTAAAAGTGCAGGAACAGAAAATAGAAGGCAAATCCTGTGTATTGTGTGGACACAATCGCTTCATCTAGTTGGTATATGCTTTTCTTAGGAGGGGGGTATGCATCTTATTCAAGTCAAGTCTCTGGTTAGATATTTAGACTACCATGTCAGGTGAGCGCCCTCAGGTCCCCTGGGGCCTCTTGTTTATATATGGCTTATGTTTGTGGGGGTTAGTCTCTCACTCTCAAATACGCCATCCTAATTTAGGGGCTTAGTCTGGACTAGCCTTAAAATTGGGGCTCATTACTCCTATTTAGCATAATCATTCATGCTAAGAATATGGAATTACTTGGCATTACTTGGCATCATATGGCTCCTTATTTATTGTATAGAGAGACATACATGTAATTCCTTTTAAATGTATTTTCCTTTCACCTTGGAATGCAGCCTTAGGAGCTATATTTGGTCTGCTAATTTTTAATTCCTAGACCCTCTGCCTTTTTACAATTCAGCTAGTCTGGGCCATTGGTTGTCGTATAAAAATATGGTAAATTTTAAGTAATTTGTATATTTTTTTTATACTTACCAATAGCCCAGATGGGGATGGCCCTCCCATGAGTGGGCACTCATACCTCCCTGCTGAGTTATTATTAGTATGCTCATCTACAAAGAATGATGTTGGCGTCAATTCTGGTCTCTTCCTGACCACTGCGCATGCACAGAGAGCAAAAGTATGGAGGGCCAGAAAGGACTTTTAATTTTTGGTTTTGTATGCAACTTTTGGGGATTGGGGAGGGGGGGGGGGGGCAGAATTTGTGTTTAGCCCTTAATAATTTTAAGTTTGCACCAGCTAGTCTGGGCCATTGTTAAGTATAAAAAATATACAAATTACTTTATCACTTTTGTTCCACTCAACATTCCCAGTCCCATAGGGAGTGGGTGGGGGAAAATGCTCCAAAATATTTTTAAAATCTTCTCATGAACCAGTGGATGCAATGACTAAATATTTGTTATGGAGCTTCCTTTTGAGGTGTAGAATCAAGATTGTTCAAACGAAGTTCGTGAAGCAATATTTGTCTTTGTAATGGGAGGGGTAAGATTTTAGCCCCACTCAAAATTTCTATTTTCTGAACCAATTGTCCAATTTGAACCTAATTTGGTATGTGGTATTGTTGGGTTATAAGTACGTTTGACTTGTGCGAAAAAAAATTCCTGCATCCCTATGGGAACCCCAGGAGCTAAAAATAGAAATATTTTCAAATGTCCATATTTACCAAATCGCATGGAACAGAGAGCTGTTATTTTGTATGAACCAGTAAAATTGAATGATAAAAAAAAATTGCCATCGGTTATGTTAGGGTGTTCTGTAGAGGGCATTGAAAAAATGCTGAGTCAGCATATTTGCAAAAAAGTTTAAAACATCATTTTTATGTCTACCCATACTATGTATGGTACACATAATGCCGGCATCCGGGGTGGCCATCCGTCGTTCGTCCATCCCTTGTCCGTCTGTCTGTCCATCTGTCTGTCCGTCCATCCATCTGCCTGTCCATCTGTCCGTCCGACATCCGTATCCATTTCGCTGGCATTCGATAACTTGAAAAATATTGCTTGGATTGTCAAATTACTTTATATTTGTGTTCAGGTTACTGATGTGCCGAGCTGTATAGTTTTTGGTGTAAATCTGATAATTTGATCCTGAGATATTAACCCTTTATCCTTCAAATTGAAAATTCCTCCAATCCCTTTGTCATTTGATAACTTGAAAAATATTGCTTGGATTGTCTAGTTACTTTATAGTTGTGTTCAGTTTACTGATTTGCCGAGCTGTATAGTTTTTGGTGTAAATCTGATGATTTGATCCCGAGATATTAACCCTTTATTCTTCAAATTGAAAATTCCTCCAATCCCTTTGGCATTCGATAACTTGAAAAATATTACTTGGATTGTCTAGTTACTTTATATTTGTGTTCAGGTTACTGATGTGCCGAGCTGTATAGTTTTTGGTGTAAATCGTTATTTTGATCCTGAGATATTAACTCTTTATCCTTCAAATTGAAAATTCCTCCAATCCCTTTGGCATTCGATAACTTGAAAAATATTGCTTGGATTGTCAGGTTACTTTATATTTGTGTTCAGGTTACTGATGTGCCGAGCTGTATAGTTTTTGGTGTAAATCTGATAATTTAATCCTGTGATATTAACCCTTTATCCTTCAAATTGAAAATTCCTTCAATCCCTTTGGCATTCGATAACTTGAAAAATATATCTGAACATACGTACCATAATCTCGACTTAAGTCATCACAGTCGGAACAAATCAGCATGCCTTGATGATACGGTTTGAATAACCCTTTACCCAGCGCAGACAATATCAAAATTTATTTTTTTAAATATTAGTTGATCAAATGTTTTAAAAATGTCCAACAAAACCATATCAAGTGACCCCCCTCATTGGAATGAGCTTGTTTAGATCGTTCCAATGAGGGGTCACGTGATATGGTTTTGTTGAAATTTTTTGAAAAATAATATTTGTTCAACTGCACAATTTGTGTTTTACCCATGATGCTGTGGCCAATTCATTAGTTACAGGGATAATATTATTCGTTCGACTGCAATTAAAAACGCTTCAGTCTCCGTGGGACCTCTTGTAAGCTCACCTGACTGAAAGTCAGGGTGAGCTTTTCTTATCACTCTTCGTCCGTCATCTGTCCATCCATCGTCCACCGTCCTGCATGAAGGTGGTGTTTGAGCCTCTTTCTCCTAAACCACTGGCCACATTTTAATTAAATTTCATGTAAGTAGTGGTTATATGGGGGCATTTTGATTTTTATGCAAATTAGGTTTCAGCTCATATTGAGCAGAGGTGTGGAGAAAAAATGGCCAAATTTTTTGAAACTCTTCTAATGAGCCACCAGTAGCAGAGACTTGATATGTGGTATACAGAGTCCTTTTGATGTTTAGAATCAAGTTTGTTCAAGAGAAGTTTGTCGGGCATTATTTGCCTTCGTTATGGGAGTGGTAAGAATTTTTGCCACTCCCAAAATTTCTATTTTCCAAACCGGGAGGCAGATTTGAACCAAATTTGATATGAGGGTTTTTTTTCCCATCACCCCACCGGAAATGCAGGAGCTAAAAATAGAAAAAAATTAAAACACCCATATCTCCAAAACTACACGGCACTGAGAATTCTTATTTGGTGTTAAGCTTCCTTAGGACCAACAGAATGGAATGGTAAAAAAAATTGCTATCGGGTTTTATCATGGGGTACTTTTTGGGGACTTTGAAAAAGTGCTGAGTCAGCATTTTTAGCTCAACTTGACAAAGTCAAGCTGAGCTATTGCCATCATTTCTCGTCCGTCGGCGTACATACGTACGTACGTTAGTACGTACATCCACAATTTCCTTTGGCACACCTCACAGGTTGCATTTATGATCAGATTACTTTGAAACTTGGTATGCTTGTTTGGGGTGACCTCTAGATGGGAGCTATCGATTTTCTTCAATTTCCGTCAAAAAATGTTGCCGCGGCCAACGTTCTTAGAACTTAGTTTAGTCAAACCACAATATTTCCCTTAGGCACACCCTACAGGGCACATTTATGATTTGATTGCTTTGAAACCTGGTATGCTTATTTAGGGTGACCTCTAGATGGGAGCTATCGATTTTCTTCAATTTCCGGCAAAAAATGTTGCCTCGGCCAACGTTCGTAGAACTTAGTTTAGTCAGACCTCAATATTTCCCTTTGGCACACCCTACAGGGCCCATTTATGATCAGATTGCTTTGAACCCTGGGACGCTTGTTTGGGGAGACCTCTAGATGGGAGCTATCGATTTTCTTCAATTTCTGTCAAAAAATGTTGCCGCGGCCAATGTTCTTAGAACTTAGTTTAGTCAGACCACTATATTTCCCTTTGGCTCACCCTACAGGGCACATTTATGATTTGATTGCTTTGAAACATGGTATGCTTATTTAGGGTGACCTCTAGATGGGAGCTATCGATTTTCTTCAATTTCTGGCAAAAAATGTTGCCACGGCCAACGTTCGTAGAACTTAGTTTAGTCAGACCTCAATATTTCCCTTTGGCACACCCTACAGGGCCCATTTATGATCAGATTGCTTTGAAACCTGGTATGCTTGTTTGGGGAGACCTCTAGATGGGAGCTATCGATTTTCTTAAATTTCTGTCAAAAAATGTTGCCGCGGCCAACGTTCTTAGAACATACTTTAGTCAAACCACAATATTTCCCTTTGGCACACCCTACAGGGCACATTTATGATTTGATTGCTTTGAAACCTGGTATGCTTGTTTGGGGAGACCTCTAGATGGGAGCTATCGATTTTCTTCCATTTCCGTCAAAAAATGTTGCCACGGCCACCGTTCTTAGAATTTAGTCTAGTCAGACCACAATATTTCCCTTTTGTACACCCTACAGGGCACATTTATGATCGGATTGCTTTGAAACCTGGCATGCTTGTTTGGGGAGGCCTCTAGATGGGAGCTATCGATTTTCTTCGGTTTCTGTCAAAAAATGTTGCCACTGGCAAAAAAAAATGACATTGGTACCAATGATCTTCAATTTTGCCATTTCATTTATAATTTACCAAGTTCAAGTTTGTCAAGTTGAGCTACAGTGTCATTGACACTTTCATTTAACACTGTGGGCAATGGGAAAAACATGTAAGACTACTCTTCTCCCAAACCACTGCTCCAAAAGCTTTCAAATTTCACATATAACATCTTTGGAAGATTGTTTCACACGTTTATTGAAATCAATTCCCTGGGTCGATATTTGGGCTCTCTATGGGAGCCCAAATGTTTAAATTAGTGTAGTATGAGGAATATTCTTTAAAAATGTTCTTTTTGAGATCTACCAATAAGAATCTTTTGATATTTGGTATGCAGCATCCTTGGGGGGAGTGGAGGGGGGGGGGGGGGGGGGGGTAATATTCAAGTTTGTTCAACCCAAGTCCCTGGGTTCATATTTAGGCTGAAAATTTGGGGCCCCGTTCCAGATTTAGAAATTTTGGACCAAAATCCAGAAATTTTTTTTTGTTTTTTTTATGCGTTTTGGTCAATTTTAAGACAAAAAAATTTATATTTTTATACTGTACCAATGACCCAGACATAGCTGGTGCTAACTCTTAAAATATAGGGCCAAACACAAATTTTGCCCCCAATCCCCAAAATTTGCATCTAAAACCAAAGAAAACATGTCACTTCACCTCTACTGCGCATGCGCAGTGTCAAGGACGTTCCGAAATTGGCGCCATTAATCATTCTAAGTTTGGCCCTTCATCAGTTAACATCTGACTGATCTTTGTGCTTGTAAATCTCAGTTTAAATGATGCCAGATGCATAAATATTAGTGAAATGGTGATTCTAAGGAGGATAGAGAAGGAGGAGAGGAAAAATGTGTGACAGAATGTTATCAGGGCTGTAACTTAAAATTTTTTAATGAAATTATGTTAAGTTACCTATTTTCGAGGCAGCAGCCATTTTGTTGTCATTCTGGTTATTTAGTTACACTGATTTTTCAGTGTTTTCCTCTCTCCCTTTCCTTTAAGTCCCCTCTTGCTATTCTCCCATGCTTTTGGCATAGTTTCTGTAATTATTATTACTAAAATTTCTTGGGAGTTTTAGCTGAATAACAGAATGAATTCTGTTCTTTCCCCATGTTTACGTCTTCACCTACGGGTGGTTAGGCGTTGTGTTCTGCATCTACCATCTGATGTTCTGCAGTTTCTTCCCTGGAAGTCTCTGTTTTGCATCAGATAGTGTATTTTTGGTAACTGATTCCGGGCCTGGGTGCCTGGAGTCTTATTTTAGTGTTTTTACACTCATTGTTTACATTTACAACAGCCCTCTGTGTGAGGGGGGGATTTCTTGAAAATAATATCTTGATGTTATTTTAATCATAACTAGATACATTATTATTGTTCGTAAGTGTTGAATAAATTGTTTAAAATATTTTTAAAATTTTTGTCCACACTTAGGCTTGGGATCCATTGGGGCTCAACGTTACTTTTCAGAAACTTGGGCTGTTCTGAAAAAATATTTTTTCAAAATATTTTGATTTCAATTATTTTTTCTATATTAATGGATCATATTATTATTATGTATTTTGATTGCCAGGGGTTGGTGCGAGTACCAGGACTTTGTTTTCTTTTCACATTGAAAGGATTTTGATCAATTGTAATAAGAGGAAGTCTTCCTCTGACTTTTATAATCATTCTATATGTGGTCAGTGTACTCGCATTAACTCCTGTTCTGTATCGTATGATTTCGATGACAACATGGGAAGCGTATGTCACAGTATGTTAGTGGGGAATTGGACACTCCGGTCCTTTCCCTGCAGGGTCACTCTACTTTATCAATTTCTATTTCAGACGATCAAGATTAGGGTGATGTATCTGTGATGTCTTCCAACAGTGTGCCTCCGTCGTCACAATTAATGAAGGGCTAGCGGAAAAGTGCTCATGTAAATACGCCAATTGCCTAAGAGGACCCTAGTAGGTTCGATGTCCTTTGACGTCCGCTAGCTCGCCCGGTGTAGCGTCCATTCATCGAATGGTTCGGCAGCCGGGTTCGTCCGTTGCGGTCTAGAAGGAGTTTTGGGGTGATGCCAGCACTATAAATCAACCAAATGCACACCCAGTGACGGCGGATTAGAGGGAGAACGGAGGAAGCCTTTTAGTCCGGTTCACAGCTCGTTCTGGTCCATCCGGACGGCGAGCGAGAGAGGCCCCCTCTCTCGTACAACAACGTCTGGCCCCAGATGTTGTGGTACAAAATGTTTCGCATTCGGAGCATACGTCCGTCGCTCGGGACGCTCCGACATATAGGCAGTCCGGAGTAGACTGTCAATAAGGCTTCCTCATTCTCATGGTAGCGCACACGACCACTCTTGGCTACGTGACCTCGGATATCCAGTCAGCTTCGACAGTCAGAGAATCATCGGCGACCAGGTCACACCATCCGGTAGCCAGGGACACGAGGCCTGCAGACTCCGGACGTTCGCATAGGAAAGTGTGCGGGAGTCAACGTACACGGAGCTTCCGGCGGCAATGCATCATAAGACCGCTACTGCACAGGCCTCGGAAACGGACGTGCTTTCCTAAATAGCACAGCTTATCGCAGCATCCCAGCATCAACTGAATCTGTCGCATATTTTTTATCCGACGATGCTGGGTCAGGACGCTCCGCGGAAGCGGGTACGGACGTCCGAAAATTTCATCCGGTCCGACAGGATACCGAAAGGGATTCGGAGGATTTCGAGCTTTCCCTTTCGGAACAACATATGCTGTTGTTTATGTCATCTGACTTGATCTTCTACAGCTTCTTTCGTCGGATCAGAATGCTGCGATGCCGGATAAGAAACTGATAGCGTCGTGGACTTAGAAATTTTTGGTTCGGTTCAGGGACATCGTCCCTCAGTTCCGACATAGTCCAATAATGTCACACAAACTTTCGAATTATTGAACGACGCTATATATATTATTATTATATGCTTGCTATTACCAAGCATTTCTGGTTTCTTGTTCGCAAAGTTACGGAGATGTCTTTCAAAGTGTGCCTCTGTCGTCATAGTTAATGAAGAGCTAGCGGCAATAAGTGCTCATGGAATATGTCTATCGCCTAAGAGGTCCCTTGTAGGATCGACGGAGTGACATTCGCTAGTTCACCCGGTGTAGCGTACATTCATCGAATGGAGGTCCCTCTCTCGTCCACCAACATAGGGGACCGCATGTTGTGGTTCAGATATTTTACATTCGGAGCATATGTCTGTCGGTCGGGACGCTCCGTTATATTTACAGTCCGAGAGACTGTCGATAATGCTTCCTCATCCTCACAGCAGGGCACACGACCGCACATTGGCTACGTGACCTCGAGTATCCGATCAGTTTCGTCATTCAGTGATTCCACGGCGAATAGGTCACGCCATCCGGTAGCCAAGGGACACGAGGCCTATACACTCCGTTCGCTCGCATATTAGTAGTATGCACGGGGTAACGATCACGGAGCTTCTAGCGGCAATGCATTGTAGGACCGCTTCTCCACAGGCCTCAGTGACGGACGTGCTATCCGAGTTAGCACAGTTTTTTCGCAGCATCCCAGCAATCGACAGTTTCTTAGTCGGATCAGGAATTATCTGACGGCGCTGGGTCGGTGCGGTCCGCGGTTGCATCAGGTACGGACGACCGAACGCTTTATAGGGTCCGACAGGATGGCGAAAGGGATTCGAAAGATTTCGAGTTTTCCCTTTCGTAGCATCGGAAGCTGCCATTCATATCTTCTGGCATTATCTTCCAGTGATTGTTATTTCGGACTACATTGCTGCGATGTTGGATAAGAAGAGACTTATAGTGTCATTGGACACGGAATTTTGGATTGGTTCAGGGACATTGTCTCTGACTTACCGACACAGTCCAATATTGTCATTAGAGCATGTGTATTATTTATCGACGCTATATATGCATATAAGCCTGCTACCAAGCATGATAGTTTAGTTTCTTGTCCGCAATGCTCATTTCTGCCTTTTTATCATTTATATGTACGTAATCCACCTTACTGAGGCGTTATCATTACGTCTTCAAGAAAAGAATTATGGGATATTATCCTCAATGTGATTTCTTTTGAGGGCAGTAGTTTGTTCACGTATAACTCCGCCCTTCAGTGGCTGATTGGAGTTGGTTAGACGTGACGCAGCCCTAGCTACATCCACGCGCGTGGATAGTAAGGTGAAGAACTCTCTCAGAGTCGCTTCGTTCTCGGAGAAGCTTCTCTTCGACGGCAACTTTTCAGCAATCCATGAATTGCTCGATTTACACGTTCTCGTCTATCTAGTGTTGCAAGAGATTCAGACTGGAGCAAACATTCGGTGGTTGACTCAGAGAGTGCCACTGCAGTTGCCGGATCCGAGTGTTATATTATGACGGTGGCCAGTCAAACAGGTTGGGATATAATATTGATCCCAACGGATTCGAAGTGCCAGGGTCTTTGGGTTCTGCAGTCTCTAAGCAAGCACTTATCTTCTGCGGAATAATGTTTTTTAGGCTTGCTTTATGTCATTGGATGAACATTATTCAGAAACGCATGTCCAAATCCTGTCCGTTATTCGACAGTAGTGGCGTATCTCCAGAACCAGGGAGGCACTCATTCGTTTCCGTTATTTAATTTAATGGAAAGAATCCTTCTGTTTGTTATAGTACACCAAGTTCTGTTTCGGTCCGTCATATTCCGGGTCGTCTGATTGTTTTACCGGACTCCCGTTCACTTATGAGTCGCTTGTTGCCGTCAGAATGGACTCTCAACAAACAAGTATTCAATCAGATTTGCTATCAATGGGAGCGCCCAATGATAATATATTTACGACACAGCTTGCTAATCAATTGCAGACGTATGTGTTTGCTTGTCCGGATCTCTGAGCTAATGTTGTTAACGCTCTATTGATCTAATAGGACGGAATGATAGGATATGCGTATCCTCCGGCGCTGTTGTTTCAGCAGGTATTGCTAAGATAAACAACCACAATACATTTCTGTTGATAGCATCTCTGTCTTCACAGAGACCGTGGGTAAATTTACTCTGATGTCTACTGTGGGACTTAACGCGAAATCTTCCTTAATGAGAGGATCTTTTTTCGCTGGGTAAAATCGTGTCATCTTATCACAACCCGCAAGGTCGCAACCTTCACGTATTCCGTTGTGTGGTCCGTATTGCATTATATGCATTGTACTGGACGAGCTTTGGACGTGATTTCTTACTATAGGAGATCCTCTTCTTCGCTATTCTATGCGGCTAAAGTGGAGGCTCTTCCGTCGTTGGTGTAGGGATCACTATGTTCATATTGTTGATCCCTCCATACTACTCATTGCAACTTTTTAGTATACTTGTTTCACAAGATCTACTGCAGCCTGTTATTATTAGGTTATAGGTTTATGTTACCTCATACCTATGCACTCTATGATAGTTTACAATTGAGTCTTATGTCTCTTTATCTAAGTCAGTTAGTAACTTTTTGATAAATAGACTTAGAATCATTAGATTAAATTCCTATATGGAATTTAACTTCGGTTCTTATTTAGCTAAGTAATCATTTGAGCCTCTGGAAACAGTAGTTTTCAAATTCTGACCTTTTAGACAGTAATTCTGTTGGCTTCTCTTTTACTGAAGAGTCAGTGAGTTTCATGCACTATCAGTGAATGATTTTCACTTTCGTAGTTTCGGAATCACTACTTCCTTTACTATTTAGGTTGGATTTTTGCATAAGAGTTAGGCTCCTAATATCCGGAACCTATTGTTATTAAGGTCCTTCCGTCTTCATACGGGCATAGGCCTTTACTCTGTCCGGTTAGAGTTTATGTATTTATAAACAGATATCTGTTTATTACTACGGGCGTAAACTTCTTCTGTCTTTGATGCCTATTAGAAGGACGTTACGCTCCATTCTATTGCTAATGGATTCAATTAACTATCGATACTGCTTATGGTATATCTTTGACTCAGCAGTTGTGTTTGAGATTTCGGCTCATGAAGTAAGAGTTCTTCTACATCTTGGGCTTACATTAATAGTGTCGCTATTATAGATTTTTGAAGGCTGCTCATTGCGCTCAGCCATCCACATTCATGAATTTTTTTTATCTCAGAAATATTGAGTCCATTTCTGGAGGCCTCTATTGTTAGGTCTATTATCTACTGCTCAGAATGTCATTCACTTAACAGTTGCTACTATAGCTAGGTAGGCTGTCTGTTTCGGCAGTGACTCCGTTCTGCTGCCCTCTTCGCTCTGGGCTATTTGACCCAGGGCAAGAAAAAGGGGGGGGGGGGGGAGGGTGTTCCCTTGGGTCACCTGTTTTACTATGAAAACAAGGGGATACCTCCTCCGGAGTTAGTAATTCTGAGCTGTTATTGGGATGGTTGTTTAGTGAGAAGTTTATGTTTTTAAAAATTCATTCAAGTCTTAATTTTTAAAGTATAGCTTTTGAATATAGCACGTGTCAACGGACATGATTATGCAATCCTCAGACACTTTTAAGGAGTATAAAGAGTCTCTATTCTCTAGACTTACTTTATTTATTGGCTTACTTTAAAAATTATTAGTATAAGGATTATACTAGATATTAATAGAGTACATGGATGTATGATGCTCAATTTTGGAAGGTGTTGTATCTTTCTAATTTATCATAAATAAGAAAGATACATGTAAGGCCTATTACTTCTTTTTCCCTAGAGGGGATGACTCTATTTTATATTATTGAGCGTATTCCATCTTGCTCTATGTCCTTGGCCCTCCAGCCTTTTTACTATTCAGCTATGTCTGGGTCATTGGTACAGTATAAAAATGTTAAAAAATTTATAGTAATTTATATATGTTTTATACTTACCAATGACCCAGACGGGGATGGCCCTCCCAGGAGTTGGGAACTCTTACCTCCCCGCTGAGTACATAGCGCTTACCAGGCACTGGTTATTAGAATGATTAATGGCGCCAATTTCGGAACGTCCTTGACACTGCGCATGCGCAGTAGAGGTGAAGTGTGGAGGGCCATTCAGGACATGTTTTCTTTGGTTTTAGATGCAAATTTTGGGGATTGGGGGCAAAATTTGTGTTTGGCCCTATATTTTAAGAGTTAGCACCAGCTATGTCTGGGTCATTGGTAAGTATAAAAAATATATAAATTACTATAAATTTTTTAACTTTTTTTGCACTGAAAATTTGGGGTCCGGGTGGACTAAAATCCGGAAATTAGTTTTTTGTTTTTTATGCATTTTAAGAAGAAAAAACAATTTTAGGCTGAAAATATTTTGTTTGCGAAAAAAATCTGTTTTTATGCGTTTATCTCAATTTTGGGACGTAAAAGTGCAGGAACTGAAAATAGAAGGAAAATCCTGTGTATTGTGTGGGCATAATCGCTTCATCTAGTTGGTATATGCTTTTCTTAGGAGGGGCGTATGCAGCTTATTCAAATCAAGGCCCTGGTTAGATATTTAGACTACCATGTCAGGTGAGCGCCCTCAGGCCCCCTGGGGCCTCTTGTTTGAATATAATCCTGCCTGGGCAATATTCCAGTTACATCACCAAGGCATGCCTTGATGATGTAGTTGGAGTATCAGTCAGGACTTGTGCCAAAACAGTCGGAACAAATCAGTTTTATACCCCCATCTTATTCAGTTCGAAATTTGATTTGGAATAATAGGACCGATTTGATTCAAGATTCAATTTGAACGACTGATTCACATGGCCCTACTCCAGGAATGAGCTGTAATATTTTATTCCCATCAAATTGGTCTTGTCCCTGAAGCTGTTAATGTAGTCCACAACAAATATTTTGGATATAATTAATGAAATGACTACTGATGTTGTTATTAATTATTCAGTTTGTTTGCAAACAATCTTGGAGACGACCATTGACATCTTTTTCCACATTGTGTGTTTCAGGAACCGCAGGTGCCAGACTCCAATAAATTCCAAGTTGGTATGAAATTGGAAGCAGTTGATCGAAAGAACCCTCAGTTAATTTGTCCTGCTACAATAGGAGCATGTGATGGGGACCAAATTCATGTAACATTTGATGGCTGGAAGGGAGCTTTTGATTACTGGTGTCGATTTGACAATAGGGATATATTTCCTGTAGGTTGGTGTGCACATAATGGACATCCTTTGCAACCTCCAGGGCAGAAAGGTACATTACCAACATGGTGACTAAATCTGAAATCTGAATAGCTACATACAAACTTTTTCCTTTACTAAACAGCCACTCAAATGAGAGAGCGATATCAGATATTTTGCTAGTGTTTTTTATCATTTTTATCTCACCTGGGCAAAGGTAACTACACATCCTCTGTCTTTCAACCATTTATCATCCATTTGTATAGGTTTGTGTGGCAGAAACATAATTACAGCATTTTTTCTGTAATTGCTGAGGCATTTTCAATACAATTTCATGAATGGCTGAGGTTGTAGAAGATCACTGAAAGTATGTGTATGTGATGGTGAGGGGAGGAGGAGCATAAATATATGTACCAGACTGATCATTGTTTTGCTCAAACTCTCAAGCCACCAGTCAAATTCTGTAAGAAATTTGACACTGTTATGTCCTGGAACCAGTCTAGTCCTTAAATATTCCATCATTTATAGATTCAGCCATCTGGAATATGTCACTTAGTCAGAAAAGTGAACCTATGGTTCACTTTTCCGACCAACTGATATATTCCAGAAGACTGAATATAAAAAATACCACAAGCATTCATTATGTCTCCCCTTCCCAGAAGTGTTTTAGTGCATATTCTTCTTCTTCTTCTTCTTCTTCTCATATAAACTTTGTCCGGGCCATAACTTTTTTGTCTTTTGACCTACACCTTAGATACTTGGCATGTGGATGTATCACCATGAGCCGGTGTGCAGTGTACCATAGTGACCTTCATGTAACCTTGACCTTTGACCTGAAGGTCAGATTTATGTGTTTTTTTAAGGGAAACATCACACAAACTTTGTCCGGACCAAAACCTTTTTGTCTTTTGACCTACACCTTAGATACTTGGCATGTGGATGTATTACCATGAACCGGTGTGCAGTGCACCATAGTGACCTTCATGTGACCTTGATCTTTGACCTGAAGGTCAGATTTATGCGCTTTTTTAAGGGAAACTGTCTGGACCAGAACTTTTTTGTATTTCGAGTCAGGCTTTAGATATTTGGCATGTGGATGTATCACCTTGAGCCGGTGTGTAGCGTACCATTGTGACCTTCATGTGACCTTGACCTTTGATCTGAAGGTCAGATTTGTGCTTTATTCAAGGAAACTTTGTCCGGACCAAAACTTATTTGTCTTTTGAGCCAGGCCTTAGATATTTGGCACGTGGATGTATCACATACCATTGTGACCTTCATGTGACCTTGACCTCAAGGTCAAATTTATGTACTTCAAATAGGCAGTTATTGTCCAGACCAGAATTTTTTTGTTTTTTGACCTAGGACTTGGTTATTTGACATGTGGATGTGTCACCATCAGACCGCATGGTGTGACCTTCATGTGACCTTGACCTCAAGGTCAAATTTATGTTCTTCAAATAGGCAGTAATTGTCCAGACCAGAATTTTTTTTGTTTTTTGACCTAAGACTTGGTTATTTGACATGTGGATGTGTCACCATGAGACCGCATGTCGTCTACCTCGATGACCTTCATGTGACCTTGACCTCTGACCTCCAGGTCAAATTTATGTACTTCAAATAGGGAATAATCGTCCAGATCAGAACTTTTTTGTTTTTTTGACCCAGGACTTAGATGATTGACATGTGGATGTATCACAATGAGACCACATGTCACATGTAATCATGACCTTCATGTGACCTTGACCTCAAGGTCAAATTTATGTACTTTAAATAGGGAGTAATTGTCCAGACCAGATTTTTATTTTTTTTGGACATGTGGGTGTGTCACCATGAAACCGCATGTCCGCTACCTTGATGAACTGCATGTGACCTTGACCTCTGACCTCCAGGTCAAATTTATGTACTTCAAATAGGGAATAATTGTCCAGATCAGAACTTTTTTGTTTTTTGACCTAGGACTTAGATGATTGACATGTGGATGTATCACAATGAGACCACATGTCATCATGACCTTCATGTGACCTTGACCTCAAGGTCAAATTTATGTACTTTAAATAGGGAGTAATTGTCCAGACCAGAATTTTTTTTTTTGACATGTGGATGTGTCACCATGAAACCACATGTCCGCTACCTTGATGAACTGCATGTGACCTTGACCTCTGACCTCAAAAGGAAGGGGAGACATATGTTTTAGTGTGCTAAAACACTTTCTAGTTTTCTTTGAATCAGTGCAAGAAATGTTGCTCAATCGAGGGTTGATTTTAAAAAGGTTTTGATGACATTACCATTAGGAATGAAGACTCATCACAGCTTTAGTTATACCCCCTGCAAACAAAGTTTGGGGGAGTATATAGGAATCACCCTGTCCATCTGTCTGTCCGTCCATCTGTCCATCCTTATAAGCGCAACTCCTAAACCGTTTGAAGAATTTTCATGAAACTTTACACAATGGAAGAACTCCTTATGAAGATGTGCATGAAGCAATATAATTCTGTTCTGACATTTCCAAGTGGAGGTAATCTAACTTATAGATTCGGGGGGTATCACTTTGTGAGCTTGCTCACAGTACCTCTAGTTTATGATTATGCCATGTAGTTCCACTTCTTGTGTTAATTTTTTGATGATTTCAAAGCGAACTCAATACTTATTGGTCAGAATGTCTTTAATTAGTTTTCGAAAGAATATCTCTATATCTTTAGGAGTGTAGGACATCACATTTGATCCATGGTTGTCTGTGTGCAAACTCCACGAAAAGTGAGTGAACAAACTGCCCATAAGGCTAAAAAAAAATAATGTTTTGATTCTCAGGCCCTCCCTCATTGGATTTGAACCTCCTCATTAGACATTTTTATTATGTCTTGTTTTTTTAAGAATTTGTGAAAACTTGGAATGGTCATTTTTGCACATTTCTCGACATATAATTATTTAGCTGTGTTTGCAATAAATTGGTTTTTCTTGTTGCAGTTTATGGGAGAGTGCCCAGAGGCACTCTCCCATAAACTGTAACAATGCAAATTTTGATATACTGGATCATGATTTAATTATTATTTATTTATTTGCTGGTGTTTAGGGTTATATATTTCTGCACAATGGCTAATAATGGCCGCAACACCGATATAAACTCAAGTTTAACCAATCAGTTAGAGCCATGTTTTCCATTTTAAAGGACTCCTACCCCCAGTCATTGGTTACTGGGGCCTATTCTAATGGATCATGATGCTTGACAGATCTGTACCATTAAAAAGAACAATAAAATACAAATCCTTTTAGCTGTTGTTACGTCAGTTAGTTATAAAAGGTACACTATAATTACACTAAAATACAACCTTTTCTCTTTTTCAAGTGGAAAGACTGCAAAAAGATTTACTGAGTATACTCAACCATTTACACGAAAAAAAAATAAATAAAAATAAAATCCTCCCTCCCTCACTGATTTGAAAAAACAATTGCCTGAGAATCAATTCATTTTTTTTTATTTGACCTAACAGCACCAAATTCCTCAGAGTTAGACAGGTGGCCTGAGTGCTTAGGTTTTGCCTTGCATGAGAAAAAATTTATACACAGAAATGTTATTATTTTGAGTCCCAAGAACACAGGTACTCGTCACAAGCTGTGAAATCGAAAGAAAAATGATATATTTTATAGCCTTTTTGAATCAATGCTGACGTGCCCCCATAATGGTATATAAATATTAACAAGGTACGCAACTCGCTTTTTGAAAATGATAGCACTCATCTTCATTATACCCTCCTCAAATTTGATTCACATAACGTATCCAGCAGTACCCAGCGTCAGTGGAAAGGGCAATGAATAAGCTTTACAGTGGTGTATTACACGACCATTGAGTGTTCTTGGTTGTTCATGATAACTGGGAGAAATCACAGAAAAGGCCGAAAAATATTTAGTCGGACAAGATAATGTACAGTGGAAAGTGGGTTATGAACGACAGTTATCCGATTAATTATAAATAATTTGAGGTCCCATTGTCTATCGAGGGCAGATTCAAACATTAACCGTATACCTTTATTAATTACTAATCTTGGATCCACATTTATTCATTTCTGGCGATCACATTTACTGTTTACATGAGTCCCTGGAATTTGGGGTGGGGTGGGGAGGAGGGGGGGGGGTGGAGGTCCATCAGGTGATTGTTTTGTTTTTTGTTTTGTTTTTTGTTTTGTGGGTGTTTTTTAACTTAAAAATATGTTTTGAATGATTTGGAGTGATTTTATCCACACCATATTTTTTTCATCCAGTTAACCTCGCAGGGTGGGTGAATGTGGTTGTGGTTGGGAGATTTTGTCTGTTGTGAAGGGTCTCGTGTGATTTTGTTCAACAAACAAAATTCTTTCATTCACAAAATCATGAGAGATCCTTTGAAACTTGTTTTAAAGTTAAAAAAAATGGGAGAATTTGCTCTGTGGAACCCACTCCCTCAGTTGAGCAATTTTAAAACTCCTCGGGGCCCCTTGTTTTATATTGTGGGTTGATACATCTTTCATTCACTTTTGAAATTAGATATTCAATATTGTTTTGACCAATAGTTAGCAGACAGAATGCACTAGTCATATTAAACAGGCATATGCTTTCTATCTCTTCCCAAAATACCTGTTCACAACAGGTGAACAGTTTAACATTTTGAGCCCAGCATTCTCCTGGTTCTCAACTGTATCTTACAATGCCTACTTTCTTCATTATTCCTTTGCCATTAGGCATAGTGTGTTGAAAGTGTTTATGCCCAAGTTGCAGATGTGAAGAATGATAAATTTGAGCAAATTCAGTTTTCAGCTCACCTGACTGAAAGTCAGGGTGAGCTATTCTGATCACTTTTCGTCCAGCGTCCGTCGTGAAGGTGGTGTTTGGGCCTTTTTCTCCCAAACCACTGGCCGCATATTAATGAAATTGCATGTGATTAGGGGTTATATAAGGGCATTTTGATTTTTTGTCAAATGAGGTTTCGGCTCATATTGAGTGGATGGGGCAAAAATGCTCCAATTCTTAAAAAATCTTCTTCTCAAGAACCAGCAATAGCAGAGACTTGATATTTGGTATGCAGCTTCCTTTTGAGGTGTAGACTCAAGTTTGTTCAAGAGAAGTTCGAGGGGCTATATTTGACGATGTTGAAGGAGGGGCAAAAATTTTGGCCCCGTCCCAAATGTCTATTTTCCAAACCGCGAGGCCGATTTGAATCAAATTTTACGTGAGTGCTTATTGGGTCATAAGTACCTAATTTATGCAGAATTTTTTTTCCCATAGCCCCGTGGGAACCACAGGAGCTAAAAATAGAAAAAAATTAAAACGCCCATATCTCCAAAACTACACGGCACTGAGAATTCTTATTTGTTGTGAAGCTTCCTTAGGACCAACAGAATGGAATGGTAAAAAAAAAATTGCCATCGGTTTTATGATGGGGTACTTTTTGGGGACTTTGAAAAAGTGCTGAGTCAGCATTTTTTAACACTGTGGGTAATGGGAAAAACATAAGACTACTTTTCTCCGAAACCACTGCTACAAAAGCTTTCAAATTTCACATATAACATCTTTGGAAGATTGTCTCATGTGTTTATTGAAATCAATTGCCTGGGTCGATATTTGGGCTCTCTATGGGAGCCCAAATGTTTAAATTAGTGTAGTATGAGGAGTATTTTTTAAAAATCTTCTTCAGATCTAGCAATAAGAATGTTTTGATATTTGGTATGCAGCATCCTTAGGGGGGTGAGATTCAAGTTTGTTGAAGCCAAGTCCCTAGGTTCATATTTAGGCTGAAAATTTGGGGTCCCATTGCGGTCTTAGAAATTTTGGACCAAAATCCGAAAAAATTTTTTTTGTTTTTTCTGCGTTTCGGTCAATTTTAAGACAAAAAAAAAAATTTTTTTTTCCCCTGAAAATTTGGGGTCAGGGTGGGACTTACAAAATTTTGGGCCAAAATCCAGAAATTTTTTTTTTGTTTTTTATGCGTTTCTGTCAATTTTAAGACCAAAAAAAAAAAAATTTTTTCCCCTGAAAATTTTGGGTCTGGGTGGGACTTCGAAAATTTTGGACCAAAATCCGAAAAAAAATTTTTTTGTTTTTTTCTGCGTTTTGGTCAATTTTAAGACAAAAAAAAAAAAAAAAAAAATTTTCCCCTGAAAATTTGGGGTCCGGGTTGGACTTAGAAAATTTTGGACCAAAATCCGTAAATTTTTTGTTTTTGTTTTTTATGCCTTTCTGTCAATTTTAAGACAAAAAATTTTATTTTTTTTTTCCCTGAAAATTTGGGGTCCGGGTGGGACTCAGAAAATTTTGGACCAAAATCCCCCCCAAAATTTTTTTTTCGTTTTTTATGCATTTTGGTCAATTTTAAGAGGAAAAATTTTTTTTTTTTTTTTACCCTGAAAATTTAGGGTCCGGGTGGGACTTAGAAAATTTTGGACCAAGATCCGAAAAAAAATTTTTTTTTGTATTTTATGCGTTTTGGTAAATTTTAAGACAAAAAAATTTTTTTTTTTTTTCCCTGAAAATTTGGGGTCCGGGTGGGACTTAGAAAATTTTGGACCAAAATCCGAAAAAAAATTTTTTTTGTTTTTTGGTCAATTTTAAGAGAAAAAAATAATTTTTTTTTTTTACCCTGAAAATTCTGGGTCCGGGTGGGACCTAGAAAATTTTGGACCAAAATCCAAAAAATGTTTTTTTTGTTTTTTATGCGTTTTGGTCAATTTTAAGAGAAAAACAATTTTTTTTTTTTTTTTTTCCCTGAAAATTTGGGGTCTGGGTGGGACTTCGAAAATTTTGGACCAAAATCCGAAAAAAAAATTTTTTTGTTTTTTGGTCAATTTTAAGAGAAAAAAATAATTTTTTTTTTTACCCTGAAAATTCTGGGTCCGGGTGGGACCTAGAAAATTTTGGACCAAAATCCAAAAAATGTTTTTTTTGTTTTTTATGCGTTTTGGTCAATTTTAAGAGAAAAACAATTTTTTTTTTTTTTTTTTCCCTGAAAATTTGGGGTCTGGGTGGGACTTCGAAAATTTTGGACCAAAATACTGAAATTTTTTTTTTTTTGTTTTTTATGCATTTCTCTCAATTTTAAGACCAAAAAAAAAAAAAAAAAATTCCTTGAAAATTTGGGGTCCGGGTTGAACTTAGAAAATTTTGGACCAAAATCCGTAAAATTGTAGCATTTTGTCCCAACCCAATAGGATTACAATGCAGGCCTGCCCCCGAACCAAGGAAGTTCGGGTCTTCTTCTTGGTGGTCCCCGAAAGGGGTCGTTGTTGTTTCCTTCAAAAGACATCCTATCAAACAGAGACAGCCTGAAGCAGATTATACTTGCCAGTGATGGCCATCACTCAATATCATCTCCGAAGTGGCAGACTATACTTGCCCGAAAATCCAGACCGACTGCACCCTCGGGGAGAGGTAGTACCTTTGTGAGAGGACCCAACCTGTCACACTGGTCCTCACCCGAGGGTTCAACCGACATCAGTCAAAGAGACCATCACGACGCCGCAACTGGTGACACCTGCCGAGTACCTGAACCTGTTCCTCCTTCAACACGAGTAGACATGTGGAAATTAGTCACTTACAGTCAACGAGGGTCGAAAGGGGCTTGTTCCCCATATCGTCCCTGTGCGCCTTCGGCGCGTTAAACCATTCCATTCTTCTGGGTCACAGTGATCTCTCAAGACAGGTGGTCTCTCAAGACAGGTGGTCTCCCATAGCAGGTCCATTATAGAGTAAAATCAATCTGTGCCTGGCAGATGTGGTCTCTCAAGACATGTGGTCTCTCAAGACAGGCTTTACTGTACAACAAAACAGATGTGCCCAGTATGCAGTTTTGGGGTAATCTTGCAAGTTACATTCAATGTGTCATGGTAGTTGTTTCTACGCAAGTCTTGGCTGCCTGTATAGGCAGCCAAGACTTGCCAAGAAACAACTGCAAAGTCATTGGATGTGGATGCTTAAAGTAAAGCAAAAATGCATAAAAATTATCTAGGCCTTTAAGAGTTAACCACCAATAAATAAATATGGATAAGAAAATGTAAAAGTATTAAGTCAATTGAAATTATTTTTTAAAAAGATGCTGGGAAGAGCATGAAAATTTCCTTGCAGTGTCATTGAAGGTCATGATTTTTTTTTTCTCTCTGGAATATACAAACCCCCGAGAACATTTTCAATTTTATTTGTTTGCTACTTTCAGCTGCCGCGAAACAATATAAACATGAGAAAGTGAACAAAGTATCCAAAGAAAAAGATTCCAGTTATTCCGTTTCAACACCATCACCTCTTCATCTTACCATCCCATCATCTACTCCTCCACATCACAGTCCAACTACTCCACGGTCTTCACAGCACACTCCAACAAGTCCAAGTATGGGTTTTGAGAAACCACAGTCACCAAGAAATTCCAAGCCAGTAGTCACAGTAACTGAACCAGACACAAGCACAACATCTGGAGTAACAGTTTGTAGTTCAGGTAAGAATCTTTGTCTGAGTTTCCAGTTCAGTGGTCATAACCCTGAAAACTGGCACATTGATAGTAGGGTTTAATATTTCTCGGTTCTGTAGAAACTGGGAATGGGAAATGAAATTAACCTCAGGACTGGGAAATTTCCTGAGTAATATTAAGCAAATTTACGAGAGTAACAAGATGCATTTATTCTTATGAAAATGAACGTATTTTACTTGCAATCTCCAAATGGAAAAGTTCTTTTCCAAAGAGAAGTGTGAACACCCAGACCTGCCTCAGACTGGTCTTGATTTTCAGAATCTCGAGTATTATCACCACTCCCTCCTCCAACATCAACTCCCTCTTCACTGCCGTCATCAGACATTTCCAAAAATGACATGCCATACACTCTCTTCAGATGCAAATATTCTTGAACTTAGTTATAGACTGGTGATGAGAGTGAAGAGAAAGTTGATGTTGAAGGAGGTAGTGTACACTGATACTAGTGATACTGAAAATCAAGAGAAGTTTGAACTTTGAAGTGGGTGAAGATCTTGCTGTTGAAGAGGGGCATCCTCCAGATCTGGTTGACAGCTACAGTGATATGGTGAAACAAGGTTTGTTTGGAATCTGGATTGTAAAATTTTAGGCATGGAAAGGCTGAAGAAATCTTACAAAGTTACGTTGGGGCAGTTTTTCAATTCAGAAAACTTCAGTTCAACACACAAACACTGCCAAGTTTGATTCCTGGTTCTGTGCTATAGATTTCCCAAATATTTTGACCGCCTTTCGGAACCGGGAACCCAGAAATTTCCATTCCTGGGATTATACCCTAATTGATACCAGCAGTTATGCATGTACAGTTGGAGGTCTTAGCCATACAGAATTAGCGAGTGCTAAATTATATTTTTATACTGTACCAATGACCCAGACTTAGCTGGTGCTAACTCTAAAAAATCCAGGGCCAAACACAAATTTTGCCCCCCAATCCCCAAAATTTGCATCCAAAACCAAAAGAAATCATGTCCTATAGGACCTCCATACTTCGCCCCTACTGCGCATGCGCAGTGTCAAGGACGTTCCGAAATTGGCGCCAATTATCATTCTCTGTTTGGCCCTTCATCAGTCAACATCTCACTGATCTTTGTGCTTGTAAATCTCAGTTTAAAGGATGCCAGACACGTAATTATTGGAGAAATGGTGATTCTAAGGAGGATATAGAAGGAGGAGAGGAAAAACGAGAGACAAAAAATAATCAGGGCTGTACTTAAAATTTTTTATGAAATTATGTTAAGTTGCCTATTTTCGAGGCATGGGCCTCTTGTTGTCATTCTGGCTAAAAAGTTGCACTGCTTATTCAGTGTTTCCTCTCCCCTGGCCTTCTAAGTCCCCCCTTGCAATTCTCCCATGCTTTTGGCATATTTTTGAGAAAGATCATTTCTAAATTCTCTTGGGAGAGTTGCTTGGTTACAGAATGTTTTCTGTTATTTTCCCCATAGTTATGTTTTCACCCATGGGTGTATAAACATTGTGTTCTGCATCTTCCATCTGATGTTCTGCAGATTCTCCCCTGGGAGTCTCTGTCTTGCATCAGATAGAGTGTAATTTTGATGACTGATTTCGGGCCAGTTTTTTCAGTGCCTGGAGTCATGTTTTCTGGTGTTTTACACTGTTTGTTTACATTGGCAACAGTCTCTTTTGAGGGGGGCTGTTTGCCTTTGGTGTAGTTTATCTCACTATAAGATACATTTTTATTATCCGTAAGTGTTGCATTAATTATTTAATATAAATTTAAAATTTTTGACCACACTTAGCCATCGGATCCATCGGGGCTCAACGTTACTTTTCAGAAACTTGGGCTTCGCTGAAAAAATATATATTTTTATACTGTACCAATGACCCAGACTTAGCTGGTGCTAACTCTAACAAAACCAGGGCCAAACACAAATTTTGCCCCCCAATCCCCAAAATTTGCATCCAAAACAAAAAGAAATCATGTCCTAAAGGACCTCCATACTACGCCTCTACTGCGCATGCGCAGTGACGCAGACGTCCCGAAATTGGCGCCAATTATCATTCTCTGTTTGGCCCTTCATCAGTCAACATCTCACTGATCTTTGTGCTTGTAAATCTCAGTTTAAAGGATGCCAGACACGTAAATTTTTATACTGTACCAATGACCCAGACTTAGCTGGTGCTAACTCCAACAAAACCAGGGCCAAACACAAATTTTGCCCCCCAATCCCCAAAATTTGCATCCAAAACAAAAAGAAATCATGTCCTAAAGGACCTCCATACTACGCCTCTACTGCGCATGCGCAGTGACGCAGTCGTCCCGAAATTGGCGCCAATTATCATTCTCTGTTTGGCCCTTCATCAGTCAACATCTCACTGATCTTTGTGCTTGTAAATCTCAGTTTAAAGGATGCCAGACACGTAATTTTTGGAGAAAATGTGATTCTAAGGAGGATAGAAGGAGGAGAGGAAAAAGAAGTGGCAAAAAATAATCAGGGCTGTACTTAAAATTTTTTGATGAAATTATGTTAAGTTGCCTATTTTCGAGGCATGGGCCTCTTGTTGTCATTCTTGCTAATTGTTGCACTGCTTATTCAGTGTTTCCTCTCCACTAGCCTTCTAAAGTCCCCCCTGGCAATTCTCCCATGCTTTTGGCATATTTTTGAGAAATTTCATTTCTAAAATTTCCTGGGAGAGTTGCTTGGTTACAGAATGTTTTCTGTTATTTTCCCCATAGTTACGTTTTCACCCATGGGTGTATAACGTTTGTGTTCTGCATCTTCCATCTGATGTTCTACAGATTCTCCCCTGGGAGTCTCTGTTTTGCATCAGATAGAGTGTAATTGATGACTGATTCCGGGCCAGTTTTTTCAGTGCCTGGAGTCATGTTTTCTGGTGTTTTTACACTGTTTGTTTTCATTGGCAACAGCCTTTTTTGAGGGGGGCTGTTTGCCTTTGCTGTAGTTTATCTCACTATAAGATACATTTATATTATCCGAAAGTGTCTCATTAATTATTTAATATAAATTTAAAATTTTTGACCACACTTTGCCATCGGATCCATCGGGGCTCAACGTTACTTTTCAGCAACTTGGGCTTCGCTGAAAAAATATTTTTTCAAAATTATTTTGTTTTGCAATTGTTTTTTCATTTATTAATGGATCATGTTATTATGTATCTTTGTGTCAGGGGTTTTTGCGAGTAACTAGGACTTATTGTTGTTCTTTCACAATGAAGGGACATTGTTCAAATTGTAATAGGAAGAAATCTTCCTCTGACTTTCATGATCATTGTATTAATTGTAGTCAGTGTTCTCGCATTAATCCCTGTCCTATATGTGAACATTGGGATGAGAAACATTGGAAACGTGTGTCACGATATGTTGTTTCTGGAGAAAGAGCGATTCCGGCTCTTTCTCCGCAAGGTCACTCTACTCTCTCAATTTCTATTTCAGAGGAACCAGAACAGGGTGATGTTTCCATGTTATCTTCTTCAAGTGTGCGTCCGTCGTCACAAATGAATTCAGAGCTAGCGGCAAAAGTTCTCATGGAGATTAGACAAATGTCGTCCGCTAGCTCGCCCGGTGTAGCGTCCATTCACCGAATGGTTCGGCAGCCGGGTTCGTCCGATGCGGTCCAAGAGGAAATTTTGGGTGATGCGAGCACTATAAACATAATAGATGCACACCCAGTGACGGCGGATAGTAAGCGAGAACGGAGGAAGCCTTTGAGTCCGGTTCCTAGCTCGTCCAGGTCCAGCCGGGCCGTGAGCGAGAGAGGCCCCTCTCTCGTACAACAACATCTGGGACCAGATGTTGTGGTACAAAATGTGTCTTTAGTGGAGCATACGTCCGTCGCTCGGGACGCTCCGTTGTATAAGCAGTCCACAGAGACTGTTAAGGCTTCCTCTTCTCGTCAGCGCACACGACCGCACCTTGGCTGCGTGACCGCCGATATATTACCAGCTTCGCCGATCAAGGATTCTTCGGCGACCAGGTCACACCATCCGGCAGCCAGGGATTCGAGACCGATGGACTCCGGACGTTCGCATAGGAAAAGTATGCGGGAGCCATCTGATGCGGAGCTGCCCTCGGCGAAGCAGCGAAAGACTGCGCCTCCGCAGGTCTCGACGCCGGACATTCTTGTGCAGATAGCACAGCTTATCGCAGCATCCCAGCAACCGACAGAAACGGTGTCGGATCGAGAATTATCCGACGGCGCTGGGTCGGTACGCTCCGCCGAAGCATCGGGGGCGGACGACCGGGAACATCATGAGGTCCGACCGGATGGTGAAAGGGATACGGATGACTTGGAGCTATCCCTTTCGGAACAACATAAAGCTGCCGTGGACTTCATCCGGCACTTTCTCCCTCAAGTTGTTCCGTCGGGCCAGACTGCTGCGCTTCCGGACAAGAGAATTATAGCGTCATTGGACTCTGAATTTTTTGAGCGGTTCAGGGACATCGCTCCCGAGTTTCCGTCGCAGTCCAATAATGTTGCAAGAACATTTGAATTATTGAACAACGCTATATTTAAACTTGCTTCCAGGACGGGGAAAGCAGGTTTCTTGTCCGCTAATACTCTCAACCTGCCTTTCATTAATGCAAGGAATAAATTCGATACGGCAGGACAGGGTATACCGAGAGTTCCTCTGCGTATGGACGACGAGGCGGAAGACTTAGAGCTATCATTACCGTCGTCAGCTTCTATTCCAACCGCGGTGTTGGAAACAGCTATTGCGTCTAACAGAGCCAATTTAGATGCCTTATCTTACGCAGATCACCTTACTAAGGCGTTATCACTGCGCCTTCAGGGGAAAGAGTTTCAGGATATACAATCCTCTTTAAGACTTCTTTCAAGGGCAGTAGCTTATTCCACGTGTAACTCCGCCCTTTCAGTGGCAAATCTGGAGTTGGTTAGACATGACGCAGCCCTAGCTACATCCACACTAGTGGATTCTAAGGTGAAGAACTCTCTTAGAGTCGCTTCGGTCTCAGGAGAACTTCTCTTTGACGGCAAGCTTTCCGCTATTTATGATAAAATTACAAAGAAAGCTAAGGATTCTCTGTTGTTCAAATCTGCTCCTAAGAAGTCGGATACAGCAGACACGAATAAGACAGGCACTTCTGGGTCTAGTGCGCCCAAGAGAGGTTCCTATAGAGGTTCCGGTGCGTCCTCTTGGTCTTATTCGAGAGACCGTCAGGATAGCGACTCTCGTTCGGGACGTCCTTCAGGCCGGGACAATCGGTCGGACGCCCCGAGGTCGACGGGGCGAGGTGCGGGTCGTGGAAGACGTGGTTTCTCCTACCGCAGGCCTCGCAGGTCCAGGAGGTGATGGCTTAAACCTCTATCGCGTTCCGGTTGGCGGAAGGTTGTCAAGCTTTTCACAAGAATGGGCGTCGATTACGGACGACCCTTGGGTGAGAGGAGTGACTTCGGAAGGTCTAAAGATATCCTTCAAACGAAAGCCTCCATTAACTCGAAGTCCAAAGTGGACTCATCTTCCGTCAAATCCGCAGAAAAGAGACGCTCTGTTATCAGAGGTGCAGTCTCTTTTAATGAAGAACGCGGTAGAGGTCGTAGAAAACCAGGAATCTCCGGGATTCTACAGCCATCTGTTTCTGGTTCCGAAACCAGACGGCTCGTTCCGTCCAGTCATAGATTTGAGCTGGATAAACAAGCTGATCGTCGCTCCGAAGTTTTATATGGAGACGATTCGATCGGTCAGAGCGAGTATTCGGGTGAACGATTATGCAACGAGCATAGATCTCAAAGATGCGTACTTTCACGTCATGGTACATCCGACATTCCGAAAGTATCTACGCTTCGCAGTCCTAGGAGTGGTGTATCAATTCCGGGCGATGTGCTTCGGATTGAATCTAGCACCCTGGGCTTTCACTCGGGTAATGAACTCGGTAATGATCTACTTCCGAGCTCATTCGTCTGCGGTAACGTCGGCCTACCTGGACGACATTCTTCAGAGGTACGGCAACGAGTTAACGCTTCAGAACGATGTTCAGAATCTTCTTCTATTGCTCTGACGTCTCGGTTTTATAGTAAACGAGGAGAAGTCGGATCTGGTGCCGTCCAAGTCATTCACTCATCTGGGAATGAGCTTCGAGATGCACAACAATCTCGTTCGTCTGCCGTTAACCAGAGCGAAATTAGTCAGTTGTTACGCTCGCTATTGTCTGCACGCAGACAAAGTCACGGCGAGAGAATTTATGAGACTGATAGGTCTGTGCGGAGCCGCCGCGGATCTCATTCCGATGGGGCGGTTACGCACACGTCCTCTTCAAATTTTCCTGACTCAGAATTGGAGTGAAAATTCATTCGCTCGATGTGGACGTTCTCTTGTCAGATCAAGTGAAACAAGAGATTCAGACTTGGGCAAACATTCAGTGGTTAACTCAAGGAGTTCCGCTGCAGTTGCCGGAGCCGAGTTTTACCGTTATGACGGATGCCAGTCAAACAGGTTGGGGTGTATCATTAATCCCAACGGATTCGAGATGCCAGGGTCTTTGGGATCCGCAATTCCTGTGCAAGCACATAAACATCAAGGAAATGATGTCAATTTGGCTTGCGTTACGTCACTGTATGGACATTATTCACGATGCTCATGTCCAAATCCTATCCGACAATACGACAGTAGTGGCGTATATACGGAATCAGGGAGGCACTCATTCAGTTCCGTTGTTCAATCTAACGGAAAGAATCCTTCTGTTTGCGTTAGAACATCACGTTCTTCTTTCGGTCCGTCACATACCGGGTCGTCTGAATGTGCTAGCAGACTCCCTTTCACGAAAGGGTCGCTTGTTGCCGTCGGAGTGGACTCTCAACAAACAAGTATTCAATCAGATTTGCTACCAATGGGAACGGCCAATGATAGACTTATTTGCGACACATCTCAACAATCAGTTGCAGACGTATGTGTCTCCGTGTCCGGATCCAAGAGCATTTGCAGTAGACGCTCTGTCGATCCCTTGGGACGGAATGATAGGATATGCGTATCCTCCAGCGCCGTTAATTCAACAAGTATTGCTAAAGATAAAACAATCTCAATGCAAGATTCTGTTGGTAGCATCTCTGTCGCCACAGAGACCGTGGATAAATCTACTCAGGTGTCTGTTGTGGGACCTACCGCGGAAGCTTCCACCACGGGAGGATCTTCTTTCGCAGGGGAAATCGCGCCAACTCCATCACAACCCGGAAGGTCTCAACCTTCACGTTTTTCCGTTGTGCGGTCCTTCTTGCTTGGCAAGCACTTTACAGGACGAGCAGTGGACGCGATTTCTAACTGTAGGAGGACCTCCTCTTCGCTAAACTATGCGGCTAAGTGGAAGGTTTTTCGTCGTTGGTGTAGGGATCATTCTGTAGATATATTCGATCCCTCTATACCAGACATTGCAAACTTTCTAGTATACTTGTTTGACGAAATCAAACTGCAGCCTGTTACTATAAAGGATTATAGATCTATGTTATCTGATACCTATGCACATCATGATAGTTTACAAATTGGATCTAATGTCTCTTTATCGAAGTTGGTTAGAAACTTTTCGATAAATAGACCCAGAACTCTTAGATTAATTCCTAAGTGGAATTTAGCTTGGGTTCTTCTTAAATTGAAGGAAAAGCCATTTGAACCTCTTGGGACGGTAGATTTCAAATTCTTATCTTACAAGACAGCTTTTCTCTTAGCTTTCTCTTCTGCTAGAAGAGTCAGTGAGCTTCATGCACTATCGGTGGATGATTCTCATTATCGTAGTGTTGGGAATACTATCACCTTCACTACTAATGTGGGTTTTTTAGCTAAGAATCAGGCTCCTAATAAATATCCGGAACCTATTGTTATTAAGGCTCTTCCGTCTTCAGACGGGCGTAGGCCTTTACTCTGTCCTGTTAGAGCATTACGTATCTATAAACAGAGATCTCAGTTTATCAGAAAGGGACGGAAACGTTTCTTTCTGTCTTTGATGCCTAATAGAAAGGATATTTCAGTCCATTCTATTGCTAGATGGATTCAGTTAACTATCCGTACTGCTTATGAAGATTTATCTTCTTCTCAGCAGTCTGTGCTTAAGATTTCTGCTCATGAAGTAAGAGCTCTTTCTACTTCCTGGGCTTATGCTAATAGTGTTGCTATTACAGATTTAATGAAGGCTGCTTATTGGTCTCAGCCATCCACATTTACGAATTTTTATCTCAGAAATATTGAGTCCATTTCTGGAGACCTGCATTGTTTAGGTCCGTTATCTGTTGCTCAGAATGTCGTCCACTAAACAGTTGCAACTATAGTTATGCAGGCTTTCTGTTCCGGCAGTGACTCCGTCCGGCTGCCCTCTTCGCTCTGGGCTATTTGACCCAGGGCAAGGGGAAGGGGGGGGGGGGGGGCGGGTGTTCCCTTAGGTCACCTGCTTTATAGTGAAAAGCAAGGGAATGCCTCCTCCAAGTCAGTATTTCTGAGTCGCTTCCGGGATGGTTTTAAAGTGTAATATTAATGTTTAAAATTCATTCATGTCTTATTTTTAAAGTGTAGCTCGGTGTGAAGCATTTGTATATGTCAAGTGTCAAACGGGCTTTAATATACAATACTCGGACACTTTTAAATGACTATAAAGAGTCTCAATTCTCTGGACTACTTTATTTATTGGCTTGCTTTAAAAATAATTAGTATAAGGGTTATACTGGATGTTAATAGAGAACATGAATGTTATTGTGCTCAATTATTAAGGGTAGTGTATCTTTCTAATTTAAGATTAAATAAGAAAGATACATGTAAAGCCTAATACTCCTTTTCTCCTTAAGGGGTTACCTCTTTACTTTATAGTTGAGCTTATTGGATTTTCCTCTATGTCCTAGGCCCTCCAGCCTGTTTACTATTCAGCTAAGTCTGGGTCATTGGTACAGTATAAAAATGTTAAAAAATTTATAGTAATTTATATATTTTTTATACTTACCAATGACCCAGACGGGGATGGCCCTCCCTGGAGTTGGGAACTCTTGCCTCCCCGCTGAGTACATAGCGCTGACCAGGCACTGCCAGTAAGAATGATAATTGGCGCCAATTTCGGGACATCTGCGTCACTGCGCATGCGCAGTAGAGGCGTAGTATGGAGGTCCTTTAGGACATGATTTCTTTTTGTTTTGGATGCAAATTTTGGGGATTGGGGGGCAAAATTTGTGTTTGGCCCTGGTTTTGTTAGAGTTAGCACCAGCTAAGTCTGGGTCATTGGTAAGTATAAAAAATATATAAATTACTATAAATTTTTTAACTTTTATACTGTACCAATGACCCAGACATAGCTGGTGCTAACTCTTAAAATATAGGGCCAAACACAAATTTTGCCCCCCAATCCCCAAAATTTGCATCTAAAACCAAAGAAAACATGTCCTGAATGGCCCTCCACACTTCACCTCTACTGCGCATGCGCAGTGTCAAGGACGTTCCGAAATTGGCGCCATTAATCATTCTAAGTTTGGCCCTTCATCAGTTAACATCTGACTGATCTTTGTGCTTGTAAATCTCAGTTTAAATGACGCCAGACACATAAATATTAGTGAAATGGTGATTCTAAGGAGGATAGAGAAGGAGGAGAGGAAAAATGTGTGACAGATTGTTATCAGGGCTGTAACTTAAAATTTTTTAATGAAATTATGTTAAGTTACCTATTTTCGAGGCAGCAGCCATTTTGTTGTCATTCTGGTTATTTAGTTACACTGATTTTTCAGTGTTTTCCTCTCTCCCTTTCCTTTAAGTCCCCTCTTGCTATTCTCCCATGCTTTTGGCGTAGTTTCTGTAATTTTTATTACTAAAATTTCTTGGGAGTTTTAGCTGAATAACAGAATGAATTCTGTTCTTTCCCCATGTTTACGTCTTCACCTACGGGTGGTTAGGCGTTGTGTTCTGCATCTACCATCTGATGTTCTGCAGTTTCTTCCCTGGAAGTCTCTGTTTTGCATCAGATAGTGTATTTTTGGTAACTGATTCCGGGCCTGGGTGCCTGGAGTCTTATTTTAGTGTTTTTACACTCATTGTTTACATTTACAACAGCCCTCTGTGTGAGGGGGGGATTTCTTGAAAATAATATCTTGATGTTATTTTAATCATAACTAGATACATTATTGTTGTTCGTAAGTGTTGAATAAATTGTTTAAAATATTTTTAAAATTTTTGTCCACACTTAAGCTTGGGATCCATTGGGGCTCAACGTTACTTTTCAGAAACTTGGGCTGTTCTGAAAAAATATTTTCTCAAAATATTTTGATTTCAATTATTTTTTCTATATTAATGGATCATATTATTATTATGTATTTTGATTGCCAGGGGTTGGTGCGAGTACCAGGACTTTGTTTTCTTTTCACATTGAAAGGATTTTGATCAATTGTAATAAGAGGAAGTCTTCCTCTGACTTTTATAATCATTCTATATGTGGTCAGTGTACTCGCATTAACTCCTGTTCTGTATCGTATGATTTCGATGACAACATGGGAAGCGTATGTCACGGTATGTTAGTGGGGAATTGGACACTCCGGTCCTTTCCCCGCAGGGTCACTCTACTTTATCAATTTCTATTTCAGACGATCAAGATTAGGGTGATGTATCTGTGATGTCTTCCAACAGTGTGCCTCCGTCGTCACAATTAATGAAGGGCTAGCGGAAAAGTGCTCATGTAAATACGCCAATTGCCTAAGAGGACCCTAGTAGGTTCGACGGCCTTTGACGTCTGCTAGCTCGCCCGGTGTAGCGTCCATTCATCGAATGGTCCGGCAGCCGGGTTCGTCCGTTGCAGTCTAGAAGGAGTTTTGGGGTGATGCGAGCACTATAAATCAACCAAATGCACACCCAGTGACGGCGGATTAGAGGGAGAACGGAGGAAGCCTTTTAGTCCAGTTCATAGCTCGTTCTGGTCCATCCGGACGGCGAGCGAGAGAGGCCCCTCTCTCGTACAACAACATCTGGCCCCAGATGTTGTGGTACAAAATGTTTCGCATTCGGAGCATACGTCCGTCGCTCGGGACGCTCCGACATATAGGCAGTCCGGAGTAGACTGTCAATAAGGCTTCCTCATTCTCATGGTAGCGCACACGACCGCTCTTGGCTACGTGACCTCGGATATCCAGTCAGATTCGCCAGTCAGAGAATCATCGGCGACCAGGTCACACCATCAGGTAGCCAGGGACACGAGGCCTGCAGACTCCGGACGTTCGCATAGGAAAGTGTGCGGGAGTCAACGTACACGGAGCTTCCGGCGGCAATGCATCGTAAGACCGCTACTGCACAGGCCTCGGGAACGGACGTGCTTTCCTAAATAGCACAGCGTATCGCAGCATCCCAGCATCAACTGAATCTGTCGCATATTTTTTATCCGACGATGCTGGGTCGGGACGCTCCGCGGAAGCAGGTACGGACGTCCGAAAATTTCATCCGGTCCGACGGGATACCGAAAGGGATTCGGAGGATTTCGAGCTTTCCCTTTCGGAACAACATATGCTGTTGTGTATGTCATCTGACTTGATCTTCTACAGCTTCTTTCGTCGGACCGGAATGCTGCGATGCCGGATAAGAAACTGATAGCGTCGGTGGACTTAGAAATTTTTGGTTCGGTTCAGGGACATCGTCCCTCAGTTCCGACATAGTCCAATAATGTCACACAAACTTTCGAATTATTGAACGACGCTATATATATTATTATTATATGCTTGCTATTACCAAGCATTTCTGGTTTCTTGTTCGCAAAGTTACGGAGATGTCTTTCAAAAGTGTGCCTCTGTCGTCATAGTTAATGAAGAGCTAGCGGCAATAAGTGCTCATGGAATATGTCTATCGCCTAAGAGGTCCCTTGTAGGATCGACGGAGTGACATTCGCTAGTTCACCCGGTGTAGCGTACATTCATCGAATGGTTCGGCTGCCAGGTTCGTCCGTTGCGGTCTAGGAAGGAGAATTGGGTGATGCGAGCACTATAATTACTTTAGTACTCACCCAGTGACGGCGGATTGAGGACAGATCGGAGGAAGCCTGTTAGTCCGGTTCCTGGCTTGTCCAGGTTCGTCCGAGCTGTGAGCGAGAGAGGTCCCTCTCTCGTCCAACAACATAGGGGACCGCATGTTGTGGTTCAGATATTTTACATTCGGAGCATATGTCTGTCGGTCGGGACGCTCCGTTATATTGACAGTCCGAGAGACTGTCGATAATGCTTCCTCATCCTCACAGCAGGGCACACGACCGCACATTGGCTACGTGACCTCGAGTATCCGATCAGTTTCGTCATTCAGTGATTCCACGGCGAATAGGTCACGCCATCCGGTAGCCAAGGGACACGAGGCCTATACACTCCGTTCGCTCGCATATTAGTAGTATGCACGGGTTAACGATCACGGAGCTTCTAGCGGCAATGCATTGTAGGACCGCTTCTCCACAGGCCTCAGTGACGGACGTGCTATCCGAGTTAGCACAGTTTTTTCGCAGCATCCCAGCAATCGACAGTTTCTTAGTCGAGTCAGGAATTATCTGACGGCGCTGGGTCGGTGCGGTCCGCGGTTGCATCTGGTACGGACGACCGAACGCTTTATAAGGTCCGACAGGATGGCAAAAGGGATTCGAAAGATTTCGAGTTTTCCCTTTCGTAGCATCGGAAGCTGCCATTCATTTCTTCTGGCTTTATCTTCCAGTGATTGTTATTTCGGACTACATTGCTGCGATGTTGGATAAGAGACTTATAGCGTCATTGGACACGGAATTTTGGATTGGTTCAGGGACATTGTCCCTGACTTACCGACACAGTCCAATATTGTCATTAGAACATGTGTATTATTTATCGACGCTATATATGCATATAAGCCTGCTACCAAGCATGATAGTTTAGTTTCTTGTCCGCAATGCTCATTTCTGCCTTTTTATCATTTATACGAATAATTTATTTTGGCAGAACAGGGCATACCGAGAGTTCATATGCGTCTAGACGGCGTGGTTAAAGACTGGAAATATTCTTTTTCGCCGTCTATGTCTTTTCCAACCACAATGTTGGAAACGACAATGATGTCTAATAGACTTAACTTAGACGCTTTATTATACGTAATCCACCTTACTGAGGCGTTATCATTACGTCTTCAAGAAAAGAATTACGGGATATTATCCTCAATGTGATTTCTTTTGAGGGCAGTAGTTTGTTCACGTATAACTCCGCCCTTCAGTGGCTGATTGGAGTTGATTAGACGTGACGCAGCCCTAGCTACATCCACGCGCGTGGATAGTAAGGTGAAGAACTCTCTCAGAGTCGCTTCGTTCTCGGAGAAGCTTCTCTTCGACGGCAACTTTTCAGCAATCCATGAATTGCTCGATTTACACGTTCTCTTGTCTATCTAGTGTTGCAAGAGATTCAGACTGGGGCAAACATTCGGTGGTTGACTCAGAGAGTGCCACTGCAGTTGCCGGATCCGAGTGTTATAATTATGACGGTGGCCAGTCAAACAGGTTGGGATATAATATTGATCCCAATGGATTCGAAGTGCCAGGGTCTTTGGGTTCCGCAGTCTCTAAGCAAGCACTTATCTTCCGCGGAATAATGTTTTTTAGGCTTGCTTTATGTCATTGGATGAACATTATTCAGAAACGCATGTCCAAATCCTGTCCGTTAATTCGACAGTAGTGGCGTATCTCTGGAACCAGGGAGGCACTCATTCGTTTCCGTTATTCAATTTAATGGAAAGAATCCTTCTGTTTGTTATAGTACACCAAGTTCTGTTTCCGTCCGTCATATTCCGGGTCGTCTGATTGTTTTACCGGACTCCCGTTCACTTTTGAGTCGCTTGTTGCCATCAGAATGGACTCTCAACAAACAAGTATTCAATCAGATTTGCTATCAATGGGAGCGCCCAATGATAATTTATTTACGACACAGCTTGCTAATCAATTGCAGACGTATGTGTTTGCTTGTCCGGATCTCTGAGCTAATGTTGTTAACGCTCTATTGATCTAATAGGACGGAATGATAGGATATGCGTATCCTCCGGCGCTGTTGTTTCAGCAGGTATTGCTAAGATAAACAACCACAATACATTTCTGTTGATAGCATCTCTGTCTTCACAGAGACCGTGGGTAAATTTACTCTGATGTCTACTGTGGGACTTAACGCGAAATCTTCCTTATGAGAGGATCTTTTTTCTCTGGGTAAAATCGTGTCATCTTTATCACAACCCGCAAGGTCGCAACCTTCACGTATTCCGTTGTGTGGTCCGTATTGCATTGTAAGCATTGTACTGGACGAGCTTTGGACGCGATTTCTTACTATAGGAGATCCTCTTCTTCGCTATTCTATGCGGCTAAAGTGGAGGCTCTTCCGTCGTTGGTGTAGGGATCACTATGTTCATACTACTCATTGCAACTTTTTAGTATACTTGTTTGACAAGATCTACTGCAGCCTGTTATTATTAAGGTTATAGGTTTATGTTACCTCATACCTATGCACTCTATGATAGTTTACAATTGAGTCTTATGTCTCTTTATCTAAGTCAGTTAGTAACTTTTTGATAAATAGACTTAGAATCATTAGATTAAATTCCTATATGGAATTTAACTTCGGTTCTTATTTAGCTAAGTAATCATTTGAGCCTCTGGAAACAGTAGTTTTCAAATTCTGTTGGCTTCTCTTTTACTGAAGAGTCAGTGAGTTTCATGCACTATCGGTGGATGATTTTCACTTTTGTAGTTTCGGAATCACTACTTCCTTTACTATTTAGGTTGGATTTTTTGCATAAGAGTTAGGCTCCTAATATCCGGAACCTATTGTTATTAAGGTCCTTCCGTCTTCGTACGGGCATAGGCCTTTACTCTGTCCGGTTAGAGTTTATGTATTTATAAACAGATATCTGTTTATTACTACGGGCGTAAACTTCTTTTGTCTTTGATGCCTATTAGAAGGACGTTACGCTCCATTCTATTGCTAATGGATTCAATTAACTATCGATACTGCTTATGGTATATCTTTGACTCAGCAGTTGTGTTTGAGATTTCGGCTCATGAAGTAAGAGTTCTTCTACATCTTGGGCTTACATTAATAGTGTCGCTATTATTGATTTTTGAAGGCTGCTCATTGCGCTCAGCCATCCACATTCATGAATTTTTTATCCCGGTAATATTGAGTCCATTTCTGGAGGCCTCTATTGTTAGGTCTATTATCTACTGCTCAGAATGTCATTCACTTAACAGTTGCTACTATAGCTAGGTAGGCTGTCTGTTTCGGCAGTGACTCTGTTCTGCTGCCCTCTTCGCTCTGGGCTATTTGACCCAGGGCAAGAAAAAGGGGGGGGAGGGTGTTCCCTTGGGTCACCTGTTTTAGTATGAAAACAAGGGGATACCTCCTCCGGAGTTAGTAATTCTGAGCTGTTATTGGGATGGTTGTTTAGTGAGAAGTTTGTTTTAAAAATTCATTCAAGTCTTAGTTTTTAAAGTATAGCTTTTGAATATAGCACGTGTCAACGGACATGATTATGCTATCCTCAGACACTTTTAAGGAGTATAAAGAGTCTCTATTCTCTAGACTTACTTTATTTATTGGCTTACTTTGAAAATTATTAGTATAAGAATTATACTAGATATTAATAGAATACATGGATGTATGATGCTCAATTTTGGAAGGTGTTGTATCTTTCTAATTTATCATAAATAAGAAAGATACATGTAAGGCCTATTACTTCTTTTTCCCTAGAGGGGATAACTCTATTTTATATTATTGAGCGTATTCCATCTTGCTCTATGTCCTTGGCCCTCCAGCCTTTTTACTATTCAGCTATGTCTGGGTCATTGGTACAGTATAAAAATGTTAAAAAATTTATAGTAATTTATATATTTTTTATACTTACCAATGACCCAGACGGGATGGCCCTCCCAGGAGTTGGGAATTCTTACCTCCCCGCTGAGTACATAGCGCTTACCAGGCACTGGTTATTAGAATGATTAATGGCGCCAATTTCGGAACGTCCTTGTCACTGCGCATGCGCAGTTGAGGTGAAGTGTGGAGGGCCATTCAGGACATGTTTTCTTTCATTTTAGATGCAAATTTTGGGGATTGGGGGGCAAAATTTGTGTTTGGCCCTATATTTTAAGACTTAGCACCAGCTATGTCTGGGTCATTGGTAAGTATAAAAAATATATAAATTACTATAAATTTTGTAACTTTTCAAAAATTATTTTGATTTGCAATTGTTTTTTCATTATTAATGGATCATGTTATTATGTATCTTTGTGTCAGGGGTTTGTGCGAGTAACTAGGACTTGTTGACTTTTCACAATGAAAGGATATTGTTCAAATTGTAATAGGAAGAAATCTTCCTCTGACTTTCATGATCATTGCATTAATTGTAGTCAGTGTTCTCGCACTAATCCCTGTTCTATATGTCAATATTGGGATGACAAACATTGGAAACGTGTGTCACGATATGTTGTTAGTGGAGAAAGGGCTATGCCGGCTCTTTCTCCGCAAGGTCACTCTACTCTCTCAGTTTCTATTTCAGAGGAACAAGAACAGGGTGATGTTTCCATGTTATCTTCCGCAAGTGCGCTTCCGTCGTCACAAATGAATACAGAGCTAGCGGCAAAAGTGCTCATGGAGATTAAACAAATGTCGTCCGCTAGCTCGCCCGGTGTAGCGTCCATTCACCGAATGGTTCGGCAGCCGGGTTCGTCCGATGCGGTCCAGGAGGAAATGTTGGGTGATGCGAGCACTATAAACATTCAACGTGCACACCCAGTGAGGGCGGATAGTAGGCGATATCGGAGGAAGCCTTTTAGTCCAGTTCCTAGCTCGTCCAGGTCCAGCCGGGCCGCGAGCGAGAGAGGCCCCTCTCTCGTACAATAACATCTGGGACCAGATGTTGTGGTACAAAATGTGTCGCAAGCGGAGCATACGTCCGTCGCTCGGGACGCTCCATTGTATAGGCAGTCCGCGGAGACTGCTCAGGCTTCTTCCTCTCGTCAGCGCACACGACCGCACCTTGGCTAACTGACCGCCGATATTTTACCAGGTTCGCCGATCAGGGATTCTTCGGTGACCAGGTCACACCATCCAGTAGCCAGGGACATGAGGCCGATGGACTCCGGACGTTCGCATAGGAAAAGTATGCGGGAGTCATCAGATGCGGAGCTGCCCTCGGCGAAGCAGCGAAAGACTGCGCCTCCGCAGGCCTCGATGCCGGACGTACTTGTGCAGATAGCACAACTTATCGCAGCATCCCAGCAGCCGACAGAAACGGTGTCGGATCGGGAATTATCCAACGGCGCTGGGTCGGTACGCTCCGCCGAAGCATCGGGGGCGGACGACCGGGAGCATCATGAGGTCCGACCGGATGGTGAAAGGGATACGGATGACTTGGAGCTATCCCTTTCGGAACAACATAAAGCTGCCGTGGACTTCATCCGGCACTTTCTCCCTCAAGTTGTTCCATCGGGCCAGACTGCTGCGGTTCCGGACAAGAGAATTATAGCGTCATTGGACTCTGATTTCTTTGAGCGGTTCAGGGACATCGCTCCCGAGTTTCCATCTCAGTCCAATAATGTTGCAAGAACATTTGAATTATTGAACGACGCTATATTCAAACTTGCTTCCAAAACGGGGAAAGCAGGTTTCTTGTCCGCCAATACTCTCAAGCTGCCTTTCATTAATGCAAGGAATAAATTCGACACGGCAGGACAGGGTATTCCGAGAGTTCCTCTGCGTATGGACGACGAGGCGGAAGACTTAGAGTTATCATTACCGTCGTCGCCGTCTATTCCAACCGCGGTGTTGGAAACAACTATTTCGTCTAACAGAGCCAGTTTAGATGCCTTATCTTACGCAGATCACCTTACTAAGGCGTTATCACTGCGCCTTCAAGGGAAAGAATTTCAGGATATACAATCCTCTTTAAGACTTCTTTCAAGGGCAGTAGCTTATTCCACGTGTAACTCCGCCCTTTCAGTGGCAAACCTGGAGTTGGTTAGACGTGACGCAGCCCTAGCTACATCCACACTCGTGGATACTAAGGTGAAGAACTCTCTCAGAGTCGCTTCGGCCTCCGGAGAACTTCTCTTTGACGACAAGCTTTCTGCAATTTATGATAAAATTACAAAGAAAGCTTCGGATTCTCTGTTGTTCAAATCTGCTTCTAAGAAGTCGGACACGGTAGACAAGAGTAAGATAGGCACTTCTGGGTCTAATGCACCCAAGAGAGGTTCCTATAGAGGTTCCGGTGCATCCTCTTGGTCTTATTCAAGAGACCGTCAAGGTAGCGACTCACGTTCGGGACGTCCTTCGGGCCGGGACAACCGGTCGGACGCCCTGAGGTCGACGGGACGAGGTGCGTGTCGTGGAGGACGTGGTTTCTCCTACCGCAGGCCTCGCAGGTCCAGGAGGTGATGGCTTAAACCTCTATCGCGTACCGGTTGGCGGAAGGTTGTCGAGCTTTTCACAAGAGTGGGCGTCGATTACGGATGACCCTTGGGTGAGAGGAGTGACTTCGGAAGGTCTAAAGATATCCTTCAAACGAAAGCCTCCATTAACTCGAAGTCCAAAGTGGACTCATCTTCCGTCAAATCCGCAGAAAAGAGACGCTCTGTTATCAGAGGTGCAGTCTCTTTTAATGAAGAACGCGGTAGAGGTCGTAGAAAACCAGGAGACTCCGGGATTCTACAGCCATCTGTTTCTGGTTCCGAAACCAGACGGCTCGTTCCGTCCAGTCATAGATTTGAGCTGGATAAACAAGCTGATCGTCGCTCCGAAGTTTTATATGGAGACGTTTCGGTCGGTCAGAGCGAGTATTCGGGTGAACGATTATTTAACGAGCATAGATCTCAAAGATGCGTACTTTCACGTCATGGTACATCCGACATTCAGAAAGTATCTACGCTTCGCAGTCCTAGGAGTGGTGTATCAATTCCGGGCGATGTGCTTCGGATTGAATCTAGCACCCTGGGCTTTCACTCGGGTAATGAACTCGGTAATGATCTATTTCCGAACTCATTCGTCTGCGGTAACGTCGGCCTACCTGGACGACATTCTTCAGAGGTACGGCAACGAGTTAACGCTTCAGAACGATGTTCAGAATCTACTTCTATTGCTCCGACGTCTCGGTTTTATAGTAAACGAGGAGAAGTCGGATCTGGTGCCGTCCAAGTCATTCACACATCTGGGAATGAGCTTCGAGACGCACAACAATCTCGTTCATCTGCCGTTAACCAGAGCGAAATTAGTCAGTTGTTACGCTCGCTATTGTCTGCACGCAGACAAAGTCACGGCGAGAGAATTTATGAGACTGATAGGTCTGTGCGGAGCCGCTGTGGATCTCATTCCGATGGGGCGGTTATGCACGCGTCCTCTCCAAATTTTCTTGACTCAGAATTGGAGTGTGAAAATTCATTCGCTCGACATAGACGTTCTCTTGTCAGATCAAGTGAAACAAGAGATTCAGACTTGGGCAAACATTCAGTGGTTAACTCAGGGAGTTCTGCTGCAGTTGCCGGATTCGAGTTTTACCATTATGACGGATGCCAGTCAAACAGGTTGGGGTGCATCATTGATCCCAACGGATTCGAGATGCCAGGGTCTTTGGGATCCGCAATTCCTGGGCAAGCACATAAACATCAAGGAAATGATGTCAATTTGGCTTGCGTTACGTCATTGGATGGACATTATTCACAATGCTCATGTCCAAATCCTATCCGACAATACGACAGTAGTGGCGTATATACGGAATCAGGGAGGCACTCATTCAGTTCCGTTGTTCAATCTAACGGAAAGAATCCTTCTGTTTGCGCTAGAACATCAGGTTCTTCTTTCGGTCCGTCACATACTGGGTCGTCTGAATGTACTAGCAGACTCCCTTTCACGAAAGGGTCGCTTGTTGCCGTCGGAGTGGACTCTCAACAAACAAGTATTCAATCAGATTTGCTACCAATGGGAACGGCCAATGATAGATTTATTTGCGACACATCTCAACAATCAGTTGCAGACGTATGTGTCTCCGTGTCCGGATCCAAGAGCATTTGCAGTAGACGCTCTGTCGATTCTTTGGGACGGAATGATAGGATATGCGTATCCTCCAGCGCCGTTAATTCAGCAAGTATTGCTAAAGATAAAACAATCTCAATGCAAGATTCTGTTGGTAGCATCTCTGTCTCCACAGAGACCGTGGATAAATCTACTCAGGTGTCTGTTGTGGGACCTACCGCGAAAGCTTCCTCCACGGGAGGATCTTCTTTCGCAGGGGAAATCGCGTCAACTTCATCACAACCCGCAAGGTCTCAACCTTCACGTTTTTCCGTTGTGCGGTCCTTCTTGCATGGCAAGCACTTTACAGGACGAGCAGTGGACGCGATTTCTAACTGTAGGAGGACCTCCTCTTCACTAAGCTATGCGGCTAAGTGGAAGGTTTTTCGTCGTTGGTGTAGGGATCATTCTGTGGATATTTTTGATCCCTCTATACCAGACATTGCAAACTTTCTAGTATACTTGTTTGACGAAATCAAACTGCAGCCTGTTACTATTAAGGGTTATAGGTCTATGTTATCTGATACCTATGCACATCATGATAGTTTACAAATTGGATCTGATGTCTCTTTATCTAAGTTGGTTAGAAACTTCTCGATAAATAGACCCAGAACTCTTAGGTTACTTCCTAAATGGAATTTAGCTTGGGTTCTTCTTAAACTGAAGGAAAAGCCATTTGAACCTCTTGGGACAGTAGATTTCAAATTCTTATCTTATAAGACAGCTTTTCTCTTAGCTTTCTCTTCGGCTAGAAGAGTCAGTGAGCTTCATGCACTGTCGGTGGATGATTCTCACTATCGTAGTGTCGGGAACACTAGCACCTTCACTACTAATGTGGGTTTTTTAGCTAAGAATCAGGCTCCTAATAAATATCCGGAACCTATTGTTATTAAGGCTCTTCCGTCTTCAGACGGGCGTAGGCCTTTACTCTGTCCTGTTAGAGCATTACGTATCTATAAACAGAGATCTCAGTTTATCAGAAAGGGACGAAAACGTTTCTTTCTGTCTTTGATGCCTAATAGAAGGGACATTTCGGTCCATTCTATTGCTAGATGGGTTCAATTAACTATCCGTACTGCTTATGAGAGTTTATCTTCTTCTCAGCAGTCTGTGCTTAAGATTTCCGCTCATGAAGTAAGAGCTCTTGCTACTTCTTGGGCTTACGCTAATAGTATTGCTATTACAGATTTAATGAAGGCTGCTTATTGGTCTCATCCATCCACATTCACAAATTTTTATCTCAGAAATATTGAGTCCATTTCTGGAGACCTGCATTGTTTAGGTCCATTATCTGTTGCTCAGAATGTCGTCCACTAAACAGTTGCAACTATAGTTATGCAGGCTTTCTGTTCTGGCAGTGACTCCGTCCGGCTGCCCTCTTCACTCTGGGCTATTTGACCCAGGGCAAGGGGAAGGGGGGGGGGGGGAGGGTGTTCCCTTAGGTCACCTGCTTTATAGTGAAAAGCAAGGGAATGCCTCCTCCGAAGTCAGTATTTCTGAGTCGTTTCCGGGATGATTTTAAAGTGTAATATTAATGTTAAAAATTCATTCATGTCATATTTTTAAAGTGTAGCTCGGTGTGAAGCATTTGTATATGTCAAGTGTCAAACGGGCATTAATATACAATCCTCGGATACTTTTAAAAGAATATAAAGAGTCTCAATTCTCTGGACTAACTTTATTTATTGGCTTACTTTAAAAATAATTAGTATAAAGGGTTATACTGGATGTTAATAGAGAACATTAATGTTATTGTGCTCAATTATGAAGGGTATTGTATCTTTCTAATTTAACATAAAATAAGAAAGATACATGTAAAGCCTAATACTCCTTTTCTCCTTGAGGGGTTGCCTCTATATTATATAGTTGAGCTTATTGGATTTTCCTCTATGTCCTAGGCCCTCCAGCCTTTTTACTATTCAGCTATGTCTGGGTCATTGGTACAGTATAAAAATGTTAAAAAATTTATAGTAATTTATATATTTTTTATACTTACCAATGACCCAGACGGGGATGGCCCTCCCAGGAGTTGGGAACTCTTACCTCCCCGCTGAGTACATAGCGCTGACCAGGCACTGCCAGTAAGAATGATAATTGGCGCCAATTTCGGAACGTCTTTGACACTGCGCATGCGCAGTAGGAGCGAAGTATGGAGGGCCTATAGGACATGATTTCTTTTGGTTTTGGATGCAAATTTTGGGGATTGGGTGGCAAAATTTGTGTTTGGCCCTGGATTTTTTAGAGTTAGCACCAGCTAAGTCTGGGTCATTGGTAAGTATAAAAAATATATAAATTACTATAAATTTTTTAACTTTTCAAAGTTATCATACAAATAGTAAAGATACCTTTAGTTCAGCAAAATATTTTTCAAAATTGTTTTGTTACAATTTATTGGAGAGTGCCTCAAATCATTTTTATACAAACATTTTTTTTTCTACTACAGAGCAAGCAACAAGTTAATCTATACCGAGTAAAGCAACTAAATGGCCTTTAGTACTTTCCAATAAACGCATGATAGCAGCTTCTGTCACTCAACCAGTTAAAATAAAGATAAAGCTGCAATAACAAAGAGTTTAGCTGCATGTAGTCTTCACTTTTTAAAATTATCCCTCCAATATTGTACTAAAACTGGAGGTAAATGAGTCCTGAATATGGCATTTCCACTTAAAGTGGGGGTGGGGGGGGGGGGGGGGGGGGTGTTAGATTCAGGTTTGTTCAAATCAAGTCCCTGTGTTCATATTTGGGCAGCCTGTGGGAGCATGACTTTTAACTTTTTGCAATATGCAGAAGACTTTAAAAAAAAAATTTTCAGATCCACCGGTCAGAATATTTTTATACTGTACCAATGACCCAGACATAGTTGCTGGTGCTAACTCTTAAAATATAGGGCCAAACACAAATTTTGCCCCCCAATCCCCAAAATTTGCATCTAAAACTAAAGAAAACATGTCCTGAAAGGCCCTCCACACTTCGCCCCTACTGCGCATGCGCAGTGTCAAGGACGTTCCGAAATTGGCGCCATTTATCATTCTAAGTTTGGCCCTTCATCAGTTAACATCTGACTGATCTTTGTGCTTTTAAATCTCAGTTTAAATGATGCCAGACACATAAATATTAGTGAAATGGTGATTCTAAGGAGGATAGAAAAGGAGGAGAGGAAAAGAATGTGTGACAGAATATTATCAGGGCTGTAACTTAAAATTTTTTAATGAAATTATGTTAAGTTACCTATTTTCAAGGCAGCAGCCATTTTGTTGTCATTCTGATTATTTAGTTACACTGTTTTTTCAAGTGTTTTTCCTCTCTCCCTGTCCTTTAAGTTCCCCCTTGCTATTCTCCCATGCTTTTGGCATAGTTTCTGTAATTATTATTACTAAAATTTCTTGGGAGTTTTAGCTGAATAACAGATTCTGTTCTTTCCCCATGTTTACGTCTTCACCTACGGGTGGTTAGGCGTTGTGTTCTGCATCTACCATCTGATGTTCTGCAGTTTCTTCCCTGGAAGTCTCTGTTTTGCATCAGATGGTGTATTTTTGGTAACTGATTTCGGGCCTGGGTGCCTGGAGTCTTATTTTAGTGTTTTTACACTCATTGTTTACATTTACAACAGCCCTCTGTGTGAGGGGGGGATTTCTAAATAATAATATCTTTATGTTATTTTAATCATAACTAGATACATTATTATTGTTCGTAAGTGTTGAATAAATTGTTTAAAATATTTTTAAAATTTTTGTCCACACTTAGGATTGGGATCCATTGGGGCTCAACGTTACTTTTCAGAAACTTGGGCTGTTCTGAAAAAATATTTTCTCAAAATATTTTGATTTCAATTATTTTTTCTATATTAATGGATCATATTATTATTATGTATTTTGATTGCCAGGGGTTAGTGCGAGTACCAGGACTTGTTTTCTTTTCACATTGAAAGGATATTGATCAATTGTTTTAAGAGGAAGTCTTCCTCTGACCTTATTATCATTCTATATGTGGTCAGTGTACTCGCATTAACTCCTGTTCTGTATCGTATAATTTCGATGACAATATGGGAAGCGTATGTCACGGTATGTTGTTGGGGATTTGGACACTCCGGTCCTTTCCCCGCAGGGTCACTCTACTTTATCAATTTCTATTTCAGACGATCAAGATTAGGGTGATGTATCTGTGATGTCTTCCAACAGTGTGCCTCCGTCGTCACGATTAATGAAGGGCTAGCGGAAAAGTGCTCATGTAATACGCCAATTGCCTAAGAGGACCCTAGTAGGTTCGACGGCCTTTGACGTCCGCTAGCTCGCCCGGTGTAGCGTCCATTCACCGAATGGTTCGGCAGCCGGGTTCGTCCGTTGCGGTCTAGAAGGAATTTTGGGGTGATGCGAGCACTATAAAATTAACTTAATGCACACCCAGTGACGGCGGATCGGAGGGAGAACGGAGGAAGCCTTTTAGTCCGGTTCATAGCTCGTTCCGGTCCATCCGGACGGCAAGCGAGAGAGGCCCCTCTCTCGTTCAACAACATCTGGCCCCAGATGTTGTGGTACAAATGTGTCGCTAGCGGAGCATACGTCCGTCGCTCGGGACGCTCCGTTGTATAGGCAGTCCGCTGAGACTGCTAAGGCTTCCTCTTCTCGTCAGCGCACACGACCGCACCTTGGCTGCGTGACCGCCGATATATTACCAGCTTTGCCGATCAAGGATTCTTCGGCGACCAGGTCACACCATCCGGCAGCCAGGGATTCGAGACCGATGGACTCCGGACGTTCGCATAGGAAAAGTATGCGTGAGCCATCTGATGCGGAGCTGCCCTCGGCGAAGCAGCGATAGACTGCGCCTCCGCAGGTCTCGACGCCGGACATTCTTGTGCACATAGCACAGCTTATCGCAGCATCCCAGCAGCCGACAGAAACGGTGTCGGATCGAGAATTATCCGATAGCGCTGGGTCGGTAGCCGGGGACTCGAGGCCTGCAGACTCCGGACGTTCGCATAGGAAGTGTGCGGGAGTCAACGTACACGGAGCTTCCAGCGGCAATGCATCGTAAGTCCGCTACTGCACAGGCCTCGGGAACGGACGTGCTTTCCTTAATAGCACAGTTTATCGCAGCATCAACTGAATCTGTCGCATATATTTTATCCGACGATGCTGGGTCGGGACGCTCCGCGGAAGCGGGTACGGACGTCCGAAAGTTTCATCCGGTCCGACGGGATACCGAAAGGGATTCGGAGGATTTCAAGCTTTCCCTTTCGGAACAACATATGCTGCGATGCCGGATAAGAAACTGATAGCGTCGGTGGACTTAGAAATTTTTGGTTCGGTTCAGGGACATCGTCCCTCAGTTCCGACATAGTCCAATAATGTCACACAAACTTTCGAATTATTGAACGACGCTATATATATTATTATTTTATGCTTGCTATCCAAGCATTTCTGGTTTCTTGTTCGAAGAGTTATGGAGATGTCTTTCAAAAGTGTGCCTCTGTCGTCATAGTTAATGAAGAGTTAGCGGCAATAAGTGCTCATGGAATATGTCTATCGCTTACGGAGTGACATTCGCTAGCTCACCCGGTGTAGCGTACATTCATCGAATGGTTCGGCTGCCGGGTTCGTCCGTTGCGGTCTAGGAAGGAGATTTGGGTGATGCGAGCACTTTAATTACTTTAGTACTCACCCAGTGACGGCAGATTGAGGACAGATCGGAGGAAGCCAACAACATAGGGGACCGCATGTTGTGGTTCAGATATTTTACATTCGGAGCATATGTCCGTTGCTCGGGACGCTCCGTTATATTGACAGTCCGAGAGACTGTCTTTAATGCTTCCTCATCCTCACAGCAGGGCACACGACCGCACATTGGCTACGTGACCTCGAGTATCCGATCAGTTCGGCATTCAGTGATTCCACAGCGAATAGGTCGCGCCATCCGGTAGCCAAGGGACACGAGGCCTATACACTCCGTTCGCTCGCATATGGGAAGTATGCACGGGCTAACGATCTCGGAGCTTCCTGCGGCAATGTATCGTAAGACCGCTGCTCCTCAGGCCTCAGTGACGGACGTGCTATCCGAGTTAGCACAGTTGTTTCGCAGCATCCCAGCAATTGACAGTTTCTCGGTCGAATCAGGAATTATCCGACGGCGCTGGGTCGGTGTGGTCCGCGGTTGCATCAAGCTACGGACGACCGAACGCTTTATAGGGTCCGACAGGATGGCGAAAGGGATTCGAAAGATTTCGAGTTTTCCCTTTAGTAGTATCGGAAGATGCCTTTCATATCTTCTGGCATTTCTTCCAGTGATTGTTTTTCGGACTTCATTGCTGCGATCTTGGATAAGAGACTTATAGCGTCATTGGACTCGGATTTTTCGATCGGTACAGGGTCTTTGTCCCTGACTTACCGACGCAGTCCAATATTGTCATTACAACATGTGTTTTATTTTTCGACGCTATATATTTATATATATATACAAGCCTGCTACTAAGCATGATAGTTTAGTTTCTTGTCCGCGTGGCTCATTTCTGCCATTTTATCTTTTTTACATATAGTTTATTTTGGCAGAGCAGGGCATACCGAGAGTTAATATGCGTCTAGACGGTGTGATTAAAGACTGCATATATTCTTTTTCGCCGTTTATGTCTTTTCCAATTTCAATGTTGGGAACGACATTATGTATAGTAGACTTAACTTAGACGCTTTATTATACGTAATCCGCCTTACTGAGGCGTTATCATTACGTCTTCAAGAAAAGATTTACGGGATATTATTCTCAATGTAATTTCTTTTGAGGGCAGTAGTTTGTTCACGTATAACTCCGCCCTTCAGTGGCTGATTGGAGTTGGTTAGACGTGATGCAGCCCTAGCTACATCCACGCGTGGATAGTAGGTTAAGAACTCTCTCAGAGTCGCTTCGTTCTCGGAGGAGCTTCTCTTCGACGGCAACTTTCCGGCAATCCATGAATTGCTTGATTTATACATTCTCTTGTCTATCTAGTGTTACAAGAGATTCAGACTGGGGCAAACATTCGGTGGTTGACTCAGAGAGTGCCGCCTCAGTTGCCGGACCCGAGTGTGGCTGTTATGACGGTTGCCAGTTAAACAGATTGGGATATATACTGATCCCTACGGATTCGAAGTGCCAGGGTCTTTGGGTTCCGCAGTCTTTTAGCTATCAGTTTAACTTCCGCGGAATAATGTTTTTTAGGCTTGCTTTATGTCATTGCATGAACATTATTCAGTAACGCATGCCCAAATTCCTGTCCTTTAATTCGACAGTAGTGGCGTATCTCCGGAACCAGGGAGGCACTCTTTCGTTTCCGTTATTCAATTTAATGGAAAGAATCCGTCTGTTGGTTATAGTACACCAAGTTCAGTTTTGGTCCGTCATATTCTGGGTCGTCTGATTGTTTTATCGCACTCCCGTTCTCTTACGGGTCGCTTGTTGCTGTCAGAATGGACTCTCAACAAACAAGTATTCAATCAGATTTGCTATCTATGGGAGCGCCCAATGATGTTTTATTTATGACACAGCTTGCTAATCAATTGCAGACGTATGTGTTGGCTTGTCCAGATCTCTGAGCTAATATTGTTAACGCTCTATTGATCTATAGGACGGAATGATAGGATACGCGTATCCTCTGGCGCTGTTGTTTTAGCAGGTATTGCTAAGATAAACAACCACAATACATTTCTGTTGATAGCATCTCTATCTTCACAGAGATCATGAGTAATTTACTCTCTTGTCTACTGTGGATCTTAACGTGAAATCTTCCTCTATGTGAGGATCTTTTTTCACTGGGTAAATCGTGTCATCTTTATCACAACCAGCAAGGTCGCAACCTTCATGTATTCCGTTGTGTGGTCCGTATTGCATTGTAAGCACTGTACTGGACGAGCTTTGGACGCGATTTCTTACTATAGGAGATCCTCTTCTTCGCTATTCTATGCGACTAAAGTGGAGGCTCTTCCGTCGTGGTGTAGGGATCATTATGTTCATATGGTTGATCCCTCCATACTACTCATTGCTATTTTTTAGTATACTTGTTTCACAAGATCTACTGCAGCCTGTTGTTATTTAGGTTATAGGTTTATGTTACCTCATACCTATGCACTCTACGATAGTTTACAATTGAGTCTTTTGTCTCTTTATCTAAGTCAGTTAGTAACTTTTTGATAAATAGACTTAGAATCTTTAGATTAAATTCCTATACGGATTTTAACTTCGGTTCTTATTTAGCTAAGTAATCATTTGAGCCTCTGGAAACAGTAGTTTTCAAATTCTGACCTTTTAGACAGTAATTCTGTTGGTTTCTCTTTTACTGTAGAGTCAGTGAGTTTCATGCACTATCAATGGATGATTTTCACTTTCATAGTTTCGGAATCAATACTTCCGTTACTATTTAGGTTGGATTGTTGCATAAGAGTTAGGCTCCTATTATCCGGAACCTATTATTTTAAGGTCCTTCCGTCTTCGTATGGGCATAGGCCTTTACTCTTTCCGGGTACAGTTTATGTATTTATAAACAGATATCTGTTTATTACAAGGGCGTAAGCTTCTTCTGTCTTTGATGTCTAGTAGAAGGACGTTACGCTTCATTTTATTGTTAATGGATTCTATTAACTAGCGTACTGCTTATGGTATATCATTGGCTTAGCAGTTGTGCTTAAGATTTCGGCTCATGAAGTAAGAGTTCTTCTACTTCTTGGGCTTACATTAATAGTGTTGCTATTATAGATTTTTGAAGGCTGCTCATTGCGCTCAGCCATCCATTCATGAATTTTATCTCAGAAATATCGAGTCCATTTCTGGAGGCCTCTATTGTTAGGTCTATTATCTACTGCTCAGAATGTCATTCACTTAACAGTTGCTACTATAGCTAGGTAGGCTGTCTGTTTCGGCAGTGTCTCCGTTCGGCTGCCCTCTTCGCTCTGGGCTATTTGACCCAGGGCAAGAAAAAGGGGGGGGGGGGAGGGTGTTCCCTTGGGTCACCTGTTTTTACTATGAAAACAAGGGGATACCTCCTCCGGAGTTAGTAATTCTGAGCTGTTATTGGGATGGTTGTTTAGTGAGAAGTTTAAGTTTATAAAATTCATTCAAGTCTTAGTTTTTAAAGTATAGCTTCTGAATATTGCATATGTCAACGGACATGATTATGCAATTCTCACACACTTTTAGGAGTATAAGAGTCTCTATTCTCTAGACTTACTTTATTATTGGCTTACTTTAAAAATTATTAGTATAAGGATTATTGGATATTAATAGAGTACATGGATGTATGAAGCTCAATTTTTGGAAGGTGTTGTATCTTTCTAATTTATCATAAATAAGAAAGATACATGTAAGGCCTATTACTTCTTTTCCCTACAGGGGATGACTCTATTTTTATTGAGCGTATTCCATTTTGCTCTATGTCCTTGGCCCTCCAGCCTTTTTACTATTCAGCTATGTCTGGGTCATTGGTACAGTATAAAAATGTTAAAAAATTTATAATAATTTATATATTTTTTATACTTACCAATGACCCAGACGGGGATGGCCCTCCCAGGAGTTGGGAACTCTTGCCTCCCCGCTGAGTACATAGCGCTTACCAGGCACTGGTTATTAGAATGATAAATGGCGCCAATTTCGGAACGTCCTTGACACTGCGCATGCGCAGTAGGGGCGAAGTGTGGAGGGCCTTTCAGGACATGTTTTCTTTAGTTTTAGATGCAAATTTTGGGGATTGGGGGGCAAAATTTGTGTTTGGCCCTATATTTTAAGAGTTAGCACCAGCAACTATGTCTGGGTCATTGGTAAGTATAAAAAATATATAAATTACTATAAATTTTTTAACTTTTCTTCATATTTTAGTATACAGCATCTCTAGGTGGGTCAGATCTAGTACTCAAACGATTAGTCGACTAGTCGGTGTCGACTCTGGGCAAACCAGTAGTCGACTCTGAATTGTGCAGTCGACTAGTCGGAGGAGTTCAAGCTTTTAGGTAAATAGTATCCCTTCTGTGCCACTGTCAGACAGTTTGAACAGCAATATTGGGCAATCAATGTATACATCTATTGCCATCTAATAGTAGTGACAGTAGTTTGTTTTAACTGGTACTAGTAGAGTGCTGAATTATTTTGGGCTATCAGGATATGTTATTAATTTGGCACTCTCCCATAAATCACAACAAGGCAAATTAAATAAGACTATATAATTTCACTCTTAGCATAATTAGAAGCACATTAACAGAATAATGTTCCAGTAAGTTGCTGTATATGAATGCCCAAGTGAAGCCAAATTTGGACCTTCAGCACTCCACGGAACACCAACACTGTTATAAGGAGACAGGTTATCACCAATGGCTAGTCGAAGTCGACTTGACTTTTGGGTATTGACTAGTTGACTTTGGAATTCACTAGTCGTTTGTGAACTAGTCAGATGCAAGTTTGTGCAAATCAAGTCCTTGAGTTCATATTTGGGCTTCTCATCAGATTAACTTTGGACAATATGAGAAAAATTATTTTGATATTTGGTATACAGCATCCATATGGAAATCAGTTTAAGTGTGTTTGAATTAAGTCCCTTGGTTCATATTTAGGCTCCTTATAGGAGCTCAAATTTTAATTTTGCTCAGTACAGTGGAGCCCACTTAATTGGATATCTCTTAATTGTATATCCCTGTTAATTGAATATAATTTTCAAACACAAAACCATTTACCATACCTTCAGTACAAATTTGATCTGTTAATTGCATGTGGGTTGTAGAGTAAACTCCTGTTAATTGTATATAAATTTTTGTAATTGTCGAAAAAATTACTGTGATACACATCAAATTCCCCTTATTTATCAACCTTTTTGACCTCACTACATCTATGAGCTCTGTCAAACAAGATATGATAGAATAAATGCTCAGTTTACCTCCAGAACAAAGGAAACTGACCAAATCCCTGTTAATTGTATACTCCTGTTAATTGAATAATTTTCACTGGCAAAATGGATATTCAATTAAGAGGATTCTACTGTATAAAGAATATTCTTTGAAAATCTTCTCAGATCCACTAGTCAGAATCTTTTTATACCCCTGCCTAGCGGGAGTATATAGGATTCCTCGTGTCCGTCAGTCCATCTGTCCGTCAGTCCTTCCGTCTCGAAATTGTTTTAATGGAGGGTACCGTCATGCTGTAATCATCTCCTCCCCCACTTTTCAATTCACATAGTTGAAACTTCAGAATATGATCATAAACACAATGAAGATGTGCAACATGTATAAAGTCTTGCAAAAATTTTGTTTCTCCACAGTTATTTCCCTTTCTTAGCTGAAAGGTGGGGATATTTGTTTGTGTCACCTTTAGGTGACACCTATTGTTTTCTGAACACCAAGATGTCACATTGTTGACCTTGCTCACCCTCAGGTATTGGTGCGGGGGTAACACACCACCTGGCGATGGATTGCGGGGGTATCGCACCCCCTGGTAATGGATCGACTCGAGTGGTATTTTGTATCCAGTATCTTTATGGGAGTCAGATTCAGTTTTGTTCAAATCAAGTCTCTGAATTCATATTTAAGCTCCCTGTGGGAAAATTAGTCGGTACATGTAGCTTTTTTTTGTTTTTCTGTTGTTTGACATTTTTACGTCACTTTTATATTTTCATTTCAAATTTATGCACCCAATGCCAGTTTAATGTTCATTTCTGTACCTTTTATTATCAACCTCCATTTCAGCCTCAAGTTTTCAAAATTTTGGGAATATAATGTATGCAAAAGACCACATCTGAATATGTGTTTCCTTTCTGTGAAATGCTTAATCTTATATAACTCTGAAGTGACATCAGGGGGAGGGTGGGGGAATTTGGTGTTCTGAAAAGAAAGCAGTCAGTGACTGCTTTCTCTTCAGAACACCAAATCCAACAAATACCATTAGTACATTTCCTACCATTTTTTGACTATATAGATTTATATGCTATAGTTCATGAAGGCAATCCTTGGAAATCCTGGAATCTGACTCTTATGGAGACTTGAAAAAATGCTTAAAAAGCGTTTAGAAACGGCCTTGAATATCCTTGACTTTAACTATCATGGAGACTTGAAAAAATGCTTAACTCGTTGAGGGCTAGATTATTTTTGGTGGTTTGAATTTGTTTTCAAAACTTGTTCCATTACAAATTATTTGAGAGTGCTCACAGACACTCCAGTAATTTGCAATAGAACAAATTTATATGAACAAAATATTATTTGCGTTTGACTGAATATGAAACATGAGTAAGGAAAACACTGGCTTTTGCTTTGGTACCCTCATTGTTTCGAAAGCCCTGATAGTGGCTTCTAGCACTCAACCAGTTAAACATTTAGAAATGGCCTTGAATAGCCTTGACTTTTATCAGTCCTTGCCTGCAAGAACCATGGATTTCCTGTTTATAAGAGTGTAATCACACCCCTGTTAAATATATTTAAATTGTAGTTGTGAAATTTATTTCAGTTAATGTATATGTAAATCATAGTTGTGAATGCGGAAGGATGTTGAATGCCCGGCAGGTTGAAATGCTTCCTCCACAGTATGGTCCAGGTCCAATTAACAAAATACTGCGAGAAGTGATACAAGCCTGTGTGGATTGTGGCTTCCAGGAAAAACAAGTCTTCAATACAGTGAAGGAAGGCACAGGGAAGGTTCTCATACAAAGTAAGTTCTTTTTTCAAACTCATCATCGTATTAAGGGATATTGAATCCAAATTATTCATACTCAGTGTTCGCACTGTTGGGTGCCAATTTAGCCAATCGCACTTGAAAAATTTGATTTGGCATTGAAAAGCCGACACGTGTGACTCGCCACAGTATGAAGTGTTGAATTAAATGCTGCCCTTTGTAAAGACTCGGTACCCCCCCCACCCCTTCTAAACTCCGTGGCTTAACAATAATTAGTCAGTTAATCTGTTATCAAAGTGCAACAGCAGGTTATGTACCAACATCATTTATCCTGATCATTAACCCTTTACCCAACGTATCAATTTTTAGTCGAGTTGTGACAAAGTCAAACTCGACTTATAGTTTGATGAATGGCGGTTGGTTGGGCAGGCGCAATAATTGGTTTCTGGACGATAACTTGATAATCGTTTGACCCACGTTCATGAAACTTCAAAGGTAGGTTGGCCTCGGTGAGAGGAAGAACCCTATTTATTTTGGACTCACTAGGTCAAAGGTCAAGGTCACAGTGACCTTGAACATACTAAATCATAAATAATTGATTTCTGGGTGATTACTTGACTATAGTTGAACCCACATTCATGAAAATTCATATCTAGGTTGGCCTTTGTGAGAGGAAGAACCCTATTTATTTTGGACTTGCTAGGTCAAAGGTCAAGGTCACAGTAACCCTGAACATAATAAATCAAAACAAATGGTTTCCGGATGATAACTTGATAATGGTTCGTCCCATGTTCATGAAACTTCATTTGCAGGTTGGAATCAGTGAGAGGAAGAACCCTATTTATTTTGGACTCGCTATGTGAAAGGTCAAGGTCACAGTGGCCTTCAACATAGTAAATCCGTAAACAATTGGTTTCCGGATGATAACTTGATAATGGTTCAACCCACTTTCATGAAACTTCATAGGTGGTTGGCATAAGTGAGAGGAAGAACCCTATTTATTTTGTACTTGCTAGGTGAAAGGTCAAGGTCACAGTGACCTTCAACATAGTAAATCATTAACAATCGGTTTCCAAATGATAACTTGATAATGGTTTGACCCACGTTCATGAAACGTCATAGGTAGGTTAACATATGTGAATGGAAGACCACTCTTTATTTTGGACTCGCTAGGTCAAAGGTCAAGGTCACAGTGACCTTGAACATAATAAATCATAAACAATTGGTCTTCAGATGATAATGGTTTCACCCACATTCATGAAACTTCGTAGGTTGGCATTTGTGCAAGAAAGAGCCCTATTTATTTTGGAATCACTAGGTCAAAGGTCAAGGTCACAGTGACCCTTCACATAGTAAATTGTAAACAACTGGTTTCTGGACGATAAGTTGATAATGATTAAATCCACTTATGTGCTGTCACAACTCGACATTGGATCGGCGATCCTATTGGCATTTTTAGCTCATCTTGACAAAGTCAAGCTGAGCTAATCTCATCGCTCTCCGCCCATCGTCCATCCATCCGTCGTTCGTTAACACCATGTTTTGGTATTCTCCTCCAAAACCACTGGGCCAATTCAAGTGAAAGTTTGGGTGAGTGATGGTCCCGAAGGGGCATTGCATTTTAGTTCAACTCCACATGCCCAGCTCCATAGGGAGGGAGTGGGGCAAAATGCTCCAAAATATTTTTAAAATCTTCTTCTGATGAACCAGTGTGTACAATGACTTAATATTTGTTATGGAGCTTCCTTTTGAGGTGTAGAATCGAAGTTCGTGAAGCAATATTTGACTTTGTAATGGGAGGGGTAAGATTTTTGGCCCCGCCCAAAATTTCTGTTTTCTGAACCGATGGTCTGATTTGAACCAAATTTAGTATGTGGTATTATTGGGTCATAAGTACTTGACTCATGCAAAAAAAAATTCCTGCATCCCCATGGGAACCCTGGGAGCTAAAAATAGAAATATTTTCAAACGCTCATATTTCCCAAACCACATGGAACAGAGAGCTGTTATTTGGTATGAAGCATTGTTAGGACCAGTCGAATTGAATGGTAAAAAAAAATTGCCATTGGTTATGTTAGGGAGTTCTGTAATGGGCATCGAAAAAATGCTGAGTCAGCATATTTGCAAAAATTAAAAAAAATCTTTTCTCCAGAACCAATCATCAGAATCTTTTGATATTGGGTATACAGCATTCGTAGGGGGGTCAGATGCAAGTTTGTTAAAATAAAGCCCATTGGTTCATATTTGGGCTCAATACAGGAGCCCAAATTTTTAACTTAGGGTAATATTCTTTAAGAATTTCTTCTTCAGAACCGCCAGTCAGAATCTTTTAATGTTTGGTATACATCATTGTTATGAGGGTCAGATTCAAGATTGTTCAAACTAAGTCCCCAGGTTAATATATGGGCTTCCCATGGAAGCCCAAATTGTAACTTTTTTCAATATGGGGGATAATTTTTAAAAATCTTCTTCAGATCCGCCAGTCAGAATGCTTTCATATTTGGTATACAACATCTCTTGGAGGGGGGGGGGGGGGAGGGGGGCTCAGATTCAAGTTTGTTCAATTCGAGTGCCTGGGTTAATATATGGGCTCCATATGGGAACCTGTAATTTAACTTAGTACAATATGAGGGAATTTCTTCAAAAATCTTCTTCTTCAGATCCACTAGTCAGAATGCTTTCATATTTGGTATACAACATCTCTAAGGGGGTCAGATTCAAGGTTGTTCAAATCGGATCTGTAGGTTAATATTTGGGCTTGCTATGGTAGCCCAAATTTGAACTTCGTGCAATATGAAGAAATGTCTTTAAAATTTCTCTTCTTCAGATCCAACAGTCAGAATGCTTTCATATTTGGTACACAACATCTCTAGGGAAGTCAGATTCAACTCTGTTCAAATCGAGAGCCTGTGTTAATATTTGAGCTCCCTATGGGAGCCGGAATTGGCCATGTTGCTGAAGAATTAAAAATTTTGTATTCTATACCCTCTAGAGGTGTGTAACTAAGATTAATCCACATAGGTTGTATCAATGGGCTTCATAGGGGAGCTATACATTTTACATTATGATCAACTGAAGAAAAGGCATGATGCTCAGATCATTTTTGTCACTCTTGAGGGACTCAAGGATTGATAGTGTTAGTGATGAACTGATTATCAAAACTTGCTATCAATCGATTACCGGTTATTTATCTGCCGATTATGCCGATTCCGATGGCTGAAGTAGGACACGGAAGAAAATCTGTTGGTGCCTGTTATACTAAAGAATTTCGTTGATAAATCATCAGTTACGAAAGCTGAATACCACATAAGTTCTTAGAGTATGCATACTTAGTGCTGGGCAATATTAGCCAAAATAATACTTGCATTTTGGTTGGAGTGTGGGGAAAAGATCATTATTAACGATACAATCACATGATATTGTTCTTGTGAATATTGTGTTATATTCCAGTAAATAGTGTTAATACGGTTTTGTGTAAGGATACAATACACTTGGCTGTATTAACCAGGAATATACTGAGCACACATAATTTTTGTCTTAAATGAATAATAAGTTTGATGTTAATGTTTGTTGTGAAGTCGTATGAAGCATAGTTTACACGTTTGTCAGAATGTATTATTCAGTATTCTTTTTTCAATGTATTACCTCCCTTGATGTGTTTCTCTAATGTTTACATGAACTCTACAATCTTCGGGAAATGGTGGCGATCTCGTACCGATTGCAGTTGGTAAATTCCATAATATCTCTGCTCTGCAAATCCCTAAATTTTCTGCTATTCACTACCCACCTTTTTAATGGGGAAACTTTATTGAAATGGCCAGATATGAAAGGGATTTTCAATAGTAAGTGTTAAATATAGAATAACCAGAAACTGCTGGTTTTGAACTGCCGGTCGTCATGATCGGCCGATGCCCCATAACCAGCCGGTTCCAATTACCGATTCCGATTATCGGTTCATCACTTGATAGTGTATCCTATAGGAGATGGATTGCTTAATGTGGACTCATTCTTGGACTCTTTTTATATTGTGTTCTGTTCAAGATGAGCGCTTCAGGACCTATGGGGCCTCTTGTTTTTATTTTAATTACTATTTTTTAAATTTTCAAACAAATTTCAACAAAACCCTGTTATGTGATCCCTCTTTGGAACGGGCTCAGTGAGCTCGTTCCAATGAGGGGTCACATGATATGCTTTTGTTGAAATATTTTGAAACTTTTATATTTTTCAACTGCCCAGTTTGCAAATTATGCGGGCAGATGCGGGCAATTCGTTAGGTAAAGGGTTAATTAAATCAGAATCAGTGGCATAGATATAACTTAGGTGATATCCCCTTTGCCTATCAAGGATTTTGTCAGAACTTTCGAGTTCTGTTATATTTTATCAGTGGCCAATTGTCGTTCCCTCTTGAAGTAATTGCCAGTTCACTGTCTCCCGCTTTTTGAAAAAAACAGGAGATAATAAATTCGGGGTGTCCTTCCGTCCTTCTGTGTTTTTCATTTCCAGACTCTAACTTTTCTTACAATGTTTGGATTTCGATGAAATTTGGGTAGTAGATCACTTTCATCAATTGTGGGTCCAAGTTTGAATATGGGCATTTTCCGTGCATATTTAATTAGGTTGCTGAAATTTGATTGGCTGATGGTTTCCAGACACTAACTTTCCTTAAAATCAACCGATTTTGATGAAATTTCATATATGGATTACTTTTATCAATACCTAGGTCAAGTTCGAATGTGGGAAATTTTGTACTGAAAATCTGACCGTCTGCCCATGCATCAACCCACCCCGGACTAAAAGCCGTATTTATGAACTGATCTTCACGAAACTTCTTGGGTATCTTTGTTATCATTGTGAGACCAGAATATGTGTTTTGGGGTTTGGTCCAAAATTCAAGATGGCTGCCAGCGGCCATTTTGTTCCGAAATTGGGTGCAATCAGTTTTTTGTACAGAACTTCTATATGAAAGTTCGGATTTGAATAAATTTTTGTATGAATGTTTAGTAGCCTGCAATACATCACATATAATATGGGTTTTGTTCTCATGCAAAAATTATGCAAATTAGGGAAACTGATTTATTCAGTGCTACTACTAATACACAGTAAGTGCGCACCTTCCGTGTTTTTCGTTTCCAGACTCTAACTTTCCTTACCGTTAGTCGATTTCAATGAAATTTGGGTAGTAGATCACCTTCATCAATTGTGAGTCCAAGTTCGAATATGGGCAATTTCTGCGGATATTTAATTAGGTTGCTGAAATTTGATTGGCTGACGGTTTCCAGACTCTAACTTTCCTTAAAATCAACCGATTTCGATGAAATTTCATACATGGATTACTTTTATCAATACCGAGGTCAAGTTCGAATGTGCCGAAAATCTGACCGTCTGCCCATGCATCAATGCACCTCGGACTAAAAGCCGTATTTATGAACTGATCTTCACGAAACTTCTTGGGTATCTTTGTTATCATTGTGAGACCAGAATATGTGTTTTGGGGTTTGGTCCAAAATTCAAGATGACTGCCAGCGGCCATTTTGTTCCGAAATTGGGTGTAATCAGTTTTTTGTACAGAACTTCTTTATGAAAGTTTGGATTTGAATAAATTTTTGAATGTGGGAAATTTTGTACCGAAAATCTGTCTGTCTGTCTGTCTGCCCCGTCAACGCATCTCGGACTAAAAGCCGTATTTATGAACCGATCTTCATGAAACTTCTTTGTGAACATCTTGAGATGCATTAATTCCCCTTGAAACTCCTGCTCAGCGGGAGACATGATTTCACTGAATTTGCTTGTTTTTTCAAAACTTAAACAATTTATTTGGATCAAACAGTGAAAAAACACCCCTCACCTTCCCTCCCATTATCATTTTGGCACCAAAACACTTTGTTTGGAACTAAAATATCCACTATATCAGGCTAGTGTGAAAACTGTTCAAAGCGGTATAGATGCTTCTGCAAAATAGAACAACCAAAATCAACTAAATTGTGAAAATAAAATTAAAGTGCCCATATGAGGCAATTTTAATTTGGAAAGCTGCAAGTGACTCGGTATGAAATCTAGTTGAGACTGTCGTATTTTGGTTGCGATCAATCACCCGTGCCCACTGGACAGGCTCATGACCTAGATTCTTTTTGCAAAGTCTACAAGTCATATTTACGAAGGGATTTCATGGTAACCTGGTAGGATGACTCATTTTGGAATGATTTTACTGCAACTTGGTAACTTTGGTTGACATACATTAACTGTGAGGGCCACAGCAACCCATGCCTCAGTTCTTTAGTACAGTCTGCACCTCAAATTATTCTTGTTGAAAAAAAGCATGTAGGGTACAGAAATTAACATATTCTCAATTATCACAATTCATGTCTTATTTCATAATCCTTTCATAAACATTGGACATTATCCTTTTCATCAGACACTACACACAGTCAAGTTAAGCTACAGTGTCATTGACACATTCATTGTACTCTTTGTGGGGATAATATGAAGTATGGATACTAAAGCCATTGTCTTTATTAGAATCATTTGGTCTTTCCCTTAATCTCTCCTCCTTGGAAGGAAGGAAAATGGGATTAACAACCAAAGTGATCCATTTACGTTTTCATTTGACTGAAAAAAATCTCTTTAAACCTTTACCCAACGAATCGCCCACATCTGCCTGCGTTAATATGCAAATTCAGCAGCTGAAAATTTTTTTTTTTTTTTTAAATTTCAACAATGCCATATCATGTGACCCCTCTTAGGAACGAGCTCGTTCCAATGAGAGGTCACATGATATGGTTTTGTTCAATTTTTTTGAAAAAATTTAAAAAGTGATATTCCAAATAAAAAATTTTGATGTCATCTGCTGTGGGTAAAGGGTTAAAGGTCACACTGAGTAGTAAGTTTTCCTTTTTATTTTCCTCTTGCTCATTACGCCCTTATTGTACAATGGAACCATGTTAATTAATTACCTATTTTGTCTGCGAAATGTATTCACTTAACAAGAAATTAGTTACCTTCCTATACTTAGCACGTATTTTCTTATGTCTAGGTTGACAGAGCCCATGGAGCTCTCTCAGACAAGATATAATAGATATTAACTGGTAGAGTGCTAAATTATGTTCAAAGCTGTGTTAAGCGGATTTATAACTTGAGTACTCTTTTTTCAAGGTGCCATGCTACCGGCAATGGGAGCTTTAGTTTAGCAATATATTATTCATAAATAATTTTTTTATACCATTTATTGGAGAGTGCCAATATGCACTCTCCAGTAAATTGAAACAAAACAATTTTATATAAATTCCCATGGGAAGTGAAGCAGTGCTTGTTTACTGTGGTAAACAAGTTCTGTTTTATTGGCAAAATAGGACCTCGACACCAGTAGTCCTGTGGAAGTCCTCTAAAATTTGGCAACTTGGGTATAAACGATTGACTAAACTTGCAAATAATTAAGCAACATTGGTGTGGTGTTTGGAAGTTATATGCACATAACCCCCTGCACTCGACTCGGGAGGGGGGGGGGTCAAAATACCCAAATTCCAAGCATCAAATTGTTCCAATTTTCGATGAGCTCTGTCAAACAAGATTAACTCTTTGCACGCTGCTGCCAGATATTCCTGCCCAGGACACAAAATCTCTTGCCACTGAAGAAGAATAATTTGGACATGTTTAATCGATTTTCCACCCAGGAAATTGAATGGCCTTTTTCACCAATGATTTCATTAGTTAAATCTAGATGAATTTTACATCAAATCTACTCATGGCTGCTTGACAGCAGCCATAACTAGATTTGGTGAAAAATATTTTGAAAATACCCAAGAGTTAAATTGGTTAAGTTCCTTGTTGCATTATGGGAAAAATTTGTTGCTTGATATTTTGACATCAGTCTGCAGAAGATTAACAGTTATTCAATTTAGAAACATTCAATAACATTCGCCACACTGTATGATTTGTCCCAGCCCTTTGAAGCTTCTAAATTCACTTCGATTCAGAATTATCTCAAATTCATTTACCAACTTAACTTGACAAAGTCAAGATAATTTGCTGCCGTCATGCCTGCGGGAGTCTGTGAGTCTGTTCACATTTTCTTTAGCACAGGCTATACCTATACCTCATAGTTCTTGTCCAATCTTCCCAAAATTTCATATGCAGGTTCGAGGTCATGTCCAGATGAGAACGTCCCCTTTTAGTTGCGATCGGTCAACCATGATGGCTGTGAGGGCCCAAAACCTGAAAACCTTTAACACAGTCAACAGGTCGTATTTATGAAGGGATTTCATTATAACTTGGTATGATGAATCCGTATAATGTCCAGACGAGAACATCCTATATTTTTATACTGTACCAATGACCCAGACATAGCTGGTGCTAACTCTTAAAATATAGGGCCAAACACAAATTTTGCCCCCCAATCCCCAAAATTTGCATCTAAAACCAAAGAAAACATGTCCTGAAAGGCCCTCCCACACTTTGCCTCTACTGCGCATGCGCAGTGTCAAGGACGTTCCGAAATTGGCACCATTAATCATTCTAAGTTTGGCCCTTCATCAGTTAACATCTGACTGATCTTTGTGCTTGTAAATCTCAGTTTAAATGATGCCAGACACATAAATATTAGTGAAATGGTGATTCTAAGGAGGATAGAGAAGGAGGAGAGGAAAAAATGTGTGACAGAATATTATCAGGGCTGTAACTTAAAATTTTTTAATTAAATTATGTTAAGTTACCTATATTTTTATACTGTACCAATGACCCAGACTTAGCTGGTGCTAACTCTAACAAAACCAGGGCCAAACACAAATTTTGCCCCCCAATCCCCAAAATTTGCATCCAAAACAAAAAGAAATCATGTCCTAAAGGACCTCCATACTACGCCTCTACTGCGCATGCGCAGTGACGCAGACGTCCCGAAATTGGCGCCAATTATCATTCTCTGTTTGGCCCTTCATCAGTCAACATCTCACTGATCTTTGTGCTTGTAAATCTCAGTTTAAAGGATGCCAGACACGTAAATTTTTATACTGTACCAATGACCCAGACTTAGCTGGTGCTAACTCCAACAAAACCAGGGCCAAACACAAATTTTGCCCCCCAATCCCCAAAATTTGCATCCAAAACAAAAAGAAATCATGTCCTAAAGGACCTCCATACTACGCCTCTACTGCGCATGCGCAGTGACGCAGTCGTCCCGAAATTGGCGCCAATTATCATTCTCTGTTTGGCCCTTCATCAGTCAACATCTCACTGATCTTTGTGCTTGTAAATCTCAGTTTAAAGGATGCCAGACACGTAATTTTTGGAGAAAATGTGATTCTAAGGAGGATAGAAGGAGGAGAGGAAAAAGAAGTGGCAAAAAATAATCAGGGCTGTACTTAAAATTTTTTGATGAAATTATGTTAAGTTGCCTATTTTCGAGGCATGGGCCTCTTGTTGTCATTCTTGCTAATTGTTGCACTGCTTATTCAGTGTTTCCTCTCCACTAGCCTTCTAAAGTCCCCCCTGGCAATTCTCCCATGCTTTTGGCATATTTTTGAGAAATTTCATTTCTAAAATTTCCTGGGAGAGTTGCTTGGTTACAGAATGTTTTCTGTTATTTTCCCCATAGTTACGTTTTCACCCATGGGTGTATAACGTTTGTGTTCTGCATCTTCCATCTGATGTTCTACAGATTCTCCCCTGGGAGTCTCTGTTTTGCATCAGATAGAGTGTAATTGATGACTGATTCCGGGCCAGTTTTTTTCAGTGCCTGGAGTCATGTTTTCTAGTGTGTTTACACTGTTTGTTTTCATTGGCAACAGCCTTTTTTGAGGGGGGCTGTTTGCCTTTGTGGTAGTTTATCTCATTATAAGATACATTTATATTATCCGAAAGTGTCTAATTAATTATTTTATATAAATTTAAAATTTTTGACCACACTTTGCCATCGGATCCATCGGGGCTCAACGTTACTTTTCAGCAACTTGGGCTTCTCTGAAAAAATATTTTTTCAAAATTATTTTGTTTTGCAATTGTTTTTTCATTTATTAATGGATCATGTTATTATGTATCTTTGTGTCAGGGGTTTTTGCGAGTAACTAGGACTTGTTGTTCTTTCACAATGAAGGGACATTGTTCAAATTGTAATAGGAAGAAATCTTCCTCTGACTTTCATGATCATTGTATTAATTGTAGTCAGTGTTCTCGCATTAATCCCTGTCCTATATGTGAACATTGGGATGAGAAACATCGGAAACGTGTGTCACGATATGTTGTTTCTGGAGAAAGAGCGATGCCGGCTCTTTCTCCACAAGGTCACTCTGCTCTCTCAATTTCTATTTCAGAGGAACCAGAACAGGGTGATGTTTCCATGTTATCTTCTTCAAGTGTGCGTCCGTCGTCACAAATGAATTCAGAGCTAGCGGCAAAAGTGCTCATGGAGATTAGACAAATGTCGTCCGCTAGCTCGCCCGGTGTAGCGTCCATTCACCGAATGGTTCGGCAGCCGGGTTCGTCCGATGCGGTCCAAGAGGAAATTTTGGGTGATGCGAGCACTATAAACATAATAGATGCACACCCAGTGACGGCGGATAGTAAGCGAGAACGGAGGAAGCCTTTTAGTCCGGTTCCTAGCTCGTCCAGGTCCAGCCGGGCCGCGAGCGAGAGAGGTCCCTCTCTCGTACAACAACATCTGGGACCAGATGTTGTGGTACAAAATGTGTCTTTAGCAGAGCATACGTCCGTCGCTCGGGACGCTCCGTTGTATAAGCAGTCCGCAGAGACTGTTAAGGCTTCCTCTTCTCGTCAGCGCACACGACCGCACCTTGGCTGCGTGACCGCCGATATTTTACCAGCTTCGCCGATGAAGGATTCTTCGGCGACCAGGTCACACCATCCGGCAGCCAGGGATTCGAGACCGATGGACTCCGGACGTTCGCATAGGAAAAGTATGCGGGAGCCATCTGATGCGGAGCTGCCCTTGGCGAAGCAGCGAAAGACTGCGCCTCCGCAGGTCTCGACGTCGGACATTCTTGTGCAGATAGCACAGCTTATCCCAGCAGCCGACAGAAACGGTGTCGGATCGAGAATTATCCGACGGCGCTGGGTCGGTACGCTCCGCCGAAGCATCGGGGGCGGACGACCGGGAACATCGTGAGGTCCGACCGGATGGTGAAAGGGATACGGATGACTTGGAGCTATCCCTTTCGGAACAACATAAAGCTGCCGTGGACTTCATCCGGCACTTTCTCCCTCAAGTTGTTCCGTCGGGCCAGACTGCTGCGCTTCCGGACAAGAGAATTATAGCGTCATTGGACTCTGAATTTTTTGAGCGGTTCAGGGACATAGCTCCCAAGTTTCCGTCGCAGTCCAATAATGTTGCAAGAACATTTGAATTATTGAACGACGCTATATTTAAACTTGCTTCCAGGACGGGGAAAGCAGGTTTCTTGTCCGCTAATACTCTCAACCTGCCTTTCATTAATGCAAGGAATAAATTCGATACGGCAGGACAGGGTATACCGAGAGTTCCTCTGCGTATGGACGACGAGGCGGAAGACTTAGAGCTATCATTACCGTCGTCAGCTTCTATTCCAACCGCGGTGTTGGAAACAGCTATTGCGTCTAACAGAGCCAATTTAGATGCCTTATCTTACGCAGATCACCTTACTAAGGCGTTATCACTGCGCCTTCAAGGGGAAGAGTTTCAGGATATACAATCCTCTTTAAGACTTCTTTCAAGGGCAGTAGCTTATTCCACGTGTAACTCCGCCCTTTCAGTGGCAAATCTGGAGTTGGTTAGACGTGACGCAGCCCTAGCTACATCCACACTAGTGGATTCTAAGGTGAAGAACTCTCTTAGAGTCGCTTCGGTCTCAGGAGAACTTCTCTTTGACGGCAAGCTTTCCGCTATTTATGATAAAATTAAAAAGAAAGCTAATGATTCTCTGTTGTTCAGATCGGCTCCTAAAAAGTCGGATACAGCAGACACGAATAAGACAGGCACTTCTGGGTCTAATGCGCCCAAGAGAGGTTCCTATAGAGGTTCCGGTGCGTCCTCTTGGTCTTATTCGAGAGACCGTCAGGATAGCGACTCTCGTTCGGGACGTCCTTCAGGCCGGGACAATCGGTCGGACGCCCCGAGGTCGACGAGGCGAGGTGCGGGTCGTGGAAGACGTGTTTCTCCTACCACAGGCCTCGCAGGTCCAGGAGGTGATGGCTTAAACCTCTATCGCGTTCCGGTTGGCGGAAGGTTGTCGAGTTTTTCACAAGAGTGGGCGTCGATTACGGACGACCCTTGGGTGAGAGGAGTAACTTCGGAAGGTCTAAAGATATCCTTCAAACGAAAGCCTCCATTAACTCGAAGTCCAAAGTGGACTCATCTTCCGTCAAATCCACAGAAAAGAGACGCTCTGGTATCAGAGGTGCAGTCTCTTTTAATGAAGAACGCGGTACAGGTCGTAGAAAACCAGGAATCTCTGGGATTCTACAGCCATCTGTTTCTGGTTCCGAAACCAGACGGCTCGTTCCGTCCAGTCATAGATTTGAGCTGGATAAACAAGCTGATCGTCGCTCCGAAGTTTTATATGGAGACGATTCGATCGGTCAGAGCGAGTATTCGGGTGAAAGATTATGCAACGAGCATAGATCTCAAAGATGCGTACTTTCACGTCATGGTACATCCGACATTCCGAAAGTATCTACGCTTCGCAGTCCTAGGAGTGGTGTATCAATTCCGGGCGATGTGCTTCGGAATGAATCTAGCACCCTGGGCTTTCACTCGGGTAATGAACTCGGTAATGATCTACTTCCGAGCTCATTCGTCTGCGGTAACGTCGGCCTACCTGGACGACATTCTTCAGAGGTACGGCAACGAGTTAACGCTTCAGAACGATGTTCAGAATCTTCTTCTATTGCTCCGACGTCTCGGTTTTATAGTAAACGAGGAGAAGTCGGATCTGGTGCCGTCCAAGTCATTCACTCATCTGGGAATGAGCTTCGAGACGCACAACAATCTCGTTCGTCTGCCGTTAACCAGAGCGAAATTAGTCAGTTGTTACGCTCGCTATTGTCTGCACGCAGACAAAGTCACGGCGAGAGAATTTATGAGACTGATAGGTCTGTGCGGAGCCGCCGCGGATCTCATTCCGATGGGGCGGCTACGTACACGTCCTCTTCAAATTTTCCTGACTCAGAATTGGAGTGTGAAAATTCATTCGCTCGATGTAGACGTTCTCTTGTCAGATCAAGTGAAACAAGAGATTCAGACTTGGGCAAACATTCAGTGGTTAACTCAAGGAGTTCCACTGCAGTTGCCGGATCCGAGTTTTACCGTTATGACGGATGCCAGTCAAACAGGTTGGGGTGCATCATTAATCCCAACGGATTCGAGATGCCAGGGTCTTTGGGATCTGCAATTCCTGTGCAAGCACATAAACATCAAGAAATGATGTCAATTTGGCTTGCGTTACGTCACTGGATGGACATTATTCACGATGCTCATGTCCAAATCCTATCCGACAATACGACAGTAGTGGCGTATATACGGAATCAGGGAGGCACTCATTCAGTTCCGTTGTTCAATCTAACGGAAAGAATCCTTCTGTTTGCGTTAGAACATCACGTTCTTCTTTCGGTTCGTCACATACCGGGTCTTCTGAATGTGCTAGCAGACTCCCTTTCACGAAAGGGTCGCTTGTTGCCGTCGGAGTGGACTCTCAACAAACAAGTATTTAATCAGATTTGCTACCAATGGGAACGGCCAATGATAGACTTATTTGCGACACATCTCAACAATCAGTTGCAGACGTATGTGTCTCCGTGTCCGGATCCAAGAGCATTTGCAGTAGACGCTCTGTCGATCCCTTGGGACGGAATGATAGGATATGCGTATCCTCCAGCGCCGTTAATTCAACAAGTATTGCTAAAGATAAAACAATCTCAATGCAAGATTCTGTTGGTAGCATCTCTGTCGCCACAGAGATCGTGGATAAATCTACTCAGGTGTCTGTTGTGGGACCTACCGCGGAAGCTTCCTCCACGAGAGGATCTTCTTTCGCAGGGGAAATCGCGCCAACTCCATCACAACCCGCAAGGTCTCAACCTTCACGTTTTTCCGTTGTGCGGTCCTTCTTGCATGGCAAGCACTTTACAGGACGAGCAGTGGACGCGATTTCTAACTGTAGGAGGACCTCCTCTTCGCTAAACTATGTGGCTAAGTGGAAGGTTTTTCGTCGTTGGTGTAGGGATCATTCTGTAGATATATTTGATCCCTCTATACCAGACATTGCAAACTTTCTAGTATACTTGTTTGACGAAATCAAACTGCAGCCTTTGCTGTAGTTTATCTCACTATAAGATACATTTATATTATCCGTAAGTGTCTCATTAATTATTTAATATAAATTTAAAATTTTTGACCACACTTTGCCATCGGATCCATCGGGGCTCAACGTTACTTTTCAGCAACTTGGGCTTCGCTGAAAAAATATTTTTTCAAAATTATTTTGATTTACAATTGTTTTTTCATTTATTAATGGATCATGTTATTATGTATCTTTGTGTCAGGGTTTTTTGCGAGTAACTAGGACTTGTTGTTCTTTCACAATGAAGGGACATTGTTCAAATTGTAATAGGAAGAAATCTTCCTCTGACTTTCATGATCATTGTATTAATTGTAGTCAGTGTTCTCGCATTAATCCCTGTGCTATATGTGAATATTGGGATGAGAAACATTGGAAACGTGTGTCACGATATGTTGTTTCTGGAGAAAGGGCGATGCCGGCTCTTTCTCCGCAAGGTCACTCTACTCTCTCAGTTTCTATTTCAGAGGAACCAGAACAGGGTGATGTTTCCATGTTATCTTCTACAAGTGTGCGTCCGTTGTCACAAATGAATTCAGAGCTAGCGGCAAAAGTGCTCATGGAGATTAGACAAATGTCGTCCGCTAGCTCGCCCGGTGTAGCTTCCATTCACCGAATGGTTCGGCAGCCGGGTTCGTCCGATGCGGTCCAAGAGGAAGTTTTGGGTGATGCGAGCACTATAAACATAATAGATGCACACCCAGTGATGGCGGATAGTAAGCGAGAACGGAGGAAGCCTTTGAGTCCGGTTCCTAGCTCGTCCAGGTCCAGCCGGGCCGCGAGCGAGAGAGGCCCCTCTCTCGTACAACAACATCTGGGACCAGATGTTGTGGTACAAAATGTGTCTTTAGCGGAGCATACGTCCGTCGCTCGGGACGCTCCGTTGTATAAGCAGTCCGCAGAGACTGTTAAGGCTTCCTCTTCTCGTCAGCGCACACGACCGCACCTTGGCTGCGTGACCGCCGATATATTACCAGCTTCGCCGATCAAGGATTCTTCGGCGACCAGGTCACACCATCCGGCAGCCAGGGATTCGAGACCGATGGACTCCGGACGTTCGCATAGGAAAAGTATGCGGGAGCCATCTGATGCGGAGCTGCCCTCGGCGAAGCAGCGAAAGACTGCGCCTCCGCAGGTCTCGACGCCGGACATTCTTGTGCAGATAGCACAGCTTATCACAGCATCCCAGCAGCCGACAGAAACGGTGTCGGATCGAGAATTATCCGACGGCGCTGGGTCGGTACGCTCTGCCGAAGCATCGGGGGCGGACGACCGGGAACATCATGAGGTCCGACCGGATGGTGAAAGGGTTACGGATGACTTGGAGCTATCCCTTTCGGAACAACATAAAGCTGCCGTGGACTTCATTCGGCACTTTCCTCCTCAAGTTGTTCCGTCGGGCCAGACTGCTGCGCTTCCGGACAAGAGAATTATAGCGTCATTGGACTCTGAATTTTTTGAGCGGTTCAGGGACATCGCTCCCGAGTTTCCGTCGCAGTCCAATAATGTTGCAAGAACATTTGAACTATTGAACGACGCTATATTTAAACTTGCTTCCAGGACGGGGAAAGCAGGTTTCTTGTCCGCTAATACTCTCAACCTGCCTTTCATTAATGCAAGGAATAAATTCGATACGGCAGGACAGGGTATACCGAGAGTTCCTCTGCGTATGGACGACGAGGCGGAAGACTTAGAGCTATCATTACCGTCGTCAGCTTCTATTCCAACCGCGGTGTTGGAAACAGCTATTGCGTCTAACAGAGCCAATTTAGATGCCTTATCTTACGCAGATCATCTTACTAAGGCGTTATCACTGCGCCTTCAGGGGAAAGAGTTTCAGGATATACAATCCTCTTTAAGACTTCTTTCAAGGGCAGTAGCTTATTCCACGTGTAACTCCGCCCTTTCAGTGGCAAATCTGGAGTTGGTTAGACGTGACGCAGCCCTAGCTACATCCACACTAGTGGATTCTAAGGTGAAGAACTCTCTTAGAGTCGCTTCGGTCTCAGGAGAACTTCTCTTTGACGGCAAGCTTTCCGCTATTTATGATAAAATTACAAAGAAAGCTAAGGATTCTCTGTTGTTCAAATCTGCTTCTAAGAAGTCGGATACAGCAGATACGAATAAGACAGGCACTTCTGGGTCTAATGTGCCCAAGAGAGGTTCCGGTGCGTCCTCTTGGTCTTATTCGAGAGACCGTCAGGATAGCGACTCTCGTTCGGGACGTCCTTCAGGCCGGGACAATCGGTCGGACGCCCCGAGGTGCAGGCCGTGGAAGACATGGTTTCTCCTACCGCAGGCCTCGCAGGTCCAGGAGGTGATGGCTTAAACCTCTATCGCGTTCCGGTTGGCGGAAGGTTGTCGAGCTTTTCACAAGAATGGGCGTCGATTACGGACGACCCTTGGGTGAGAGGAGTGACTTCGGAAGGTCTAAAGATATCCTTCAAACGAAAGCCTCCATTAACTCGAAGTCCAAAGTGGACTCATCTTCCATCAAATCCGCAGAAAAGAGACGCTCTGTTATCAGAGGTGCAGTCTCTTTTAATGAAGAACACGGTAGAGGTCGTAGAAAACCAGGAATCTCCGGGATTCTACAGCCATCTGTTTCTGGTTCTGAAACCAGACGGCTCGTTCCGTCCAGTCATAGATTTGAGCTGGATAAACAAGCTGATTGTCGCTCCGAAGTTTTATATGGAGACGATTCGATCGGTCAGAGCGAGTATTCGGGTGAACGATTATGCAACGAGCATAGATCTCAAAGATGCGTACTTTCACGTCATGGTACATCCGACATTCCGAAAGTATCTATGCTTCGCAGTCCTAGGAGTGGTGTATCAATTCCGGGCGATGTGCTTCAGATTGAATCTAGCACCCTGGGCTTTCACTCAGGTAATGAACTCGGTAATGATCTACTTCCGAGCTCATTCGTCTGCGGTAACGTCGGCCTACCTGGACGACATTCTTCAGAGGTACGGCAACGAGTTAACGCTTCAGAACGATGTTCAGAATCTTCTTCTATTGCTCCGACGTCTCGGTTTTATAGTAAACGAAGAGAAGTCGGATCTGGTGCCGTCCAAGTCATTCACTCATCTGGGAATGAGCTTCGAGACGCACAACAATCTCGTTCGTCTGCCGTTAACCAGAGCGAAATTAGTCAGTTGTTACGCTCGCTATTGTCTGCACGCAGACAAAGTCACGGCGAGAGAATTTATGAGACTGATAGGTCTGTGCGGAGCCGCCGCGGATCTCATTCCGATGGGGCGGCTACGTACACGTCCTCTTCAAATTTTCCTGACTCAGAATTGGAGTGTGAAAATTCATTCGCTCGATGTAGACGTTCTCTTGTCAGATCAAGTGAAACAAGAGATTCAGACTTGGGCAAACATTCAGTGGTTAACTCAAGGAGTTCCACTGCAGTTGCCGGATCCGAGTTTTACCGTTATGACGGATGCCAGTCAAACAGGTTGGGGTGCATCATTAATCCCAACAGATTCGAGATGCCAGGGTCTTTGGGATCCGCAATTCCTGTGCAAGCACATAAACATCAAGAAATGATGTCAATTTGGCTTGCGTTACGTCACTGGATGGACATTATTCACGATGCTCATGTCCAAATCCTATCCGACAATACGACAGTAGTGGCGTATATACGGAATCAGGGAGGCACTCATTCAGTTCCGTTGTTCAATCTAACGGAAAGAATCCTTCTGTTTGCGTTAGAACATCACGTTCTTCTTTTGGTCCGTCACATACCGGGTCGTCTGAATGTGCTAGCAGACTCCCTTTCACGAAAGGGTCGCTTGTTGCCGTCGGAGTGGACTCTCAACAAACAAGTATTTAATCAGATTTGCTACCAATGGGAACGGCCAATGATAGACTTATTTGCGACACATCTCAACAATCAGTTGCAGACGTATGTGTCTCCGTGTCCGGATCCAAGAGCATTTGCAGTAGACGCTCTGTCGATCCCTTGGGACGGAATGATAGGATATGCGTATCCTCCAGCGCCGTTAATTCAACAAGTATTGCTAAAGATAAAACAATCTCAATGCAAGATTCTGTTGGTAGCATCTCTGTCGCCACAGAGACCGTGGATAAATCTACTCAGGTGTCTGTTGTGGGACCTACCGCGGAAGCTTCCTCCACGAGAGGATCTTCTTTCGCAGGGGAAATCGCGCCAACTCCATCACAACCCGCAAGGTCTCAACCTTCACGTTTTTCCGTTGTGCGGTCCTTCTTGCATGGCAAGCACTTTACAGGACGAGCAGTGGACGCGATTTCTAACTGTAGGAGGACCTCCTCTTCGCTAAACTATGCGGCTAAGTGGAAGGTTTTTCGTCGTTGGTGTAGGGATCATTCTGTAGATATATTTGATCCCTCTATACCAGACATTGCAAACTTTCTAGTATACTTGTTTGACGAAATCAAACTGCAGCCTGTTACTATAAAGGGTTATAGATCTATGTTATCTGATACCTATGCACATCATGATAGTTTACAAATTGGATCTAATGTCTCTTTATCGAAGTTGGTTAGAAACTTTTCGATAAATAGACCCAGAACTCTTAGATTAATTCCTAAGTGGAATTTAGCTTGGGTTCTCCTTAAATTGAAGGAAAAGCCATTTGAACCTCTTGGGACAGTAGATTTCAAATTGTTATCTTATAAGGCCAAAAAAAAAAAAGGAATTGATTCTCAGGCACCGCCGCGTTGAAAAAAATGGCCCGCGTTGGGCCTTTTTATTTGGACCGTCATTGCAAGAAAATATGAAACAAGGAAATTGAAAAGGGACTATTGGTTTTAAGGCCCAAAACCAACGAATAAACAGGTAAATATACACAGGCGTGTGTTAAGTGTGAGAGCCTCTGGCCTTGGCTTACATTGGGGGCGAAATTCAAGTCGCCCTTCTAAACTTCCTTGGGAGACATGGCAGTTTACTGTATTTTCTTATGTTTTATTTTTTTAAAAACACACGCTTCCGCAAAAAACAGAAAACACGGTTGCTGTTCAAGTCCGTCACACGGCTATGAAAATAGCCTAAACTAGCCCAATTTTATATTTCTGAAAAGAATTGCAATGGCGTAGTCGTTCGAACAATTCGCCCCAACTGATAGCAACCAGCACAAAATGGCTATTTAAAAACAAAGTACCAGACAAAACAACGAATTACAGAAGACACGCATCGAGTTAATTAGAATTTATTAAAAGTTAACCACCGTTTCAAAACAAAAAAAATGTATTGGAGACAGTTCGTCCATATGGAAATTGCTTGCGGTTACGCTCTGTTCCACTGAAAAATTGGCTGCATTGAAATTCGCACCGCAATTTGCATTGAATGTTTTTCTTTGAAAACTTGTGAAGTTTGTTGGAAAGGGGTTAAATGTAATAAGGCTACAATAGAAATCACAGGTATTTGGATGGATAAGAATGGCAGACCTTCAAAGCACCAATCGCACGTGTCAGTGAAAGATGGTTGGCAGAAATTGTCAGTTTTCTGAACAGTGTATTATTACCCAGCGCAGCCGGAAAGGGAGACAACTGAAATGTTTTGTCATTTACCAAAGAAATTAATTAACTCAAATTGTTAATAACGCTTAATTTACGAAGAATATCGAAAACTTTTTTAACTACGCTTTTCAACTCAGTTAGGGTATTCAGAAACCATGAATGACCCAGCTTCTTATGTGAACTTGAAATTTATTTTAAACACTTTAAATATTTTTTTAAAAAGAATATACCTTCTGTTACAGAGAAGAACACGCTCACCATGGGTCATACTAAAAATCAAAATAACTCACAATGATACCAATTTAATACGAGGGTGGTCAATAATATCCAGTATTCATAAAATAGTTCTGCTTTGTAAAAGTTTAAAAGTGAAGTCAGAGTTCTGTTTCTAAATACAAAAAGTGGTGATATCAGAAAATAAAGAAAAACAGTTTTAGTTTTCAATAAAATTAGTTTTATTTGTATATCATTTTACAATATGCACTTTCCATGCTTTTCAGGTAAAAACAGACATCAGAAAGTGACTTTTGCCTCTCAATCCTTTCTCACCATCTGGAAGAAATAAAAATAAAAAATAAAAATAAAATCCTCCCTCCCTCATTGATTTGAAAAAAAAATTGCCTGAGAATCAATTGATTTTTTTTTTTTGGCCTAAGACAGCTTTTCTCTTAGCTTTCTCTTCTGCCAGAAGAGTCAGTGAGCTTCATGCACTATCGGTGGATGATTCTCATTATCGTAGTGTTGGGAACACTATCACCTTCACTACTAATGTGGGTTTTTTAGCTAAGAATCAGGCTCCTAATAAATATCCGGAACCTATTGTTATTAAGGCTCTTCCGTCTTCAGACGGGCGTAGGCCTTTACTCTGTCCTGTTAGAGCACTACGTATCTATAAACAGAGATCTCAGTTTATCAGAAAGGGACGGAAACGTTTCTTTCTGTCTTTGATGCCTAATAGAAAGGACATTTCAGTCCATTCTATTGCTAGATGGATTCAGTTAACTATCCGTACTGCTTATGAAGATTTATCTTCTTCTCAGCAGTCTGTGCTTAAGATTTCTGCTCATGAAGTAAGAGCTCTTTCTACTTCCTGGGCTTATTCTAATAGTGTTGCTATTACAGATTTAATGAAGGCTGCTTATTGGTCTCAGCCATCCACATTTACGAATTTTTATCTCAGAAATATTGAGTCCATTTCTGGAGACCTGCATTGTTTAGGTCCGTTATCTGTTGCTCAGAATGTCGTCCACTAAACAGTTGCAACTATAGTTATGCAGGCTTTCTGTTCCGGCAGTGACTCCATCCGGCTGCCCTCTTCGCTCTGGGCTATTTGACCCAGGGCAAGGGGAAGGGGGGGGGGGGGGGGGGGGGGGGGGGCGGGTGTTCCCTTAGGTCACCTGCTTTATAGTGAAAAGCAAGGGAATGCCTCCTCCAAGTCAGTATTTCTGAGTCACTTCCGGGATGGTTTTAAAGTGTAATATTAATGTTTAAATTCATTCATGTCTTATTTTTAAAGTGTAGCTCGGTGTGAAGCATTTGTATATGTCAAGTGTCAAACGGGCTTTAATATACAATACTCGGACACTTTTAAATGATTATAAAGAGTCTCAATTCTCTGGACTACTTTATTTATTGGCTTGCTTTAAAAATAATTAGTATAAGGGTTATACTGGATGTTAATAGAGAACATGAATGTTATTGTGCTCAATTATTAAGGGTAGTGTATCTTTCTAATTTAATATTAAATAAGAAAGATACATGTAAAGCCTAATACTCCTTTTCTCCTTAAGGGGTTACCTCTTTACTATATAGTTGAGCTTATTGGATTTTCCTGTATGTCCTAGGCCCTCCAGCCTGTTTACTATTCAGCTAAGTCTGGGTCATTGGTACAGTATAAAAATGTTAAAAAATTTATAGTAATTTATATATTTTTTATACTTACCAATGACCCAGACGGGGATGGCCCTCCCTGGAGTTGGGAACTCTTGCCTCCCCGCTGAGTACATAGCGCTGACCAGGCACTGCCAGTAAGAATGATAATTGGCGCCAATTTCGGGACGACTGCGTCACTGCGCATGCGCAGTAGAGGCGTAGTATGGAGGTCCTTTAGGACATGATTTCTTTTTGTTTTGGATGCAAATTTTGGGGATTGGGGGGCAAAATTTGTGTTTGGCCCTGGTTTTGTTGGAGTTAGCACCAGCTAAGTCTGGGTCATTGGTAAGTATAAAAAATATATAAATTACTATAAATTTTTTAACTTTTTGGAGAAAATGTGATTCTAAGGAGGATAGAAGGAGGAGAGGAAAAAGAAGTGACAAAAAATAATCAGGGCTGTACTTAAAATTTTTTGATGAAATTATGTTAAGTTGCCTATTTTCGAGGCATGGGCCTCTTGTTGTCATTCTTGCTAAATGTTGCACTGCTTATTCAGTGTTTCCTCTCCCCTAGCCTTCTAAAGTCCCCCCTTGCAATTCTCCCATGCTTTTGGCATATTTTTGTGAAATTTCATTTCTAAAATTTCCTGGGAGAGTTGCTTGGTTACAGAATGTTTTCTGTTATTTTCCCCATAGTTACGTTTTCACCCATGGGTGTATAACGTTTGTGTTCTGCATCTTCCATCTGATGTTCTGCAGATTCTCCCCTGGGAGTCTCTGTTTTGCATCAGATAGAGTGTAATTTGATGACTGATTCCGGGCCAGTTTTTTCAGTGCCTGGAGTCATGTTTTCTGGTGTTTTTACACTGTTTGTTTTCATTGGCAACAGCCTTTTTTGAGGGGGGCTGTTTGCCTTTGCTGTAGTTTATCTCACTATAAGATACATTTATATTATCCGTAAGTGTCTCATTAATTATTTAATATAAATTTAAAATTTTTGACCACACTTTGCCATCGGATCCATCGGGGCTCAACGTTACTTTTCAGCAACTTGGGCTTCGCTGAAAAAATATTTTTTCAAAATTATTTTGATTTACAATTGTTTTTTCATTTATTAATGGATCATGTTATTATGTATCTTTGTGTCAGGAGTTTTTGCGAGTAACTAGGACTTGTTGTTCTTTCACAATGAAGGGACATTGTTCAAATTGTAATAGGAAGAAATCTTCCTCTGACTTTCATGATCATTGTATTAATTGTAGTCAGTGTTCTCGCATTAATCCCTGTGCTATATGTGAATATTGTGATGAGAAACATTGGAAACGTGTGTCACGATATGTTGTTTCTGGAGAAAGGGCGATGCCGGCTCTTTCTCCGCAAGGTCACTCTACTCTCTCAGTTTCTATTTCAGAGGAACCAGAACAGGGTGATGTTTCCATGTTATCTTCTACAAGTGTGCGTCCGTTGTCACAAATGAATTCAGAGCTAGCGGCAAAAGTGCTCATGGAGATTAGACAAATGTCGTCCGCTAGCTCGCCCGGTGTAGCTTCCATTCACCGAATGGTTCGGCAGCCGGGTTCGTCCGATGCGGCCCAAGAGGAAGTTTTGGGTGATGCGAGCACTATAAACATAATAGATGCACACCCAGTGATGGCGGATAGTAAGCGAGAACGGAGGAAGCCTTTGAGTCCGGTTCCTAGCTCGTCCAGGTCCAGCCGGGCCGCGAGCGAGAGAGGCCCCTCTCTCGTACAACAACATCTGGGACCAGATGTTGTGGTACAAAATGTGTCTTTAGCGGAGCATACGTCCGTCGCTCGGGACGCTCCGTTGTATAAGCAGTCCGCAGAGACTGTTAAGGCTTCCTCTTCTCGTCAGCGCACACGACCGCACCTTGGCTGCGTGACCGCCGATATATTACCAGCTTCACCGATGAAGGATTCTTCGGCGACCAGGTCACACCATCCGGCAGCCAGGGATTCGAGACCGATGGACTCCGGACGTTCGCATAGGAAAAGTATGCGGGAGCCATCTGATGCGGAGCTGCCCTCGGCGAAGCAGCGAAAGACTGCGCCTCCGCAGGTCTCGACGCCGGACATTCTTGTGCAGATAGCACAGCTTATCGCAGCATCCCAGCAGCCGACAGAAACAGTGTCGGATCGAGAATTATCCGACGGCGCTGGGTCGGTACGCTCCGCCGAAGCATCGGGGGCGGACGACCGGGAACATCATGAGGTCCGACCGGAGGGTGAAAGGGATACGGATGACTTGGAGCTATCCCTTTCGGAACAACATAAAGCTGCCGTGGACTTCATTCGGCACTTTCTTCCTCAAGTTGTTCCGTCGGGCCAGACTGCTGCGCTTCCGGACAAGAGAATTATAGCGTCATTGGACTCTGAATTTTTTGAGCGGTTCAGGGACATCGCTCCCGAGTTTCCGTCGCAGTCCAATAATGTTGCAAGAACATTTGAACTATTGAACGACGCTATATTTAAACTTGCTTCCAGGACGGGGAAAGCAGGTTTCTTGTCCGCTAATACTCTCAACCTGCCTTTCATTAATGCAAGGAATAAATTCGATACGGCAGGACAGGGTATACCGAGAGTTCCTCTGCGTATGGACGACGAGGCGGAAGACTTAGAGCTATCATTACCGTCGTCAGCTTCTATTCCAACCGCGGTGTTGGAAACAGCTATTGCGTCTAACAGAGCCAATTTAGATGCCTTATCTTACGCAGATCACCTTACTAAGGCGTTATCACTGCGCCTTCAGGGGAAAGAGTTTCAGGATATACAATCCTCTTTAAGACTTCTTTCAAGGGCAGTAGCTTATTACACGTGTAACTCCGCCCTTTCAGTGGCAAATCTGGAGTTGGTTAGACGTGACGCAGCCCTAGCTACATCCACACTAGTGGATTCTAAGGTGAAGAACTCTCTTAGAGTCGCTTCGGTCTCAGGAGAACTTCTCTTTGACGGCAAGCTTTCCGCTATTTATGATAAAATTACAAAGAAAGCTAAGGATTCTCTGTTGTTCAAATCTGCTTCTAAGAAGTCGGATACAGCAGACACGAATAAGACAGGCACTTCTGGGTCTAATGTGCCCAAGAGAGGTTCCTATAGAGGTTCCGGTGCGTCCTCTTGGTCTTATTCGAGAGACCGTCAGGATAGCGACTCTCGTTCGGGACGTCCTTCAGGCCGGAACAATCGGTCGGACGCCCCGAGGTCGACGGGGCGAGGTGCAGGCCGTGGAAGACATGGTTTCTCCTACCGCAGGCCTCGCAGGTCCAGGAGGTGATGGCTTAAACCTCTATCGCGTTCCGGTTGGCGGAAGGTTGTCGAGCTTTTCACAAGAATGGGCGTCGATTACGGACGACCCTTGGGTGAGAGGAGTGACTTCGGAAGGTCTAAAGATATCCTTCAAACGAAAGCCTCCATTAACTCGAAGTCCAAAGTGGACTCATCTTCCATCAAATCCGCAGAAAAGAGACGCTCTGTTATCAGAGGTGCAGTCTCTTTTAATGAAGAACGCGGTAGAGGTCGTAGAAAACCAGGAATCTCCGGGATTCTACAGCCATCTGTTTCTGGTTCTGAAACCAGACGGCTCGTTCCGTCCAGTCATAGATTTGAGCTGGATAAACAAGCTGATTGTCGCTCCGAAGTTTTATATGGAGACGATTCGATCGGTCAGAGCGAGTATTCGGGTGAACGATTATGCAACGAGCATAGATCTCAAAGATGCGTACTTTCACGTCATGGTACATCCGACATTCCGAAAGTATCTATGCTTCGCAGTCCTAGGAGTGGTGTATCAATTCCGGGCGATGTGCTTCGGATTGAATCTAGCACCCTGGGCTTTCACTCAGGTAATGAACTCGGTAATGATCTACTTCCGAGCTCATTCGTCTGCGGTAACGTCGGCCTACCTGGACGACATTCTTCAGAGGTACGGCAACGAGTTAACGCTTCAGAACGATGTTCAGAATCTTCTTCTATTGCTCCGACGTCTCGGTTTTATAGTAAACGAAGAGAAGTCGGATCTGGTGCCGTCCAAGTCATTCACTCATCTGGGAATGAGCTTCGAGACGCACAACAATCTCGTTCGTCTGCTGTTAACCAGAGCGAAATTAGTCAGTTGTTACGCTCGCTATTGTCTGCACGCAGACAAAGTCACGGCGAGAGAATTTATGAGACTGATAGGTCTGTGCGGAGCCGCCGCAGATCTCATTCCGATGGGGCAGTTACGCACACGTCCTCTTCAAATTTTCTTGACTCAGAATTGGAGTGTGAAAATTCATTCGCTCGATGTAGACGTTCTCTTGTCAGATCAAGTGAAACAAGAGATTCAGACTTGGGCAAACATTCAGTGGTTAACTCAGGGAGTTTCGCTGCAGTTGCCGGATTCGAGTTTTACCGTTATGATGGATGCCAGTCAAACAGGTTGGGGTGCATCATTAATCCCAACGGATTCGAGATGCCAGGGTCTTTGAGATCCGCAATTCCTGTGCAAGCACATAAACATCAAGGAAATGATGTCAATTTGGCTTGCGTTACGTCACTGGATGGACATTATTCACGATGCTCATGTCCTAATCCTATCCGACAATACGACAGTAGTGGCGTATATACGGAATCAGGGAGGCACTCATTCAGTTCCGTTGTTCAATCTAACGGAAAGAATCCTTCTGTTTGCGCTAGAACATCATGTTCTTCTTTCGGTCCGTCACATACCGGGTCGTCTGAATGTGCTAGCAGACTCCCTTTCACGAAAGGGTTGCTTGTTGCCGTCGTAGTGGACTCTCAACAAACAAGTATTCAATCAGATTTGCTACCAATGGGAACGGCCAATGATAGACTTATTTGCGACACATCTCAACAATCAGTTGCAGATGTATGTGTCCCCGTGTCCGGATCCAAGAGCATTTGCAGTAGACGCTCTGTCGATCCCTTGGGACGAAATGATAGGATATGCGTATCCTCCAGCGCCGTTAATTCAACAAGTATTGCTAAAGATAAAACAATCTCAATGCAAGATTCTGTTGGTAGCATCTCTGTCGCCACAGAGACCGTGGATAAATCTACTCAGGTGTCTGTTGTGGGACCTACCGCGGAAGCTTCCTCCACGGGAGGATCTTCTTTCGCAGGGGAAATCGCGCCAACTCCATCACAACCCGCAAGGTCTCAACCTTCACGTTTTTCCGTTGTGCGGTCCTTCTTGCATGGCAAGCACTTTACAGGACGAGCAGTGGACGCGATTTCTAACTGTAGGAGGACCTCCTCTTCGCTAAACTATGCGGCTAAGTGGAAGGTTTTTCGTCGTTGGTGTAGGGATCATTCTGTAGATATATTCGATCCCTCTATACCAGACATTGCAAACTTTCTAGTATACTTGTTTGACGAAATCAGACTGCAGCCTGTTACTATAAAGGGTTATAGATCTATGTTATCTGATACCTATGCACATCATGATAGTTTACAAATTGGATCTAATGTCTCTTTATCTAAGTTGGTTAGAAACTTTTCGATAAATAGACCCAGAACTCTTAGATTAATTCCTAAGTGGAATTTAGCTTGGGTTCTTCTTAAATTGAAGGAAAAGCCATTTGAACCTCTTGGGACAGTAGATTTCAAATTCTTATCTTATAAGACAGCTTTTCTCTTAGCTTTCTCTTCTGCTAGAAGAGTCAGTGAGCTTCATGCACTATCGGTGGATGATTCTCATTATCGTAGTGTTGGGAACACTATCACCTTCACTACTAATGTGGGTTTTTTAGCTAAGAATCAGGCTCCTAATAAATATCCGGAACCTATTGTTATTAAGGCTCTTCCGTCTTCAGACGGGCGTAGGTCTTTACTCTGTCCTGTTAGAGCATTACGTATCTATAAACAGAGATCTCAGTTTGTCAGAAAGGGACGGAAACGTTTCTTTCTGTCGTTGATGCCTAATAGAAAGGACATTTCAGTCCATTCTATTGCTAGATGGATTCAATTAACTATCCGTACTGCTTATGAAGATTTATCTTCTTCTCAGCAGTCTGTGCTTAAGATTTCTGCTCATGAAGTAAGAGCTCTTTCTACTTCCTGGGCTTATGCTAATAGTGTTGCTATTACAGATTTAATGAAGGCTGCTTATTGGTCTCAGCCATCCACATTTACGAATTTTTATCTCAGAAATATTGAGTCCATTTCTGGAGACCTGCATTGTTTAGGTCCGTTATCTGTTGCTCAGAATGTCGTCCACTAAACAGTTGCAACTATAGTTATGCAGGCTTTCTGTTCCGGCAGTGACTCCGTCCGGCTGCCCTCTTCGCTCTGGGCTATTTGACCCAGGGCAAGGGGAAGGGGTGGGGGGGGGGGGGGGTGGGTGTTCCCTTAGGTCTCCTGCTTCATAGTGAAAAGCAAGGGAATGCCTCCTCCAAGTCAGTATTTCTGAGTCGCTTCCGGGATGGTTTTAAAGTGTAATATTAATGTTAAAATTCATTCATGTCTTATTTTTAAAGTGTAGCTCGGTGTGAAGCATTTGTATATGTCAAGTGTCAAAGGGGCTTTAATATACAATACTCGGACACTTTTAAGTGACTATAAAGAGTCTCAATTCTCTGGACTACTTTATTTATTGGCTTGCTTTAAAAATAATTAGTATAAGGGTTATACTGGATGTTAATAGAGAACATGAATGTTATTGTGCTCAATTATTAAGGGTAGTGTATCTTTCTAATTTAATATTAAATAAGAAAGATACATGTAAAGCCTAATACTCCTTTTCTCCTTAAGGGGTTACCTCTTTACTATATAGTTGAGCTTATTGGATTTTCCTCTATGTCCTAGGCCCTCCAGCCTGTTTACTATTCAGCTAAGTCTGGGTCATTGGTACAGTATAAAAATGTTAAAAAATTTATAGTAATTTATATATTTTTTATACTTACCAATGACCCAGACGGGGATGGCCCTCCCTGGAGTTGGGAACTCTTGCCTTCCCGCTGAGTGGATAGCGCTGACCAGGCACTGCCAGTAAGAATGATAATTGGCGCCAATTTCGGGACGTCTGCGTCACTGCGCATGCGCAGTAGATGCGTAGTATGGAGGTCCTTTAGGACATGATTTCTTTTTGTTTTGGATGCAAATTTTGGGGATTGGGGAGCAAAATTTGTGTTTGGCCCTGGTTTTGTTAGAGTTAGCACCAGCTAAGTCTGGGTCATTGGTAAGTATAAAAATTATATAAATTACTATAAATTTTTTAACTTTCGAGGCAGCAGCCATTTTGTTGTCATTCTGATTATTTAGTTACACTGTTTTTTAAGTGTTTTCCTCTCTCCCTGTCCTTTAAGTCCCCCCCTGCTGTTCTCCCATGCTTTTGGCATAGTTTTTGTAATTATTATTACTAAATTTTCTTGGGAGTTTTAGCTGAATAACAGAATGAATTCTGTTCTTTTCCCCATGTTTACGTCTTCACCTACGGGTGGTTAGGCGTTGTGTTCTGCATCTACCATCTGATGTTCTGCAGTTTCTTCCCTGGAAGTCTCTGTTTTGCATCAGATAGTGTTTTGTTGGTAACTGATTTCGGGCCTGGGTGCCTGGAGTCTTATTTTAGTGTTTTTACACTCATTGTTTACATTTACAACAGCCCTCTGTGTTCTGGAAAATAATATCTTGATGTTATTTTAATCATAACTAGATACATTATTATTGTTCGTAAGTGTTGAATAAATTGTTTAAAATATTTTTAAAATTTTTGTCCACACTTAGGCTTGGGATCCATTGGGGCTGAACGTTACTTTTCAGAAACTTGGGCTGTTCTGAAAAAATATTTTTTCAAAATATTTTAATTTCAATTATTTTTTCTGTATTAATGGATCATATTATTATTATGTATTTTGATTGCCAGGGGTTAGTGCGAGTACCAGGACTTGTTTTCTTTTCACATTGAAAGGATATTGATCAATTGTAATAAGAGGAAGTCTTCCTCTGACTTTATAATCATTCTATATGTGGTCAGTGTACTCGCATTTACTCCTGTTCGGTATCGTATGATTTCGATGACAATATGGGAAGCGTATGTCACGGTATGTTATTGGGGAATTGGATACTCCGGTCCTTTCCCCGCTGGGTCACTCTACTTTATCAATTTCTATTTCAGACGATCAAGATTAGGGTGATGTATCTGTGATGTCTTCCAACAGTGTGCCTCCGTCGTCACAATTAATGAAGGGCTAGCGGAAAAGTGCTCATGTAAATACGCCAATTGCCTAAGAGGACCCTAGTAGGTTCGACGGCCTTTGACGTCCGCTAGCTCGCCCGGTGTAGCGTCCATTCACCGAATGGTTCGGCAGCCGGGTTCGTCCGTTGCGGTCTAGAAGGAATTTTGGGGTGATGCGAGCACTATAAATCAACCTAATGCACACCCAGTGATGGCAGATCGGAGGGAGAACGGAGGAAGCCTTTTAGTCCGGTTCATAGCTCGTTCTGGTCCATCCGGACGGCGAGCGAGAGAGGCCCCTCTCTCGTACAACAGCATCTGGCCCCAGATGTTGTAGTACAAAATATTTCGCATTCGGAGCATACGTCCGTCGCTCGGGACGCTCCGACATATAGTCAGTCCGGAGTAGACTGTCAATAAGGCTTCCTCATTCTCATGGTAGCGCACACGACCGCTCTTGGCTACGTGACCACGGATATCCAGTCAGCTTCGCCAGTCAGAGAATCATCGGCGACCAGGTCACACCATCCGGTAGCCAGGGACACGAGGCCTGCAGACTCCGGACGTTCGCATAGGAAGTGTGCGGGAGTCAACGTACACGGAGCTTCCGGCGGCAATGCATCGTAAGACCGCTACTGCACAGGCCTCGGGAACGGACGTGCTTTCCTAAATAGCACAGTTTATCGCAGCATCCCAGCATCAACTGAATCTGTCGCATATTTTTTATCCGACGATGCTGGGTCGGGATGCTCCGCGGAAGCGGGTACGGACGTCCGAATATTTCATCCGCTCCGACGGGATACCGAAAGGGATTTGGAGGATTTCGAGCTTTCCCTTTCGGAACTACATATGCTGTTGTGCATGTCATCTGACTTGGTCTTCTACAGCATCTTTCGTCGGACCAGATTGCTGCGATGCCGGATAAGAAACTGATAGCGTTGGTGGACTTAGAAATTTTTGGTTCGGTTCAGGGACATCGTCCCTCAGTTCCGACATAGTCCAATAATGTCACACAAACTTTCGAATTATTGAACGACGCTATATATATTATTATTATATGCTTGCTATAACCAAGCATTTCTGGTTTCTTGTTCGCAAAGTTACGGAGATGTCTTTCAAAAGTGTGCCTCTGTCGTCATAGTTAATGAAGAGCTAGCGGCAATAAGTGCTCATGGAATATGTCTATCGCCTACGGAGTGACATTCGCTAGCTCACCCGGTGTAGCGTGCATTCATCGATTGCTTCGGCTGCCGGGTTCGTCCGTTGCGGTCTAGGAAGGAGATTTTGGTGATGCGAGCACTTTAATTACTTTAGTACTCACCCAGTGACAGCAGATTGAGGACAGATCGGAGGAAGCCTGTTAGTCCGGTTCCTGGCTTGTCCAGTTCCGACCAGGCTGTGAGCGAGAGAGGTCCCTCTCTCGTCCAACAACATAGGGGACCGCATGTTGTGGTTCTGATATTTTACATTCGGAGCATATGTCTGTCGGTCGGGACGCTCCGTTATATTGACAGTCCGAGAGACTGTCCATAATGCTTCCTCGTCCTCACAGCAGGGCACACGACCGCACATTGGCTACGTGACCTCGAGTATCCGATCAGTTTCGTCATTCAGTGATTCCACGGCGAATAGGCCGCGCCATCCGGTAGCCAAGGGACACGAGGCCTATACACTCCGTTTGCTCGCATATTGGTAGTATGCACGGGGGTAACGATCACGGAGCTTTCAGCGGCAATGCATTGTAGGACCGCTTCTCCTCAGGCCTCAGTGACGGACGTGCTATCCGAGTTAGCACAGTTGTTTCGCAGCGTCCCAGCAATTGACAGTTGCTTGGTCGAATTAGGAATTATCAGACAGCGCTGGGTCGGTGCGGTCCGCGGTTGCATCAGGTACGGACGACCGAACGCTTTATAGGGTCCGACAGGATGGCGAAAGGGATTCGAAAGATTTCGAGTTTTCCCTTTTGTAGTATCGGAAGTTGCCATTCATATCTTCTGGCATTATCTTCCAGTGATTGTTATTTCGGACTACATTGCTGCGATGTTGGATAAGAGACTTATAGCGTCAGTGGACTCGGATTTTTCGATCGGTTCAGGGACATTGTCCCTGACTTACCGACGCAGTCCAATAATTTCATTACAACATGTGTTTTATTTTTCGACGCTATATATGCATACAAGCCTGCTACCAAGCATGATAGTTTAGTTTCTTGTCCGCGTTGCTCTTTTCTGCCGTTTTATCATTTATACGAATAGTTTATTTTGTCAGTGCAGGGCATACCAAGACTTCATATGCGTCTAGACGGTGTGGTTAAAGACTGGAAATATTCTTTTTCGCCGTCTATGTCTTTTCCAACTTCAATGTTGGAAACGACAATGATGTCTAGTAGACTTAACTTAGACGCTTTATCATACGTGAGGCGTTATCATTACGTCTTCAAGAAAAGATTTACGGGATATTATTCTCAATGTAATTTCTTTTGAGGGCAGTAGTTTGTTCACGTATAACTCTGCCCTTCAGTGGCTGATTGGAGTTGGTTAGACGTGACACAGCCCTAGCTACATCCACGCGCGTGGATAGTAAGGTTAAGAACTCTCTCAGAGTCGCTTCATTCTCGGAGAAGCTTCTCTTCGACGGCAACTTTTCGGCAATCCATGAATTGCTCGATTTACACGTTCTCTTGTCTATCTAGTGTTACAAAAGATTTAGACTGGGGCAAACATTCGGTGGTTGACTCAGAGAGTCCCACCGCAGTTGCCGGACCCGAGTGTTGCTGTTATGACGGTTGCCAGTCAAACAGATTGGGATATAATACTGATCCCAACGGATTCGAAGTGCCAGGGTCTTTGGGTTCCGCAGTCTCTTAGCAACCAATTTTCTTCCGCGGAATAATGTTTTTTAGGCTTGCTTTATGTCATTGCATGAACATTATTCAGAAACGCATGCCCAAATCCTGTCCGTTAATTCGACAGTAGTGGCGTATCTCCGGAACCAGGGAGGCACTCTTTCGTTTCCGTTATTCAATTTAATGGAAAGAATCCGTCTGTTGGTTATAGTACACCAAGTTCTGTTTTGGTCCGTCATATTCCGGGTCGTCTGATTGTTTTACCGGACTCCCGTTCACTTAGGGGTCGCTTGTTGCTGTCAGAATGGACTCTCAACAAACAAGTATTCAATCAGATTTGCTATCTATGGGAGCGCCCAATGATGATTTATTTACGACACAGCTTGCTAATCAATTGCAGACGTATGTGTTGGCTTGTCCAGATCTCTGAGCTAATGTTGTTAACGCTCTATTGATCTATAGGACGGAATGATAGGATATGCGTATCCTCCGGCGCTGTTGTTTCAGCAGGTATTGCTAAGATAAACAACCACAATACATTTCTGTTGATAGCATCTCTATCTTCACAGAGATCATGGGTAATTTACTCTTGTCTACTGTGGGACTTAACGTGAAATCTTCCTCAATGTGAGGATCTTTTTTCACTGGGTAAATCGTGTCATCTTTATCACAACCCGCAAGGTCGCAACCTTCATGTATTCCGTTGTGTGGTCCGTAATGCATTGTAAGCATTGTACTGGACGAGCTTTGGACGCGATTTCTTACTATAGGAGATCCTCTTCTTCGCTATTCTATGCGGCTAAAGTGGAGGCTCTTCCGTCGTTGGTGTAGGGATCATTATGTTCATATTGTTGATCCCTCCATACTACTCATTGCAATTTTTTAGTATACTTGTTTCACAAGATCTACTGCAGCCTGTTATTATTAAGGTTATATGTTTATGTTACCTCATACCTATGCACTCTAGGATAGTTTACAATTGAGTCTTATGTCTCTTTATCTAAGTCAGTTAGTAACTTTTTGATAAATAGACTTAGAATCCTTAGATTAAATTCCTATATGGAATTTAACTTCGGTTCTTATTTAGCTAAGTAATCATTTGAGCCTCTGGAAACAGTAGTTTTCAAATTCTGACCTTTTAGACAGTAATTCTGTTGGTTTCTCTTTCTCTGAAGAGTCAGTGAGTTTCATGCACTATCGATGGATGATTTTCACTTTCGTAGTTTCGGAATCACTACTTCCGTTACTATTTAGGTTGGATTTTTGCATAAGAGTTAGGCTCCTAATATCCGGAACCTATTGTTATTAAGGTCCTTCCGTCTTCGTACGGGCATAGGCCTTTACTCTTTCCGGGTAGAGTTTATGTATTTATAAACAGATATCTGTTTATTACTATGGGCGTAAGCTTCTTCTGTCTTTGATGCCTAGTAGAAGGACGTTACGCTCCATTCTATTGTTAATGGATTCTATTGACTATCGGTACTGCTTATGGTATATCATTGACTTAGCAGTTGTGCTTAAGATTTCGGCTCATGAAGTAAGAGTTCTTCTACATCTTGGGCTTACATTAATAGTGTCGCTATTATAGATTTTTGAAGGCTGCTCTGCCATCCACATTCATGAATTTTTATCTCAGAAATATCGAGTCCATTTCTGGAGGCCTCTATTGTTAGGTCTATTATCTACTGCTCAGAATTTCATTCACTTAACAGTTGCTACTATAGCTAGGTAGGCTGTCTGTTTCGGCAGTGTCTCCGTTCTGCTGCCCTCTTCGCTCTTTGACCCAGGGCAAGAAAAAGTGGGAGGGGGGGGGGGGGGGGGGGGGGGGAGGGTGTTCCCTTAGGTCACCTGTTTTACTATGAAAACAAGGGGATACCTCCTCCGGAGTTAGTAATTCTGAGCTGTTATTGGGATGGTTGTTTAGTGAGAAGTTTATGTTTTTAAAATTCATTCAAGTCTTAGTTTTTAAAGTATAGCTTTTGAATATTGCATATGTCAACGGACATGATTATGCAATCCTCAGACACTTTTAGGAGTATAAGAGTCTCTATTCTCTAGACTTACTTTATTTATTGGCTTACTTTAAAAATTATTAGTATAAGGATTATATTGGATATTAATAGAGTACATGGATGTATGAAGCTCAATTTTGGAAGGTGTTGTATCTTTCTAATTTATCATAAATAAGAAAGATACATGTAAGGCCTATTACTTCTTTTTCCCTACAGGGGATGACTCTATTTTATATTATTGAGCGTATTCCATTTTGCTCTATGTCCTTGGCCCTCCAGCCTTTTTACTATTCAGCTATGTCTGGGTCATTGGTACAGTATAAAAATGTTAAAAAATTTATAGTAATTTCTATATTTTTTATACTTACCAATGACCCAGACGGGGATGGCCCTCCCAGGAGTTGGGAACTCTTGCCTCCCCGCTGAGTACATAGCGCTTACCAGGCACTGGTTATTAGAATGATTAATGGCGCCAATTTCGGAACGTCCTTGACACTGCGCATGCGCAGTAGAGGCAAAGTGTGGAGGGCCTTTCAGGACATGTTTTCTTTGGTTTTAGATGCAAATTTTGGGGATTGGGGGGGAAAATTTGTGTTTGGCCCTATATTTTAAGAGTTAGCACCAGCTATGTCTGGGTCATTGGTAAGTATAAAAAATATAGAAATTACTATAAATTTTTTAACTTTTATTGGGTTCAGCCAACTGTGACGGCCGCAGGGGCCTGTTACTTAGATTCCTTTAGCACAGTCTACAGCCTGCATTTATGAAGGGATTTCATTGTAAATTGGTAGGATGACTCGGTATAATGTCTAGATGAGAATGTCTTATTTTGGCTGTGATCGATCAACCATGATGGCCACACAGGCATGTGACCTAGATTTGTTTAGAACAGTCTACAGTTCATATTTATGAAGCGATTTCATTGTAACTTGGAAGGCTAACTTGGTATGATGTCTCAATGAGACTGTCCTATTTTGGTCATCAGTGAGCCATTACTGCCGCCTGGTCATATGACCTAGATTCCTTTAGCACTGTCTACAGTTTGTTTTTATGAAGGGATTTCATTGTAACTTGGTAGGATAACTCAGTATGATATCTAGATGATACTGTCATATTTTGGCCACTGTAAGGCAACCGTGATCGCCCTACTGGCATGTGACTTAGATTCCTTTAACAAAGTCTACAAGTGATATTTATGACATGATTTCATTGTAACTTGGCAGGATGACTTGTTTTGGAATGATTTTTCTGTAATTTGGTAACTTTGGTTGACATTCGTTAACTGTGAGGGCCACATCAACCCAGGTCTCTATTCTCTAGTACCGTCTACACCTCACATTCTTATTGAAAACATAGCATGGTGGGTACAGAACTTAACATATTCTCGATTACCACAATTGTTGTTTTATTTCATAATCCTTTAATAAACATTGAACATTATCCTTTTCATCAAATACTACACACAGTCAAGTTAAGCTGCAGTGTCATTGACACTTTCATTCCAGTTGTGCTTATCCTGAAATCTTCAAAATGTTGAGATGTTCTCAAAATCTTGGCCTGGTAATCCAGAAAATCAAGGAGTGCAAAACAGTTGCCCTCCTCAGATTGCTTTGGAGTGCAATTGCACCTGAAGTTTTCAGTGCAAAAACTTGTATGCTATTTTGGTTATATTCACTTCAAGGTATTAATATTGTGACTGAAAAATTGTACTACATTCAGCTATAGTGGAAAAATTGGCACACACATCTTATTATTCAAAATGTTGCATTCAATTCTTATGTGACTGTCTTTCAAACTCAAAATGTATTAAAATGCGACACAGGATGGGTCATGAATTATTGTGAATCAATGCAACATTGACAAATCGGCCCCTGAATTCCAATGTGTTCTCTGTGCCAGTTGACACAGAGAACACATTGTAACTCGGGACGAAATGATAATAGATTTTAAAGGCCGTCCCAAACAGGTCTGGCATTCCAGAAAATCAAGGAGTGCAAAAATTTACCTCCTCAATTTTTTCTTCGCGTGCAGCACTCCTGCACTCTCTAAAGAATGCCAGGCCTGAAAATCCCACCAAGTTCTCTCTTCTATACAATAGACCTAGTGGTAGAAGAAGAGTTTCTGGCAATTCCTCTTTTGAAACTAATTGGATTCCGTTTCTGGAATATTATCCTTTTGTGTTTCATTTACTTAAATAGATGAGTTGCATTTGAACTTGATATTTGAGTGGAGGCCAGGGGTCAGCCGAGTGGGCGACTAGGGCGAAGAAGTCGCCTTGTCATTCCTCAAGTCGCCTTGGCTCACATTGGGGGCGAAATTCAAGTCGCCCTCCCAAACTTCCTTGGGAGACATGGCAGTTTACTGTATTTTCTTTTGTTTTATTTCCAAAAAAACCCCAACTCTTCCGCATTTACAAAAAGGTAAACACGGTTGCTGTTAAAATCTGTCATATGGCTCTGAAAATAACCTAAACTAGCCCAATTTTATATTTCTGAAAAGAGTTGTAATGTCGTAGTTGTGCGAACAATACGCCCCAACTGATAGCAACCAGAACAAAATGCTATTTAAAAACAAAAGTGTCAGCAAAAACCACGAATCACACAAGACACGTATCGAGTTGATTAGAATTTATTAAAGTTAACCACCGTTTCAAAACCCCAAAAAATGTGCAGGGGACAGTTCATCCATAAAAATGTCGAAATTGCTCATGGTTACGCTCTGTTCCACTGAAAAATTGGTTGCACTGAAATTCGCCCCGCAATTTGCATTGAAAGGTTTTCTTTAAAAAGTTAACCACCGTTTCAAAACCCCAAAAAATGTGCAGGGGACAGTTCATCCATAAAAATGTCGAAATTGCTCATGGTTACACTCTGTTCCACTGAAAAATTGGTTGCACTGAAATTCGCCCCGCAATTTGCATTGAAAGGTTTTCTTTAAAAAGTTAACCACCGTTTCAAAACCCCAAAAAATGTGCAGGGGACAGTTCATCCATAAAAATGTCGAAATTGCTCATGGTTACGCTCTGTTCCACTGAAAAATTGGTTGCACTGAAATTCGCCCCGCAATTTGCATTGAAAGGTTTTCTTTAAAAACTTGTGATGGAAAGGGGTTAAATGTAATAAGGCTACGATAGAAATCACACACATTAGGATGGATAAGAATGGCAGGCCTTATAGCACCAGTCGCACGAGTCAATGTAAGATGGTTGACAGAAATTGTCATTTTTCTGAACAGAGTATTATCACCCAGCGCAGCTGGTAAGGGAGACAACTGAAATATTTTGTCATTTACCTTAGAAATAAATTAACTCAAATTGTTAATTACGCTTAATTTACGAAGGGTGCCGAAAACTTTTTTAACTACGCTTTTCAATTCAATTAGGACATTCAGAAACCATGAATGACCCAGCTTCTTTTGTGAACTTGAAATTTATTTTAAATACTTCAAATATTTTTAAAAGAATAATGTACCTTCTATTACAGAGAACACTCTCACCATGGGTAATGCTAAATTTCAAATCCACTGCATTGAGGCAAATACAAAATCAACTGCATGGCAGGGACCAACCATGAGGGCGACTAGGGCGATTATGTCGCCCTTCTAAGCCCAAAGTCGCCTAGAAAAATGGTTGGGGCGATTACAAGTCACCCTCTAAAAATTGGCCAAAATGAGGAAAGGCTGAACTGAGTGATGCGGGGTTTATATGAAAACGATTATTTTCAAAAATCAAATGTGCTCGAGTGTGATAAATGGGCATTTTAATTCGACAAATAAACTTCCATTTATTTGAAATCACACGACAATCAATTGTCCATTGTCGCTTTTGGCAGATTTTTTTTTATTTCTATTTTGTTGCGTTTCAGTCGGAGCTTCAAGTGTCGAAACAAAAATAGGTGACTCACGCGACTCAACAAAATAACCCAGTTTGAAAGTAGGTTACGTCGCTTAGGATGCCGAAAATGTATACACAACGGACATATTTTATAACACAGTATTTTCATTTCGTTTTGCTGACAACTATTAACTGTTGGGCTGTCTATTCCCAGAAAAACACAAATGGAATTGAAACACATGAAAAAAGGCTTTAGTGATGACAAGAAAAGCTTTGTACAGGACACAAGTGTGCATGTGGACGATCTTGAAAAAGGGTCCTCCTAAACACCGGAATGACACGAAATGATGCGGAATGACACCGGAATGCCATAAAAATGATGCGGAATGACATTTCTTTTACAAAATTCTCGACCCCAGAATGTATTTTGTTTATTAACTAACAAAGTACCTCCCAAGCAACCTTCTTACATCTGGTCCTGTTCACACTTTCAGACTCAGGAAATTATTAGCTTAGTAGACTTTGGTGAAAGGCAACCACAGGAGGGTGCTGGGGGATTGGCAGGAAGAAGAGGGGAGGGGTCATGAAGGAGAGAGTAGCAGTGAGGGGATATTTTTATACTGTACCAATGACCCAGACTTAGCTGGTGCTAACTCTAACAAAACGAGGGCCAAACACAAATTTTGCCCCCCAATCCCCAAAATTTGCATCCAAAACAAAAAGAAATCATGTCCTAAAGGACCTCCATACTACGCCTCTACTGCGCATGCGCAGTGACGCAGTCGTCCCGAAATTGGCGCCAATTATCATTCTCTGTTTGGCCCTTCATCAGTCAACATCTCACTGATCTTTGTGCTTGTAAATCTCAGTTTAAAGGATGCCAGACACGTAATTTTTGGAGAAAATGTGATTCTAAGGAGGATAGAAGGAGGAGAGGAAAAAGAAGTGGCAAAAAATAATCAGGGCTGTACTTAAAATTTTTTGATGAAATTATGTTAAGTTGCCTATTTTCGAGGCATGGGCCTCTTGTTGTCATTCTTGCTAATTGTTGCACTGCTTATTCAGTGTTTCCTCTCCCCTAGCCTTCTAAAGTCCCCCCGGCAATTCTCCCATGCTTTTGGCATATTTTTGAGAAATTTCATTTCTAAAATTTCCTGGGAGAGTTGCTTGGTTACAGAATGTTTTCTGTTATTTTCCCCATAGTTACGTTTTCACCCATGGGTGTATAACGTTTGTGTTCTGCATCTTCCATCTGATGTTCTACAGATTCTCCCCTGGGAGTCTCTGTTTTGCATCAGATAGAGTGTAATTGATGACTGATTCCGGGCCAGTTTTTTCAGTGCCTGGAGTCATGTTTTCTAGTGTGTTTACACTGTTTGTTTTCATTGGCAACAGCCTTTTTTGAGGGGGGCTGTTTGCCTTTGTGGTAGTTTATCTCATTATAAGATACATTTATATTATCCGAAAGTGTCTCATTAATTATTTTATATAAATTTAAAATTTTTGACCACACTTTGCCATCGGATCCATCGGGGCTCAACGTTACTTTTCAGCAACTTGGGCTTCTCTGAAAAAATATTTTTTCAAAATTATTTTGTTTTGCAATTGTTTTTTCATTTATTAATGGATCATGTTATTATGTATCTTTGTGTCAGGGGTTTTTGCGAGTAACTAGGACTTATTGTTTGTTCTTTCACAATGAAGGGACGTTGTTCAAATTGTAATAGGAAGAAATCTTCCTCTGACTTTCATGATCATTGTATTAATTGTAGTCAGTGTTCTCGCATTAATCCCTGTCCTATATGTGAACATTGGGATGAGAAACATTGGAAACGTGTGTCACGATATGTTGTTTCTGGAGAAAGAGCGATGCCGGCTCTTTCTCCGCAAGGTCACTCTACTCTCTCAGTTTCTGTTTCAGAGGAACCAGAACAGGGTGATGTTTCCATGTTATCTTCTTCAAGTGTGCGTCCGTCGTCACAAATGAATTCAGAGCTAGCGGCAAAAGTGCTCATGGAGATTAGACAAATGTCGTCCGCTAGCTCGCCCGGTGTAGCGTCCATTCACCGAATGGTTCGGCAGCCGGGTTCGTCCGATGCGGTCCAAGAGGAAATTTTGGGTGATGCGAGCACTATAAACATAATAGATGCACACCCAGTGACGGCGGATAGTAAGCGAGAACGGAGGAAGCCTTTTAGTCCGGTTCATAGCTCGTCCAGGTCCAGCCGGGCCGCGAGCGAGAGAGGTCCCTCTCTCGTACAACAACATCTGGGACCAGATGTTGTGGTACAAAATGTGTCTTTAGCGGAGCATACGTCCGTCGCTCGGGACGCTCCGTTGTATAAGCAGTCCGCAGAGACTGTTAAGGCTTCCTCTTCTCGTCAGCGCACACGACCGCACCTTGGCTGCGTGACCGCCGATATATTACCAGCTTCGCCGATGAAGGATTCTTCGGCGACCAGGTCACACCATCTGGCAGCCAGGGATTCGAGACCGATGGACTCCGGACGTTCGCATAGGAAAAGTATGCGGGAGCCATCTGATGCGGAGCTGCCCTCGGCGAAGCAGCGAAAGACTGCGCCTCCGCAGGTCTCGACGCCGGACATTCTTGTGCAGATAGCACAGCTTATCGCAGCATCCCAGCAGCCGACAGAAACGGTGTCGGATCGAGAATTATCCGACGGCGCTGGGTCGGTACGCTCCGCCGAAGCATCGGGGGCGGACGACCGGGAACATCGTGAGGTCCGACCGGATGGTGAAAGGGATACGGATGACTTGGAGCTATCCCTTTCGGAACAACATAAAGCTGCCGTGGACTTCATCCGGCACTTTCTCCCTCAAGTTGTTCCATCGGGACAGACTGCTGCGCTTCCGGACAAGAGAATTATAGCGTCATTGGACTCTGAATTTTTTGAGCGGTTCAGGGACATCGCTCCCGAGTTTCCGTCGCAGTCCAATAATGTTGCTAGAACATTTGAATTATTGAACGACGCTATATTTAAACTTGCTTCCAGGATGGGGAAAGCAGGTTTCTTGTCCGCTAATACTCTCAACCTGCCTTTCATTAATGCAAGGAATAAATTCGATACGGCAGGACAGGGTATACCGAGAGTTCCTCTGCGTATGGACGACGAGGCGGAAGACTTAGAGCTATCATTACCGTCGTCAGCTTCTATTCCAACCGCGGTGTTGGAAACAGCTATTGCGTCTAACAGAGCCAATTTAGATGCCTTATCTTACGCAGATCACCTTACTAAGGCGTTATCACTGCGCCTTCAAGGGGAAGAGTTTCAGGATATACAATCCTCTTTAAGACTTCTTTCCAGGAGGTGATGGCTTAAACCTCTATCGCGTTCCGGTTGGCGGAAGGTTGTCGAGTTTTATTCCACGTGTAACTCCGCCCTTTCAGTGGCAAATCTGGAGTTGGTTAGATGTGACGCAGCCCTAGCTACATCCACACTAGTGGATTCTAAGGTGAAGAACTCTCTTAGAGTCGCTTTGGTCTCAGGAGAACTTCTCTTTGACGGCAAGCTTTCCGCTATTTATGATAAAATTAAAAAGAAAGCTAATGATTCTCTGTTGTTCAGATCGGCTCCTAAGAAGTCGGATACAGCAGACACGAATAAGACAGGCACTTCTGGGTCTAATGCGCCCAAGAGAGGTTCCTATAGAGGTTCCGGTGCGTCCTCTTGGTCTTATTCGAGAGACCGTCAGGATAGCGACTCTCGTTCGGGACGTCCTTCAGGCCGGGACAATCGGTCGGACGCCCCGAGGTCGACGAGGCGAGGTGCGGGTCGTGGAAGACGTGGTTTCTCCTACCGCAGGCCTCGCAGGTCCAGGAGGTGATGGCTTAAACCTCTATCGCGTTCCGGTTGGCGGAAGGTTGTTGAGTTTTATTCCACGTGTAACTCCGCCCTTTCAGTGGCAAATCTGGAGTTGGTTAGATGTGACGCAGCCCTAGCTACATCCACACTAGTGGATTCTAAGGTGAAGAACTCTCTTAGAGTCGCTTCGGTCTCAGGAGAACTTCTCTTTGACGGCAAGCTTTCCGCTATTTATGATAAAATTAAAAAGAAAGCTAATGATTCTCTGTTGTTCAGATCGGCTCCTAAGAAGTCGGATACAGCAGACACGAATAAGACAGGCACTTCTGGGTCTAATGCGCCCAAGAGAGGTTCCTATAGAGGTTCCGGTGCATCCTCTTGGTCTTATTCGAGAGACCGTCAGGATAGCGACTCTCGTTCGGGACGTCCTTCAGGCCGGGACAATCGGTCGGACGCCCCGAGGTCGACGAGGCGAGGTGCGGGTCGTGGAAGACGTGGTTTCTCCTACCGCAGGCCTCGCAGGTCCAGGAGGTGATGGCTTAAACCTCTATCGCGTTCCGGTTGGCGGAAGGTTGTCGAGTTTTTCACAAGAGTGGGCGTCGATTACGGATGACCCTTGGGTGAGAGGAGTGACTTCGGAAGGTCTAAAGATATCCTTCAAACGAAAGCCTCCATTAACTCGAAGTCCAAAGTGGACTCATCTTCCGTCAAATCCACAGAAAAGAGACGCTCTGTTATCAGAGGTGCAGTCTCTTTTAATGAAGAACGCAGTAGAGGTCGTAGAAAACCAGGAATTCAACAAGTATTGAAGTAAGAGCTCTTTCTACTTCCTGGGCTTATGCTAATAGTGTTGCTATTACAGATTTAATGAAGGCTGCTTATTGGTCTCAGCCATCCACATTTACGAATTTTTATCTCAGAAATATTGAGTCCATTTCTGGAGACCTGCATTGTTTAGGTCCGTTATCTGTTGCTCAGAATGTCGTCCACTAAACAGTTGCAACTATAGTTATGCAGGCTTTCTGTTCCGGCAGTGACTCCGTCCGGCTGCCCTCTTCGCTCTGGGCTATTTGACCCAGGGCAAGGGGAAGGGGGGGGGGGGGGGGGGGGGCGGGTGTTCCCTTAGGTCACCTGCTTTATAGTGAAAAGCAAGGGAATGCCTCCTCCAAGTCAGTATTTCTGAGTCGCTTCCGGGATGGTTTTAAAGTGTAATATTAATGTTTAAATTCATTCATGTCTTATTTTATCGGTGTGAAGCATTTGTATATGTCAAGTGTCAAACGGGCTTTAATATACAATACTCGGACACTTTTAAATGATTATAAAGAGTCTCAATTCTCTGGACTACTTTATTTATTGGCTTGCTTTAAAAATAATTAGTATAAGGGTTATACTGGATGTTAATAGAGAACATGAATGTTATTGTGCTCAATTATTAAGGGTAGTGTATCTTTCTAATTTAATATTAAATAAGAAAGATACATGTAAAGCCTAATACTCCTTTTCTCCTTAAGGGGTTACCTCTTTACTATATAGTTGAGCTTATTGGATTTTCCTCTATGTCCTAGGCCCTCCAGCCTGTTTACTATTCAGCTAAGTCTGGGTCATTGGTACAGTATAAAAATGTTAAAAAATTTATAGTAATTTATATATTTTTTATACTTACCAATGACCCAGACGGGGATGGCCCTCCCTGGAGTTGGGAACTCTTGCCTCCCCGCTGAGTACATAGCGCTGACCAGGCACTGCCAGTAAGAATGATAATTGGCGCCAATTTCGGGACGACTGCGTCACTGCGCATGCACAGTAGAGGCGTAGTATGGAGGTCCTTTAGGACATGATTTCTTTTTGTTTTGGATGCAAATTTTGAGGATTGGGGGGCAAAATTTGTGTTTGGCCCTGGTTTTGTTAGAGTTAGCACCAGCTAAGTCTGGGTCATTGGTAAGTATAAAAAATATATAAATTACTATAAATTTTTTAACTTTCAGTCAATAATTACTTAGTGATTTTTTAACCTGGCACAGATGCATCATAGACAACTGGACCTCGATTATTTGGATGTTAATGGAGGACCACAAATTGAAAATATGAAGGGGCGGCAGGAGTGGTACATGAATATTCTTAATTTTCCTCACTTGCCTATGAAGTCTCCCTACATGACTCTGCAGTCTCCCTATTTTTTCTGGAGGAAGACTTGAAGTCTCCCTAAGAAGTCTCCCTAAAATTCCCCTCTAGGCTGGTCTCTGCTGCATGGTAACCCCAGGCCTAGTCATCACTGTTAGGAAAAGAGTAAGGGTATTCAGAAACCATGGACGACACAATTTTTTGTAGGGGAGGGGGAGGATTTTAACCTACATGACTTAGTTTTGTGTGTGTATATATGTTTGTATAACTTTTATTTATTTTTTTCACCATAATTGTGTCCTCTATGTACATTTATTTTGTCACGATGTCATATACGTTTTGTTTTTTTTCTGACTTCTCCCTCATGTCCCCTGACTTCTCCCTAAAGTCTCTGGAGGGAGAAGTCACGTCTCCCTAAAATCAGCTGCCAGGCATACCCCTGGTGGAGGCTGGCAGTATTTCAGCGATTGTTTTGCGTGTCTACAAAAGATGAATATGGGACTCTTTCCCAATGACATTTGGGCAGGGTTTTTCCCGATCTCAGTCCTTATTCAAACAAAAATTGAATGCACAATTGGTAGCCTAAACTAAGAACTAGGTAGACATAATGTCACAGAAAATCATTGGTATTCTGAGGTCTTATCACCACCCACCACCGAATGTGCATAAAATTTAAACTGCTTTCCAAACAAAGCTTAAAAAAGTATCCGAGTTCAAAGGCAAATAACAAGTTCTACTTTAATAGTATAAGAAACGTTAAAAGAGACGACAGAGACTGGGTTGAACACGATTCCATGTGACTGTTTCTTATAAAGCTTGCCAGCAATAAATATACAGTCACTAGGGTATCTGTCTTAACCCTTTACCCAATGCAGACAATATCAAAATTTATCAATTTAAATATCGTTTTTTAATTTTTTTCGCAAAAATTTCAATAAAACCATATCATGTGACCCCTCATTGGAACGAGCTCGACGAGTTCGTTCCAAAGAGTGATCACATGATATGGTTTTTTTTAAATTTTTCGAAAAATAATATTTTATTCAACTGCTGAATCAGCATATTACATGGGCGGATGCGGGCGATTCGTTGGGTAATGGGTTAATGTTCACCAATCAATTCAAATGTAATATTTCTTAGTCGTTGTATGTTTCTTCCCGTCCTGAACAAATTCCCAATTGGAACCCCCATTTTTCAATGGCATTGGCCCAGACAGTTTCCCAAAGAAGGCAGAAGAATCCCTGTATTTACTATCTGCAGTATTACTACTTGAATAGTTTGGATGTTGTCTAAACCTAACAATTTAATACTTTACTTTCAGCTGTACAAAATAACAGGGTCTATACAAAACGATTACCAGCGATAGAAAAAGTTACATCATTTTGGACATATCTTGGTAGATTTGTTGAAGATATTGGTTGTTGTGATAATTTATTCTCAAGTCAGCACTTAGACATTACATGTTCAAAGTGTGGAAAAGGTGGATCTAAGAAGCACGGTAAGTTTATAGTTTGGCCTTAAAAAAAAATTCTTGTATTTTTATACGACACCCAATGGCCCAGACTAGCTGGTGCAAACTCGATATTATCAAGGGCCAAACACAAATTTTGAACCCCTCAATTCGCAAAATTTGCATACAAAACCAAAAATTAAAAATTAAAAGTCCTATCTGGCCATCCATACTTTTACTCTCTGCGCATGCGCAGTGGTCAGGAAGAGACCGGAATTGGTGCCAACATCATTCTTTGTTTGACAGACACCCGTAAGCCGACGGGACGAGATTCTTCTCAGGGAGAATGTCTCCTTCTGTAAGCCTTGTTAGTCGTACAGGTGATGAATAAGACCTCTGTTGCTTACCAGTTGACAGAAGGTTATCATCTACGTGAGAAACTGGATTTATGTCCCGGAAGATCAGTGGGTAAAAGTGTTGTCTCGGAAGGCCTACGGCCATGATTCCGAACATAACCCCCACTTACAAGGTGTCTGTGTTGGACAAATTGTCCGGCGGATCCTTTCAAAAGGGAATCGTTTGTACACATAAATGGGGTCACCCGTAGGTTGCCTAAGAAGCGTATTTGCTCTTCAGATACTTTTTAATTGGTATTAAATTGGACAAGTGTATGGTCGTACATTTCATATCACTGGTTTTCATCCTATCTACGTATTCCGACTCCTGTATACGTTAGAAGCGTGCTCTATTAATTACCGGGATCGCCACAATAGCCTTAGCTTCTGAAGTGGCGTTAAGCACCAATAATTAATAATTAACTCCCTTCAAAAGGGAGTCGCTCCTGGAGGAGGTACAGGCTCTCTTATTGAAGGAAGCAATAGAGATCGTCGAGAATAGACTTCTGTTGCTTTCCACTTAGCGGAAGGTAAGGTTATCAACCTCGCAAAAAAGTGGATGAAAATTGCGGAAGATCAGTGGATGAGTATATAGTCTTCGCAGACCTGCGGCTATCAGTCCGAGCAAAGCTCCACTACCTACAAGTACGTGTTGGTCAAATCTTCTGGCGAATTCTTCCAAGAGTGTTTCTCCTTGCTGAGGTATAGGGTCTCCTATTGAAGAAAAGCAATAGAGGTTGTCAAAATATTCTCCAGGTTATTTCAGATCACTTGTTTTTCATCCTGAAGTCGGACGAATAGTGCATAGATAGGCTGAGACAGCTGTCTTGTTTGGAATAGAGCTGTTAGAGGGAATAAGTACATCTTTTCCCACTTGGTGTTTCTATTCCTTGGCATCAAGACATTTAATGTCATTGTGGACGTCATAGTCACCTTATGTACTGTTTTCTTGCGGCTAGTGTTGTAAGTCTCCATTTAGTGAGCTTTCAAGGCTGCAAGTGACTCAGATGTGTCTTCAGGTAGACGAAGACACAAAACTGCGTAGCTACCTTAAATTACTGTCTCGTTGGGAATTACAGCTGTTAGATCAGCGGCTTGTCATTCCCTGCCTTGCGCGACAATGGTTGTAAGTCTCCAATTAGTGAGCTTTCAAGTCTCTAGTTACAACGTGATATCTGTCTTCACGGAGAGGAAGACTTCTAGCTACGTTAGCCAGGCTATGTCCGCTGTCTTTTGGGATTAAAACCAATAAGGTACAGTGCTTTTTTGTTTGTTTTCATAAGTGTCATAGACTTGAGTCTTATTGTTTACACCATACTAGCCTATCTAGAATCATAAGCGAGATTGTTTCAGTTATTATGCAGTGACATAACTGAATTTATTTTCTCTGGGGAATGCTGTCTCTTGGGAATTTATGGCTGTTAAATAGTGGCTCTTCATTCCATACCTTGTGCGACGATAGTTGTAAGTCTCCTTCAGTTGTCGCAACTTCAAGGTCGCAACTTACACCGATATATCTGTCAGCACGGAGATGAAGACTTATAAGCTACGGCTAGTGTTGTAAGTCTCCTTAGTGAGTTTCTAATGTTGCAGTTATTAGCCTTTTATTGTCTTCACATATAGGAAGACCTTTACCTAGTGTGATTATGTCGATATGGTGTATTTGTTCGTCACGTCCCTCGCTGTCCTTAGTGACATTATGGAGTCTGTCAGACATAAGGGAACCCTGCGGTTCCTATTCCATTTCATGACTAACACAAGAACAATTCAAATAATGCGGGCGAGAGGGGTGCGATATTAATTCGAATCCCCCCCCCCCCTCCTTCCCCGCCAATGTGTTAAGAGGCGATTACAGGGCAGGACATAGTTTTCCTCCCGTAAGCCTTGTATGCATTTAGTATATACATGCCTTTCATGGCTTCTCGATTGGCAGCTGGGTTGTGTTCTAATGGTGTTCTCATGGGCATCCACTTTTTAGTTGGTTTGTTTCCTGTGGTTGTTCGTTTATAAGTCATACACGAGCATATGATTCTTATCAATAAAATTGCTAGCCTTCGTGTACCTGTAGGGTTGACATGTCGGTTATCGGGGCGACATTCTCCAATGTGGCAATTTGTCCACTCTGAAAAGTTTTGCTCAGGGCAGTCTGACCTTTCTTACGACGTATCAGTTTAGTACTCAGTTAACTGCATATTAACGTATTATTCATTCAGTTTTCTGGTTACACTTGTATCACTCGGTCATACTGTGTTTACAAGATGTATTCAGATGAGTACATGCAGGATTTCATTGCTCGCGTGCATAATATGTCTATTATTAGGCAGACGTATTGTTGACAGACTATATAAATTCTTCCTCTGCTTATAGAGCTTATGAGAATTTTGGGACTATTTGGTTCAGTTATGGAACTGGCAATAGGCCGTCTATGTATATGTTCTCATTTTTTGGGGAACATTATTCGGAGTAATATATTCTCCAAACACTCATTCGATGTACGGACCTAGGAAACTATGAATTATTTCATGGGCGATCTGTGATGGGTCTGTTAATCATAGCTCATTCCATGTTCTATATCCAGGTTTCTATGAAGGTACAGTACACCTTCTCGTATATTTGAACGGTTCATTGAAGTGTTATTATTGGAATCAATTGTACACATGAACGGGGCCACCTGTAGGTTGCCTTAGAAGCGTGTTAATCCTTCAGATACTGTTTAGTTGGTATTAAATTGGATCCTATCTACATATTCCAACTCCGGTATACGTTAGAAGCATGCTCTGTTTTACCGGACTCGCCACTATAGCCTTAGCTTCTGAAGTGGCAATAAGCACCAATAATTAATAATAATTAATTACAGGGTGCTTATTGGGAGAATTTATTTGAATTATTTAGTATCGCTTTGCACTGATTCCAGAGCTCTCCCCACTTTGTTTTGAAGAATATTCCTTCAAAAAAGGGGGGAGGATTTTTCTTGTAAAATCTCCTCTGGCTTGATAAGTGTGTAACTATGAGTGAAGTTGTTTTGTCTGTAGATTATATCTGACCCTAGATACAGCTTGTTTATTATATTGTATATGGTGTATGTTTGTGGGGGTTAGTCTCTCACCCTCAAATACACCATCCTAATTTATGGGGCTTGGTCCGGACTAGCCTTAAAATTGGGGGCCCTTTACACTCATTTAGCATAATCGTTCATGCTAAGAATATGGAATTACTTGGATATGGCTCCTTATTTATGATATGTCTTCTCTATTATTGTTTAGAGAGATATACATGCAATTCCTTTTAAATGTATTTTCCTTTCACCTTGGAATGCAGGCTTAGGAGCTATATTGGTCTGCTAATTCTTAAGTCCTAGGCCATCCGCCTTCTTACGATTCAGCTAGTCTGGGCCATTGGTTGTCATATAAAAATATGATAAATTTTAAGTAATTTGTATATTTTTTATACTTACCAATGGCCCAGATGGGGATAGCCCTCCCATGAGTGGGCACTTATACCTCCCTGCTGAGTTATTATTAGTATGCTCATATATCTACAAAGAATGAAGTTGGCGCCAATCCCAGTCTCTTCCTGACCACTGCTCATGTGCAGAGAGTAAAAGTATGGAGGGCCAGATAGGACTTTTAATTTTCGGTTTTCTATGCAAATTTGGAGGATTGGGGGGTTCAAAATTTGTGTTTGGCCCTTGATAATTTTGAGTTTGCACCAGCTAGTTTGGGCCATTGGTAAGTATAAAAAATATACAAATTACTTAAAATTTATCATATTTTAATACTGCTATCTTGTAACACTGAAGAAATCAGGCCTGTGTAAATCTTGTGTACACAAGACATTGTTATTGGTTCTTTCTTGCATTTTTAGCTCACCTGACTGAAAGTCAGGGTGAGCTTTTCTTATCACTCTTCGTCCGTCCGTTCGTCGTCCGTCGTCTGTCATCCGTCGTCCTGCGTGAAGGTGGTGTTTGAGCATCTTTCTCCTAAACCACTGGCCACATTTTAATTAAATTTCATGTAAGTAGTGGTTATATAGTGCCATTTTGATTTTTATGCAAATTAGGTTTCGGCTCGTATTGAACTGAAGGGTGAGGAAAAAATGACCAAATTTTTTGAAAATCTTCTTCTAATGAACCACCAGTAGCAGAGACTTGATATGTGGTATACAGAGTCCTTTTGAGGTTTAGAATCAAGTTTGAAGTTTGTCGGGCATTATTTGCCTTCGTTATGGGAGGGGCAAAAATTTTGGCCATGCCTAAAATTTCTATTTTCAGAACCGTGAGGTCGATTTGAACCAGATTTGATATGAGATGATAATGGGTCATAAGTAGTTGATTGATGCCAAAAAAAATTTTCTCATTGCCCCGTGGGAACCTCGGGAGCTAAAAATAGGAAAAAACTTAAAACTGCCATCTCTCCAAAACTACACGACACAGAGAATTCTTATTTTGTATAAATCTTACTTTTATCCAGTAGAATAGAATGGTTAAAAAAAATCCCTATCGGTTTGATCACAAGGTACTTTTTTCAGGACTTTGAAAAAGTGCTGAGTCAGCACTTTTTAACACTGTAGGCAATTGGAAAAAGATTAAAAAATCTTCTTCTCCAGATCCAGCAGGCAGAATCTTTTGATATTTGGTATGCAACATTGTGGGGTGGAGCTGATTCAAGTTTGTTCAAATCGGCTCCCTAGATTCATATTTGGGCTCACTATATAAGCTCGAATTCGAACTTAGTGCATTTCAGGCAAATTTCTTCAAAAATCTTCTTCTCCAGATCCAGCTGGCAGAATCTTTTGATATTTGGTATGCAACATTTTGGGGTGGATCTGATTCAAGTTTGTTCAATTCGGCCCCCTGGATTCATATTTGAGCTCACTATAGAAGCTCGAATTCGAACTTAGTGCATTTCAGGCAAATTTCTTCAAAAATCTTCTTCTCCAGATCCAGCAGGCAGAATCTTTTGATATTTGGTATGCAACATTGTGGGGTGGATCTGATTCAAGTTTGTTCAAATCGGCCCCCTGGATTCATATTTGGGCTCACTATAGAAGCTTGAATTCGAACTTAGTGCATTTCAGGCAAATTTCTTCAAAAATCTTCTTCTCCAGATCCAGCAGGAAGAATCTTTTGATATTTGGTATGCAACATTGTGGGCTGGATCTGATTCAAGTTTGTTCAAATTGGCTCCCTGGGTTTATATTTGGGCTCAGTATAGGAGCCCAAATTTGAACTTAGTGCATTTCAGGAAAATTTCTTTGAAAATCTTCTTTTCAAGATCCAGCAGGCAGAATCTTTTGATATTGGGTATGCACCATGCTTAGGGGGGGGGGGGGGGGGGGGGGGGGGGGGGGGTGAGATTCAAGTTTGTTCAAGCCAAGTCCCTGGGTTCATATTTGGGCTCACTGTGGTAGCCCGAATTATAACTTAGTTCAAAATGAGGAATTTTCTTTAAAAATCTTCTTCAGATCCAGTAGTCGGAATGTTTTGATATTTGGTATGCAGCATCCTTAGGGGGATGAGATTCAAGTTTGTTCAAGCCATGTCCCTTGGTCCATATTTGGGCTCACTGTGGGAGCCCAAATGATAACTTAGTTCAAAATGAGGAATTTTCTTTAAAAATCTTCTTCTTCAGATCCAGAATTCGGAAAGTTTTGATATTTGGTATGCAGCATCCTTAGGGGTGGTGTGTGTGTGTGTGTGGGGGGGGGGGGGGGGGGAGGGGGGGAGATTCAAGTTTGTTCAAGCCATGTCCCTAGGTCCATATTTGGACTCACTGTGGGAGCTCGAATTGTAACTTAGTTCAAAATGAGGAATTTCCTTTAAAAATCTTCTTCTTCAGATCTAGCAGTCAGAATATTTTGATATTTGGTGTGCATCATCCATAGGGGGGTGAGATTCAAGTTTGTTAAAGCCACGTCTCTCGGTTCATATATGGGCTCCCTGTGGGAGCTCGAATTATAACTTAGTTCAATATGAGGAATATTCTTTAAAAATCTTTTTTTTTTCACTCCGCTGGTCAGAATCTTTGGATATTTGGTATAAGCTTTTCTTAAGACGAGCAGATGCAACTTGTTGAAATCAATTCTCTGGGTTGATATTTAGGCTACCATGTCAGATTAGCGCCCTCCGGCCCCTTGGGGCCTCTTGTTAAACTTCTGTTTTGTTCAGTTGAACTCGGCCACAGTTAAAAATTAGTGCCTGTGGCAATAAACATGTATGCGAAATTCATTCTTGAGGCATGGTTTACTGTGTGCCCACATATTTCAGATCTGAAAGACTGGCCACTCCATATTTGTTGTAGTAATAATAATCATCTTTCCTAGAATTACAGAATCCATTTCCAGGTTACTTTCAGCTCTTTACCTGCTGTTGGCAGATATTCCTGCTCTGGACAGCAGATATCTTTCTAATGGATAATAAGTATAGTTTGGATATTTTTAATTCAGTTTAGGCTTAAGAGAATTAAAAATCTCTTTCTCAGGCCCTCCCGCATGGCCCTTTTGGCTGCCACATGCTCTCTTTTTATGACCAATGCAAACTTGAAAAAATAAAAATTAAATGGTTTATGTCTGATATTTTACACAAGTTAATAAAATTGATAAATTTGTCCCTTGTGTGCAACAATGCTTTGCAATGCTTTACAGTTAAAACTAGAAGTCTTGTCACGAATAGTGCACTTATTTAGGCTTAATTGTGTGTTGGAATTGCACGCAATTGCCATATCGAATGGCATCCAAAAGCACGGCAGGTTCTCTTGGTTACTCATAGCAAACACATGCAATGTTTCTGCCAATGGACCTCCCGGTTACACAGAGGTCCATTGGCTGAAACATTGCTTGTGCACAGGCCATATGTACAGAATTTGATAGCTTTACTTGGGTCATAACGCGTACATTAACGCGCATATCAATGTGCTATTTGTGCGCATTTCATGACAGGACTTCTAGTTTTAACTGTAGCATTGCAAAGCCTTGTTGCACCCAAGGGACGAAATACACCACCACCCTAGCTATTCTGTAGATTATGAGGCCTAAAACATAAAATAAACCAAGAATATGAACTTCTGATTGCAAAGAAATAATTACAGAAATTAAATATAAAATGAAAAACCGCCCACCCGCATGCAATTTTACAAAACTTGGCCTGAGAAACAGAACATCTACCTTGCATGGCCTTACCCCTGTAAATTAAATCATGATTTTGACCAGTGATTTCTCAAGTTGAAATTCCAAAAGATTTTCATTAAATCTAGTCCTGGCTGCTTTTCAGCAGCCATGACCAGATTTGATGAAAATATTTTAAATAATACACAGTGGGTTAAGAGTTGACCATCGGAATAATTTCTCTTGATTACATAATGGGGATCCGTTTCCAAAGTACCAATCCTTGTTGAAGTCGGATTAGCCATGAAACAGTCTGGAATGGGAGAATGCTGATATTTTTTTTAACCCTTTACCCAACGTAATGGCCAAAACCGGTCAGCGCTATTCTCAAAAACTGCCAATTAATTTTCATTATTTTTTTCATTTTTTGTCTCAAAAACATAGGTTATGACCCCTCATTGGAATGATCTCATAGGGCTCATTCCAGTGAGGGGTCATAACCTATGATTTTGAGACAAAAAATGAACAAAATTAGTTATTCAAGAATTTTTTTTGCAAGTGTTGTCTGCTTTTCATGTTAGGTAAAGGGTTAACGTGAAAGAAATTATACAAATCTCAGATTTCAAGTTGAAATCGAATCTCAAATCGAATCTGTCAGAAGATTTCAAAAACGAATCAGATTCTCTGCATTTCAAGCTGTAGATATTGCATCTTCCCACAGACATGGAATATAGCAAATATTGTCAGCTCTATTCAAGTATTGTCTTCAAGGACATCTCATTTGTTTGGATAAATCAATCCAAAAAGTGAAATATTTCCAAACAGGAATTGAGTTGGAAGACCCTCCTTATTTATTTATTTATTTATTTATTGGTGTTAAAGGTCACATACTTAGGCACAATGGCTAATCATGACCGTGACAATTTTACGGTTGGAGGAAGCCGGACTACCCGGAGAGAACCACCGAGCAACGACGAGCAGCTGCCAGCTCCCCAACATCGTAACTCCACACTGCAGCATAGGCAGGGTTAGATTGGTTGAAGACATGAGCACCATCAACGTACAGTGCGCCTCAGTACACGGTGTCATCGTGCCCCCATATGGACAATCGGGGTTAAGTGCCTTGCCCAAGGACAAGACCCTCCTTAAAACTCTTCTATTTCATCAGGTCTGTACAAGAGACCTGATGATAGAAGAGTTCATTCCTATCTTGCGATCATGATTTATCCAAAGATGCAAAAAAATGACTTTAACCCTTAAGGGTCTAATTCCAATTTTGATCGCTTTTTACTGTAACAAAACATGAGCCCCTACATGATGGCTCTGAGAAAACTAGCATGTTACTTTCTAAATACCATAGCAGTTGTTTCTATGTGAGTCTTCTCTGCCTGTGTAGGCAGGCTAGACTTGCCGAGAAACAAGTGCGAAGCCACAGGGTATAGACTGTCAGAATGTACAAAAATATGTATAAATCTCCCCAGGTCCTTAACCCCACCACTCTGGTAGTGCAAGAAAATTTTTTCCAATCACTCTGTTTCTCTCTTGTTTAACTATGAATTTAACCAATTATATCTTGTTTGACAGAGCCTAATGTGCTCTGTCAAACAAGATATATTTGGTTAAATATCAAATTGCACCATGGGAAATATTTGCTGCGGAAAACTTTACCATTTTGACATCAGAGTGCACAGAGTTAAGGGTTAAACAACAATAAGTAAATTATGTGGTGACAACTGGTAGGATTTTGATAATACAGTGGAGCCCACTTAATTGGATATCTCTTAATTGTATATCCCTGTTAACTGAATATAATTTTCAAACACAAAACCATTTACCATACCTTCAGTACAAATTTGATTTGTTAATGGCATATGGGTTGTAGAGTAAACTCCTGTTAATTGTATATAAATTTTTGTAATATGTCGAAAAAATTACTGTGACACGCACCAAATTCTCCTTATTTATCAACCTTTTTGGCCCGACTACATCCAATACAGGCATTTATTCTATTATATCTTGTTTGACAGAGCTCTATGAGCTCTGTCAAACAAGATATAATAGAATAAATGCTCAGCTTACCTCCAGAACACAGGAAACTGACCAAATCCCTGTTAATTGTATACTCCTGTTAATTGAATAATTTTCACTGGCAAAATGGATATTCAATTAAGAGGATTCTACTGTATCTCGGCAATTTGAATAGTTTAAAATTGGCCTGACTGAAATTGAATTGCAGGGTTCTAGAAGAAATGTCATAATATTTTGGTTGATTAACGAAACAACATTGAATCTTTTTCATGCATAATATTTGATCAGTAGCTTGGAAAAATTGTAAGAAAGCAATCAATTTGAAGAAAATATTGTTTTCTTCTCAATGAAAATGAATCAAGTGCACAGAATAAAAAGTGTTTTTTTGCAGTAGCTACATTTTCAATAGACTCCTGATACATTGCGTCTTTAGTAATACTGATTAACCTTCACACTGATGTCGAAATATCAAAATTCCCCCTGAGAACCCCAGGAAGTGAAGCAGTGCTTGTTTACTGTGGTAAACAAGTTCTGTTTTATGGTAAAATAGGACCTAGTCACCAATGGGGTAGAAGCCTTCTAAAATGGACAGAATGGGTATAAACTGTTGGCTGGACTTGAATTTATATCTGTATTGAAGTCAAGATCAGCCATTGTGCAGAAATATCTGACCTTAAACACCAATAAATAAATTATCAAAATGTCTGTGGGAACCCTGGGAAGTGAAGCCTTGCTTGTTTGCTATGGTAAACAAGCTCTGTTTTACTGGTAAAATGGGACTTGGTCACCAATGCCTGGGAGTGAAGTCCTCTAAAATGGGCAGCTTGGAAAAAAACAATTAGCTGGACTTAATTTTATATCTATGTTGCAGTTACAATTAGCCATTTTGTAGAAATATGTGACTTATAACACCAATAAATAAATAAATAAGTAAGGAATATTTTCTGTAATTCAACAAGGAATTTAGCTAATTCAGTCATGTTTGACAGCCCTCTGTCAAACATGATTGATTGGTTAACCCTTTACCCAATGCAGAGAATATCAAAATTTATTATTTTAATTACTATTTTTTAAATTTTTTCTGAAAAGTTCAACAAAACCGTATGTGACCCCTCATTGGAATGAGCTCATCAAGCTCATTCCAATAAGGGGTCACATGATATGGTTTTGTTGAAATATTTTTTTTAATTTATTTTTTTCAACTGCGCAGTTTGCAAATTATTCGGGCGGATGTGGGCGATTCATTAGGTACATTTAAAACTAGAAGTCCTGTCACGGATAGTGCGCTTATCTAGGCTTAATTGCGCGTTGGAATTGCGCGCAATTGCCATATCGAATGGCATCCAAAGCACGGCAGGTTCTCTTGGTTACTCATAGCAAACACATGTTGTGTTTCTGCCAATGGACCTCTGGGTTACCCGGAGGTCCATTGGCTGAAACATTGCTTGTGCACAGGCCATATGTACAGAATTTGATATCTTTACTTGGGCCATAATGCGTACATTAACGTGCATATCAACGTGCTATTTGTGCGCATTTCATGACAGGACTTCTAGTTTTAACTGTAAAGGGTTAAATTCCTTTGCTTTGTGGGAAAAATTTGCAGCTTGAAGTTTGGGTATTCTGACATCAGTATTGAGGGGATTAAGCAAAAGTTGAACTTGATGCAGAGAAAATAATTGTTTTAAAGTAAGGCCTAAAAAAATAAAAAATCTGTTTCTCAGGCCCTCCCACTTGGTCCTTTTGGCTGCCGCATGCTCTCTTTTTATAACCAATTTAAACTTTAAAAAAAATTAAAATTAAATGGTTTATGTCTGATATTTTACCCAAGTTAAAAAAATTGCTGAATTTGTCCCTTGAGTGCAAGAAGGCTTTGCAATGCTTTAGCATTGCAAAGCCTTCTTGCACTCAAGGGATGAAATACACCACCACCCATGCTATTCTGTAGATTATGAGGCCTAAAACTTGAACCAAGAACATGAACTTCTGAAGGTTAAGAAGTAATTACTGAAATAAAAAATAAAATAAACTGCTCGCCCGCATGCAATTTCACAAATAATGGCCTGAGAAACAGAAGATCTACTTTGTGTGGCCTAATCTTATGTCTTATATTATTTTACTTTCTGATAATAGAAGACAGTAGTCAGTCGATGAAGCGAAGGTGGTCAACTGAATCAACAGACAGTCAAAAAGCTACAAAAATTAATTTAAAAGTACCACGACGGCACTCAACGGCATATGAAGCTGAAGGTGAGATTTAACTTCATCATTCACTACTTGTCATAAAGTTTAGCTCATTCTTTACTCCACAGGAATAGTAGTAAATGACCCTTTCAAAAATATTTTGTGAATAAATAAAAATTTTCTGTTTTTTAATCACAAAATGTAGCTTAATGCCTCCTCGCTCTGGAACGATCTAGGTTTTCAAGGCAAACACTGAAAAAAATAAAATTTGAAATGTAATTTTTGTGAATAGAGCTGACCAGTTATGACATTTCACCCTTTGAATGGCACAGAATATAAAAATTTAATATTTTGAATATTATTTTTTCAGATTGTTTTTGTTCAAAAATTTTCATCAAAACCATATCATATGACCCCTCATTGGAACAAGCTCGACGAACTCATTTCAATGAGGTGGTAACATGATATGGTTGTGTTTAAAGTTTTTGAAAAATAACCATTTTTCAACTGTTCAGTTTGTAATTTATGTGGGCAGATGCAGCCAATTTGTTAGGTAAAGGGTTAAGTTAGGTAATGGATTACCTTTGGTAGTTCTGTCTTTTCATCTCTGTAATGATAAAAATGTATTTCTCATAGACATAGCAGATGTAATCGGTAGGCCAGAAGAGATAACCTTGCAAAGTTGAGAAGTAAAAGGTTTTTTGATCGTTTCTTGGGTAACTGTTTTGTTGATTCCGATTCTGAATGATGTCATTCTGTAAATCTTGGGCAGTGCATGATAATCAAGATTGCATCCAAGATGGCCTCAAAATACACTATTTTCTTGAGTCTGTTTATATATCACAACGAAACTTAAACAATGTATGTACCACCATCAGATGGTGTGTCATGTACAAAATTCAAGCCCGACCCACCAGATTCAAGGTCACAGATAAACTTACACAATGTATTTACCACCACTAGATGGTGTGTCGCATACAAAATTCACAACTGATCCACTAAGGTCAAGGTCTTAGAGGTCAACACATGGATTGAGTATTCACAAATGTTTTGAGTCCATCCCAAGTCTTTTTAGTTTAAGTACATGTCACAGTGAAACTTACACAACATTTAGGTCCACACCTAGATGGTGTGTCACATACTGAATTCAAGATTGCCCCAGGAAGGTTAAGGTCACGGTATGGGTCAACACATGGCACAAGCATGACATCAACCTTTTCGAGTCCAAGTCATGATTTTTTAGTGGAAGGAGATACCACAATGGATCTTATACAACGTTTGTACCTCCACTTGATAGTGTGTTGCATATAAAATTTATGATTGACCTATCAAAGTCAAGGTCACAAATAGGGGTCAATACAGTGGAGCCCACTTAATTGGATATCTCTTACCTGAATAACCCTGTTAATTATACCCCACGCAACGAAGTTGCTGGGGTATAATGTTTTTGACTGGTCCGTCCGTCAGTCCTACTTGTTTTCCGGACTTTTTTTCTACACGCTTCCAGATATTGAGCTGATTTTTGGTATGTGAGTCTAACATGGTGGCCTACAGATCAAGTTTGCATTTTTTTCAGCTCCACCGATTTTTTCCGAAATTACGGCCCTTGGACTCTGAAAAATTCATCAAAATTACAGTATTTTTATACTGTACCAATGACCCAGACATAGCTGGTGCTAACTCTTAAAATATAGGGCCAAACACAAATTTTGCCCCCCAATCCCCAAAATTTGCATCTAAAACTAAAGAAAACATGTCCTGAGAGGCCCTCCACACTTCGCCCCTACTGCGCATGCGCAGTGTCAAGGACGTTCCGAAATTGGCGCCATTTATCATTCTAAGTTTGGCCCTTCATCAGTTAACATCTGACTGATCTTTGTGCTTTTAAATCTCAGTTTAAATGATGCCAGACACATAAATATTAGTGAAATGGTGATTCTAAGGAGGATAGAAAAGGAGGAGAGGAAAAGAATGTGTGACAGAATATTATCAGGGCTGTAACTTAAAATTTTTTAATGAAATTATGTTAAGTTACCTATTTTCAAGGCGGCAGCCATTTTGTTGTCATTCTGATTATTTAGTTACACTGTTTTTTCAAGTGTTTTTCCTCTCTCCCTGTCCTTTAAGTTCCCCCTTGCTATTCTCCCATGCTTTTGGCATAATTTCTGTAATTATTATTACTAAAATTTCTTGGGAGTTTAGCTGAATAACAGAATGAATTCTGTTTTTTCCCCATGTTTACGTCTTCACCTACGGGTGGTTAGGCGTTGTGTTCTGCATCTACCATCTGATGTTCTGCAGTTTCTTCCCTGGAAGTCTCTGTTTTGCATCAGATGGTGTATTTTTGGTAACTGATTTCGGGCCTGGGTGCCTGGAGTCTTATTTTAGTGTTTTTACACTCATTGTTTACATTTACAACAGCCCTCTGTGTGAGGGGGGGATTTCTAAATAATAATATCTTTATGTTATTTCAATCATAACTAGATACATTATTATTGTTCGTAAGTGTTGAATAAATTGTTTAAAATATTTTTAAAATTTTTGTCCACACTTAGGCTTGGGATCCATTGGGGCTCAACGTTACTTTTCAGAAACTTGGGCTGTTCTGAAAAAATATTTTTTCAAAATATTTTGATTTCAATTATTTTTTCTATATTAATGGATCATATTATTATTATGTATTTTGATTGCCAGGGGTTAGTGCGAGTACCAGGACTTGTTTTCTTTTCACATTGAAAGGATATTGATCAATTGTTTTAAGAGGAAGTCTTCCTCTGACCTTATTATCATTCTATATGTAGTCAGTGTACTCGCATTAACTCCGGTTCTGTATCGTATGATTTCGATGACAATATGGGAAGCGTATGTCACGGTATGTTGTTGGGGATTTGGACACTCCGGTCCTTTCCCCGCAGGGTCACTCTACTTTATCAATTTCTATTTCAGACGATCAAGATTAGGGTGATGTATCTGTGATGTCTTCCAACAGTGTGCCTCCGTCGTCACAATTAATGAAGGGCTAGCGGAAAAGTGCTCATGTAATACGCCAATTGCCTAAGAGGACCCTAGTAGGTTCGACGGCCTTTGACGTCCACTAGCTCGCCCGGTGTAGCGTCCATTCACCGAATGGTTCGGCAGCCGGGTTCGTCCGTTGCGGTCTAGAAGGAATTTTGGGGTGATGCGAGCACTATAAACTTAACTTAATGCACACCCAGTGACGGCGGATCGGAGGGAGAACGGAGGAAGCCTTTTAGTCCGGTTCATAGCTCGTTCCGGTCCATCCGGACGGCAAGCGAGAGAGGCCCCTCTCTCGTTCAACAACATCTGGCCCCAGATGTTGTGGTACAAATGTGTCGTTAGCGGAGCATACGTCCGTCGCTCGGGACGCTCCGTTGTATAGGCAGTCCGCTGAGACTGCTAAGGCTTCCTCTTCTCGTCAGCGCACACGACCGCACCTTGGCTGCGTGACCGCCGATATATTACCAGCTTCGCCGATCAAGGATTCTTCGGCGACCAGGTCACACCATCCGGCAGCCAGGGATTCGAGACCGATGGACTCCGGACGTTCGCATAGGAAAAGTATGCGGGAGCCATCTGATGCGGAGCTGCCCTCGGCGAAGCAGCGATAGACTGCGCCTCCGCAGGTCTCGACGCCGGACATTCTTGTGCACATAGCACAGCTTATCGCAGCATCCCAGCAGCCGACAGAAACGGTGTCGGATCGAGAATTATCCGACAGCGCTGGGTCGGTAGCCGGGGACTCGAGGCCTGCAGACTCCGGACGTTCGCATAGGAAGTATGCGGGAGTCAACGTACACGGAGCTTCCAGCGGCAATGCATCGTAAGTCCGCTACTGCACAGGCCTCGGGAACGGACGTGCTTTCCTTAATAGCACAGTTTATCGCAGCATCCCAGCATCAACTGAATCTGTCGCATATATTTTATCCGACGATGCTGGGTCGGGACGCTCCGCGGAAGCGGGTACGGACGTCCGAAAGTTTCATCCGGTCCGACGGGATACCGAAAGGGATTCGGTGGATTTCAAGCTTTCCCTTTCGGAACAACATATGCTGCGATGCCGGATAAGAAACTGATAGCGTCGGTGGACTTAGAAATTTTTGGTTCGGTTCAGGGACATCGTCCCTCAGTTCCGACATAGTCCAATAATGTCACACAAACTTTCGAATTATTGAACGACGCTATATATATTATTATTTTATGCTTGCTATCCAAGCATTTCTGGTTTCTTGTTCGAAGAATTATGGAGATGTCTTTCAAAAGTGTGCCTCTGTCGTCATAGTTAATGAAGAGTTAGCGGCAATAAGTGCTCATGGAATATGTCTATCGCTTATGGAGTGACATTCGCTAGCTCACCCGGTGTAGCGTACATTCATCGAATGGTTCGGCTGCCGGGTTCGTCCGTTGCGGTCTAGGAAGATTTGGGTGATGCGAGCACTTTAATTACTTTAGTACTCACCCAGTGACGGCAGATTGAGGACAGATCGGAGGAAGCCAACAACATAGGGGACCGCATGTTGTGGTTCAGATATTTTACATTCGGAGCATATGTCCGTTGCTCGGGACGCTCCGTTATATTGACAGTCCGAGAGACTGTCTTTAATGCTTCCTCATCCTCACAGCAGGGCACACGACCGCACATTGGCTACGTGACCTCGAGTATCCGATCAGTTTCGGCATTCAGTGATTCCACAGCGAATAGGTCGCGCCATCCGGTAGCCAAGGGACACGAGGCCTATACACTCCGTTCGCTCGCATATTGGAAGTATGCACAGGGTAACGATCTCGGAGCTTCCTGCGGCAATGCATCGTAAGACCGCTGCTCCTCAGGCCTCAGTGACGGACGTGCTATCCGAGTTAGCACAGTTGTTTCGCAGCATCCCAGCAATTGACGGTTTCTCGGTCGAATCAGGAATTATCCGACGGCGCTGGGTCGGTGCGGTCCGCGGTTGCATCAAGCTACGGACGACCGAACGCTTTATAGGGTCCGACAGGATGGCGAAAGGGATTCGAAAGATTTCGAGTTTTCCCTTTAGTAGTATCGGAAGATGCCTTTCATATCTTCTGGCATTTCTTCCAGTGATTATTTTTCGGACTTCATTGCTGCGATCTTGGATAAGAGACTTATAGCGTCATTGGACTCGGATTTTTCGATCGGTACAGGGACTTTGTCCATGACTTACCGACGCAGTCCAATATTGTCATTACAACATGTGTTTTATTTTTCGACGCTATATATTTATATATATATACAAGCCTGCTACTAAGCATAATAGTTAGTTTCTTGTCCGCGTGGCTCATTTCTGCCATTTTATCTTTTTTACATATAGTTTATTTTGGCAGAGCAGGGCATACCGAGAGTTCATATGCGTCTAGACGGTGTGATTAAAGACTGCATATATTCTTTTTCACCGTTTATGTCTTTTCCAATTTCAATGTTGGGAACGACATTATGTATAGTAGACTTAACTTAGACGCTTTATTATACGTAATCTGCCTTACTGAGGCGTTATCATTACGTCTTCAAGAAAAGATTTACGGGATATTATTCTCAATGTAATTTCTTTTGAGGGCAGTAGTTTGTTCACGTATAACTCCGCCCTTCAGTGGCTGATTGGAGTTGGTTAGACGTGATGCAGCCCTAGTTACATCCACGCGTGGATAGTAGGTTAAGAACTTTCTCAGAGTCGCTTCGTTCTCGGAGGAGCTTCTCTTCGACGGCAACTTTCTGGCAATCCATGAATTGCTTGATTTTTACATTCTCTTGTCTATCTAGTGTTACAAGAGATTCAGACTGGGGCAAACATTCGGTGGTTGACTCAGAGAGTGCCGCCGCAGTTGCCGGACCCGAGTGTGGCTGTTATGACGGTTGCCAGTCAAACAGATTGGGATATATACTGATCCCTACGGATTCGAAGTGCCAGGGTCTTTGGGTTCCGCAGTCTTTTAGCTATCAGTTAACTTCCGCGGAATAATGTTTTTTAGGCTTGCTTTATGTCGTTGCATGAACATTATTCAGAAACGCATGCCCAAATTCCTGTCCTTTAATTCGACAGTAGTGGCGTATCTCCGGAACCAGGGAGGCACTCTTTCGTTTCCGTTATTCAATTTAATGGAAAGAATCCGTCTGTTGGTTATAGTACACCAAGTTCAGTTTTGGTCCGTCATATTCTGGGTCGTCTGATTGTTTTATCGCACTCCCGTTCTCTTACGGGTCGCTTGTTGCTGTCAGAATGGACTCTCAACAAACAAGTATTCAATCAGATTTGCTATCTATGGGAGCGCCCAATGATGTTTTATTTATGACACAGCTTGCTAATCAATTGCAGACGTATGTGTTGGCTTGTCCAGATCTCTGAGCTAATATTGTTAACGCTCTATTGATCTATAGGACGGAATGATAGGATACGCGTATCCTCCGGCGCTGTTGTTTTTAGCAGGCATTGCTAAGATAAACAACCACAATACATTTCTGTTGATAGCATCTCTATCTTCACAGAGATCATGAGTAATTTACTCTCTTGTCTACTGTGGATCTTAACGTGAAATCTTCCTCTATGTGAGGATCTTTTTTCACTGGGTAAATCGTGTCATCTTTATCACAACCAGCAAGGTCGCAACCTTCATGTATTCCGTTGTGTGGTCCGTATTGCATTGTAAGCACTGTACCGGACGAGCTTTGGACGCGATTTCTTACTTTAGGAGATCCTCTTCTTCGCTATTCTATGCGACTAAAGTGGAGGCTCTTCCGTCGTGGTGTAGGGATCATTATGTTCATATGGTTGATCCCTCCATACTACTCATTGCTATTTTTTAGTATACTTGTTTCACAAGATCTACTGCAGCCTGTTATTTAGGTTATAGGTTTATGTTACCTCATACCTATGCACTCTACGATAGTTTACAATTGAGTCTTTTGTCTCTTTATCTAAGTCAGTTAGTAACTTTTTGATAAATAGACTTAGAATCTTTAGATTAAATTCCTATACGGATTTTAACTTCAGGTTCTTATTTAGCTAAGTAATCATTTGAGCCTCTGGAAACAGTAGTTTTCAAATTCTGACCTTTTAGACAGTAATTCTGTTGGTTTCTCTTTTACTGTAGAGTCAGTGAGTTTCATGCACTATCGATGGATGATTTTCACTTTCATAGTTTCGGAATCAATACTTCCGTTACTATTTAGGTTGGATTGTTGCATAAGAGTTAGGCTCCTATTATCCAGAACCTATTATTTTAAGGTCCTTCCGTCTTCGTATGGGCATAGGCCTTTACTCTTTCCGGGTACAGTTTATGTATTTATAAACAGATATCTGTTTATTACAAGGGCGTAAGCTTCTTCTGTCTTTGATGTCTAGTAGAAGGACGTTACGCTCCATTTTATTGTTAATGGATTCTATTAACTAGCGTACTGCTTATGATATATCATTGGCTTAGCAGTTGTGCTTAAGATTTCGGCTCATGAAGTAAGAGTTCTTCTACTTCTTGGGCTTACATTAATAGTGTTGCTATTATAGATTTTTGAAGGCTGCTTATTGCGCTCAGCCATCCATTCATGAATTTTATCTCAGAAATATCGAGTCCATTTCTGGAGGCCTCTATTGTTAGGTCTATTATCTACTGCTCAGAATGTCATTCACTTAACAGTTGCTACTATAGCTAGGTAGGCTGTCTGTTTCGGCAGTGTCTCCGTTCGGCTGCCCTCTTCGCTCTGGGCTATTTGACCCAGGGCAAGAAAAAGGGGGGGGGGGGGGGGGGGGGAGGGTGTTCCCTTGGGTCACCTGTTTTTACTATGAAAACAAGGGGATACCTCCTCCGGAGTTAGTAATTCTGAGCTGTTATTGGGATGGTTGTTTAGGGAGAAGTTTAAGTTTATAAAATTCATTCAAGTCTTAGTTTTTAAAGTATAGCTTTTGAATATTGCATATGTCAACGGACATGATTATGCAATTCTCACACACTTTTAGGAGTATAAGAGTCTCTATTCTCTAGACTTACTTTATTATTGGCTTACTTTAAAAATTATTAGTATAAGGATTATTGGATATTAATAGAGTACATGGATGTATGAAGCTCAATTTTTGGAAGGTGTTGTATCTTTCTAATTTATCATAAATAAGAAAGATACATGTAAGGCCTATTTCTTCTTTTCCCTACAGGGGATGACTCTATTTTATTTTATTGAGCGTATTCCATTTTGCTCTATGTCCTTGGCCCTCCAGCCTTTTTACTATTCAGCTATGTCTGGGTCATTGGTACAGTATAAAAATGTTAAAAAATTTATAGTAATTTATATATTTTTTATACTTACCAATGACCCAGACGGGGATGGCCCTCCCAGGAGTTGGGAACTCTTGCCTCCCCGCTGAGTACATAGCGCTTCCAGGCACTGGTTATTAGAATGATAAATGGCGCCAATTTCGGAACGTCCTTGACACTGCGCATGCGCAGTAGGGGCGAAGTGTGGAGGGCCTCTCAGGACATGTTTTCTTTAGTTTTAGATGCAAATTTTGGGGATTGGGGGGCAAAATTTGTGTTTGGCCCTATATTTTAAGAGTTAGCACCAGCTATGTCTGGGTCATTGGTAAGTATAAAAAATATATAAATTACTATAAATTTTTTAACTTTCCGGACTTTTTTTCTACACGCTTCCAGATATTGAGCTGATTTTTGGTATGTGAGTCTAACATGGTGGCCTACAGATCGAGTTTGCATTTTTTTCTGCTCCACTGATTTTTTCCGAAATTACGGCCCTTGGACTCTGAAGAAAAATTCATCAAAAGTTAAAAAATTTATAGTAATTTCTATATTTTTTATACTTACCAATGACCCAGACATAGCTGGTGCTAACTCTTAAAATATAGGGCCAAACACAAATTTTGCCCCCCAATCCCCAAAATTTGCATCTAAAACCAAAGAAAACATGTCCTGAAAGGCCCTCCACACTTCGCCTCTACTGCGCATGCGCAGTGTCAAGGACGTTCCGAAATTGGCGCCATTAATCATTCTAAAAACCAGTGCCTGGTAAGCGCTATGTACTCAGCGGGGAGGCAAGAGTTCCCAACTCCTGGGAGGGCCATCCCCGTCTGGGTCATTGGTAAGTATAAAAAATATAGAAATTACTATAAATTTTTTAACATTTTTATACTGTACCAATGACCCAGACATAGCTGAATAGTAAAAAGGCTGGAGGGCCAAGGACATAGAGCAAAATGGAATACGCTCAATAATATAAAATAGAGTCATCCCCTGTAGGGAAAAAGAAGTAATAGGCCTTACATATATCTTTCTTATTTATGATAAATTAGAAAGATACAACACCTTCCAAAATTGAGCTTCATACATCCATGTACTCTATTAATATCCAATATAATCCTAAAACTAATAATTTTTAAAGTAAGCCAATAAATAAAGTAAGTCTAGAGAATAGAGACTCCTATACTCCTAAAAGTGTCTGAGGATTGCATAATCATGTCCGTTGACATATGCAATAATCAAAAGCTATACTTTAAAAACTAAGACTTGAATGAATTTTAAAAACCTAAACTTCTCACTAAACAACCATCCCAATAACAGCTCAGAATTACTAACTCCGGAGGAGGTATCCCCTTGTTTTCATCGTAAAACAGGTGACCCAAGGGAACACCCTCCCTCCCCCCCCCCCCCCCTTTTTCTTGCCCTGGGTCAAATAGCCCAGAGCGAAGAGGGCAGCAGAACGGAGACACTGCCGAAACAGACAGCCTACCTAGCTATAGTAGCAACTGTTAAGTGAATGACATTCTGAGCAGTAAATAATAGACCTAACAATAGAGGCCTCCAGAAATAGACTCGATATTTCTGAGATAAAAATTCATGAATGTGGATGGCTGAGCGCAATGAGCAGCCTTCAAAAATCTATAATAGCGACACTATTAATGTAAGCCCAAGATGTAGAAGAACTCTTACTTCATGAGCCGAAATCTTAAGCACAACTGCTAAGTCAATGATATACCATAAGCAGTACCGATAGTTAATAGAATCCATTAACAATAGAATGGAGCGTAACATCCTTCTACTAGGCATCAAAGACAGAAGAAGCTTACGCCCATAGTAATAAACAGATATCTGTTTATAAATACATAAACTCTACCCGGAAAGAGTAAAGGCCTATGCCCGTACGAAGACGGAAGGACCTTAATAACAATAGGTTCTGGATATAAGGAGCCTAACTCTTATGCAAAAATCCAACCTAAATAGTAACGGAATAGTGATTCCGAAACTACAAAAGTGAAAATCATCCATCGATAGTGCATGAAACTCACTGACTCTACAGTAAAAGAGAAAACAACAGAATTACTGTCTAAAAGGTCAGAATTTGAAAACTACTGTTTCCAGAGGCTCAAATGATTACTTAGCTAAATAAGAACCGAAGTTAAAATCCATATAGGAATTTAATCTAAAGATTCTAAGTCTATTTATCAAAAAGTAACTAACTGACTCAGATAAAGAGACATAAGACTCAATTGTAACTATCCTAGAGTGCATAGGTATGAGGTAACATAAACCTATAACCTTAATAAAAACAGGCTGCAGTAGATCTTGTGAAACAAGTATACTAAAAAATTGCAATGAGTAGTATGGAGGGATCAACAATATGAACATAATGATCCCTACACCAACGACGGAAGAGCCTCCACTTTAGCCGCATAGAATAGCGAAGAAGAGGATCTCCTATAGTAAGAAATCGCGTCCAAAGCTCGTCCAGTACAATGCTTACAATGCAATACGGACCACACAACGGAATACATGAAGGTTGCGACCTTGCGTGTTGTGATAAAGAGGACACGATTTACCCAGTGAAAAAAGATCCTCACATTGAGGAAGATTTCACGTTAAGACCCACAGTAGACAAGAGAGTAAATTACCCATGATCTCTGTGAAGATAGAGATGCTATCAACAGAAATGTATTGTGGTTGTTTATCTTAGCAATACCTGCTGAAACAACAGCGCCGGAGGATACGCGTATCCTATCATGCCGTCCTATAGATCAATAGAGCGTTAACAACATTAGCTCAGAGATCTGGACAAGCCAACACATACGTCTGCAATTGATTAGCAAGCTGTGTCGTAAATAAATCATCATTGGGCGCTCCCATAGATAGCAAATCTGATTGAATACTTGTTTGTTGAGAGTCCATTCTGACAGCAACAAGCGACCCCTAAGTGAACGGGAGTCCGGTAAAACAATCAGACGACCCGGAATATGACGGACCAAAACAGAACTTGGTGTACTATAACCAACAGACGGATTCTTTCCATTAAATTGAATAACGGAAACGAAAGAGTGCCTCCCTGGTTCCGGAGATACGCCACTACTGTCGAATTAACGGACAGGATTTGGGCATGCGTTCCTGAATAATGTTCATGCAATGACATAAAGCAAGCCTAAAAAACATTATTCCGCGGAAGAAAATTGGTTGCTAAGAGACTGCGGAACCCAAAGACCCTGGCACTTCGAATCCGTTGGGATCAGTATTATATCCCAATCTGTTTGACTGGCAACCATCATAACAGCAACACTCGGGTCCGGCAACTGCGGTGGCAATCTCTGAGTCAACCACCGAATGTTTGCCCCAGTCTGAATCTCTTGTAACACTAGATAGACAAGAGAACGTGTAAATCGAGCAATTCATGGATTGCCGATAAGCTGCCGTCGAAGAGAAGCTCCTCCGAGAACGAAGTGACTCTGAGAGAGTTCTTAACCTTACTATCCACGCATGTGGATGTAGCTAGGGCTGCGTCACGTCTAACCAACTCCAATCAGCCACTGAAGGGCGGAGTTATACGTGAACAAACTACTGCTCTCAAAAGAAATTACATTGAGAATAATATCCCGTAAATCTTTTCTTGAAGACGTAATGATAACGCCTCAGTAAGGCGGATTACGTATGATAAAACGTCTAAGTTAAGTCTACTATACATCATGTCGTTTCCAACATTGAATTTGGAAAAGACATAAACGGCGAAAAAGAATATTTCCAGTCTTTAACCACACCGTCTAGACGCATATGAACTCTCGGTATGCCCTGCTCTGCCAAAATAAACTATTCGTATAAATGATAAAACGGCAGAAATGAGCAACACGGACAAGAAACTAAACTATCATGCTTGGTAGCAGGCTTGTATGCATATATAGCGTCGAAAAATAAAACACATGTTGTAATGACATTATTGGACTGCGTCGGTAAGTCAGGGACAATGTCCCTGAACCGATCAAAAAATCCGAGTCCACTGACGCTATAAGTCTCTTATCCAAGATCGCAGCAATGAAGTCCGAAATAACAATCACTGGAAGATAATGCCAGAAGATATGAAAGGCAGCTTCCGATACTACTAAAGGGAAAACTCGAAATCTTTCGAATCCCTTTCGCCATCCTGTCGGACCCTATAAAGCGTTCGGTCGTCTGTACCTGATGCAACCGCGGACCGCACCGACCCAGCGCCGTCGGATAATTCCTAATTCGACCAAGAAACTGTCAATTGCTGGGATGCTGTGAAACAACTGTGCTAACTCGGATAGCACGTCCGTCACTGAGGCCTGAGGAGAAGCGGTCCTACAATGCATTGTCGCTGGAAGCTCCGTGATCGTTACCCCGTGCATACTACCAATATGCGAGCGAACGGAGTGTATAGGCCTCGTGTCCCTTGGCTACCGGATGGCGCGACCTATTCGCCGTGGAATCACTGAATGACGAAACTGATCGGATACTCGAGGTCACGTAGCCAATGTGCGGTCGTGTGCCCTGCTGTGAGGATGAGGAAGCATTAAGGACAGTCTCTCGGACTTCAATATAACGGAGCATCCCGACCGACAGACATATGCTCCGAATGTAAAATATCTGAACCACAACATGCGGTCCCCTATGTTGTTGGACGAGAGAGGGACCTCTCTCGCTCACAGCCCGGACGGACCTGGACATGCCAGGAACCGGACTAACAGGCTTCCTCCGATCTGTCCTCAATCTGCCGTCACTGGGTGAGTACTAAAGTAATTAAAGTGCTCGCATCACCTAAATCTCCTTCCTAGACCGCAACGGACGAACCCGGCAGCCGAACCATTCGATGAATGTACGCTACACCGGGTGAGCTAGCGAATGTCACTCCGTAGGCGATAGACATATTCCATGAGCACTTATTGCCGCTAGCTCTTCATAACTATGACGACAGAGGCACACTTTTGAAAGACATCTCCGTAACTTTGCGAACAAGAAACCAGAAATGCTTGGTTATAGCAAGCATATAATAATAATATATATAGCGTCGTTCAATAATTCTAAAGTTTGTGTGACATTATTGGACTATGTCGGAACTGAGGGACGATGTCCCTGAACCGAACCAAAAATTTCTAAGTCCACCGACGCTATCAGTTTCTTATCCGGCATCGCAGCATTCTGGTCTGACGAAAGAAGCTGTAGAAGACCAAGTCAGATGACATACACAACAGCATATGTTGTTCCGAAAGGGAAAGCACGAAATCCTCCAAATCCCTTTCGGTATCCCATCGGACCGGATGAAATTTTCGGACGTCCGTACCCGCTACCGCGGAGCGTCCCGACCCAGCATCGTCGGATAAAAAATATGCGACAGATTCAGTTGATGCTGGGATGCTGCGATAAACTGTGCTATTTAGGAAAGCATGTCCGTTCCCGAGGCCTGTGCAGTAGCGGTCTTACGATGCATTGCCGTCGGAAGCTCCGTGTACGTTGACTCCCGCACACTTCCTATGCGAACGTCCGGAGTCTGCAGGCCTCGTGTCCCTGGCTACCGGATGGTGTGACCTGGTCGCCGATGATTCTCTGACTGGCGAAGCTGACTGGATATCCGTGGTCACGTAGCCAAGAGCGGTCGTGTGCGCAACTATGAGAATGAGGAAGCCTTATTGACAGTCTACTCCGGACTGACTATATGTCGGAGCGTCCCGAGCGACGGACGTATGCTCTGAATGCGAAACATTAGTACCACAACATCTGGGGCCAGATGTTGTTGAACGAGAGAGGGGCCTCTCTCGCTTGCCGTCCGGATGGACCGGAACGAACTATGAACCGGACTAAAAGGCTTCCTCCGTTCTCCCTCCGATCCGCCGTCACTGGGTGTGCATTAGGTTGATTTATAGTGCTCGCATCACCCCAAAATTCCTTCTAGACCGCAACGGACGAACCCGGCTGCCGAACCATTCGGTGAATGGACGCTACACCGGGCGAGCTAGCGGACGTCAAAGGCCGTCGAACCTACTAGGGTCCTCTTAGGCAATTGGCGTATTTACATGAGCACTTTTCCGCTAGCCCTTCATTAATTGTGACGACGGAGGCACACTGTTGGAAGACATCACAGATACATCACCCTAATCTTGATCGTCTGAAATAGAAATTGATAAAGTAGAGTGACCCTGCGGGGAAAGGACCGGAGTGTCCAATTCCCCAATAACATACCGTGACATACGCTTCCCATATTGTCATCGAAATCATACGATACAGAACAGGAGTTAATGCGAGTACACTGACCACATATAAAATGATTATAAAGTCAGAGGAAGACTTCCTCTTATTACAATTGAACAATATCCTTTCAATGTGAAAAGAAAACAAGTCCTGGTACTCGCACTAACCCCTGGCAATCAAAATACATAATAATAATATGATCCATTAATATAGAAAAAATAATTGAAATCAAAATATTTTGAAAAAATATTTTTTCAGAACAGCCCAAGTTTCTGAAAAGTAACGTTGAGCCCCAATGGATCCCAAGCCTAAGTGTGGACAAAAATTTTAAAAATATTTTAAACAATTTATTCAACACTTACGAACAATAATAATGTATCTAGTTATGATTAAAATAACATGAAGATATTATTTTCCAGAAATCCCCCCCTCACACAGAGGGCTGTTGTAAATGTAAACAATGAGTGTAAAAACACTAAAATAAGACTCCAGGCACCCAGGCCCGAAATCAGTTACCAAAAATACACTATCTGATGCAAAACAGAGACTTCCAGGGAAGAAACTGCAGAACATCAGATGGTAGATGCAGAACACAACGCCTAAACAGCCGTAGGTGAAGACGTAAACATGGGGAAAAGAACAGAATTCATTCTGTTATTCAGCTAAAACTCCCAAGAAAATTTAGTAATAATAATTACAGAAACTATGCCAAAAGCATGGGAGAATAGCAAGGGGGAACTTAAAGGACAGGGAGAGAGGAAAACACTTAAAAAACAGTGTAACTAAATAATCAGAATGACAACAAAATGGCTGCTGCCTCGAAAATAGGTAACTTAACATAATTTCATTAAAAAATTTTAAGTTACAGCCCTGATAATATTCTGTCACACATTTTTTCCTCTCCTCCTTCTCTATCCTCCTTAGAATCACCATTTCACTAATATTTATGTGTCTGGCATCATTAAAACTGAGATTTACAAGCACAAAGATCAGTCAGATGTTAACTGATGAAGGGCCAAACTTAGAATGATTAATGGCGCCAATTTCGGAACGTCCTTGACACTGCGCATGCGCAGTAGAGGTGAAGTGTGGAGGGCCTTTCAGGACATGTTTTCTTTGGTTTTAGATGCAAATTTTGGGGATTGGGGGGCAAAATTTGTGTTTGGCCCTATATTTTAAGAGTTAGCACCAGCTATGTCTGGGTCATTGGTACAGTATAAAAATTTACAGTTTTCCAGACTCTTTTTCTGCACGCTTCAAGATATTGAGCTGATTTTTGGTATGTTAGTCTAACATGGTGGCCTACAGATCAAGTTTGCATTTTGTTCCGCTCCACTGATTTTTACCGAAATTACGGCCCTTGAACTTCGAAAAGTTCATCAAAATTACAGTTTTCCGGACTTTTTTTCTACACGCTTCCAGATATTGAGCTGTTTTTGGGTATGTTAGTCTAACATGGTGGCCTACAGATCAAGTTTGCATTTTGTTCCACTCCACTGATTTTTACCGAAATTACGGCCCTTGAACTTTGAAAAGTTCATCAAAATTACAGTTTTGCAGACTCTTTTCCTACACGCTTCCAGATATTGAGCTGAATTTTGGTATGTTAGTCTAACATGGTGGCCTACAGAACAAGTTTGCGTTTTGTTCCACTCCACTGATTTTTACCAAAATTACGACCCTTGGACTCTGAAAAATGCATTAAAATTACAGTTTTCCAGACTTTTTTTCTACACGCTTCCAGATATTGAGCTGATGTTTGGTATGTTAGTCTAACATGGTGGCCTACAGATCAAGTTTGCATTTTGTTCCGCTCCACTTTTTTTTACCGAAATTATGGCCCTTGAACTTTGAAAAGTTCATCAAAATTACAGTTTTGCGGACTTTTTCTCTGCTTGAATTCTTTCAATACCGTTGAAACTACAGAACACTGTTTTCTGCAGTATTCCTAGAATCTATGTTTATTTTAAAAAAATGATTAGAGCTTGAAATATCGGGGCACGTGGGGTATGTGAGCGTGCTCACTAAGGTTCTATATTTGAATATAATTTTCCAACACAAAACCATTTACCATACCTCCAGTACATATTTGACCTGTTAATTGAATATAGATTATAGAGTAAAATCCTGTTAATTGAATAAAAAATCTTGTAACCCATCGAGAAATTACCCTGACTCTTGACATTTTTCCTTTGTTTGTAGACCTATTTGGTTTCAGGACATCCAATACAGGCAATTAATCTATTATATCTTGTTTGACAGAGCTGAAGCTCTGTCAAACAAGATATAATAATATAAATGTTATGTTTATCTCCAGAATACAGGAAAGTGACACAACCCTATTAATTGAATACTCCTGTTAATTGAATGATTTTCATTGGCAAAGTGGCTATTCAATTACCTATGAAATTAACATGTACATCAACTTCTAGTGTCTGGGCCATGACTTTTTAGTGGAAGGAGACCGCATGGTGAAATTTACACAAGACATAGTCGACTTCTAGACAGTGTGTCAACATAACATATTATTAGCTTAACTTGACATAGTCAAGATAAGCTATTGCCATCACGCGTGCGGAAGTCTGTGAGTCTGTGACGTCTGTCCACATTTTCTGTGGCCACACCCCGCAGTTCTTGTCTCATCATCACGAAATTTCATATGCAGGTTTGGGGTCATGTCTAGATGAGAACGTCCCCTTTTGGTCGCGATCGGGCAACCGGTATGGCTGCCCGAGCCCAAAACCCGAAAACCATTAGCACAGTCTACAGGTCGTATTTATGAAGGGATTTCATTGTAACTTGGTAGGATGCCTCTGTATAATGCCTAGATGAGAACATCCCCTTTTGGGCATGATCTATCAACCATGATGGCTGCCCAAGCCCGAAACCCAAAAACTTTTAGCACAGTCTGCAGGTCATGTATAACGTGGAGGGATTTCATTGTAACTTGGTAGGATGACTCCTTATGATGTCTAGATGAGAATTTCCTCATTTGGGCATGATCTGCCAACCGTGACGACTGCCCGAGCCCAAAACCCGAAAACCTTTAGCACAGTCTACAGGTCATATTTATTGAGGAATTTCATTGTAACTTGGTGGGTTGACTTCATACAATGTCTAGATGAGAAAGTCCCCTTTTGGACGTGATTGGGCAACTGTGACGGCTACAGGAGCCCGAAGCCCAAAAACCTTTAGCACAGTCTAGAGGTCATATTTATGAAGAAATTTCAATGTAACTTGGTAGGATGACTCCAAATAATGTCTAGATGAGAACGTCACATTTTGATCGCGATCATGCAGCCTTGATGGGTGCCCGAGGCCAAAAACCTTTAGCATAGGCAAAAGGTCATATTTATGGAAGGATTTCATTGTAACCTGTTAGGTTGACTCCATATAATGCCTAGATGATGACATCCCCTTTTGGTCGTGATTGGTCAGTTGTGATGGCTACAAGTGCCCGAAGCCCGAAAACCTTGAGCACAGTCTACAGGTCATATTTATGAAGGGATTTCATTGTAACTTCTTAGGATCACTCCAGATGATGCCCAGATGAGATTGTCCCTTATGGTTGCGATCATTCAGCCATGATGGCTGCCCGAGACCAAAGCCCGAAAAACCTTTAGCACAGTCTACAGGTCATATTTATGAAGGGATTTCATTGTAACTTGGTACTTTAACTTCATATAATGTCTAGATGAGAACGTCCCCTTTTGGTCGCGATCATTCAGCCTTGATGGCTGCCCGAACCCAAAACCCCAAAACCTTTAGCATAGTCTATTGGTCATATTTATGGAAGGACTTCATTGTAACCCGTAAGTTTGACTCCATATAATGCCTAGATGATGACATCCCCTTTTGGTCGTGATTGGTCAACTGTGACAGCTTCAGGGGCCCGAAGCCCAAAAACCTTGAGCACAGTCTACAGGTCATATTTATGAAGGGATTTCATTGTAACTTTGTAGGATCACTCCAGATGATGCCCAGATGAAAATGTCCCCTTTTGGTTGCGATCATTCAACCATGATGGCTGCCAGAGCCCAAAGCCCAAAAACCTTTAGCACAGTCTACAGGTCATATTTATTAAGGGATTTCATTGTAACTTGGTAGGTTGACTTCATATAATGTGTAGATGAGAACGTCCCCTTTGGACGCAATTGGGAAACTGACGGCTACAGGGGCCCGAAACCCGAAAACCTTTGAAAACCTTTAGCACAGTCTACAGGCCATATTTATGAAAGGATTTTAATGTAACTTGATAGGATGACTCGTTTTGGAATAATTTCACTGTAACTTAGTAACTTTTGTTGATATACGTTAACTGTGAGGGCCACATACATTAACTGTGAGGTCATATTAACCCACCCCTCAGCTCTTTACTACAGTGTACACCTCATATTATTTTTATCATAAACATAGCATACAGGGAACAGAAATGAACACATTCCCAATTATCACAATTCTTGTCTTATTTCATAATCCTTTCATAAACATTGAACATTATCCTTTTCATCAAACACAACACCCAAGTTAAGCTACAGTGTCATTGACACTTTCATTGACAGACCCACCAAGGTCAAGGTCACAGATAGAGGTCAAAACATAAAAGCAATATACAGAACAACATTTTAATGTACACCCCCTAACTTTTTAGTGGAAGGTGATATAGTAATGAAACATACAGCATATGTGGTGTGTTGCTTACAAAAGTTTCCATACAAATATGCGACTTTGGTGCACATGGTGAGATACTAGGAGTTTCTGGTGGCCATCTATCTTGGGTGTCTATCTTGAATATCTCAAGGTGCCTAAGGTTTACAGAGTGGAATCGTTCAGGTACTGATTCAAACTTGTCAGTAGGGCTGCACGATATTCAAAACTGAATACCGGTATCGGTATTCAAAAAAATACCGCGGTATACCGGTATATCGAAAAAACTGTTCAGAATATGAACACAAGTACCACAATCGAGACTCGAGGCATTACAGTCGGAACGAATTAGCCTGCCTTGATGCTGCGGTTTGAAAAACCTTTACCCAATGCAGATAATATCAAAATTTATTATTTTCAAAATTAGTTTATCAGATTTTCCCCAAAGATTTCAACAAAACTATATCATGTGACCCCTCATTGGAACGAGCTGAACGAGCTCGTTCCAATGAGAGGTCACATGATATAGTTTTGTTGAAATTTATTTTTTCAACTGCTGAATTTGTATATTACGAGCAAACGATTCCTTTGATAAGGGGATACAATTATTCGTTCTGGGCTACAGTTGAAAAACTTAATACATCTTGAAAATTAAACTGTGGGTAAATAAATAATGATGATAAACAGATATTTTTGTAATTACACTGGTATTCAATCGATATTGGTTTGAATACCGGTATATATCGGTTTATCAATATACCGTGCAGCTTTGCTTGTCAGTAACAACAGCCATATGGAAGTCTGGCAAAACATGTGAGATGTTTTGGCTTGACCGTTTCAAAAGCCCAGGGTGCCATTAACTGGTAGAGTGCTGGAAGACCATATTTGGGCTCTACTCAGAAATGCAGATGCTGTATCATAAAGGCTTCATATTCAGTGAATGTGCTTCCTATTTGAAATGAAGTGAAATTATTTAGTCTGCATGGATTTGCCTTGTTATAATTTATGGGAGAGTGCCGTTTGGCACTCTCCTATAAATTGCAACAAGGCAAAGACATATGAACAAATTTTGGTGGCCAAAAATAATTTAGCACTCTACCATTTAACAGTTACAATAGGTGACCATTGGGGAGTAATAACTCATCCACCCTAAAGTTCCTGCAGGTGAAAAGAGCCATATTTCAGAGCGGGTATTCATGTTGGCATTCTGTGAATTTAGACTTTATATCTGCACAAGGTTACTTGAGTTGGCAATAATAGTCAGATATTTCATCTAAATTTTTTCTAAATTTTGAAACCAGAAAATAATTAATGTGAGCAATAGGGCTGCAGCGATACATCTCACTCACGATACAATATGTATCGCGATTTTTTTTCACGATACGATTTTTTCACGATACATTACATGCAGTACATTGAGAGTGAATTATCAGTAATAAAAGGCCCCCAAACTGCACAGAGTCCAACTTTCATTTCACCTGTCACATCCAATTTCCTTTTTAGTGCTTGAGAAAGACAAGCATGTTTCAGCCAATGGACCTCTGGGAGTCTGGGTTCGACTCAGAGGTGAGAGGTCTGTTGCCTCAAACTATGCTTATAATTTAGACAGAGTTGACATTTTTATACTGTACCAATGACCCAGACTTAGCTGGTGCTAACTCTAAAAAATCCAGGGCCAAACACAAATTTTGCCCCCCAATCCCCAAAATTTGCATCTAAAACCAAAAGAAATCATGACCTAAAGGACCTTCATACTTTGCCCTTACTGCGCATGCGGAGTGTCAAGGACGTTCCGAAATTGGCGCCAATTATCATTCTCTGTTTGACCCTTCATCAGTCAACATCTCACTGATCTTTGTGCTTGTAAATCTCAGTTTAAAGGATGCCAGACACGTAATTATTGGAGAAATGGTGATTCTAAGGAGGATATAGAAGGAGGAGAGGAAAAAGGAGTGACAAAAAATAATCAGGGCTGTAACTTAAAATTTTTTATGAAATTATGTTAAGTTGCCTATTTTCGAGGCATGGGCCTCTTGTTGTCATTCTTGCTATAATGTTGCACTGCTTATTCAGTGTTTCCTCTCTCCTGGTCTTCTAAGTAACCCCTTGCTATTCTCCCATGCTTTTGGCATATTTTTGAGAAAGATCATTTCTAAATCCTCTTGGGAGAATTAGCTTGGTTACAGAATGAATTCTGTTATTTTCCCCATAGTTACGTTTCCACCCATGGGTGTATAAACGTTGTGTTCTGCATCTTCCATCTGATGTTCTGCAGATTCTCCCCTGGGAGTCTCTGTTTAGTTTAAACATATTTTATTTGCCACTATATACAGCAAAAAGGATCGGAGAACAAGTTATCACAACTTACAAAAACTCCTCTCCTTAAACAAGAATAATTAAACATTTGCGGCACAATTATATACAATATAGAAATACTAAGAATTAGTGTAGTCATCAGCTAAAGGGTTGAAGAGTCTCTGTCTTGCATCAGATAGAGTGTAATTTTGATGACTGATTTCGGGCCAGTTTTGTCAGTGCCTGGAGTCATGTTTTCTGGTGTTTTTACACTGTTTGTTTACATTGGCAACAGTCTCTTTTGAGGGGGGCTGTTTGCCTTTGGAGTAGTTTATCTCACTATAAGATACATTATTTTTATCTGTAAGTGTTGCATTAATTATTTAATATAATTTTAAAATTTTTGACCACACTTAGCCGTGGGATCCATTGGGGCTCAACGTTACTTTTCAGAAACTTGGGCTTCGCTGAAAAAATATTTTTCAAAAATTATTTTGATTTGTAATTGTTTTTTCATTATTAATGGATCATATTATTATGTATCTTTGTGTTAGGGGTTTGTGCGAGTAACTAGGACTTGTTGTTGACTTTTCACAATGATAGGATATTGTTCAAATTGTAATAGGAAGAAATCTTCCTCTGACTTTCATGATCATTGTATTAATTGTAGTCAGTGTTCTCACACCAATCCCTGTTCTATATGTCAATATTGGGATGACAAACATTGGAAACGTGTGTCACGATATGTTGTTAGTGGAGAAAGGGCTATTTCGGCTCTTTCTCCGCAGGGTCACTCTACTCTATCAGTTTCTATTTCAGAGGAACAAGAACAGGGTGATGTTTCCATGTTATCTTCCGCAAGTGCGCTTCCGTCGTCACAAATGAATACAGAGCTAGCGGCAAAAGTGCTCATGGAGATTAGACAAATGTCGTCCGCTAGCTCGCCCGGTGTAGCGTCCATTCACCGAATGGTTCGGTAGCCGGGTTCGTCCGATGCGGTCCAGGAGGAAATGTCGGGTGATGCGAGCACTATAAACATTCAACGTGCACACCCAGTGACGGCGGATAGTAGGAGAGATCGGAGGAAGCCTTCGAGTCCGGTTCCTAGCTCATCCAGGTCCAGTCGGGCCGCGAGCGAGAGAGGCCCCTCTCTCGTACAACAACATCTGGGACCAGATGTTGTGGTACAAAATGTGTCGCAAGCTGAGCACACGTCCGTCGCTCGGGACGCTCCGTTGTATAGGCAGTCCACGGAGACTGCTCAGGCTTCTTCCTCTCATCAGCGCACACGACCGCACCTTGGCTACATGACCGCCGATATTTTACCAGCTTCGCCGATCAAGGATTCTTCGGCGACCAGGTCACGCCATCCGGTAGCCAGGGACACGAGGCCGGTGGACTCCGGACGTTCACATAGGAAGAGTATGCGGGAGTCACCAGATGCGGAGCTGCCCTCGGCGAAGCAGCGAAAGACTGCGCCTCCGCAGGCCTCGATGTCGGACGTGCTTGTGCAAATAGCACAACTTATCGTAGCATCCCAGCAACCGGCAGAAACGGTGTCGGATCGGGAATTATCCGACAGCGCTGGGTCGGTACGCTCCGCCGAAGCATCGGGGGCGGACGACCGGGAGCATCATGAGGTCCGACCGGATGGTGAAAGGGATACGGATGACTTGGAGCTATCCCTTTCGGAACAACATAAAGCTGCCGTGGACTTCATCCGGCACTTTCTTCCTCAAGTTGTTCCGTCGGGCCAGACTGCTGCGGTTCCGGACAAGAGAATTATAGCGTCATTGGACTCTGAATTTTTTGAGCGGTTCAGGGACATCGCTCCCGAGTTTCCGTCTCAGTCCAATAATGTTGCAAGAACATTTGAATTATTGAACGACGCTATATTTAAACTTGCTTCCAGGACGGGGAAAGCAGGTTTCTTGTCCGCTAATACTCTCAACCTGCCTTTCATTAATGCAAGGAATAAATTCGATACGGCAGGACAGGGTATACAGAGAGTTCCTCTGCGTATGGACGACGAGGCGGAAGACTTAGAGCTATCATTACCGTCGTCAGCTTCTATTCCAACCGCGGTGTTGGAAACAGCTATTGCGTCTAACAGAGCCAATTTAGATGCCTTATCTTACGCAGATCACATTACTAAGGCGTTATCACTGCGCCTTCAGGGGAAATAGTTTCAGGATATACAATCCTCTTTAAGACTTCTTTCAAGGGCAGTAGCTTATTCCACGTGTAACTCCGCCCTTTCAGTGGCAAATCTGGAGTTGGTTAGACGTGACGCAGCCCTAGCTACATCCACACTAGTGGATTCTAAGGTGAAGAACTCTCTTAGAGTCGCTTCGGTCTCAGGAGAACTTCTCTTTGACGGCAAGCTTTCCGCTATTTATGATAAAATTACAAAGAAAGCTAAGGATTCTCTGTTGTTCAAATCTGCTCCTAAGAAGTCGGATACAGCAGACACGAATAAGACAGGCACTTCTGGGTCTAATGCGCCCAAGAGAGGTTCCTATAGAGGTTCCGGTGCATCCTCTTGGTCTTATTCGAGAGACCGTCAGGATAGCGACTCTCGTTCGGGACGTCCTTCAGGCCGGGACAATCGGTCGGACGCCCCGAGGTCGACGGGGCGAGGTGCGGGCCGTGGAAGACGTGGTTTCTCCTACCGCAGGCCTCGCAGATCCAGGAGGTGATGGCTTAAACCTCTATCGCGTTCCGGTTGGCGGAAGGTTGTCGAGCTTTTCACAAGAATGGGCGTCGATTACGGACGACCCTTGGGTGAGAGGAGTGACTTCGGAAGGTCTAAAGATATCCTTCAAACGAAAGCCTCCATTAACTCGAAGTCCAAAGTGGACTCATCTTCCGTCAAATCTGCAGAAAAGAGACGCTCTGTTATCAGAGGTGCAGTCTCTTTTAATGAAGAACGCGGTAGAGGTCGTAGAAAACCAGGAATCTCCGGGATTCTACAGCCATCTATTTCTGGTTCCGAAACCAGTCATAGATTTGAGCTGGATAAACAAGCTGATCGTCGCTCCGAAGTTTCATATGGAGACGATTCGATCGGTCAGAGCGAGTATTCGGGTGAACGATTATGCAACGAGCATAGATCTCAAAGATGAGTACTTTCACGTCATGGTACATCCGACATTCCGAAAGTATCTACGCTTCGCAGTCCTAGGAGTGGTGTATCAATTCCGGGCGATGTGCTTCGGATTGAATCTAGCACCCTGGGCTTTCACTCGGGTAATGAACTCGGTAATGATCTACTTCCGAGCTCATTCGTCTGCGGTAACGTCGGCCTACCTGGACGACATTCTTCAGAGGTACGGCAACGAGTTAACGCTTCAGAACGATGTTCAGAATCTTCTTCTATTGCTCCGACGTCTCGGTTTTATAGTAAACGAGGAGAAGTCGGATCTGGTGCCGTCCAAGTCATTCACTCATCTGGGAATGAGCTTCGAGACGCACAACAATCTCGTTCGTCTGCCGTTAACCAGAGCGAAATTAGTCGTTACGCTCGCAATTGTCTGCACGCAGACAAAGTCACGGCGAGAGAATTTATGAGACTGATAGGTCTGTGCGGAGCCGCCGCGGATCTCATTCCGATGGGGCAGTTACGCACACGTCCTCTTCAAATTTTCTTGACTCAGAATTGGAGTGTGAAAATTCATTCGCTCGATGTAGACGTTCTCTTGTCAGATCAAGTGAAACAAGAGATTCAGACTTGGGCAAACATTCAGTGGTTAACTCAGGGAGTCCCGCTGCAGTTGCCGGATCCGAGTTTTACCGTTATGACGGATGCCAGTCAAACAGGTTGGGGTGCATCATTAATCCCAACGGATTCGAGATGCCAGGGTCTTTGGGATCCGCAATTCCTGTGCAAGCACATAAACATCAAGGAAATAATGTCAATTTGGCTTGCGTTACGTCACTGGATGGACATTATTCACGATGCTCATGTCCAAATCCTATCCGACAATACGACAGTAGTGGCGTATATACGGAATCAGGGAGGCACTCATTCAGTTCCGTTGTTCAATCTAATGGAAAGAATCCTTCTGTTTGCGCTAGAACATCACGTTCTTCTTTCGGTCCGTCACATACCGGGTCGTCTGAATGTGCTAGCAGACTCCCTTTCACGAAAGGGTCGCTTGTTGCCGTCGGAGTAGACTCTCAACAAACAAGTATTCAATCAGATTTGCTACCAATGGGAACGGCCAATGATAGACTTATTTGCGACACATCTCAACAATCAGTTGCAGACGTATGTGTCTCCGTGTCCGGATCCAAGAGCATTTGCAGTAGACGCTCTGTCGATCCCTTGGGACGGAATGATGGGATATGCGCAACCTCCAGCGCCGTTAATTCAACAAGTATTGCTAAAGATAAAACAATCTCAATGCAAGATTCTGTTGGTAGCATCTCTGTCGCCACAGAGACCGTGGATAAATCTACTCAGGTGTCTGTTGTGGGACCTACCGCGGAAGCTTCCTCCACAGGAGGATCTTCTTTCGCAGGGGAAATCGCGCCAACTCCATCACAACCCGCAAGGTCTCAACCTTCACGTTTTTCCGTTGTGCGGTCCTTCTTGCATGGCAAGCACTTCACAGGACGAGCAGTGGACGCGATTTCTAACTGTAGGAGGACCTCCTCTTCGCTAAACTATGCGGCTAAGTGGAAGGTTTTTCGTCGTTGGTGTAGGGATCATTCTGTAGATATATTCGATCCCTCTATACCAGACATTGCAAACTTTCTAGTATACTTGTTTGACGATATCAAACTGCAGCCTGTTACTATAAAGGGTTATAGATCTATGTTATCTGATACCTATGCACATCATGATAGTTTACAAATTGGATCTAATGTCTCTTTATCTAAGTTGGTTAGAAACTTTTCGATAAATAGACCCAGAACTCTTAGATTAATTCCTAAGTGGAATTTAGCTTGGGTTCTTCTTAAATTGAAGGAAAAGCCATTTGAACCTCTTGGGACAGTAGATTTCAAATTCTTATCTTATAAGACAGCTTTTCTCTTAGCTTTCTCTTCTGCTAGAAGAGTCAGTGAGCTTCATGCACTATCGGTGGATGATTCTCATTATCGTAGTGTTGGGAACACTATCACCTTCACTACTAATGTGGGTTTTTTAGCTAAGAATCAGGCTCCTAATAAATATCCGGAACCTATTGTCATTAAGGCTCTTCCGTCTTCAGATGGGCGTAGGCCTTTACTCTGTCCTGTTAGAGCATTACGTATCTATAAACAGAGATCTCAGTTTATCAGAAAGGGATGGAAACGTTTCTTTCTGTCTTTGATGCCTAATAGAAAGGACATTTCAGTCCATTCTATTGCTAGATGGATTCAATTAACTATCCGTACTGCTTATGAAGATTTATCTTCTTCTCAGCAGTCTGTGCTTAAGATTTCTGCTCATGAAGTAAGAGCTCTTTCTACTTCCTGGGCTTATGCTAATAGTGTTGCTATTACAGATTTAATGAAGGCTGCTTATTGGTCTCAGCCATCCACATTTACGAATTTTTATCTCAGAAATATTGAGTCCATTTCTGGAGACCTGCATTGTTTAGGTCCGTTATCTGTTGCTCAGAATGTCGTCCACTAAACAGTTGCAACTATAGTTATGCAGGCTTTCTGTTCCGGCAGTGACTCCGTCCGGCTGCCCTCTTCGCTCTGGGCTATTTGACCCAGGGCAAGGGGAAGGGGGGGGGGGGGGGGAGAGGGTGTTCCCTTAGGTCACCTGCTTTATAGTGAAAAGCAAGGGAATGCCTCCTCCAAGTCAGTATTTCTGAGTCGCTTCTGGGATGGTTTTAAAGTGTAATATTAATGTTAAAATTCATTCATGTCTTATTTTTAAAGTGTAGCTCGGTGTGAAGCATTTGTATATGTCAAGTGTCAAACGGGCTTTAATATACAATACTCGGACACTTTTAAATGACTATAAAGTGTCTCAATTCTCTGGACTACTTTATTTATTGGCTTGCTTTAAAAATAATTAGTATAAGGGTTATACTGGATGTTAATAGAGAACATGAATGTTATTGTGCTCAATTATTAAGGGTAGTGTATCTTTCTAATTTAATATTAAATAAGAAAGATACATGTAAAGCCTAATACTCCTTTTCTCCTTAAGGGGTTACCTCTTTACTATATAGTTGAGCTTATTGGATTTTCCTCTATGTCCTAGGCCCTCCAGCCTGTTTACTATTCAGCTAAGTCTGGGTCATTGGTACAGTATAAAAATGTTAAAAAATTTATAGTAATTTATATATTTTTAGCTCACCTGAGCGAAGCTCAAGGGGAGCTTTACTAATCACTTTCTGTCCGTCGTCCGGCGTCCGGCGTCCGTCGTCGTCCGTCCGGCGTTAACTTTACATTATCGACTTCTCCTCCTAAACCACTAGCCCAATTGTATTCAAATGCTGGCTAAATGTTTATTACCTAATGCCAATTCAGATTTGTTCAAATGAAGTTGCCCCTCCTCCTGGGTGGTGCCACGCCCCCAAGGGGCACCAAAATCTTTGTAAATCTTCTTCTCATGAACCAGCAGTAGCAGAGACTTGATATTTGTCGTGCAGCTTCCTTTTGAGGTGTAGACTCAGATTTGTTCAAGAGAAGTTTGTGGGGCTATACTTGGCGTTGTTATGAGAGGGGCAAAATTTTTTGCCCCGCCCAAAATTTCTATTTTCCAAACCGAGAGGCTGATTTGAACCAAATTTTATGTGAGGGCTTATTGGGTCATGAGTACTTGATTTATGCAAAAAAAAATTTTCCCGCAGCCCCGTGGGAACCGCAGGAGCTAAAAATAGAAAAAATTTAAAACGCCCATATCTCCAAAACTGCACGGCACTGAGAATTTTTATTTGGTGTGCAGCTTCCTTAGGACCAACAGAAAGGATTGGTAAAAAAAAATCGCCATCGGTTTTATCATAGGGTACAGTTTCGGGACTTTGAAAAAGTGCTGAGTCAGCACTTTTTAACACTGTAGGCAATGGGAAAAACATTAAAAAATCTTCTCCAGATCCAGCAGGCAGAATCTTTTGATATTTGGTATGCAACATTGTAGGGTGGATCTGATTCAAGTTTGTTCAAATCGGCCCCCTGGGTTCATATTTGGGCTCAGTATAGGAGCCCGATTTCGAACTTAGTGCATTTCAGGCAAATTTCTTAAAAAATCTTCTTCTCCAGATCCAGCAGGCAGAATCTTTTGATATTTGGTATGCAACATTGTGGGGTGGATCTGATTCAAGTTTGTTCAAATCGGCCCCCTGGGTTTATATTTGGGCTCAGTATAGGAGCCCAAATTTGAACTTACTGCATTTCAGGCAAATTTCTTTGAAAATCTTCTTCTCCAGATCCAGCAGGCAGAATCTTTTGATATTTGGTATGCAACATTGTAGGGTGGATCTGATTCAAGTTTGTTCAAATCGGCTCCCTAGATTCATATTTGGGCTCACTATAGGAGCTCGAATTCGAATTTAGTGCATTTCAGGCAAATTTCTTCAAAAATCTTCTTCTCCAGATCCAGCAGGCAGAATCTTTTGATATTTGGTATGCAATGTTGCGGGGTAGATCTGATTCAAGTTTGTTCAAATCGGCCCCCTGGATACATATTTGGGCTTACTATAGAAGCCCGAATTCGAACTTAGTGCATTTCAGGCAAATTTCTTAAAAAATCTTCTTCTCCAGATCCAGCAGGCAGAATCTTTTCATATTTGGTAAGCAACATTGTGGGGTGGATCTGATTCAAGATTGTTCAAATCGGCCCCCTGGGTTAATATTTGGGCTCAGTATAGGAGCCCGATTTCGAACTTAGTGCATTTAGGCAAATTTCTTAAAAAATCTTCTTCTCCAGATCCAGCAGGCAGAATCTTTTGATATTTGGTATGCAACATTGTAGGGTGGATCTGATTCAAGTTTGTTCAAATCGGCCCCCTGGGTTCATATTTGGGCTCAGTATAGGAGCCCAATTTCGAACTTAGTGCATTTAGGCAAATTTCTTAAAAAATCTTCTTCTCCAGATCCAGCAGGCAGAATCTTTTGATATTTGGTATGCAACATTGTGGGGTGGATCTGATTCAAGTTTGTTCAAATCGGCTTCCTAGATTCATATTTGGGCTCACTATAGAAGCTCGAATTTGAACTTAGTGCATTTCATGCAAATTTCTTAAAAAATCTTCTTCTCCAGATCCAGCAGGCAGAATCTTTTCATATTTGGTAAGCTACATTGTGGTGTGGATCTGATTCAAGTTTGTTCAAATCGGCCCCCTGGGTTTATATTTGGGCTCAGTATAGGAGCCCAAATTTGAACTTAGTGCATTTCAAGCAAATTTATTAAAAAATCTTCTTCTCCAGATCCAGCAGGCAGAATCTTTTGATATTTGGTATGCAACATTGTGGGGTGGATCTGATTCAAGTTTGTTCAAATCGGCTTCCTAGATTCATATTTGGGCTCACTATAGAAGCTCGAATTCGAACTTAGTGCATTTCAGGCAAATTTCTTAAAAAATTTTCTTCTCCAGATCCAGCAGGCAGAATCTTTTGATATTTGGTATGCAACATTGTGGGATGGATCTGATGCAAATTTGTTTAAATCGGCTCCCTAGATTCATATTTGAGCTTACGAAAGAAGCTCGAATTCGAACTTAGTGCATTTCAGGCAAATTTCTTAAAAAATCTTCTTCTCCAGATCCAGCAGGCAGAATCTTTTGATATTTGGTATGCAACATTGCGGGGTGGATCTGATTCAAGTTTGTTCAAATCGGCCCCCTGGATTCATATTTGGGCTTAATATAGAAGCCTGAATTCGGACTTAGTGCATTTCGGGCAAATTTATTAAAAAATCTTCTTCTCCAGATCCAGCAGGCAGAATCTTTTGATATTTGGTATGCAACATTGTGGGGTGGATCTGATTCAAGTTTGTTCAAATCGGCTTCCTAGATTCATATTTGGGCTCACTATAGAAGCTCGAATTCGAACTTAGTGCATTTCAGGCAAATTTCTTAAAAAATCATCTTCTCCAGATCCAGCAGGCAGAATCTTTTGATATTTGGTATGCAACATTGCGGGGTGGATCTGATTCAAGTTTGTTCAAATCGGCCCCCTGGATTCATATTTGGGCTCACTATAGAAGCTCGAATTCAAACTTAGTGCATTTCGAGCAAATTTCTTCAAAAATCTTCTTCTCCAGATCCAGCTGGCAGAATCTTTTGATATTTGGTATGCAACATTGCGGGATGGATCTGATTCAAGTGTGTTCAAATCGGCCCCCTGGATTCATATTTGGGCTTAATATAGAAGCCCGAATTCGCACTTAGTGCATTTCAGGCAAATTTCTTCAAAAATCTTCTTCTCCAGATCCAGCAGGCAGAATCTTTTGATATTTGGTATGCAACATTGCGGTTTGGATCTGATTCAAGTTTGTTCAAATTGGCCCCCTGGATTCATATTTGGGCTTAATATAGAAGCCTGAATTCGCACTTAGTGCATTTCGGGCAAATTTATTAAAAAATCTTCTTCTCCAGATCCAGCAGGCAGAATCTTTTGATATTTGGTATGCAACATTGTGGGGTGGATCTGATTCAAGTTTGTTCAAATCGGCTTCCTAGTTTCATATTTGGATTCACTATAGAAGCTCGAATTCGAACTTAGTGCATTTCAGGCAAATTTCTTAAAAAATCTTCTTCTCCAGATCCAGCTTCAGAATCTTTTCATATTTGGTAAGCAACATTGTGGGGTGGATCTGATTCAAGTTTGTTCAAATCTGCCCCCTGGGTTTATATTTGGGCTCCGTATAGGAGCCCAAATTTTAACTTAGTGCATTTCAGGCATATTTCTTAAAAAATCTTCTTCTCCAGATCCAGCAGGCAGAATCTTTTGATATTTGGTATGCAACATTGTAGGGTGGATCTGATTGTGATTCATGAACGTATTTATTTGTAAAGTTGATAGAATCTTAGACAAAATTTGCAGAAAAGATCTACTATAGAAGGGGTGGTATCCAGGGTGAACCGTTTACTCAAATCTAGCAGTACTAATGCATTATTCACACAAATCTTCGTTCAAATTTTATGACCCCTCATTGGAACACACGCATTCAGCTCATTCCAACAAAGGTCATATGCCATGTTTTCGAGACAAAGGAATAAAAATTTTAGTTATTCATGAAATTTTTAGGCAACTGTTGTCTGTTATTCACATTGCTTCATGAAATTTCAGTACTTTTAGAAGTTACCTCAGTAATCAAGGGTTAATTCCCCTTAATTAAATGTCGCCTCTAAAAAACAACCACTTTGTATATCTTACCTTTTTACCAGCATAACTGCCAAAACTTGTCAGCATTCTTCGCAAAAATCGCTATTCAAATTTTAATTTTTGTCTCTTAAACATACATGTACTTATCGCTTGTAAATACCCCATTGGAATGAGCTTTTTGAGCTCATTCCAATGAGAGGTCGCATACCATGCTTTTTGAGTCAAAAAAGCAATTTTTTTTAGTTATTCCAGAATTTCGTACGTAAAACACAGCTTTATGACTTCACATTAAAATGAGCTCTCTAAGCTTGTTCCAATCAACATTCACGCACTATGTCTTTCACACAAAAAATAAAATTTTCCATTTATTCAGGAATTTTGTTTGCAAGAACACTCTTACCCCCCCCCCCCCCCCCCCCCACACACACACACACAAACACACACACACAAACACAGACACACACATCTAAAAGTTTGTCAGCAAAAAAACAGTTACTTCAATTTTTAAATGCATTATAGGAACAACTTGCCTAATCAAATTTAAATACTTTTGCATCATTCTGTATCTAGAACAAACCATTTACCATATCTTTACGCAAAATTCTCCAGCATCATTCACAAAAAAACACCATTATTTATATATTCACATTTCTGTCTCAAAAATATACCTGATCTTCCCATACCCCTATTGGAATAAGCTGTTTGAGCTTGTTCCAATGATGATAAAAAAAAATAAAATTTGTGAAAATTTTTGTTTTCTTGCATGCAAATATATACATGTAGCACATGGAAGATATCCACAGTTGGGGAGAGATGTCCAAGGCTATCTCTTCACATTCCTTGTTTGTGCTTCAAGCTAAACCAGTTTGTCTGCAGAGATAAATTTGCTTTATTAAAAATCATTGGAGATTGGCCACACACCAATGATTTTAAATAAAACTAATTTTAGGTAACAAATGTTGAACTTCAAACAAAATCTATCACTCAACCAGTTAATGTTGATGAGGCATGACATGGTGAAGGTGACCTAAAATACTTCTTAGAGTCACTTTGTCAGGTGAGCGATTAAGGCCACGTGGGGCCTCTTGTTTATACTTACCAATGACCCAGACGGGGATGGCCCTCCCTGGAGTTGAGAACTCTTGCCTCCCCACTGAGTACATAGCGCTGACCAGGCACTGCCAGTAAGAATGATAATTGGCGCCAATTTCGGGACGTCTGCCTCACTGCGCATGCGCAGTAGAGGCATAGTATGGAGGTCCTTTAGGACATGATTTCTTTTTGTTTTGGATGCAAATTTTGGGGATTGGGGGGCAAAATTTGTGTTTGGCCCTGGTTTTGTTAGAGTTAGCACCAGCTAAGTCTGGGTCATTGGTAAGTATAAAAAATATATAAATTACTATAAATTTTTTAACTTTTCAAAAAATTTCAACAAAACCATATCATGTGAAACCTCTTTGGAACGAGCTCGTCGAGCTCGTTCCAAAGAGGGGTCACTTGATATGGTTTTATTGAAATTTTTTGAAAAAATTTACAAAATGATATTTAAAATAATAAATTTTGAAATCGTCTGCATTGGGTAAAGGGTTAAGGACTGAAATAAATAACATGCCCAATTGTTTTGGAAAAATACTTGCATTACACTCTGAAATCATCTTTATTTTGCTTTGGATGTTTTCATTTTCACCTACGCGACAGACGATCGATAATTGTATAACGGAAATTTGGAAACTTTTTGAAGCATAACTAATGACTCGACAGGAAACGAACAAGTATAAATGGTGCTGGGGAAAAAGTTCTGGCTTGTACATCACCAGTTGAATACAGAAACATATCATAGCGGTGATTCCATTAAATACAAGGGTTTAAAGTTTAATGGATGTGTAATAAATTAAATTAATGGTAGTCTGCATGCAAACTCCATGAGAAAGCGTAAATAAGCTTAGCAGCCCAGAAAGCATTTGATTCCTCACAGAATTAAGACTGGTGGCCTGAGAACTCGCTCGGGGAACAAGTTCATTTATATTCTGATCTCTTACAGCAAGTTCAACAACAGCAGATATCAAACCACAGAAACTGTCCAACGATCCACTGGAGTGGAGTATAGACGATGTTATACAGTATATAACAGAAACAGATCCATTCCTTGCAACTCATATGGAACTCTTCAGAAAACATGTAGGTAGAAAGGAGATTTTTAGCACTGCCTAGACATTTCCTCAATTGCATTAATTTTGTTCATTTCTTTTCACTCCATCATTATACCCCCCCCTCCACCCCTGCCCCCCCCCCCCCCCCCCCACAAACAAAGTTTGGGGGGGGAGGTATATAGGAATCACCCTGTCTGTCCATCCATCTGTCTGTCTGTCCATCCTTATAAGCGTAACTCCTAAGCTGTTTGAAGAATTTTCATGAAATTTTACACAATGGAAGAACTCCATATGAAGATGTGCATGAAGCAATATAATTCTGTTCTGACAGGTGCAGGGGGTATCACTTTGTGAGCTTGCTCACAGTACCTCTACAGTTAAAACTAGAAGTCATGTCATGAAATGTGCACAAATAGCACATTGATATGCGCGTTAATGTACGCGTTATGGCCCAAGTAAAGCTATCAAATTCTGTACATATGGCCTGTGCACAAGCAATGTTTCAGCCAATGGACTTCCGGGTAACCCGGAGGTCCATTAGCAGAAACATTGCATGTGTTTGCTATGAGTAACCAAGAGAATCTGCCGTGCTTTGGATGCCATTCGATATGGCAATTGCGTGCAATTCCAATGCGCAATTAAGCCTAGATAAGCGCACTATTCGTGACAGGACTTCTAGTTTTAACTGTAGTTGTATTTGTTATCCAGCCTTTCCTGAAAATCGGCCTGAAATTTGAACCCTGATTGGCCTGGAGATTTTTATACATTTTTTGCTACACTTTGAAAGTCTAAATCCTGTGACTGCACTTGCTTCTAATCAGGTTCTGGCTGCCCATATAGGTGGCAAGGACTTGCCTGGAAACAAACGTGTTTTAAGATTTTATTATCCCCCCGCCCTCCCTACCCCCTGAAATTTTTGGCTTTTCAACTAAAATTCTGCTTGGCTGACTGAAACTCTATTTATTTTGAGGTCATTGTGCAAAGATCAAGGTCACAGTGATCGTGAACTTCAACATTTACCAGAGTTGACTTCTCCAATCGAAAATTTGCTTGCCCGATCGAAACAAAACTTGGCTTATTGGTTGAGCATGATGAAAGGAAGAACCCTATTTATTTTGGCAAAGGTCACAGTGACCATGAATTTAAAGTTTTATCACTCAGAGTTGGTTTCTTCTCTCTAATTAAAATGTTGTTTGCCTGATCGAAACCAAACTTGGCGTGTGGATTCGGCATAATGAGAAGAACCCCATGTATTTTTTAGGTTTTAGGTCATCATGCAAAAGGTCATGGTCACAGTGACCTTGAACATAAAATCCAGATCAAAACGAAACTGGACATGTCATCATCAAATACAGGTAAACTAATCTGTATTATTTGAGTAGATACTACCAACAGTTGCTGTGTTAATTTAATGTAATATATTACCGAAGTTACTGCATCAGGGTGATTTTTGGTGGGGATTGTTCATTTTTTTATTTTCCAAACCAAACGCCATTTTGGTCCAAATTTGGCATGCAGTGGTATTATGAGGCATGTATTTGATTTATGCCGCAAAAATATTTTCCCACCCCCTTGGAAACCCCAGGAGCAAAAAATAGAAAAAATATGAATGCCCATATTTCCCAAACTCCACGAAACAAATATTTGTAATTTAGTATGCAGCATCTCAAGGACCAACAGAATCAATTGGGCCCAGTATCAAGTCTCTGGGTTTATATTTGTGATAGGGAGCCCAAATTCAAACTTAGTATGAGGTGTGTTCTTTAAAAATCTTCTTAAAATTTGCTTCCAGAATCTTTTGATATGTGATACACAACATTCTTATGAGGGTCAGTTTCAAGTGTTTTCAATTCAAATTAAATTCAAAGTTCATTTTTGTGTTAAACTTTGAATTTTAACCAAGGGCAATATGAGGAATATTCTTTAAAATCGTCTTCAGATCCTCCAGTCAGACTGTTCTGGTACTTGGTATACAGCTTCCTTATATGGGTCAGATTCAAGTTTGTTCAGACCAAGTTTCTGGCTTCATATTTGGGCTCCTTATAGGAACCCAAATTTTAACTTTGTGCAGTATGAAGAAAAATCTTCTTCAGATCTACTGGCATATTTGGCATACACCATCCTGGTGGGGGCATATTTTTATACTGTATACCAATGGCCCAGACTTAGCTGTTGCTAACTCAAAATTATCTAGGGCCAAACACAAATTTTGCCCCCCCCAATCCCCAAAATTTGCATGCAAAACCGAAAATTAGAAGTCCTATCTGGCCCTCTGTACGTTTACTCTCCGCTCATGTGCAGACGCCAGGAAGTCACCGAAACTGGCGCCAACATCATTCTTTGTAAAAAAGATTATAATACAAAAATTCAGCGGAGAGGTATGAGTGCCCAGTTCTGCCCACTCATGGGAGGGCCATTCCTATGTGGGCCATTGGTAAGTATAAAAAATATATAAATTACTTTAAATTTTTTCATATTTTTATACTGTATACCAATGGCACAGACTTAGCTGAATCGTAAAAAGGTGGAGGGCCTAGAACTTCCGAAATCGCTCTGTGAAACAACAGACGAACCAGCTTGTTGAAAATGAATTGTAGGATATGTGTATCCTTTCATTCATCCCAAGAGACATTATCTAATTCATTCTTCAAGTGATCTTAAGAACTATACTCGCCGCATCATCAATCATATGAACGCTCGCTTTTTCGACTGAATGATTATCATAAATAACCTAATTATCCAGTTCCAGTCAAAATCAGTCGGTCCGAGCTCTAGAAGAGCCTCGAGCCACTGGCTCAGGGGTGTCTGATCAGTAATTTCGAACAGACGAAAACCCCCTACCCAAGAAGCTGTATAGTCGACCCTAAAGTAATTATAGGAGGGTTACCTATACCTTTGCTAAAAGTCCTTATAGACAATCTGAGTCTAGGACATCCTCTCCTACTCTTTCTGTTGTTAGTCGATTAGACCCCAACTTAAAGAGCAGAATATCAAAGCTTTCTAGTAGCTTAATCCTACATAAAAGAAAGCTTGTTGTCAAAGACTTCGTGTCTGGAAAACCAGAGCCACCTGTTGAGAGTTTTCCACCCAGACATATATTAAGATGATGACGCAAGGCTTCGTCACATCAGAATAACTCCCACTTAGCAACTGTTAAGACAGAGATATATGTGATAAATAGGTCTGGAAAGAATTTTTAAAGAGGTACAAATGTCCACAAAACTCCTTTCCATATGGACTTTGCGCCACAGTACATAAAAGTGAAGTACATAAGACAGTGAGTCTAAATTCGCTCTGAGTAAAAAAATATCTTCTCAATTGTGTCCGAGCAAACAGCAAAATGATGAAGGTAAGGTCACAACTAAGTCCTTAACCTGCTCATTCAAATGCCGAGAAACTCTCAACACATCCTCCCCTGCCGTTTTTAAAATGAATGTGTTCAAAAAACGGTTAAAAATACAGAAGATGATGATCGGAAATCGTATTACTTCTTCCCACAGGAAGTTGAATATGGCGTCGTCTAAACAATCAAAGAACTGTGACACCCGTGTAGACTTAACCGGAACAGTTCTATCGTCCTCTTTGTCCGGATGAAGTCAGTGTTTAACAACACTAGCAGTTTCTAACAAACAATCGCAGCATTGTGATTCACTGGAACAAGTTCAAGGTAGCGATAATGGATATCATCCATATCCTCCATGATCTGTTCCGAAAGGGAAGAATAATCCTCCTCCATATCCCTTTCATCATTCGTCTAAATTAGTTTAAGAAACACGGTCAACGGCATCTGAACACACAGATGACTAGCACCATCTGACAGCTCAAGCTTTGAGACCGAGGCGAAGTGCCTCTGCATTAGCAGGAATACTGCAATGAGCTGCGCATTCTGCGACAGCAAGTCCGTGACAGAGGCCTGAGGAGCAGCGGTCATGAATTGCTTGTCCGCCAGCTGCTGCTGGGACAGTGTGTCCGAGATGGCTCTTTACTGCGGATGTCCTGATGAATGAAGCCTCGTCTCCTTGGCTACTAGATGGTGCGACTTTCTTCACAAAAAGTGGACCTCTTGATGATGCAGACCACTGTAAATAGAAACTAAAAAACTAGAGTGACTTTTTGGCAAGAGGACCAGCAGTGTCCCCTCGCCGCGAGAGGACCGCTATTGTCCACTCGCCTAACAACAAACCATGACACCCATCACTAACGTTGTCAAAATCTGACACATGCTGCAAGAATTAGTGGTAGTACATCGACTATAAGCAAGACAACGACCATGTAAATAGAGGAAAGTCTTTCACTTATTTGCCCTGCTATTTGAGAAATATTATTACCTAAAATCTAAAATGGGTCGATTGTACTACCACCAAATCTACATAAATATAAGATAACATTAAAATATAATCGATGAAATAAATACATCCAAAAGAAAAAAGCTTTCTTATATAAGAGCCCAAGTTCTCAAAGGGAATGATAAGCCCAAAAGAGCCTAAGTGTGGACAAAATTACAATAATATGCCAAAGATTAACTGCCACACTACCAGAATATTTAATGTTACTTACAACCATCGTTTCCCGAAAAAGAATAGGAAACTACCTAGAGCATTATCAATGTAAACAACTTCAAAACAAAAACCGGAAACAAGACCCCAGGCAACACAGCCCAAAGTCAGTAAGAGAAATAAAACTGTCCGATGTAAAGCAAGATCTTCAGTAGAAGAAAAAATCAGATGTATGATGCATGACCAAAACGCCTAAACACCCCAAGGGTGAGGACGTAACCATGGGGATGTACAGAATAATCTTCTCTATAATACGTTAAACTCCCAAGAAATTTTATAAAAATATTTCAATAAAACAAGCCAAAAAGCTTGGGAACTTAACTGGGGGATCAAGGGAAGGTAGGAAAGGAATACCAAACAAACAGTGGACAAATCATTATCAATCAATGATGATGTCAGGCCCATGTTCCGAAATTGGGGAACATGAACTAATTTTTATAAATATTATAAAATTACAGCCCTGAACGTATCAAACCACTGTTTCTTCCTTCCTTCATCCAGTTGTGTCCTTGGATCCACCAAAATAACCATTGATTTGTGTCTGGCATCATAAAAACTGAGATTTAAAAGCACAGATGTCAGTTTGTTGTTATCTGACTGAGGGCCAAACAAAGAATGATGTTGGCGCCAGTTTCGGTGACTTCCTGGCATCTGCGCATGCACGGAGAGTAAATGTATGGAGGGCCATCTAATTTTCGGTTTTGCATGCAAATTTTGGGGATTGGGGGGCCAAATACGTGACACCTAGAGATAGTGTGCAACTGCCGTCACACTCAGATGAGCAAACAGAGCTCGCTGCCAAGGTGCTGATGAATATTAGACAGGGTATAAAGCCACTAGCCGATGGTTTTAGTCCCTTGTCGCCAGCTAGCTGGATCGGTGAAGCGGTTACTCCGTCCTTGGGTACTGTGATGGCGGGTGTGTCCGTTTCGGTCGATAGGAGTGGATTGGGTAGAGCGAACACTTTAAAACATAAACATGCTCACCCAGCGACTACGTAACAGAGGAAGAAGCCAGCAAGTACCGTGGGAAGCTCGGCGAGGTCTGAAAGGACTGCAAGCAAGAGAGGTCCCTCTCTTTCCCAGCAGCATCTGGGGCCAGATGTTGTGATTAGAAACTTGCATGAGTTGGAGCATACGTCCGCACCTTCTGTCCGGGATTCTCCATATAGTTCGCAGCCGGCCTCTGCTGCAGTTACGGCTTCTACAATGTCATCTAAAAAGCACACACGACCACACCCTTGCTACATGCCTTCGGATATCCAGCCTGCATCACCGAGAAGGGACCACTCATCGTCTGCGAAGTTAGACCATCTGGTAGCTAAGGAGATGAGGCCTCGTTTATCGCGACGTCCAGAGAAAAGAGCCATTTCGGACACATCGTCCCAGGAGCAGCAGGCGGCCAAGAAACAGAAGACCGCTGCTCCTCAGGCCTCCGTTACGGACTTGCTGTTGCAGATTGCGCAGCTCATCGCAGCATCCTAACAAGTGCAAGAGCAGCCTACGGCAATCTCAGCACCTGAGCTGTCGGACTGTGCTGGGTCAGTCCAGTCATCTACACATTTAGATGCCGTAGACCGAAACTCACAACTGATTCAATCGGATGGTGAAAGGGATATGGAAGAAGATTACCCTTCCCTTTCAGAACAGCACATGGTTGCGACGGATTTAATCTATCAACACTACCCTGAATTTGTTCCGGCAAATCAGAATGCTGCGACTACTAGAAAGAAACCGCTTGCGGCGTTGGATGCAGACTTTATCCGGACAAAGGAGGAGGTCCTGTCTTTTCCGGTTCAGTCTAGACAGGTGTCGGAGGCCTTCGGCCATTTAAACGGCGCCATATTCAAACTCTCCAGTGTGAAGAAGAAAGGTGGTTTCTTGACATCATCTTCCATAAATTTACTGTTTCTTGGACCACATCCACATTCATTTAAAACGGTCGGGGAAGATTACAGAGAGTTCCTCAGCATTTGTATGAACAGGCCGAGGATCTAGAACTGTACTTGCCTGGGACATTCACAATTTGCTTGGACACAATTGAGATGGCAATTTCTTCAAATAGAGCAACTTTGGACTCTATGTCTTTCGCAGATCACCTTTCAAGAGCTGTGGCACAACTGGAAGGAATTTGAGGACGTTCGTACCTCTTTAAAAGTTCTTTCCAGGGCAATTATGTTTACCACGTATAACTCTGCCTTAACAGTGGCTAATTTGGAGTTAATCAGACATGATGGTGCCCTTGCGTCATCATCTTTAATAGATGACAAGGTGAAAAACTCTCTACAGGTTGCTCCGGTATCTGGACACACAATATTTGATGACAAGCTTTCATTGGTTTATGACCAAGCTACAAAGAAAGCGTCTAATACTCTGCTTCTAAAGTTGGCGTCTAATCGACCCGCTACAGCAGAAAAGAGTAAAGGAGGACGTCCCAGACAGAAATCATCTAAAGGAGACTCCTCGCGAGGGTATATGAAACCCTACTATAATTACTCTAGAGATTGTCAATACAGCGACTCGGCAAAGGGGCGTAGGTCTGATTGAGACTACCGGTCAGACGCCCATAAGCTGGCAGGTCGAGGCTCTTCACAAGGGGGACGTGGTTTCTCCTCCCGTAAGCCTCGCAGGTCCTACAGGTGATGGTCAGGCCCCTATTGCTTGCCAGTTGGCGGAAGGTTATCAAGATTCGCAACAAACTGGATAACAATTACAGAAGACCAGTGGGTGAGAAGTGTAGTCTTGGACGGCCTACGGCTAACATTCCAAACGAAACCACCACTAACATGATTTCCACAGTGGACAAATCTTCCGTCAAATCCTTGCAAAAGAGAGTCTCTCCTAGCGGAGGTACAGGCTCTCTTATCAAAGGAAGCAATAGAGGTCGTCGAGAATCAAAATTCTCGAGGATTTTACAGTCACCTGTTCCTCGTACCGAAGCCAGATGGCTCGTTCCGACCGGTAATAGACTTGAGCTGGATAAACAAGCTTATCATGGCTCCAAAGTTCTATATGGAGACAATTCAGTTGGTAAGGGCGAGCATTCGAGTGAACGACTATGCGGCAAGTGTAGATTTGAAGGATGCATACTTTCATATGTCCTGGTACATCCGGCATACAGAAAGTACCTGCGGTTCACCGTGCAAGGGACAGTGTATCAGTTCCGAGCGATGTGCTTCGGTCTGAACCTGGCGCCCTGAGCTTTCATTCGAATAATGAACTCGGTAATGTCTCACATCTGAACTCATTCGTCTGCGGTAGCGTCGACTTACTTGGTCAACATTCTTCAGAGTTACGGCAACAAAACTGTTCTTCAGAACAATGTTCAGAGTCTGCTTCTTTTGCTCCGACGTCTCGGCTTCATCGTAAACGAGAAGAAGTCCAAGTCGTTGGGGATGAGCTTCAAGACTCACAACAATCTGGTTCATCTGCTGTTACCCAGAGCGAAATTAGTCAGTTGTTATGCTCGTTTTTTTCTACACTCAGATGCATGAACAGTGAGGGAATTCATGCAACTGGTGGGGTTTTGCGCAGCGGCTGCGGATCTTATTCCGATGGGTTGCTTGCGCACACATCCACTCCAGATATTCTTTAGTCAGAAATGGAGTGTGAAGACGCATTCGCTCGAGACCAGTATTGTTTTAACGGACCTGGTAAAATAAAGGGTCAAGATTTGGGCAGATATTCAGTGGTTCACTCAGGGAGTTCCACTGCAGTTGCCGGATCTGGCTTTCACAATTATGACGGATGCGAGTCCAGCAGGTTGGGGCGCGACCCTGAGCCCGACAGAATCAAAGTGTTAGGGTCTTTGGGACCCTCGGTTCCTAGAGAAACACATAAACATCAAAGAGATGATGTCCATATGGATTGCGCTACAACATTGGATTCACATTATAGCGGACGTTCATGTTCAGATATTGTCAGACAATTTGACAGTAGTAGCGTATATCAAGAACCAGGGAGGCACTCATTCGATTCCGTTATGCGAACTAACAGAGAAAATTCTTCTGTATGTCATGAATCATCATGTTCAACTGTCGGTCCGTCATATACCGGGTCATATGAACGTACTTGCAGACTTGCTCTCTCGGAAAGGTCGACTGTTGCCATCGGAGTGGACACTCAGCAAGCGGGTATTCAGACAGATTTGCTACCAGTGGGATCGTCCCATGATAGAATTGTTTGCGGCACACCTGAACAATCAGTTGCAGACATACGTGTCGCCATGTCCAGATCATCGAGCATACGCAGTAGACACTCTGTCAGTCTCATGGGATGGAATGATAAGATATGCATATCCTCCAACTCCGTTGATTCTGCTGATTCTGTTAACTGGTAAAGTGCTGAGTTTTTTCTGACAACAAATCAAAGCTCATCATATACTGCTCTATTACATTTAATTGGATAGTGCCTTATAGGCACTATCCAATTAAATGTCAGAAAGCAAGGTATTGTATAAAAAATCTGATTCATATCAGGGACAATAAAGGCTTCCTCAGGCAGAAGGTAGGTACAGACAGTTATTGCTGGTCACTTTTAGTAAAGCCCAAAATAGGGCTTCCAGCACTCTACCAGTTAAAGATCAAACAGTCTCGTTGCAAAATTCTGCTAGTAGCATCTTGGTCGTCACAGAAACAGTGGATCAATCTTCTCAGGTGTCTTCCGCGAGAGGACCTTCTTTATCGGGAAGTCACACGCACTGCATCACAACCCGGAAGGTCTCAACCTTCACGTATTTCCATTATGCGGTCCTTCTTGCACGGCAAGCAATTTGCAGGACGAGCAGTGGACACAATTTCTAACTGCAGGAGGTCCTCCTTTTCGTTGAATTACGCAGCGAAGTGGAAGGTTTTCTTCCGTTGGTGTAAGGATCAGTCGATGGACGTTTATGATCCGTCCATACCGGATATTGCCAACTTTCTGGTCTACCTGTTTGACGTTCTCAAACTGCAGCCCCGTCACTATTAAGGGCTTTAGGTCTATGTTATCAGACACTTATGCTCATCATGATAACTTGGCTATTAGATCAGATTCTTCTTTATCCAAGCTAGTTAGAAATTTAACTATAAATAGACCTAGAACCCTCAGATTAATTCCTAAATGTAATTTGGCTTGGGTTCTGGTGAAGCTTCAAGAAGCTCTGTTTGAGCTGTTAGACAATGTAGAGTTCAAATTCTTGACCTATAAAATGGCCTTTCTCTCAGCCTTTGCGTCTGCCCAAAGAGTGAGTGACCGTCATGCATTATCTGTTGATGATTCCCATTACCGTAGTGTGGGTAATACTATTACCCTCACTACGGAAGTGGGATTCTTGGCTAAGAATCAGATTCCGGTAAAGCGGCTGGAGCCTATTATCATAAGGCTTTACAGTCCTGGGACAACCGTAGACCTTTGTTGTGTCCAGTTAGAGCGGTGCGCATTTATAAATGTCGATCAAGTTTTATTAGAAAGGGAAGAAAAACTTTCTTTCTTTCCCTGATTCCTAACAGAAAGGATATATCTGTTCATTCTATCGCTAGATGTATTCATCTGGCAATACGTATTGCTTGTGAAAATCTATCTTCAGATCAACGTTCTGTCAGCAAGATTTCAGCACCTGAGGTTAGAGCACTGTGTGCTTCTTGGGCTTATTCTAACAGTATAGCCATTACTGATCTTATGAAGGCTGCCTACTGGACACAGCCCTCTTCATTTACTAAGTTTTACCTTCGAAATTTAGAGTCTATCTTCGGTGACCTTAGATCTTTAGGTCCTCTTTCTGTTGCCCCGCATGTCATCCATTAATATTACATCTAGAAGATGTCTTAGGTAGTCTGCATGAGCACTGATCCCCTTCCGCTGCCCTCTTCATTCTGAGGAATTTTCCTTCAGAACAAGGGGAAGGTGGGGGGACAGTTTTTCCCTTATGTTATTTGGCTTTTTAGTGAAAAGCAACTAGTCCAGTGTCGGTGCTGGGTTGTTTTAATGTGTAGCTCGGTGTGAAGCAATAACTATGTCTCATTTATGTACTGTTTTTAGAGTGTAGTTCACTGTGAAGCATTTGTACATGTCATGTTTCAAACGCATGTTTCTATACAATCCTCGGACACTTTTAAATGAGTATAAAGCGTCTCATTCTCTGGACTAGCTTTATAATTGCTTTCCTTCACCGAATTAGCATAAAGGGTTATGCCGGAATTAAATGGAGAAATTATGTAATTATCAATTACATTGTTGGTGTTATGTCATTCTCTTTTTTTATAAGAGAAGTATATATGTAGTTCCTCTGCCTTCTCCTATTCTCCTGTTTGGGCTATTCTTTATCGAAGTAATTGAAAGATTGGATTTTCCTCTAAGTTTTAGTCCCTGCAGCCTTTTTACTATTCCGCTAAGTCTGGGCCGTTGGTTGTAGTATGAAAATATGATAAATTTTAAGTAATTTATATATTTTTTTTACTTACCAATGGCCCAGTCGGGGATGGCCCTCCCTTGAGTGGGCACTCATACCTCCCCGCTGATTATAACATTTAGCAGGCACTATAAAAAGAATACCACGCGTGCGCAGTAAACAAAAGTGTGGAGGACTTGATAGGACTTTAATTTTTCGGTTTTGTATGCAAATTTTGGGGATTGAGGGGGTTCAAAATTTGTGTTTGGCCCTGGATTTTATCGAGTTTGCACCAGCTAAGTCTGGGCCATTGTTATGTATAAAAAATATGCAAATTACTTTAAATTCATCATATTTTTATACTGTACCAATGACCCAGACATAGCTGGTGCTAACTCTTAAAATATAGGGCCAAACACAAATTTTGCCCCCCAATCCCCAAAATTTGCATCTAAAACTAAAGAAAACATGTCCTGAAAGGCCCTCCACACTTCGCCCCTACTGCGCATGCGCAGTGTCAAGGACGTTCCGAAATTGGCGCCATTTATCATTCTAAGTTTGGCCCTTCATCAGTTAACATCTGACTGATCTTTGTGCTTTTAAATCTCAGTTTAAATGATGCCAGACACATAAATATTAGTGAAATGGTGATTCTAAGGAGGATAGAAAAGGAGGAGAGGAAAAGAATGTGTGACAGAATATTATCAGGGCTGTAACTTAAAATTTTTTAATGAAATTATGTTAAGTTACCTATTTTCAAGGCAGCAGCCATTTTGTTGTCATTCTGATTATTTAGTTACACTGTTTTTTCAAGTGTTTTTCCTCTCTCCCTGTCCTTTAAGTTCCCCCTTGCTATTCTCCCATGCTTTTGGCATAGTTTCTGTAATTATTATTACTAAAATTTCTTGGGAGTTTTAGCTGTATAACAGAATGAATTCTGTTCTTTCCCCATGTTTACGTCTTCACCTACGGGTGGTTAGGCGTTGTGTTCTGCATCTACCATCTGATGTTCTGCAGTTTCTTCCCTGGAAGTCTCTGTTTTGCATCAGATGGTGTATTTTTGGTAACTGATTTCGGGCCTGGGTGCCTGGAGTCTTATTTTAGTGTTTTTACACTCATTGTTTACATTTACAACAGCCCTCTGTGAGGGGGGGATTTCTAAATAATAATATCTTTATGTTATTTTAATCATAACTAGATACATTATTATTGTTCGTAAGTGTTGAATAAATTGTTTTAAATATTTTTAAAATTTTTGTCCACACTTAGGCTTGGGATCCATTGGGGCTCAACGTTACTTTTCAGAAACTTGGGCTGTTCTGAAAAAATATTTTTTCAAAATATTTTGATTTCAATTATTTTTTCTATATTAATGGATCATATTATTATTATGTATTTTGATTGCCAGGGGTTAGTGCGAGTACCAGGACTTGTTTTCTTTTCACATTGAAAGGATATTGATCAATTGCTTTAAGAGGAAGTCTTCCTCTGACCTTATTATCATTCTATATGTGGTCAGTGTACTCGCATTAACTCCTGTTCTGTATCGTATGATTTCGATGACAATATGGGAAGCGTATGTCACGGTATGTTGTTGGGGATTTGGACACTCCGGTCCTTTCCCCGCAGGGTCACTCTACTTTATCAATTTCTATTTCAGACGATCAAGATTAGGGTGATGTATCTGTGATGTCTTCCAACAGTGTGCCTCCGTCGTCACAATTAATGAAGGGCTAGCGGAAAAGTGCTCATGTAATACGCCAATTGCCTAAGAGGACCCTAGTAGGTTCGACGGCCTTTGACGTCCGCTAGCTCGCCCGGTGTAGCGTCCATTCACCGAATGGTTCGGCAGCCGGGTTCGTCCGTTGCGGTCTAGAAGGAATTTTGGGGTGATGCGAGCACTATAAAATTAACTTAATGCACACCCAGTGACGGCGGATCGGAGGGAGAAAGGAGGAAGCCTTTTAGTCCGGTTCATAGCTCGTTCCGGTCCATCCGGACGGCAAGCGAGAGAGGCCCCTCTCTCGTTCAACAACATCTGGCCCCAGATGTTGTGGTACAAATGTGTAGTCAGCGGAGCATACGTCCGTCGCTCGGGACGCTCCGTTGTATAGGCAGTCCGCTGAGACTGCTAAGGCTTCCTCTTCTCATCAGCGCACACGACCGCACCTTGGCTGCGTGACCGCCGATATATTACCAGCTTCGCCGATCAAGGATTCTTCGGCGACCAGGTCACACCATCCGGCAGCCAGGGATTCGAGACCGATGGACTCCGTACGTTCGCATAGGAAAAGTATGCGGGAGCCATCTGATGCGGAGCTGCCTTCGGCGAAGCAGCGATAGACTGCGCCTCCGCAGGTCTCGACGCCGGACATTCTTGTGCACATAGCACAGCTTATCGCAGCATCCCAGCAGCCGACAGAAACGGTGTCGGATCGAGATTTATCCGACAGCGCTGGGTCGGTAGCCGGGGACTCGAGGCCTGCAGACTCCGGACGTTCGCATAGGAAGTGTGCGGGAGTCAACGTACACGGAGCTTCCAGCGGCAATGCATCGTAAGTCCGCTACTGCACAGGCCTCGGGAACGGACGTGCTTTCCTTAATAGCACAGTTTATCGCAGCATCCCAGCATCAACTGATTCTGTCGCATATATTTTATCCGACGATGCTGGGTCGGGACGCTCCGCGGAAGCGGGTACGGACGTCCGAAAGTTTCATCCGGTCCGATGGGATACCGAAAGGGATTCGGTGGATTTCAAGCTTTCCCTTTCGGAACAACATATGCTGCGATGCCGGATAAGAAACTGATAGCGTCGGTGGACTTAGAAATTTTTGGTTCGGTTCAGGGACATCGTCCCTCAGTTCCGACATAGTCCAATAATGTCACACAAACTTTCGAATTATTGAACGACGCTATATATATTATTATTTTATGCTTGCTATCCAAGCATTTCTGGTTTCTTGTTCGAAGAGTTATGGAGATGTCTTTCAAAAGTGTGCCTCTGTCGTCATAGTTAATGAAGAGTTAGCGGCAATAAGTGCTCATGGAATATGTCTATCGCTTACGGAGTGACATTCGCTAGCTCACCCGGTGTAGCGTACATTCATCGAATGGTTCGGCTGCCGGGTTCGTCCGTTGCGGTCTAGGAAGGAGATTTGGGTGATGCGAGCACTTTAATTACTTTAGTACTCACCCAGTGACGGCAGATTGAGGACAGATCGGAGGAAGCCAACAACATAGGGGACCGCATGTTGTGGTTCAGATATTTTACATTCGGAGCATATGTCCGTTGCTCGGGACGCTCCGTTATTTTGACAGTCCGAGAGACTGTCTTTAATGCTTCCTCATCCTCACAGCAGGGCACACGACCGCACATTGGCTACGTGACCTCGAGTATCCGATCAGTTTCGGCATTCTGTGATTCCACAGCGAATAGGTCGCGCCATCCGGTAGCCAAGGGACACGAGGCCTATACACTCCGTTCGCTCGCATATTGGAAGTATGCACGGGGTAACGATCTCGGAGCTTCCTGCGGCAATGCATCGTAAGACCGCTGCTCCTCAGGCCTCAGTGACGGACGTGCTATCCGAGTTAGCACAGTTGTTTCGCAGCATCCCAGCAATTGACGGTTTTTCGGTCGAAGAAGGAATTATCCGACGGCGCTGGGTCGGTGCGGTCCGCGGTTGCATCAAGCTACGGACGACCGAACGCTTTATAGGGTCCGACAGGATGGCGAAAGGGATTCGAAAGATTTCGAGTTTTCCCTTTAGTAGTATCGGAAGATGCCTTTCATTTCTTCTGGCATTTCTTCCAGTGATTATTTTTCGGACTTCATTGCTGCGATCTTGGATAAGAGACTTATAGCGTCATTGGACTCGGATTTTTCGATCGGTACAGGGACTTTGTCCCTGACTTACCGACGCAGTCCAATATTGTCATTACAACATGTGTTTTATTTTTCGACGCTATATATTTATATATATATAGAAGCCTGCTACTAAGCATGATAGTTTAGTTTCTTGTCCGCGTGGCTCATTTCTGCCATTTTATCTTTTTTACATATAGTTTATTTTGGCAGAGCAGGGCATACCGAGAGTTCATATGTGTCTAGACGGTGTGATTAAGACTGCATATATTCTTTTCGACGTTTATGTCTTTTCCAATTTCAATGTTGGGAACGACATTATGTATAGTAGACTTAACTTAGACGCTTTATTATACGTAATCCGCCTTACTGAGGCGTTATCATTACGTCTTCAAGAAAAGATTTACGGGATATTATTCTCAATGTAATTTCTTTTGAGGGCAGTAGTTTGTTCACGTATAACTCCGCCCTTCAGTGGCTGATTGGAGTTGGTTAGACGTGATGCAGCCCTAGCTACATCCACACGTGGATAGTAGGTTAAGAACTCTCTCAGAGTCGCTTCGTTCTCGGAGGAGCTTCTCTTCGACGGCAACTTTCCGGCAATCCATGAATTGCTTGATTTTTACATTCTCTTGTCTATCTAGTGTTACAAGAGATTCAGACTGGGGCAAACATTCGGTGGTTGACTCAGAGAGTGCCGCCGCAGTTGCCGGACCCGAGTGTGGCTGTTATGACGGTTGCCAGTCAAACAGATTGGGATATATACTGATCCCTACGGATTCGAAGTGCCAGGGTCTTTGGGTTCCGCAGTCTTTTAACTATCAGTTTAACTTCCGCGGAATAATGTTTTTTAGGCTTGCTTTATGTCATTGCATGAACATTATTCAGAAACGCATGCCCAAATTCCTGTCCTTTAATTCGACAGTAGTGGCGTATCTCCGGAACCAGGGAGGCACTCTTTCGTTTCCGTTATTCAATTTAATGGAAAGAATCCGTCTGTTGGTTATACTACACCAAGTTCAGTTTTGGTCCGTCATATTCTGGGTCGTCTGATTTTTTTATCGCACTCCCGTTCTCTTACGGGTCGCTTGTTGCTGTCAGAATGGACTCTCAACAAACAAGTATTTAATCAGATTTGCTATCTATGGGAGCGCCCAATGATGTTTTATTTATGACACAGCTTGCTAATCAATTGCAGACGTATGTGTTGGCTTGTCCAGATCTCTGAGCTAATACTGTTAACGCTCTATTGATCTATAGGACGGAATGATAGGATACGCGTATCCTCCGGCGCTGTTGTTTTAGCAGGTATTGCTAAGATAAACAACCACAATACATTTCTGTTGATAGCATCTCTATCTTCACAGAGATCATGAGTAATTTACTCTCTTGTCTACTGTGGATCTTAACGTGAAATCTTCCTCTATGTGAGGATCTTTTTTCACTGGGTAAATCGTGTCATCTTTATCACAACCAGCAAGGTCGCAACCTTCATGTATTCCGTTGTGTGGTCCGTATTGCATTGTAAGCACTGTACTGGACGAGCTTTGGACGCGATTTCTTACTATAGGAGATCCTCTTCTTCGCTATTCTATGCGACTAAAGTGGAGGCTCTTCCGTCGTGGTGTAGGGATCATTATGTTCATATGGTTGATCCCTCCTTACTACTCATTGCTATTTTTTAGTATACTTGTTTCACAAGATCTACTGCAGCTTGTTGTTATTTAGGTTATAGGTTTATGTTACCTCATACCTATGCACTCTACGATAGTTTACATTTGAGTCTTTTGTCTCTTTATCTAAGTCAGTTAGTAACTTTTTGATAAATAGACTTAGAATCTTTAGATTAAATTCCTATACGGATTTTAACTTCGGTTCTTATTTAGCTAAGTAATCATTTGAGCCTCTGGAAACAGTAGTTTTCAAATTCTGACCTTTTAGACAGTAATTCTGTTGGTTTCTCTTTTACTGTAGAGTCAGTGAGTTTCATGCACTATCGATGGATGATTTTCACTTTCATAGTTTCGGAATCAATACTTCCGTTACTATTTAGGTTGGATTGTTGCATAAGAGTTAGGCTCCTATTATCCGGAACCTATTATTTTAAGGTCCTTCCGTCTTCGTATGGGCATAGGCCTTTACTCTGTCCGGGTACAGTTTATGTATTTATAAACAGATATCTGTTTATTACAAGGGCGTAAGCTTCTTCTGTCTTTGATGTCTAGTAGAAGGACGTTACGCTCCATTTTATTGTTAATGGATTCTATTAACTAGCGTACTGCTTAGGGTATATCATTGGCTTAGCAGTTGTGCTTAAAATTTCGGCTCATGAAGTAAGAGTTCTTCTACTTCTTGGGCTTACATTAATAGTGTTGCTATTATAGATTTTTGAAGGCTGCTCATTGCGCTCAGCCATCCATTCATGAATTTTATCTCAGAGATATCGAGTCCATTTCTGGAGGCCTCTATTGTTAGGTCTATTCTCTACTGCTCAGAATGTCATTCACTTAACAGTTGCTACTATAGCTAGGTAGGCTGTCTGTTTCGGCAGTGTCTCCGTTCGGCTGCCCTCTTCGCTCTGGGCTATTTGACCCAGGGCAAGAAAAAGGGGGGGGGGGGAGGGTGTTCCCTTGGGTCACCTGTTTTTTACTATGAAAACAAGGGGATACCTCCTCCGGAGTTAGTAATTCTGAGCTGTTATTGGGATGGTTGTTTAGTGAGAAGTTTAAGTTTATAAAATTCATTCAAGTCTTAGTTTTTAAAGTATAGCTTTTGAATATTGCATATGTCAACGGACATGATTATGCAATTCTCACACACTTTTAGGAGTATAAGAGTCTCTATTCTCTAGACTTACTTTATTATTGGCTTACTTTAAAAATTATTAGTATAAGGATTATTGGATATTAATAGAGTACATGGATGTATGAAGCTCAATTTTTGGAAGGTGTTGTATCTTTCTAATTTATCATAAATAAGAAAGATACATGTAAGGCCTATTACTTCTTTTCCCTACAGGGGATGACTCTATTTTATTTTATTGAGCGTATTCCATTTTGCTCTATGTCCTTGGCCCTCCAGCCTTTTTACTATTCAGCTATGTCTGGGTCATTGGTACAGTATAAAAATGTTAAAAAATTTATAGTAATTTATATATTTTTTATACTTACCAATGACCCAGACGGGGATGGCCCTCCCAGGAGTTGGGAACTCTTGCCTCCCCGCTGAGTACATAGCGCTTACCAGGCACTGGTTATTAGAATGATAAATGGCGCCAATTTCGGAACGTCCTTGACACTGCGCATGCGCAGTAGGGGCGAAGTGTGGAGGGCCTTTCAGGACATGTTTTCTTTAGTTTTAGATGCAAATTTTGGGGATTGGGGGGCAAAATTTGTGTTTGGCCCTATATTTTAAGAGTTAGCACCAGCTATGTCTGGGTCATTGGTAAGTATAAAAAATATATAAATTACTATAAATTTTTTAACTTTTAAGATGTTCTCAGTTTTTTTATACGCCCGTTTTGAAAAAACTGGAGTATTATGTTATGGTGTTGTCTGTCTCTGGGCAATAATATGACACTTATGAGCTTTTTTTTTGGTCCAAACAGCCATTATGAGCTTACTCCCATATTATGAGCTTACAGACAAATATTATGAGGTTAATTGCCAAAATACGATACTTATGAGGCAAGAATCGAGTTGTAGCAATATTTTTATACTGCACCAATGACCCAGACTTAGCTGGTGCTAACTCTAACAAAACCAGGGCCAAACACAAATTTTGCCCCCCAATCCCCAAAATTTGCATCCAAAACAAAAAGAAATCATGTCCTAAAGGACCTCCATACTACGCCTCTACTGCGCATGCGCAGTGACGCAGACGTCCCGAAATTGGCGCCAATTATCATTCTCTGTTTGGCCCTTCATCAGTCAACATCTCACTGATCTTTGTGCTTGTAAATCTCAGTTTAAAGGATGCCAGACACGTAATTTTTGGAGAAAATGTGATTCTAAGGAGGATAGAAGGAGGAGAGGAAAAAGAAGTGACAAAAAATAATCAGGGCTGTACTTAAAATTTTTTGATGAAATTATGTTAAGTTGCCTATTTTCGAGGCATGGGCCTCTTGTTGTCATTCTTGCTAAATGTTGCACTGCTTATTCAGTGTTTCCTCTCCCCTAGCCTTCTAAAGTCCCCCCTTGCAATTCTCCCATGCTTTTGGCATATTTTTGAGAAATTTCATTTCTAAAATTTCCTGGGAGAGTTGCTTGGTTACAGAATGTTTTCTGTTATTTTCCCCATAGTTACGTTTTCACCCATGGGTGTATAACGTTTGTGTTCTGCATCTTCCATCTGATGTTCTACAGATTCTCCCCTGGGAGTCTCTGTTTTGCATCAGATAGAGTGTAATTGATGACTGATTCCGGGCCAGTTTTTTCAGTGCCTGGAGTCATGTTTTCTAGTGTGTTTACACTGTTTGTTTTCATTGGCAACAGCCTTTTTTGAGGGGGGCTGTTTGCCTTTGCTGTAGTTTATCTCACTATAAGATACATTTATATTATCCGAAAGTGTCTCATTAATTATTTAATATAAATTTAAAATTTTTGACCACACTTTGCCATCGGATCCATCGGGGCTCAATGTTACTTTTCAGCAACTTGGGCTTCGCTGAAAAAATATTTTTTCAAAATTATTTTGTTTTGCAATTGTTTTTTCATTTATTAATGGATCATGTTATTATGTATCTTTGTGTCAGGGGTTTTTGTGAGTAACTAGGACTTATTGTTGTTCTTTCACAATGAAGGGACGTTGTTCAAATTGTAATAGGAAGAAATCTTCCTCTGACTTTCATGATCATTGTATTAATTGTAGTCAGTGTTCTCGCATTAATCCCTGTCCTATATGTGAACATTGGGATGAGAAACATTGGAAACGTGTGTCACGATATGTTGTTTCTGGAGAAAGAGCGATTCCGGCTCTTTCTCCGCAAGGTCACTCTACTCTCTCAGTTTCTATTTCAGAGGAACCAGAACAGGGTGATGTTTCCATGTTATCTTCTTCAAGTGTGCGTCCGTCGTCACAAATGAATTCAGAGCTAGCGGCAAAAGTGCTCATGGAGATTAGACAAATGTCGTCCGCTAGCTCGCCCGGTGTAGCGTCCATTCACCGAATGGTTCGGCAGCCGGGTTCGTCCGATGCGGTCCAAGAGGAAATTTTGGGTGATGCGAGCACTATAAACATAATAGATGCACACCCAGTGACGGCGGATAGTAAGCGAGAACGGAGGAAGCCTTTGAGTCCGGTTCCTAGCTCGTCCAGGTCCAGCCGGGCCGCGAGCGAGAGAGGCCCCTCTCTCGTACAACAACAAATGGGACCAGATGTTGTGGTACAAAATGTGTCTTTAGCGGAGCATACGTCCGTCGCTCGGGACGCTCCGTTGTATAAGCAGTCCGCAGAGACTGTTAAGGCTTCCTCTTCTTGTCTGCGCACACGACCGCACCTTGGCTGCGTGACCGCCGATATATTACCAGCTTCGCCGATGAAGGATTCTTCGGCGACCAGGTCACACCATCTGGCAGCCAGGGATTCGAGACCGATGGACTCTGGACGTTCGCATAGGAAAAGTATGCGGGAGCCATCTGATGCGGAGCTGCCCTCGGCAAAGCAGCGAAAGACTGCGCCTCCACAGGTCTCGACGCCGGACATTCTTGTGCAGATAGCACAGCTTATCGCAGCATCCCAGCAGCCGACAGAAACGGTGTCGGATCGAGAATTATCCGACGGCGCTGGGTCGGTACGCTCCGCCGAAGCATCGGGGGCGGACGACCGGGAACATCATGAGGTCCGACCGGATGGTGAAAGGGATACGGATGACTTGGAGCTATCCCTTTCGGAACAACATAAAGCTGCAGTGGACTTCATCCGGCACTTTCTCCCTCAAGTTGTTCCGTCGGGCCAGACTGCTGCGCTTCCGGACAAGAGAATTATAGCGTCATTGGACTCTGAATTTTTTGAGCGGTTCAGGGACATCGCTCCCGAGTTTCCGTCGCAGTCCAATAATGTTGCAAGAACATTTGAATTATTGAACGACGCTATATTTAAACTTGCTTCCAGGACGGGGAAAGCAGGTTTCTTGTCCGCTAATACTCTCAACCTGCCTTTCATTAATGCAAGGAATAAATTCGATATGGCAGGACAGGGTATACCGAGAGTTCCTCTGCGTATGGACGACAAGGCGGAAGACTTAGAGCTATCATTACCGTCGTCAGCTTCTATTCCAACCGCGGTGTTGGAAACAGCTATTGCGTCTAACAGAGCCAATTTAGATGCCTTATCTTACGCAGATCACCTTACTAAGGCGTTATCACTGCGCCTTCAGGGGAAAGAGTTTCAGGATATACAATCCTCTTTAAGACTTCTTTCAAGGGCAGTAGCTTATTCCACGTGTAACTCCGCCCTTTCAGTGGCAAATCTGGAGTTGGTTAGACGTGACGCAGCCCTAGCTACATCCACACTAGTGGATTCTAAGGTGAAGAACTCTCTTAGAGTCGCTTCAGTCTCAGGAGAACTTCTCTTTGACGGCAAGCTTTCCGCTATTTATGATAAAATTAAAAAGAAAGCTAATGATTCTCTGTTGTTCAGATCTGCTCCTAAGAAGTCGGATACAGCAGACACGAATAAGACAGGCACTTCTGGGTCTAATGCGCCCAAGAGAGGTTCCTATAGAGGTTCCGGTGCGTCCTCTTGGTCTTATTCGAGAGACCGCCAGGATAGCGACTCTCGTTCGGGACGTCCTTCAGGCCGGGACAATCGGTCGGACGCCCCGAGGTCGACGAGGCAAGGTGCGGGTCGTGGAAGACGTGGTTTCTCCTACCGCAGGCCTCGCAGGTCCAGGAGGTGATGGCTTAAACCTCTATCGCGTTCCGGTTGGCGGAAGGTTGTCAAGCTTTTCACAAGAGTGGGCGTCGATTACGGACGACCCTTGGGTGAGAGGAGTGACTTCGGAAGGTCTAAAGATATCCTTCAAACGAAAACCTCCATTAACTCGAAGTCCAAAGTGGACTCATCTTCCGATAAATCCACAGAAAAGAGACGCTCTGTTATCAGAGTTGCGGTCTCTTTTAATGAAGAACGCGGTAGAGGTCGTAGAAAACCAGGAATCTCCGGGATTCTACAGCCATCTGTTTCTGGTTCCGAAACCAGACGGCTCGTTCCATCCAGGCATAGATTTGAGCTGGATAAACAAGCTGATCATCGCTCCGAAGTTTTATATGGAGACGATTCGATCGGTCAGAGCGAGTATTCGGGTGAACGATTATGCAACGAGCATAGATCTCAAAGATGCGTACTTTCACGTCATGGTACATCCGACATTCCGAAAGTATCTACGCTTCGCAGTCCTAGGAGTGGTGTATCAATTCCGGGCGATGTGCTTCGGATTGAATCTAGCACCCTGGGCTTTCACTCGGGTAATGAACTCGGTAATGATCTACTTCCGAGCTCATTCGTCTGCGGTAACGTCGGCCTACCTGGACGACATTCTTCAGAGGTACGGCAACGAGTTAACGCTTCAGAACGATGTTCAGAATCTTCTTCTATTGCTCCGACGTCTCGGTTTTATAGTAAACGAGGAGAAGTCGGATCTGGTGCCGTCCAAGTCATTCACTCATCTGGGAATGAGCTTCGAGACGCACAACAATCTCGTTCGTCTGCCGTTAACCAGAGCGAAATTAGTCAGTTGTTACGCTCGCTATAGTCTGCACGCAGACAAAGTCACGGCGAGAGAATTTATGAGACTGATAGGTCTGTGCGGAGCCGCCGCGGATCTCATTCCGATGGGGCGGTTACGCACACGTCCTCTTCAAATTTTCCTGACTCAGAATTGGAGTGTGAAAATTCATTCGCTCGATGTAGACGTTCTCTTGTCAGATCAAGTGAAACAAGAGATTCAGACTTGGGCAAACATTCAGTGGTTAACTCAAGGTGTTCCGCTGCAGTTGCCGGATCCGAGTTTTACCGTTATGACGGATGCCAGTCAAACAGGTTGGGGTGCATCATTAATCCCAACGGATTCGAGATGCCAGGGTCTTTGGGATCCGCAATTCCTGTGCAAGCACATAAACATCAAGGAAATGATGTCAATTTGGCTTGCGTTACGTCACTGGATGGACATTATTCACGATGCTCATGTCCAAATCCTATCCGACAATACGACAGTAGTGGCGTATATACGGAATCAGGGAGGCACTCATTCAGTTCCGTTGTTCAATCTAACGGAAAGAATCCTTCTGTTTGCGTTAGAACATCACGTTCTTCTTTCGGTCCGTCACATACCGGGTCGTCTGAATGTGCTAGCAGACTCCCTTTCACGAAAGGGTCGCTTGTTGCCGTCGGAGTGGACTCTCAACAAACAAGTATTCAATCAGATTTGCTACCAATGGGAACGGCCAATGATAGACTTATTTGCGACACATCTCAACAATCAGTTGCAGACGTATGTGTCTCCGTGTCCGGATCCAAGAGCATTTGCAGTAGACGCTCTGTCGATCACTTGGGACGGAATGATAGGATATGCGTATCCTCCAGCGCCGTTAATTCAACAAGTATTGCTAAAGATAAAACAATCTCAATGCAAGATTCTGTTGGTAGCATCTCTGTCGCCACAGAGACCGTGGATAAATCTACTCAGGTGTCTGTTGTGGGACCTACCGCGGAAGCTTCCTCCACGGGAGGATCTTCTTTCGCAGGGGAAATCGCGCCAACTCCATCACAACCCGCAAGGTCTCAACCTTCACGTTTTTCTGTTGTGCGGTCCTTCTTGCATGGCAAGCACTTTACAGGACGAGCAGTGGACGCGATTTCTAACTGTAGGAGGACCTCCTCTTCACTAAACTATGCGGCTAAGTGGAAGGTTTTTCGTCGTTGGTGTAGGGATCATTCTGTAGATATATTCGATCCCTCTATACCAGACATTGCAAACTTTCTAGTATACTTGTTTGACGAAATCAAACTGCAGCCTGTTACTATAAAGGGTTATAGATCTATGTTATCTGATACCTATGCACATCATGATAGTTTACAAATTGGATCTAATGTCTCTTTATCGAAGTTGGTTAGAAACTTTTCGATAAATAGACCCAGAACTCTTAGATTAATTCCTAAGTGGAATTTAGCTTGGGTTCTCCTTAAATTGAAGGAAAAGCCATTTGAACCTCTTGGGACAGTAGATTTCAAATTCTTATCTTATAAGACAGCTTTTCTCTTAGCTTTCTCTTCTGCCAGAAGAGTCAGTGAGCTTCATGCACTATCGGTGGATGATTCTCATTATCATAGTGTTGGGAACACTATCACCTTCACTACGAATGTGGGTATTTTTATACTGTACCAATGACCCAGACATAGCTGGTGCTAACTCTTAAAATATAGGGCCAAACACAAATTTTGCCCCCCAATCCCCAAAATTTGCATCTAAAACTAAAGAAAACATGTCCTGAAAGGCCCTCCACACCTCGCCCCCACTGCGCATGCGCAGTGTCAAGGACGTTCCGAAATTGGCGCCATTTATCATTCTAAGTTTGGCCCTTCATCAGTTAACATCTGACTGATCTTTGTGCTTTTAAATCTCAGTTTAAATGATGCCAGACACATAAATATTAGTGAAATGGTGATTCTAAGGAGGATAGAAAAGGAGGAGAGGAAAAGAATGTGTGACAGAATATTATCAGGGCTGTAACTTAAAATTTTTTAATGAAATTATGTTAAGTTACCTATTTTCAAGGCAGCAGCCATTTTGTTGTCATTCTGATTATTTAGTTACACTGTTTTTTCAAGTGTTTTTCCTCTCTCCCTGTCCTTTAAGTTCCCCCTTGCTATTCTCCCATGCTTTTGGCATAATTTCTGTAATTATTATTACTAAAATTTCTTGGGAGTTTAGCTGAATAACAGAATGAATTCTGTTCTTTCCCCATGTTTACGTCTTCACCTACGGGTGGTTAGGCGTTGTGTTCTGCATCTACCATCTGATGTTCTGCAGTTTCTTCCCTGGAAGTCTCTGTTTTGCATCAGATGGTGTATTTTTGGTAACTGATTTCGGGCCTGGGTGCCTGGAGTCTTATTTTAGTGTTTTTACACTCATTGTTTACATTTACAACAGCCCTCTGTGTGAGGGGGGGATTTCTAAATAATAATATCTTTATGCTATTTCAATCATAACTAGATACATTATTATTGTTCGTAAGTGTTGAATAAATTGTTTAAAATATTTTTAAAATTTTTGTCCACACTTAGGCTTGGGATCCATTGGGGCTCAACGTTACTTTTCAGAAACTTGGGCTGTTCTGAAAAAATATTTTTTCAAAATATTTTGATTTCAATTATTTTTTCTATATTAATGGATCATATTATTATTATGTATTTTGATTGCCAGGGGTTAGTGCGAGTACCAGGACTTGTTTTCTTTTCACATTGAAAGGATATTGATCAATTGTTTTAAGAGGAAGTCTTCCTCTGACCTTATTATCATTCTATATGTGGTCAGTGTACTCGCATTAACTCCGGTTCTGTATCGTATGATTTCGATGACAATATGGGAAGCGTATGTCACGGTATGTTGTTGGGGATTTGGACACTCCGGTCCTTTCCCCGCAGGGTCACTCTACTTTATCAATTTCTATTTCAGACGATCAAGATTAGGGTGATGTATCTGTGATGTCTTCCAACAGTGTGCCTCCGTCGTCACAATTAATGAAGGGCTAGCGGAAAAGTGCTCATGTAATACGCCAATTGCCTAAGAGGACCCTAGTAGGTTCGACGGCCTTTGACGTCCGCTAGCTCGCCCGGTGTAGCGTCCATTCACCGAATGGTTCGGCAGCCGGGTTCGTCCGTTGCGGTCTAGAAGGAATTTTGGGGTGATGCGAGCACTATAAAATTAACTTAATGCACACCCAGTGACGGCGGATCGGAGGGAGAACGGAGGAAGCCTTTTAGTCCGGTTCATAGCTCGTTCCGGTCCATCCGGACGGCAAGCGAGAGAGGCCCCTCTCTCGTTCAACAACATCTGGCCCCAGATGTTGTGGTACAAATGTGTCGTTAGCGGAGCATACGTCCGTCGCTCGGGATGCTCCGTTGTATAGGCAGTCCGCTGAGACTGCTAAGGCTTCCTCTTCTCGTCAGCACACACGACCGCACCTTGGCTGCGTGACCGCCGATATATTACCAGCTTCGCCGATCAAGGATTCTTCGGCGACCAGGTCACACTATCCGGCAGCCAGGGATTCGAGACCGATGGACTCCGGACGTTCGCATAGGAAAAGTATGCGGGAGCCATCTGATGCGGAGCTGCCCTCGGCGAAGCAGCGATAGACTGCGCCTCCGCAGGTCTCGACGCCGGACATTCTTGTGCACATAGCACAGCTTATCGCAGCATCCCACCAGCCGACAGAAACGGTGTCGGATCGAGAATTATCCGACAGCGCTGGGTCGGTAGCCGGGGACTCGAGGCCTGCAGACTCCGGACGTTCGCATAGGAAGTATGCGGGAGTCAACGTACACGGAGCTTCCAGCGGCAATGCATCGTAAGTCCGCTACTGCACAGGCCTCGGGAACGGACGTGCTTTCCTTAATAGCACAGTTTATCGCAGCATCCCAGCATCAACTGAATCTGTCGCATATATTTTATCCGACGATGCTGGGTCGGGACGCTCCGCGGAAGCGGGTACGGACGTCCGAAAGTTTCATCCGGTCCGACGGGATACCGAAAGGGATTCGGTGGATTTCAAGCTTTCCCTTTCGGAACAACATATGCTGCGATGCCGGATAAGAAACTGATAGCGTCGGTGGACTTAGAAATTTTTGGTTCGGTTCAGGGACATCGTCCCTCAGTTCCGACATAGTCCAATAATGTCACACAAACTTTCGAATTATTGAACGACGCTATATATATTATTATTTTATGCTTGCTATCCAAGCATTTCTGGTTTCTTGTTCGAAGAGTTATGGAGATGTCTTTCAAAAGTGTGCCTCTGTCGTCATAGTTAATGAAGAGTTAGCGGCAATAAGTGCTCATGGAATATGTCTATCGCTTACGGAGTGACATTCGCTAGCTCACCCGGTGTAGCGTACATTCATCGAATGGTTCGGCTGCCGGGTTCGTCCGTTGCGGTCTAGGAAGGAGATTTGGGTGATGCGAGCACTTTAATTACTTAAGTACTCACCCAGTGACGGCAGATTGAGGACAGATCGGAGGAAGCCAACAACATAGGGGACCGCATGTTGTGGTTCAGATATTTTACATTCGGAGCATATGTCCGTTGCTCGGGACGCTCCGTTATATTGACAGTCCGAGAGACTGTCCTTAATGCTTCCTCATCCTCACAGCAGGGCACACGACCGCACATTGGCTACGTGACCTCGAGTATCCGATCAGTTTCGGCATTCAGTGATTCCACAGCGAATAGGTCGTGCCATCCGGTAGCCAAGGGACACGAGGCCTATACACTCCGTTCGCTCGCATATTGGAAGTATGCACGGGGTAACGATCTCGGAGCTTCCTGCGGCAATGCATCGTAAGACCGCTGCTCCTCAGGCCTCAGTGACGGACGTGCTATCCGAGTTAGCACAGTTGTTTCGCAGCATCCCAGCAATTGACGGTTTCTCGGTCGAATCAGGAATTATCCGACGGCGCTGGGTCGGTGCGGTCCGCGGTTGCATCAAGCTACGGATGACCGAACGCTTTATAGGGTCCGACAGGATGGCGAAAGGGATTCGAAAGATTTCGAGTTTTCCCTTTAGTAGTATCGGAAGATGCCTTTCATATCTTCTGGCATTTCTTCCAGTGATTATTTTTCGGACTTCATTGCTGCGATCTTGGATAAGAGACTTATAGCGTCATTGGACTCGGATTTTTCGATCGGTACAGGGACTTTGTCCCTGACTTACCGACGCAGTCCAATATTGTCATTACAACATGTGTTTTATTTTTCGACGCTATATATTTATATATATATACAAGCCTGCTACTAAGCATGATAGTTTAGTTTCTTGTCCGCGTGGCTCATTTCTGCCATTTTATCTTTTTTACATATAGTTTATTTTGGCAGAGCAGGGCATACCGAGAGTTCATATGCGTCTAGACGGTGTGATTAAAGACTGCATATATTCTTTTTCACCGTTTATGTCTTTTCCAATTTCAATGTTGGGAACGACATTATGTATAGTAGACTTAACTTAGACGCTTTATTATACGTAATCCGCCTTACTGAGGCGTTATCATTACGTCTTCAAGAAAAGATTTACGGGATATTATTCTCAATGTAATTTCTTTTGAGGGCAGTAGTTTGTTCACGTATAACTCCGCCCTTCAGTGGCTGATTGGAGTTGGTTAGACGTGATGCAGCCCTAGCTACATCCACGCGTGGATAGTAGGTTAAGAACTGTCTCAGAGTCGCTTCGTTCTCGGAGGAGCTTCTCTTCGACGGCAACTTTCCGGCAATCCATGAATTGCTTGATTTATACATTCTCTTGTCTATCTAGTGTTACAAGAGATTCAGACTGGAGCAAACATTCGGTGGTTGACTCAGAGAGTGCCGCCGCAGTTGCCGGACCCGAGTGTGGCTGTTATGACGGTTGCCAGTCAAACAGATTGGGATATATACTGATCCCTACGGATTCGAAGTGCCAGGGTCTTTGGGTTCCGCAGTCTTTTAGCTATCAGTTAACTTCCGCGGAATAATGTTTTTTAGGCTTGCTTTATGTCATTGCATGAACATTATTCAGAAACGCATGCCCAAATTCCTGTCCTTTAATTCGACAGTAATGGCGTATCTCCGGAACCAGGGAGGCACTCTTTCGTTTCCGTTATTCAATTTAATGGAAAGAATCCGTCTGTTGGTTATAGTACACCAAGTTCAGTTTTGGTCCGTCATATTCTGGGTCGTCTGATTGTTTTATCGCACTCCCGTTCTCTTACGGGTCGCTTGTTGCTGTCAGAATGGACTCTTAACAAACAAGTATTCAATCAGATTTGCTATCTATGGGAGCGCCCAATGATGTTTTATTTATGACACAGCTTGCTAATCAATTGCAGACGTATGTGTTGGCTTGTCCAGATCTCTGAGCTAATACTGTTAACGCTCTATTGATCTATAGGACGGAATGATAGGATACGCGTATCCTCCGGTGCTGTTGTTTTTAGCAGGTATTGCTAAGATAAACAACCACAATACATTTCTGTTGATAGCATCTCTATCTTCACAGAGATCATGAGTAATTTACTCTCTTGTCTACTGTGGATCTTAACGTGAAATCTTCCTCTATGTGAGGATCTTTTTTCACTGGGTAAATCGTGTCATCTTTATCACAACCAGCAAGGTCGCAACCTTCATGTATTCCGTTGTGTGGTCCGTATTGCTTTGTAAGCACTGTACTGGACGAGCTTTGGACGCGATTTCTTACTATAGGAGATCCTCTTCTTCGCTATTCTATGCGACTAAAGTGGAGGCTCTTCCGTCGTGGTGTAGGGATCATTATGTTCATATGGTTGATCCCTCCATACTACTCATTGCTATTTTTTAGTATACTTGTTTCACAAGATCTACTGCAGTCTGTTGTTATTTAGGTTATAGGTTTATGTTACCTCATACCTATGCACTCTACGATAGTTTACAATTGAGTCTTTTGTCTCTTTATCTAAGTCAGTTAGTAACTTTTTGATAAATAGACTTAGAATCTTTAGATTAAATTCCTATACGGATTTTAACTTCAGGTTCTTATTTAGCTAAGTAATCATTTGAGCCTCTGGAAACAGTAGTTTTCAAATTCTGACCTTTTAGACAGTAATTCTGTTGGTTTCTCTTTTACTGTAGAGTCAGTGAGTTTCATGCACTATCGATGGATGATTTTCACTTTCATAGTTTCGGAATCAATACTTCCGTTACTATTTAGGTTGGATTGTTGCATAAGAGTTAGGCTCCTATTATCCGGAACCTATTATTTTAAGGTCCTTCCGTCTTCGTATGGGCATAGGCCTTTACTCTTTCCGGGTACAGTTTATGTATTTATAAACAGATATCTGTTTATTACAAGGGCGTAAGCTTCTTCTGTCTTTGATGTCTAGAAGAAGGACGTTACGCTCCATTTTATTGTTAATGGATTCTATTAACTAGCGTACTGCTTATGGTATATCATTGGCTTAGCAGTTGTGCTTAAGATTTCGGCTCATGAAGTAAGAGTTCTTCTGCTTCTTGGGCTTACATTAATAGTGTTGCTATTATAGATTTTTGAAGGCTGCTCATTGCGCTCAGCCATCCATTCATGAATTTTATCTCAGAAATATCGAGTCCATTTCTGGAGGCCTCTATTGTTAGGTCTATTATCTACTGCTCAGAATGTCATTCACTTAACAGTTGCTACTATAGCTAGGTAGGCTGTCTGTTTCGGCAGTGTCTCCGTTCGGCTGCCCTCTTCGCTCTGGGCTATTTGACCCAGGGCAAGAAAAAGGGGGGGGGGGGGGGGGGGGGGGGGGGGGAGGGTGTTCCCTTGGGTCACCTGTTTTTACTATGAAAACAAGGGGATACCTCCTCCGGAGTTAGTAATTCTGAGCTGTTATTGGGATGGTTGTTTAGTGAGAAGTTTAAGTTTATAAAATTCATTCAAGTCTTAGTTTTTAAAGTATAGCTTTTGAATATTGCATATGTCAACGGACATGATTATGCAATTCTCACACACTTTTAGGAGTATAAGAGTCTCTATTCTCTAGACTTACTTTATTATTGGCTTACTTTAAAAATTATTAGTATAAGGATTATTGGATATTAATAGAGTACATGGATGTATGAAGCTCAATTTTTGGAAGGTGTTGTATCTTTCTAATTTATCATAAATAAGAAAGATACATGTAAGGCCTATTACTTCTTTTCCCTACAGGGGATGACTCTATTTTATTTTATTGAGCGTATTCCATTTTGCTCTATGTCCTTGGCCCTCCAGCCTTTTTACTATTCAGCTATGTCTGGGTCATTGGTACAGTATAAAAATGTTAAAAAATTTATAGTAATTTATATATTTTTTATACTTACCAATGACCCAGACGGGGATGGCCCTCCCAGGAGTTGGGAACTCTTGCCTCCCCGCTGAGTACATAGCGCTTACCAGGCACTGGTTATTAGAATGATAAATGGCGCCAATTTCGGAACGTCCTTGACACTGCGCATGCGCAGTGGGGGCGAGGTGTGGAGGGCCTTTCAGGACATGTTTTCTTTAGTTTTAGATGCAAATTTTGGGGATTGGGGGGCAAAATTTGTGTTTGGCCCTATATTTTAAGAGTTAGCACCAGCTATGTCTGGGTCATTGGTAAGTATAAAAAATATATAAATTACTATAAATTTTTTAACTTTTTAGCTAAGAATCAGGCTCCTAATAAATATCCGGATCCTATTGTTATTAAGGCTCTTCCGTCTTCAGACGGGCGTAGGCCTTTACTCTGTCCTGTTAGAGCACTACGTATCTATAAACAGAGATCTCAGTTTATCAGAAAGGGACGGAAACGTTTCTTTCTGTCTTTGATGCCTAATAGAAAGGACATTTCAGTCCATTCTATTGCTAGATGGATTCAGTTAACTATCCGTACTGCTTATGAAGATTTATCTTCTTCTCAGCAGTCTGTGCTTAAGATTTCTGCTCATGAAGTACTTCCTGAGCTTATGCTAATAGTGTTGCTATTACAGATTTAATGAAGGCTGCTTATTGGTCTCAGCCATCCACATTTACGAATTTTTATCTCAGAAATATTGAGTCCATTTCTGGAGACCTGCATTGTTTAGGTCCGTTATCTGTTGCTCAGAATGTCGTCCACTAAACAGTTGCAACTACAGTTATGCAGGCTTTCTGTTCCGGCAGTGACTCCGTCCGGCTGCCCTCTTCGCTCTGGGCTATTTGACCCAGGGCAAGGGGGGGGGGGGGGCGGGTGTTCCCTTAGGTCACCTGCTTTATAGTGAAAAGCAAGGGAATGCCTCCTCCAAGTCAGTATTTCTGAGTCGCTTCCGGGGTGGTTTTAAAGTGTAATATTAATGTTTAAATTCATTCATGTCTTATTTTTAAAGTGTAGCTCGGTGTGAAGCATTTGTATATGTCAAGTGTCAAACGGGCTTTAATATACAATACTCGGACACTTTTAAATGACTATAAAGAGTCTCAATTCTCTGGACTACTTTATTTATTGGCTTGCTTTAAAAATAATTAGTATAAGGGTTATACTGGATGTTAATAGAGAACATGAATGTTATTGTGCTCAATTATTAAGGGTAGTGTATCTTTCTAATTTAATATTAAATAAGAAAGATACAAGTAAAGCCTAATACTCCTTTTCTCCTTAAGGGGTTACCTCTTTACTATATAGTTGAGCTTATTGGATTTTCCTCTATGTCCTAGGCCCTCCAGCCTGTTTACTATTCAGCTAAGTCTGGGTCATTGGTACAGTATAAAAATGTTAAAAAATTTATAGTAATTTATATATTTTTTATACTTACCAATGACCCAGACGGGGATGGCCCTCCCTGGAGTTGGGAACTCTTGCCTCCCCGCTGAGTACATAGCGCTGACCAGGCACTGCCAGTAAGAATGATAATTGGCGCCAATTTCGGGACGTCTGCGTCACTGCGCATGCGCAGTAGAGACGTAGTATGCAGGTCCTTTAGGACATGATTTCTTTTTGTTTTGGATGCAAATTTTGGGGATTGGGGGGCAAAATTTGTGTTTGACCCTGGTTTTGTTAGAGTTAGCACCAGCTAAGTCTGGGTCATTGGTAAGTATAAAAAAAATATAAATTACTATAAATTTTTTAACTTTTCAGGGTTTTTGTTAAGGTTTATGGTCAATTCACGGCTTGGGTTATCGTTGCCCCCTCTTCAGGTTTATCTTGGGGGATCTAACCATGTCTGTTCCCACCAAAAAATTTCCAAAGAAACAACTTTTTATCGGTTGTCCGAATGTTTTAAAATGAGCAATTTTTCCGCCAAAAATTAAGCTCACATCTCCCGTTTTTTGGAACGTCCGTCCATCCGTAAACAATTTTTGTGTTGCCAACTCCTCCAAAAGTTTAGATGCTACATTGTTCAAACTTTGCACACATGTTGATCAGTAATTGCTGTTGTGCATGTGACAAGTGCAGGTAACTCCATTTTGTATTTCCAGAGTTATGCCCCCTTTTAGTACTTAGACATTACAGTATTGTGTTGCCTTCTCCTTCAACATTTTACATGCTATATTGTCCAAACTTTGCACACATGTTGACCACCAATTGCCTTTGTGCATGTGACAAGAGCAAGTAACTCTCTTTTGTATTTCCAGAGTTATGCCCCCTTTTAGTACTTAAAACATTACAGTTTTGTTTCGCCTACTCCTTCAACATTTTACAAGCTATATTGTTCAAACTTTGCACACATGGTGATCACCAATTGCCATTGTGCATGTGACAAGGGCAGATTACTCCATTTTGTATTTCCAGAATTATGCTCCTTTTAGTACTTAAAACATTACAGTATTGAGCCGCTTTCTCCTTCAACATTTTACATGCTATGTTGTTCAAACTTTGCACACCTGTTGATCACCAATTGCCGTTGTGCATGTGACAAGAGCAGGTAACTCTGTTTTGTATTTCCAGAGTTGTGCCCCCTTTTAAGACTTGAAACATTACACTATTGTGTCGCTTACTTCTTCAACATTTTACATGCTACATTGTTCAAACTTTGCACATATGTTGATCAGTAATTGCCGTTGTGCATGTGACAAGAGCAGGTAACTCTGTTTTGTATTACCAGAGTTATGCCCCCTTTTAGTTCTTAAAACATTACAGTATTGTGTCGCCTACTCCTTCAACATTTTACATGCAATATGATTCAAACTATGCACCCATGGTGATCATCAGTTGCCCTTGTGCATGTGACAAGAGCAGGTAACTCCATTTTGTATTTCCAGAGTTATGCCCCTTTCAGTACTTAAAACATTACAGTATTGTGTCACCTTCTCCTTCAACATTTTACATGCTATTGTTCCAACTTTGCACACATGTTGATCACCAATTGCCATTGTGCATGTGACGAGTGCAGGTAACTGTTTTGTATTTCCAGAGTTATGCCCCCTTTTAGTACTTAAAACATTACAGTATTGTGTCGCCTACTCTTTCAACATATTACATGCTATATTGTTCAAACTTTGCACACATGGTGATCACCACGGGTGTATGTTGCCCCGCTAGGTGGTGCTCTTGTTAACTGTAGTCCCAAACAAATAATATTACCCCTGTACTTAACGAATTAGCCTCATCCTTCCGGGCATTCACATAATGTGCAGTTGAACAAATATTACTTTTCAAAAGATTTCAACAAAACCATATCATGTGAGCCCTCATTGGAACAAGCTCGACAAGCTCATTCCAATGAGGGGTCACTTGACATGGATGAAATGTTTTGAAACATTCGATAAAGTAATATTTAAAAAAAAAAATAAATTTTGATATCGTCTGTGTTGGCTAAAGGGTTATTCGAACTGTATCGTTAAGGCATGCTGATTTGTTCCGATTGTGAAGGCTCAAGTCCTGATTATGGTACGTATGTTCATATATCTGAACTGTCTTTCGATATACCAGTATACCCTTGGTATTTATTTGAACACCGATACTGGTATTCAGTTTTGAATACCGTGCAGCCCTATCTGAGTCTTGTCCTTGGTGACTGCCTTTCACTCCCATTTCTTCACACAAATGATGGCTTCCAGGGACTCTAAAAATTTCACCGAATTTCAACCCAAAATTTTAACCAACCATGGTGGTCTTTTTCAGAGAGAGACCCCTTTGTCATTTTTCAACATTTTCAACAGTTTAGGGAGATTTTGGTCATAAACATTTGTTTGTTAAATTTTTTTGAAAGAGTGCCTTTTTTCCACTCTTCTGTAAATTGTAAGACACAATTTTTTATAAACAATTTACCTTACCTAACTGTTTTATGTTAGGCCTAAAAAAATTAAAAATCTGTTTCTCAGACCCTCCCAAATGGTCCTTTTGGCTGGCGCATGCTCTCTTTTTATAACCAATGTAAACTTTTAAAAAAAATAAAAATTAAATGGTTTATGTCTGATATTTTACCCAAGTTAAAAAAACTCATAAATTTATCCCTTGAGTGCAAGAAGGCTTTGCAATGGTTCAGCATTGCAAAGCCTTCTTGTTCTCAAGGGATGAAATACACCACCAGCCATGCTATTCCGTAGATTATGAGGCCTAAAATGTAAACCAAGAACATGAACTTTTGATGCCAAAGAAATAATTACAGAAACAAAAAATAAAATGAAAAAATGCTCGCCTGCATGCAATTTTACAAATAATGGCCCAAGAAACAGAAGTCTACTTTGTGTGGCTTTAGATAAATTCACAAAGTTAATAAAATGGATGATATACATCACTGCCTGTGTTGTTCTGTGTATGAAAGGTCTATATCATGTAACAAACCAAGAATATGGACGGTTGAGGATTAAAAAACATAAAATAAACGCCTTCCCACATGCATTTTTAAAAAACAAATAGCCTGACAAAGATTGACTTTGTGTGCTCTAACAAAATTTATTTTTATATTTTCAGGAAATTGATGGAAAAGCCTTATTGTTATTGAACAGTGATATGTTATTGAAATACATGGGACTGAAATTGGGACCGGTCTTAAAATTGTGTCATCTCATTGAAAAATTGAAGGGAAGAAAATGATTTTCATTTTGGTGTTGAAGCCATTACAGAAATAATGAATGATTGTGTATCTTTGAGAGTCTTACAGATGTGGCCTGGTCATAGTTTAATTTAACCCTTGGAAGCATGGTGTTATCTTCCATGTCACTGAAGCAGATGGAAGAGTTCGTATTCATTATTTGGGAGAGGACCAATTAATTTTTCACCAGCCTAGAGGCTGCATGTTTACCCCACACATGCACTTAGCACCCATATTACTTAATGAAATAATGACAAAAAATGCCCCTGGAACGGAAAAAGGCCTCTCGGGTTCAAAGGGTTAATTCAAAGTACTAATTAACATGTATATCACATGGAGAAGTTGATTCATTTCAGATGTGGAAGAAATCTTCATGCCCTACTGAGCGTTATCATAATTTCATTATGTCTGTCTAATGTTGCAACATGAGAACATATGTTGTACTGAGATCACGAAAGTGGACAGAGAATGTCAACAGGATCATAACTTCACAGCACTGTACAATCTCATCCACCAGAATATACAGGGTTCCTGCAGGGTCTTGAATTCCTTGAATACAGTAGAATCGTCTTAATTGAATATCCATTTTGCCAGTGAAAATTATTCAATTAACAGGAGTATACAATTAACAGGGATTTGGTCAGTTTCCTGTGTTCTGGAGGTAAACTGAGCATTTATTCTTTTATATCTTGTTTGACAGAGCTCATAGAGCTCTGTCAAACAAGATATAATAGAATAAATGCCTGTATTGGATGTAGTGGGGCCAAAAAGGTTGATAAATAAGGAGAATTTGGTGCGTGTCACAGTAATTTTTTCAACATATTACAAAAATTTATATACAATTAACAGGAGTTTACTCTACAACCCATATGCAATTAACAGATCAAATTTGTACTGAAGGTATGGTAAATGGTTTTGTGTTTGAAAATCATATTCAATTAACAGGGATATACAATTAAGAGATATCCAATTAAGTGGGCTCCACTGTACTCATGAAATAAAAATGCTAACAGAAGTAAGTACTAATAGTCATTCAAGACCTTGAAATCCTAGAAAATGTGCCAAGAGGCCTTGAAAATCCTTGAATATTTATGAAATAAGAATGCTAACAGAGCACGTACTAAGGGTCATTCAAGGCTCTGAAATCCTGAAAAATGTACGAGGGGGCCTTGAAAATCCTCGAATATTCACAAAATAAAAATGCTGACGAAGGACGTAATCAAAACTATATAATTATTCATCAGATAGTCGCATCTAAGCACTTAATTCTACGAACTGCACCTCTGAAGAAATCAGAGACAGTACTTGTCTTTTTCAAATTTCTCGGATGCCATAGAATTAAGAAATGACGCTGGTTTTGTTTACATTGGCATGGCGGGGGTTCGAACCCACGCCGAGAGAGTTTCCTTCGGCACCAACCGCCTAGCAAAACTATACTGAACCACGCACACCACTCGGCCACCGACAGACCCCAACGAGTGGTGTGCGTGGTTCAGTATAGTTTCGCTAGGCGGTTGGTGCCAAAGGAAACTCTCTCGGCGTGGGTTCGAACCCCCGCCATGCAAAACTATATAGTTTTATGTTTTTGAAGACATGGTCCTAACTGGTCATTACCCCTTCTTGAAGGGAAGTGGGAGGAGGGGGTAATGACGGGAGGGTTCTAGTTAGGACAAGTAAAGGCAGGCCTTGAAAATCCTTAAATTCGCTATTGCAGGTCCTTGAAAGATGCTGAAATATCATCCCCTGAGTTCCAAGGTGTTCTATGTGCCAGTAGGCACATAGAACACGTTGGAACTCAGGGAACGATACAGTTAAAACTAGAAGTCCTGTCATGAACTGTGCGCTTATCTAGGCTTAATTGCGCGTAGGAATTGCTCGCAATTGCTGGCACCCAAAGCATGGCAGGTTCTCCTTGTTACCCTTAGCAAACACAAGCAATGGACCTCCGGGTTACCCGGAGGTCCATTGGCTGAAACTTTGCTTGTGCACAGGCCGTATGTGGAGAATTTGATAGCCTTACCATCGTCATAATGCAGAGATTAACGCGCAAATCAACGTGCTATTTGTGCGCATTTCAGGACAGGACTTCTGGTTTTAACTGTAAGTCGAGAAACGTCCTTGAATAGCCTTGAATTTTATCAGTCCTTGCCTAAAGGAACCTTGATATAAATGCTAGAATATTGAATCTGAGGTGCTACTTTCATTTGTGTTTCATCATTCGGTATTGATTTCACAGTATTTTATTTATGAGATATCGCCTCCATGGTGTTAGAGTGTGTCACGCCTCGATCAAAATCTGATTGAGAGAAAAGCCACTTTTGTGATCACTATACAGAATCTATTTATTTCATAGAATATGAAACACCCTGCTAGATACACATGATCCTCTGTGTCGTGTACAGCAAGGGGGGCGGGAGTGTTACTAAAATACACATTCCGACATGAGGTGACCCTGGCTTTTGAAAGTGTCATTAAACCCCAATAAATAAATAAACACACACAAAACAAATATTTTTTTACTGTACCAATGACCCAGACTTAGCTGGTGCTAATTCTTAAATATTTAGGGCCAAACACAAATTTTACCCCCCAATCCCCAAAATTTGCATCAAAAACCGAAAATTACATGTCCTATATGGTCCTCCATACCTTTACTCCACTGTGCATGCGCAGTGTCAAGAAGGTCTCGAAATTGGCGCAATTATCATTCTTTGTTTGGCCCTCAATCCAATTACATCTCACTGATATTTGTGCTTGTAAATCTCAGTTTAAATGATGCCAGACACATAATTATGAGAGAAATTGTGGATCTAAGGAGGAAATAGAAGGATGAGAGGAAGAAACAGTGGCAGGAAATGTTCAGGGCTGTAACTTATAATTTTTTTTACGAAATTATTTCATGTTGCCTATTTTTGAGCCATGGCCCTGATGTCATTCTTGCTATGAATGTACCATTGTTGATTAGTGTTTCCTCTCTCCCTTTCCTTTATTCCCCCCAGCTATTCTCCCATGTTTTTGGCATATTTTTTGTAATGTTGATTACTAAAATTTTTTGGTTTTGGGAGTTTTGGCTTGGTAACAGAATTAATATTCTGTTTTTCCCCATGTTTACGTCCTCACCCTTGGGTGTTTAGGCATTTTGGTCTCCATCTACCATCTGATGTTCTCCAGTTTCTTCTCTGGAAGTATCTGTTTTGCATCAGATAGTATTTAAATTGGTAACTGATTTCGGGCCATGTTTACCAGTGCCTGGAGTCATGTTTCCGGTTTTTGTACACTTTTTGTTTATGTTGACTACGGTTGCTTCCGATAGTGATTACTTGTCTTCTGCTTAGTTCAATTCGTAGCAAGATACATTAATATTGTCTGTAAGTGTTACATTAATTTTTTGAAATGGTTTAAAAAATTTTGTCCACACTTAGGCTTTTTTGGGATCCATTTGGGCTCATCGTTCCCATTGGAAACTTGGGCTCTTCTGAAAAAATAGACAGTCCTCATCCTCACGTCAGCACACACGACCGGACCTTGGCTATGTGACCACTGATTTCCAGGGGGACGTTTGCATATTATATAAATGCAGGAATGAACGTCCCTGGAGCTCCTGCTTCGCAGACCAGAGAATACACGTCCAGGTCACTCCATCCACTTGCCAAGGACACAAGGCCTTTCCAGTTGGGACGTTCGCATATTATATAAATGCAGGAATGAACATCCCTGGAGCTTCCAGCGGTTAACTACGCAAGACCGCAGCTCCACAGGCCTCATTGAGGAACATGAACAGGGTGATGTTACCGTGATGTCTTCGAAAGTGTGCTTCCATCGTCACTGTCAAATGAAGAGCTAGCGGTAAAAGTGCTCATGCAGATACGTCAATTGCCTAAGCGGTCCCAAGTAGGATCGACGGCTTTGGTGTCCGCTAGCTCACCTGGTGTAGCGACCATTCACCGAATGGCTCGGCAGCCGGGTTCGTCCATTGCGGTCCAGGAAGGAGATTTGGGTGATGCGAGCACTATAAATACAATGTGCACACCCAGTGACGACGGATACGAGGATGGTACGGAGGAAGCCTATTAGTCCGGTTGCTAGCTCATCCAGGTCCATTGCGAGTGAGAGAGGTCCCTTTCTCGTACAACAACATCTGGGCCCAGATGTTGTGGTACATAACGTTCCTCAGTCGGAGCATACGTCCACCGCTCAGGACGCTCTGTTATATAGACAGTCCGGGGAGACTGCTCTATGGGCTTCCTCATCCTCATGGCAGCACACATGACCGCACCTTGGCTAAGTGACCAGTGATATCCAACCAATCTCGCTGACCAGGGATTCCAGGTCATTCCATCCGGTAGCCAAGGATACGAGGCCTTCATATTCTGGACGTTCGCATAAAGATGTATGCAGGAGTCAACGTCCAAGGAGCTTCTAGCGGCTAAATCCCGTAAGACTGCAGATCCACAGGCCTTCGTTACAGACATGCTATCGCAGATAGCACAAATTATCGCAGCATCCCAGCAACCGACAGAAACTCTGTCGGATCAGGAATTATCCGAGGAAGCTGGGTCGGTACGTTCCACTGCAGGTTCAGGCATGGACGACCAAGATTTACAAGTGGTCCGACAGGATGGCGAAAGGGATACAGAGGAGTTGTAATTTTTCCTTTTGGAACAACATATATTGTCGTAGAGTGCATCCGGCATTATCATCTGAAGTTGTTCCTTCGGACCAAAAATGCTGCTTTGCCAGATAAGAGACTGATAGCGCCACTGGACACAGAATTCTTTAATCGCTTTAGGGACATCGTCCCTGAGTTTCCGACACTGTCCAGAAATGTCTCACGGACATTTGAACTATTGAATGACGCTATATATGTAACTTGCTACCAAACAGGCAGGTCCTGTTTCTTATCGGCAAATGCTCTACATCTGCCTTTCATCAATTCATGGAATAAATTTGAAACGGCAGGACAGGGCATTCCGAGAGTTCCTCTGCATCTAGACGACCAGGCCGAAGACCTAGTATTGTCTATACCGTCGTCAATGTCAATTCCAACCACAACATTGGAAACGACAATATCATCTAACAGGGCTAGCTTAGACGTATTATAGTACGCAGATCACCTTACCAGAGCATTATCATTATGCCTCGATGGAAAAGAATTCCAGGATGTACAAACTTCCTTAAGAGTTTTTTCGAGGGCCATAGCATTCTCCATGTATAACTCCGCCCTTTTAGTGGCAAACCTGGAGTTGGTTAGACGTGACGCGGCCCTTCTCTTCGACGGCAAGCTTTTCGCAATCTATGATCAGATAACTAAGAAAGCTTCAGACTCTCTGCTATTCAAATCCGCTTCTGCAAAGTCGGATTCAGCGGAGAGGAGTAGGACAGGCACTTCTGGGGCGAGTACGTCCAAGGGAAGTTCCTATAGAGGTTCCTTTGCATCCTCTAGGTCTTACTCTAGAGACCGTTAGGGTAGCGATGCAGATAGGGACCGTAATACTGGCCAAGTTAACCGGTCAGATGTCCCTAGGTTGACTGGGCGAGGTGCGGGCCGTGGAGGACATGGTTTCTCCTTCCGCAGGCCTCGCATGACCAGGAGGTGATGGTATAAACCTCTATCGTGTTCCAATGGGCGGAAGACTGTCGAGTTTCTCAACCAATTGGGAGTCGATTACGGACGTCCCTTGGGTTCGAAGGGTGATTTCGGAAGGACTAAACTGTCCTTCAAAGGAAAACCTCCGTTAAACTCGAAGTCCAAGATGGACTCAGCTTCTTTCAAATCCTCAGAAAAGAGGCTCGCTTCTATCAGAAGGCCAGTCTCTTCTGGAGAAGTTTGCGATAGAGATCGTAGAAAACCTGGAATCTCCAGGTTTCTACAACCATCTTTTTCTGATTCCGAAACCAGACGGCTCGTTCCGTCCACTCATAAATCTGAGCTGGATAAACAAGCTGATCGGGGCTCCAAAATTGTATATGGAGACCATCCGATCGGTCAGAGCGAGTATTCGGGTGAACGACTATGCTACATGCATAGATCTCGAGGATGCGCACTTTCACGTCATGGTACATCCGGCGTTCAAAAAGTATCTTTGCTTCGCTGTCATAGGAGTCATGTATCAGCTCCAAGCAATGTGCTTCGGTCTGAATCTAGTGCCCTGGGCTTTCACTCGAATAATGAACTCGGTAATGACTCATTTCCGAGATCATTCGTCTGCGGTAATGTCAGCCTACCTGGACGACATTCTTCAAAGGTACGGCAACGAGTTAACGCTTCAGAACGATGTGCAGAATCTGCTTCTATTGCTCCGACGTCTCGGTTTCATAAGTAAACGAGGAGAAGTGGGATCTGGTGTCGTCCAAGTCATTCACCCCCCTGGGGATGAGCTTCGAAACACACAACAATCTCGTTCGTCTGCCGTTAACCAGAACAAATTAATCAGTTGTTACGCTCGCTATTGTCTTCACTCAGATAAAGTTAAAGTGAGAGAATTCATGAGATTGATAGGTTTGTGCAGAGCTGCCGCGGATTTTATGAAGTACGCACTCGTCCCTCCAAATTTTTCTGACCCAGAATTGGAGGGTGAAGATTCATTCGCTCGATATGGACATTCTCTTGTCAAATCAAGTGAACAAGAGATTCAGACTTGGGCAGATATTCAGTGGTTAACTCAGGGAGTTCCACTGCAATTGTGGGATCCGAGTTTTTCAGTAATGACGGATGCCAGTCAAACAGGTTGGGGCGCAACATTGAGCCCAACGGATTTGAAGTGCCAGGGTCTTTGGGATCCGCAGTTCCTAATCGAGCACATAAACATCAAGAAATGATGTCAATTTGGCTTGCGCTACATCATTGAATGAAAGTTTTTCAGAATGCACATGTGCAATTCTGTCCGACAATACGACGGTAATAACGTACATTCGGAACCAGGGAGGCACTCATTCCATTCTGTTATTCAAGTTAATGGAATGAATCCTTCTGTTTGTACTAGAACATCAAGTTCTCCTATCGGTCTGTCATATTCCGGGTCGTCTAACATATTAGAGGACTCCATTTCACGGAGGGGTTGCTTGTTGCCGTCAGAATGGACTCTCAATAACGAGTATTCAATCAGATTTGCTACCAATGAGAGCGGCCAATGATAGACTTATTTGCGACACATCTCAACGATCATTTGCAGACGTATGTGTCACCATGTCCGGAAGCTCGAGCGTTTTCAGTAAACGCTCTATTGAGCTTGTGAGACGGAATGATAGGATATGCGTATCCTCCTGCGCCGTTGATTCAGCAGATATTACTCAAGTTAAAACAATCTCAATGCAAAATTCGGTTGGTAGCATCTCTGTCTCCACAAAGACCGTGGATTAATATACTAAGGTGTCTGTTGTGGGACATACCGTGGAAGCTTCCTCCACATTTCGGTCCATTCTATTGCTAGATGGATTCAATTAACTATTCGTACTGCTTATGATATATTATCATCAAATCAGCAGTCTGTGCTTAAGATTTCAGCTCATGAAGTAAGAGTTCTATCTATATCTTGGGCTTACGCTATTAGTGTTGCTATTACGGATCTATGAGGGCTGCATATTAGTCTCAGCCTTCCACTTTCACAAATTCTTAATTTAGAAATATTGAGTCCATTTCTGGAGATCTGCATTGTTTAGGTCTGTTATCTGTTGCTCAGAATGTCGTCCACTAAACAGTTGCAACTATAGTTATGTAGGCTTTCTGTTCCGGCAGTGACTCTGTTCTGCTGCCCTCTTTGCTCTGGAGTATTTGATCCAGGGGAAGGGGGGGGGGGGGGGAGGGTGTTCCCTTAGGTCATCTGCTTTATAGTGAAAAGCAAGGGAATACTTCCCCTGGGGTCAGTAATTCCGAGTCGGTACCGGGATGGTTTTAAAGTGTAAAGCTAATGTTTACTCATCCTTGTAATATTTTTAAAGTAGAGCTCGGTGTGAAGCATTTGTATATGTCACATATCATACGGGTATTAATATACAATCTTCGGACACTTTTAATGAGTATAGAGAGTCTCATTTCTCTGGACTTCCTTTATTTATTGGCTTTCCTTTAAAAATAATTAGCATAGCAGGTTATACTGGAGGTTAATAGAGATCATTGATGTTATTGTACTCAATTACAGAATGGCGTTGTGTTTTTCTTTTTTTTTATGTAAATAAGAAAGATACATGTAAAGCCTATTTTTCCTTTCTCTTCAGGGGGATAATTCTGTTATATGTAGTTGATTTTCCTTATGTCCTAGGCCCTCCATCCTTTTTACTATTCATCTAAGTCTGGGTCATCGGTACAGTATAAAAATGTTAAAAAATTTATAGTAATTTATATATTTTTTATACTTACCAATGACCCAGACAGGGATGGCCCTCCCATGAGTTGGGAACTCATACCTCCCCGCTGAGTACATAATGCTTACCAGGCACTGGTTGTAAGAATGATAACTGCACCAATTTCGAGACCTCCTTGACACTGCGCATGTGCAGTGGAGTAAAGGTATGGAGGACCATATACGACATGTAATTTCGGTTTTTGATGCAAATTTTCGGGATTGAGGGGTAAAATTTGTGTTTGGCCCTAAATATTTAAGAGTTATCACCAGCTAAGTCTGGGTCATTGGTAAGTATAAAAAATATATAAATTACTATAAATTTTTTAACTTTCTATCCCAAAAATCCAGCAATCAGAGAAAATAAATCAGAGCCGGGGGATTTCACTGTGGAGGGAGCATTATGCCCCCCCCCCCCCACACACACACATATTTTTATTAGCCCTAGCACTGTGGTAGTGCAACCAATTTTCTCCAATCACTCCATTTTTCTCTTGTTTAATTATCTTGTGTGACAGAACTTAGTGAGATCTGTCAAACAAGGTATATCTGGTTAAATATCAAATTGTATTATGAGAAATATTTGCTGCTGAAAAACTTTGCCATTTTAACATCAGAGTGCAGATGGTTAATCAATGCCTAGGACTTCAGAAAACAAAACTGCATCAACAGGCCGATGCAAATATCCCAAGCATTCACATGTATATCCACATTCACTAATTACACATAATCGACAGTTTTGGGTGACTTATAGGCTCATTGACCCGAGTGCTTTCTACATGTAAAGTAATGTATTGTAGTAAACAGATTAGCACATGTCACAATAAAAGATATTACTACAAACACTGTACACATTGAAGAGTCTACATGAACAAGCATCCGACATTCTGCAGTGATCCAAACTTAATTTGATATTGGTGTCCATTTTTCATTCTGTACAATCCATTGATTAGCATTGTTCTACCCCCCCCCCCCTCCCCTCCCCCTCCCCCTCCCCCTCCCCCCCCTTTGAATTTGTTTATACATGTTTGCATACGTGTAAAATTCCAGGCGTTCGATGATCTACCCCCTCACAAACCACATTGCATATGTGCATGCTGATAAAATAGGGCTCTTTTCTACCTATACCGAAATTTGGACACACACTATGCATGTGCAAATTTTGATATAGTATAGTGCCTATTTTATGTTGCACCCCCTCACCTTCACTTTTTATATCCACTTTTGTGGTCTCAATTTTCATCTGGCCAATTCTTATTTATTGCCATCAGTAATTCCTCACCATACAAAAAACTTCACTTCATACTCCATTATGTCGGGTAACGCCAGTTTTCCTGATTGCATTCGGTGAACAACGTTCAATGATTTTTCTGTAAATAAATTGGTTGTGCCTAGCAATGCTTCAAAGGGAGCAACTCTTGGTTGGTTCATATCGGCATCATATCCGCCGAGTTTGAAGTAATGTCTGTCGAGTTTGATAATGGGCACTTCTGGGAACAAAAATCCTATCTAATAAATATACAGAACCGCACATACGTTTGAATGGGTTAAGAATTATTGCACGAAATTGCTATGGCCCAGGATATCACGAGAGCATCCTGGGTCAAAGCAATTGAGTGTGATAATTCTTAACCCATTCAAACGTACAGTTAAAACTAGAAGTCCTGTCATGAAATGCGCACAAATAGCACGTTGATATGCGCGTTAATGTACGCGTTATGGCCCAAGTGAAGCTATCAAATTCTGTACATATGGCCTGTGCACAAGCAATGTTTCAGCCAATGGACCTCCGGGTAACCCGAAGGTCCATTGGCAGAAACATTGCATGTGTTTGCTATGAGTAACCAAGAAAACCTGCCGTTCTTTGGATGCCATTCGATGTGGCAATTGCATGCAATTCCAACGCGCAATTAAGCCTAGATAAGCGCACTACTCGTGACAGGACTTCTAGTTTTAACTGTATGTGCGGTTCTGCATTTATCACATACCTCCCACGCAACAGCCAGTCTACACGAAAATTAAACTAAAAGCACTTTCTAAGTTGATAATTGCTGCTTTTCCTTCATTGCCAAGAAGACATCTCTGTTAATGGGCAGGGTACCAACCCTAATTTGCTTTTTAATTTTTATGGCATTCAATTCGTCGAAACCAATTGACACCGATCAGTGTCATGGTCACGATGATCAAACTTCAAATAATTACTAAACTGTGGGAAATAACACAACAAAAAGTTTTTAAATAGCTAATAAATTTAGCACACTCCATAATTATATGACCAGTTGTGGAAAGTATTTGTCATGGAACAAGCAGTCAAAATGTTATTTTTATTTTGTAAATTTTTGACTCGAATCTGAATGTTTAAATATCCCAGGTAAACAAATCTAAATGGGGAACTTGGAGTTTCCAAGCGATCTCAACTCCAGTGCATTCAACCAATGATGACGTGATTTATTTAGACTGGTTCCTTCTCTGTTTACGTTGGAAACAAAATGGAATGGTTTTGTATCACCACATATGCGATACAACTTTTTTTTTATCGTACAGTCAGAACAGTGGAAACTTGAATTTACCTTAGTGCAGTATGAGGAAATTTCTTTAAAAATCTTTTTCTTCAGATCCACCAGTCAATCCTTTCATATTTGGTATACAAAATCTTTAGAGGATTCAGATTCAAGTATGTTCAAATCGGGTCCCCAAGTTATTATTTGGATTCTCTGTTGGGGCCCAAATTTTAACTTCGTGCAATTTGAGGAAATTTCTTTAAAAATCATTTTTTCCAGAACCATCAATCAAAATCTTTTCATATTTGGTATATAACATCTCTAGGAGGATCAGATTCAACTTTGTTCAATTAGAGTCCCTGGATTGATATTTGAGCTCTTTTTTGGGTGTGGGGTATGGGGAGGCGGATCGTTAGGTTCAGTTTTGTTCATATCCATTCATTAGTGTTTTTTTTCATAGAATTTGCCTTTCAAACTGCAGTGACCTAACAACTCTTGGAAGTTTGGCACTGCTTGTCTACATCTGATAGAATTGGAAGCAGTCAGGAAGACCTATGATAATAATCATCTGACATGGACACCAGATTTACATGTATGATTAATTTCTTTACTTCATTCCTCAGTAGTGTTGATGAACCATGACTGACTGAATATGACTCAAATACTTCTTTGAACCACTTTGTCAGGTGAGCGATTAAGGCCCGTTTTTGCCTCTTGTTTTGATGAAACATATACTGAAAATTGTGTTTTGGGAAGTTCTGGAGCAAAAAGAAAAAATTGTTTTGATTCTCAGGCTGTTCCTAAAGGAAATTGAACCTTCTCATTGAATGTTTTTATTGTCTTGAAGCAGGGCTCAAAATACCTTTTTTTCTGTGCGTAGCAAAATGCTACACATTTCCAAAAAATGAATAGCATTTTATTAAAATTGCACAGCAGTTCTTGTATACCAGAGTTATGCCATACTGTTTTGTATTGAACTCTTCTGAGCAGATAGAATAATGTCCATCCATTTCTGTGCTTTTTCAAATGAGCTGCAACACATGAAGCACTAGCTATGTTTCTTCAACTAAACTGCCTTTAACAACTGCATGGACTTGGATATTTCCAAATGCGTAACATATCTTGATGGGCTTTAAGTTATTTTGACTGAGTATTTTATGCAAAATGCAAAAACAGTGCAGGATGAATTTAAACCAATAAAAATTCACGTTACATATGAAGTTGCTAATGCGAGATGGAGAGTTAATCTTATATCAGGAGTAAAGCATCAGTGAACTAGCTTGCAAAGTTTATTGCAAATTTTCATTTTTACATTTTGCAATACAAGATATTCAACTGCAGCCTATTAGGCTGCAGTTGAATATATTGTATCTCAAAATGCTATACATAATTGAAAATTGTGTAGCTTTTAGCATGTTTTGCATAGCAAATAGCGATGCGAAACCACTTATTTTGAGCCCTGTCTTGTAGTGTCTTCCATTATCAGTATAAAATTGGGAGACTATTATTATTCCTGATGGGTAAGGGTGTTAGATGGGGAAATCTCGCCCAAGGATAAGATATTTGGACCATACACGAGGCTTGTCAAGTGTCTGGACCAAATATCTTGCCCCAAGGGTGAGATTTCCCCGTCTCACACCCACCGCCATCAGGGATAATTTTTCTCCCCTATCAAAACACTCTGATATCAAAATTCAGGGACACATGCAGCTACAGTTAAAACTAGAAGTCCTGTCATGAAATGCGCACAAATAGCACGTTGATATGCATGTTAATGTACGCGTTACGGCCCAAGTAAAGCTATCAAATTCTGTACACATGGCCTGTGCACAAGCAATGTTTCAGCCAATGGACCTCCGGGTAACCCGGAGGTGTATTGGCAGAAACATTGCATGTGTTTGCTATGAGTAACCAGGAGAACCTGCCGTGCTCTGGATGCCATTCGATATGGCAATTGCGCGCAATTCCAATGCGCAATTCAGCTTAGGTAAGCGCACTATTTGTGACAGGACTTCTAGTTTTAATTGTATATCGAACAATTTTGTCTATTTCTGAAAAAAAATCTGATTTGCTTATCTGAAAGAGCTCACAAAAGTTCTGTACATACCAGAGGTATATACCACGAAATTGAATCCCAAAGTCGACAAGGCGGGTTAGAGAAATGTGGCGAAATGAACATTGACACTTTCTGATGATGTCAGTCGGGCATGTGCATCCATCGATCGATGGACGCGTAGTGATAGGAATTAAGTTAAGAAATTGAACAAACTGTATACAATATACTGTTATTATTAACATCAATTACAATAAACAACAATACATTGAACACTAACGAAACATAAAAAAAAATAATCACATGGGTCATGTGAGATAGATATCTATCCCACATGACCTTCTCATGTGAGACACGCATATCTTGCATAGGAAATGGCGGGAGAATCAAGACTTTTTGAGGCAGCAGTTCATCGTTGCTCGGTGGTTCTCTCTGGGTGCTCCGGCTTCCTCCACTCGTAAAACTGTCACGGTCATGATCAGCCATTGTGCATAAGTATGTGACCTTAAACACCAATAATTAATTATAATCACAGTGGAAAGCTTCTCAATTCATGCTCTTTATATGCAAGAAAAATATTACAAATAAAACCTTTCACCTTCCCTCTCTCATTGATTTAATAAAACATTGCTGGAGGATCAATTAATTTATTTTGTGCGGCCTAAAAGAGAATCTGTTTGTTAAAGGATGAAAAAGTTATATCGATGTGTGTCACTTTCTTTTCATTGTTGTTAATGTATTTATTTTGAGAAATCTCATTTAAAATTGCTCATGTGCAATTCGTTTGTGTTATTTTCTTTTTTGTTATTTTAATTTGAACTTATGTTTTTCAATGCTTATTAATCATAAAATCTACACATTTCATCTCTGAATTTTGTTTTATGTCGTCAGTATTCCATTAGGTTTTCAAAACCAAAGTAAATTTAGGCCTAAAAAAATAAAAATCTGTTTCTCAGGCCCTCCCACATGGTCCTTTTGGCTGCCGCATGCTCTATTTTTATAACCAATCCAAACTTTAAAAAATCACAATCAAATGGTTTATGTCTGATATTTTACCCAAGTTAATAAAATTGTCCCTTGAGTGCAAGAAGGCTTTACAATGCTTTAGCATTGCAAAGCCTTCTTGCACTCAAGGGATGTAATACAGCACTACCCATGCTATTCTGTAGGTTATGAGGCCTAAAACATAAAATAAACGAAGAACATGAACTTTTTAATGGTAAAGAAATAATTACAAAAATAAAAAAATAAAATAAAAAAATGCCTGCCCGCATGCAGTTTTACTAAAAGTGGCCTGAGAAACAGAAGATCTACTTTGTGAGGCCTTATCTACACAGCTTATATTATTAGTGTAATCCTACCTGTAAGTCTGCTAACTAGATGTTGCTGGGGTCAAAAACACAAATAATTGTAGAAATTCAGGAAACTTCTTGAATTTGTAAAAATAAATTCCTGGGCCCTGGAAAGTCCTTGAATGATGTAGTCAGGTCCAAGTCTCCTTAACCTTTTACCTAACTAATCGCCCGTATCCGCCAGTGTAATATGCAAACTGAGCAGTTGAAAAAATTAAATTTTTCAAAATATTTCAACAAGACCATATCATGTGACCCCTCATCGGAACGAGCTCATTGAGCTCGTTCCAATGAGGGGTCACATGATATGGTTTTGTTGAAATTTTTTTAAAAATTTAAAAAAATGATATTTAAAATAATAAATTTTGATATCGTCTGCGTTGGGTAAAGGGTTAAAATCTCCTTGAATTTTCTCAGTATTTGTTGGAACTATTGGGTATCCAGTCATGTTGCAAGTAGTGAAATAGACTGGAACGCTGTTGATTGAATAACCACTTCGCCAGTGAAATTTTTTAATAAACAGAAGTGTTAGGTTAACAGGGATTTGGTCACAGTTCTGTATCAAGAGATAAACTGAGCAGTTTTTTGCTGCGACGAAAAGCAATGTAGGTTGGTTGGTTTGTCTCGTCTATCGGACCTTGACCAATGAGTTTTTGGTCTGCAACCAACAAGTTTTTAAACTCAATAACTTTTAAAATATTTTGTGGAATGATATTTGGTATGCAAGTGTATCTTATTGATATGATATCTAGCACCATCTTCAGTGCAGATGTTATTTGGAGCATTTAGAGTTATTGCACTTCATGAACTTGGAATTTGTTTCATTTTTTTGTACACAACTTCTATACGGCTCAGGCTAGAGGCCTTATTTCTGAACCGATCTTTACGAAACTTCTTGGGTACCTTTGTTATCACTGTGGGATGAGAACAGGTGTTATTGGGTGTGGTCCAAAATTCAAGATGGCCACCAGCAGCCATTTTGTACCAAAATTAGTGCAATCAGTCTTTTGTACAGAACTTCTGTATGAAAGTTCTGATTTGAATAAATTTTTGTATGAATGTTTAGTAAAATAGAATACATCACATATACAGTACAGGTTTTTTTCTCGTACAGAAATTATGCAAATTAGATGAATTTTGATTTATTTAGTACTACTTATACACTGGAAGTACACATGTCAATACGGCTCAGGCTTGTGGCTGAATTAATCAACCGATCTTTATGAAACTTCTTGGGTCCCTTTGTTATCACCTTGGGACGAGAACGAGTGTTTCTGAGTGCGGCCCAAAATTCAAGATGGCTGCCAGTCGCCATTTTGTATCGAAATTAGGTCCAATCAGTTTTTTGTCACAACTTCTATACAGCTCGTATTTATGAACTGATCTTTACAAAACTTCTTGGGTGCCATTGTTTTCACCTTGGGAAAGGAATGAGTGTGTTTTGGGGTGCCTTTGTTATCACTGTGCTATGAAAACAAATATTTTGGGGTTCAGTCAGACCCACACTGGGACTCAAAGATTTCTAGTTCAGCATCTGACTGTCACCCACTTTTACAATACTTTACCTATACATTTGTTACAGGCTACGGTCAGTATTTATGTACAGACTGTTACAATACTTTATATGTACCTTTATTATCAGGTCATTACCTAGATGTTTGTCATTGCTGTGTCACATACTATACATGTACATGTCTTGACAAGTTGAGCTACAGTGTCATTGACACTTTCATTAGCTTAACTTGGACAAAGTCAAGATAAGCTATTGCCATCACATGTGCAGAAGTCAGTGAGTCTGTTCATATTTTCTTTAGCACAGGCTACACCCCATAGTTCTTGTCCGATCATCACTAAATTTCATGTGCAGGTTTGAGGTCATGTCCAGATGAGAACATCCCATTTTGGTCGCAATCGGTCAACTCTGACGTCTACGCAGGTTCAAAACCTTTAGCACAGTGTACGTATTTATGAAGGGATTTCATTGTAACTTGACTCAGTATAATGTCTAGATTAGATGAGAATGTCCTATTTTGATCGTGATTAGTCAACCGTGATGGCTGCATGGGCACCTGACCTAGATTTGTTTAAAAAAATCTTTAGCACAGTCTACTGTTCATATTTAGGAAGCAATTTCATTGTAACTTGGTAGGATGACTCAGTATGATGTCTAGATGAGATTATCATATTTTGGTCATGATCGGCCAACTGTTACCACTGCTTAGGCATGTGACCTAGATTCCTTTTGCACTGTGTACAGGTTATATTTATGAAGGGATTTCATTGTAACTTGGTAAGATGACTCAAGATGAGACGGACATATTTTGGTTGCGATCGGTCAGCCATCACCGTCTGATTGGCATGTGACCTAGATTCCTTTAGCAAATGTCTATGAGTCATATTTATGAAGGGATTTCATTGTAACTTGGTAGGATGACTCATTTTGGAATGATTCTACTGTAACTTGGCAACGTTGGTTGACATATGTTAAGTGTTAGGGCCACATCAACCCAGGCCTCACTTCGTTAGTACAGTTTACACCTCGAATTATTCTTGTTGAAAACATAGCATGTAGGGTACAGGACTTTAACCCTTTACCCAATGCAAACGATATCAAAATTTATTATTTTAAATATAATTTTTTTAAATTTTTAAAAAAAATTTCAACAAAACCATATCATGTGACCCCGCGATGGAATGAGCTCAACGAGCTCATTCCAATGAGGGGTCACATGATATGGTTTTGTTGAAATTTTTTTAAAAATAATATTTTTTCAACTACTGAATTTACATCTTCCGCGGGCGGATTCGGCCCATTCGTTGGGTAAAGGGTTAAAACATATTCTCGATTATCATAATTCATGTCTTATTTCATAATCCTTTCATAAACAGTGAACATTATTCTTTTCATCAAACACTACACACAGTCAAGTTAAGCTGCAGTGTCATTGACACTTTCATTATTATCTGTCGCAGATCAGGTGCAAATTCATAATTTTTCTATTATAACTTGTTTGACAGAGCTTATGGAGCTCTGTCAAACAATATATAATAGATTAAATGCCTGGATTAGATGTACTGAGGCCAAATAGGTCTATAAACAAGGAGAATTTGGTGAATGTTGGTTACTTCTCAACATTTTTCATGATTTTTTATTCAGTTCACAGAAGTTTTTTCTATAACTTTCCATTCTCGACACTTGTTTTTTTATATGCCTGTTTGAAAAAATGGTTTTATTATGTAATCGGTCTGTCCGCCCATCTGTCTGTCTGGCCATCTGTCCATTCATTAACATTTATGGTTTTCAACCGATAATCCAGTTGAGATTTTTTTTATCTCTACCAAAGTTGGTATGTGCATTACCCAGCTAGTAATACAGGCCATGTTCGCATATGGGTTCCGTCCAATTATTTTTACATGAGTTATGTCCCTTTTTGACTTGGAAATCGAACGTCTATTAACATTTTCTGTTTCCGACTGATAACTCCAGTTTGGATCATTTAATCTCAACTAATGTTGGTATGGATATTTCCAAGCTAATAAAACAGGTCAAGTTCGAATATGATAGTACAGGCCAAGGGGGTGCGGTGGCATTGCGGTAACCAGTTCTCGTCAGATCACCGAAGTTAAGCAATGTCGAGACCGGTTAGTCCTTGGATGGGTGACCGTCTGAGTGATCGATTCGGACTCCCGCGTTGTGTCCTTGGGCAAGGCACTTCACCCGGATTGTCCACATGGGGGCATGATGACGCCGTGCACTAAGTCCTACTACACGTTGATAGTACGCATGTCTTCAACCAATCTAACCCTGCCTGTGCTGCAGTGCGGAGTTACGATGTTGGGGAGCTGGCAGCTGCTCATCGTTGCTCAGTGTTCTCTCTGGGTACTCCGACTTCCTCTACCCGTAAAACTGTCACTGACACAATATGACCTTGGCTGTTAATGTGACATTAAGCCCAAATAAAAATAAATACAGGCCAAGTTCATACATGGGTCCTGTCCAATTATTTTTACATGAGTTATGGCTAACTGGCTTACGGGCGCGTATTTAGCCATGCCTGGCAGTGCTCTTGTTGCCAATTATAACTACAATATGTTGGAAATACTCAATTTGTATTGAAATAGGTGAACGTCATTACATTAACATACACAGCTTTCAGACAACAAAGTGTATTCTTTAAAAAGTAATCGGCAATTGCGAGGCATCACAATATTGAAAGTATTTGAGAAAATTGTTTTTGTTTAGCATTGTCTATTTATAGCAACAACTGCCCCACCTCTCTAAGATGGCAGCAGATGAGACACTTTTAAATGTGTGATGAGTAAGCATTTCAGCATACAGAGATCATTGGAGCTACTGTAGAAATTTAAATCAGTTGGTGAAAAGAGTCAGGCTTGAAAAATGCTGGGCATTAATTGGGAAATGTTTTTCAGAATGGCATTTATGTTACTTTATAGTCAGTAATAAATCTGTTTTCTTACATTTTTTTTTCAATTTTGTTTGATTACAGGCCTGGAAATAACATGCGAATGATCGTTTAGGTTACATGGGGTTTACATCAATTGTAAAATAGACAAACGCAGTACAAGTTTTGCCAGTCAGATATGAAAAGTCTTTCAAAAACAAAAACTTGGCTGAAAGGTTGCTAATTGCATCGACATTTAACTGGACTGGCATTCCATTACATGGGGGAGGGGGGGGGGGGCGCGGTAGTTTAGTTGGTAGAGGTGCAGGCTGCAAGCCGAGAGGTCCTCGGTTCGAATTCCACCTGCGGAAACCACGTTGTGTCCTTGGGCAAAGACACTTCACCCCCATTGCTCACGTGGGGGCACGGTGACGATGTGTACTGAGGCGTACTGCATGTCGATGGTGCACCTGTCTTCAACCAATGCTAACCCTGCTTGTGTGGAGTTGGTATGTTGGGGAGCTGACAGTTGCTCGCCGTTGCTCGGTGGTTCTCGCCGGGTACTCCGGCTTCCTCCACCCATAAAACTGTCACGGTCATGGTTAGCCATTGTGCAGAAATATGTGACCTTAAACACCAATAAATAATATAAATTCCATTACATTCTTGACAGAATTTCCGTGAAAAATAAATAACAACTAACGCACGATCTCGCAACAGCGAGATCGTTCGTTAGTTGTTTCTATTTATTTTGGCAGAAATTCTGACAAAGCAGAAACAACATGAGTTGAATAGTAAAAACAGAGAAAGCACAAAAGCATTACAACACTTTTTTCGTATCGGTTACCACCATGTTAAAGTACAGTCACCATGGACTGGTCAATTTCCATGGCTAGACATAATAATATTAAGTAACAAACACTAATTATTAGGAATAATCATCAAACATTTAATTAATGAAGCACAGGGTACACCCTGGAGCTTCATTAATTAAAATTTTGCTGATGATGATTTTTAGCTGCGACTAGCAGCTCTATAAGTGGCAATGTCGGTCTGTCGTCTGTCTGTCGGTCGGTCGGTCGGTCGGTCTGTCTGTCTGTCTGTGACCAACGAGGTTCAAAACTCAATAACTTTTGAAATACTTGATGGAATGACTTTATATTTGGCATGTAAGTGTATCTTATTGATGTCTAGCCACTGTTCAATGCATGTGTTGTTCCAAATATTTTTCTTGGAGTTATGGCCCTTGATGGACTTAGAATTTTGTGAAATTGCACCACCCGTCGCAACTACGGCGTCGATGTCGCGATTTTTATTACATGGTAAACGCATACGTGGACATCACTGCCCATACCTGGGTTACAACCAGTCCACGGCAACTGTACTGTATATTACATAACCTTCTAACAGGTTTACGATATAAGCTATTTATTTTCAGGCCTATGTTTGGTATTTTGTTTGTTGTGGTTGTGAGAGTCTATGCACTAAATAAGTGTACATATAAGGAGGAATATACTTCATAATGATGTAAATACCGAGATGTACAAAATTTACTAATTGGCACTCTAAATGAGAAATGTACAGTAATGTAATTGAGTTTCTTGAAAATCGACTTGGATTATTCAACAAATAAACTTGGTTGTCAACACTAAATCACCAAACATTGAGCTTTGTTTTTCTTTATATACTCCCCGTGGGAACCCCGGGAAGTGAAGCAGTGCCTGTTCACTGCAGTAAACCGGCTCTCTTTTACTGGTCAAATAGGACCCAGTCACCAATGCTTGGGAGGTGCAAACGCTCTCTAAAATGGGCAATATTGGCTTATTAACTCTCACCCCTGAGTTGATACTCATGTTGTGGTCATTATTAGCCATTGTGCAAAAATATGTGACCTTAAACACCAATAAATAAATAATGTTTTCTTTATATACATGACATATCATCGGTAGGCTTCCACAATGTCATATCTTGAATTTTCCAACTTTTCAGGAGAGACAAAAGCTGAATAACTCTGTATATGGGGAACACAGAACAGATTAACTGCGGATCTTTTTTTTTTTAACTTTGGTAAAATATCAGACATAAACCATTTAATTTTTACTTTTTTAAAGTTTAAATTGGTTACAAAAAGAGAGCATGCGGCAGCCAAAAGGACCATGTGGGAGGGTCTGAGAAACAGATTTTTTAATTTTTTAGGCCTTAAATATACATTTTATAATTGATTATTATATCTCTGTCATTCTATGACTTGTGCCATTCATGCTGAGTGGTTAGTCAAGGCTTTCTGTCCCTTCCATTTCCGCCTATCGGAAACAAGCTTGCCTCCATTCACAATACAGGAATTTTGAGATACAACATTTTAGAATCGGCACTCACTATTTTTCAAAAATGCAGTGAAGATACGACATTTAAGAACTGTATGTGAATATTTCGGACCAAAAAAAACAATTTGTCTGCATCAATTGCTCCTGTTCTTGTACATGTTATATAATTGGACCCTCAGATTCTGAATTTGTGAAAGTGTTTCGCACCAAAACGAGAGATATGAACTTTTGGAAGCCCACTAACGATATACACTGAAAAGAGTAGTCCATAGTTACTGTGGAAAACAAGATCTTTCTCACTGGTAGAATATTGCATGGTAAATATTCGCTTGAGTTGCATATCCTCTGAAGTGAAAAGTATAAGGTTATAGAGGATATCTAGTGTTTTTGAGAGGATACCGAAAATTATCTCATAAGTGGGCGAGACAAATGTTTATATTTTTATACTGTACCAATGACCCAGACTTAGCTGGTGCTAACTCCACAAAAACCAGGGCCAAACACAAATTTTGCCCCCCAATCCCCAAAATTTGCATCCAAAACAAAAAGAAATCATGTCCTAAAGGACCTCCATAGTACGACTCTACTGCGCATGCGCAGTGACGCAGTCGTCCCGAAATTGGCGCCAAATATCATTCTCTGTTTGGCCCTTCATCAGTCAACATCTCACTGATCTTTGTGCTTGTAAATCTCAGTTTAAAGGATGCCAGACACGTAACTCTTGGAGAAAATGTGATTCTAAGGAGGATAGAAGGAGGAGAGGAAAAAAGAAGTGGCAAAAAATAATCAGGGCTGTACTTAAAATTTTTTGTTGAAATTATGTTAAGTTGCCTATTTTCGAGGCAAACGCCTCTTGTTGTCATTCTTGCTAATTGTTGCACTGCTTATTCAGTGTTTCCTCTCCCCTAACCTTCTAAAGTCCCCCCTTGCAATTCTCCCATGCTTTTGGCATATTTTTGAGAAGTTTCATTTCTAAAAATTCCCTGGGAGAGTTGCTTGGTTACAGAATGTTTTCTGTTATTTTCCCCATAGTTACGTTTTCACCCATGGGTGTATAACGTTTGTGTTCTGCATCTTCCATCTGATGTTCTGCAGATTCTCCCCTGGGAGTCTCTGTTTTGCATCAGATAGAGTGTAATTGATGACTGATTCCGGGTCAGTTTTTTCAGTGCCTGGAGTCATGTTTTCTTCTGTGTTTACACTGTTTGTTTTCATTGGCAACAGCCTTTTTTGAGGGGGGCTGTTTGCCTTTGAGGTAGTTTATCTCATTATAAGATACATTTATATTATCCGAAAGTGTCTCATTAATTATTTTATATAATTTTAAAATTTTTGACCACACTTTGCCATCGGATCCATCGGGGCTCAACGTTACTTTTCAGCAACTTGGGCTTCTCTGAAAAAATATTTTTTCAAAATTATTTTGTTTTGCAATTGTTTTTTCATTTATTAATGGATCATGTTATTATGTATCTTTGTGTCAGGGGGTTTTGCGAGTAACTAGGACTTATTGTTGTTCTTTCACAATGAAGGGAACTTGTTCAAATTGTAATAGGAAGAAATCTTCCTCTGACTTTCATGATTATTGCATTAATTGTAGTCAGTGTTCTCGCATTAATCCCTGTCCTGTATGTGAACATTGGGATGAGAAACATTGGAAACGTGTGTCACGATATGTTGTTTCTGGAGAAAGAGCGATGCCGGCTCTTTCTCCACAAGGTCACTCTACTCTCTCAGTTTCTATTTCAGAGGAACCAGAACAGGGTGATGTTTCCATGTTATCTTCTTCAAGTGTGCGTCCGTCGTCACAATTAAATACAGAGCTAGCGGCAAAGGTGCTCATGGAGATTAGACAAATGTCGTCCGCTAGCTCGCCCGGTGTAGCGTCCATTCACCGAATGGTTCGGCAGCCGGGTTCGTCCGATGCGGTCCAAGAGGAAATTTTGGGTGATGCGAGCACTATAAAAATAATAGATGCACACCCAGTGACGGCGGATAGTGAACGAGAACGGAGGAAGCCTTTTAGTCCGGTTCCTAGCTCGTCCAGGTCCAGCCGGGCCGCGAGCGAGAGAGGCCCCTCTCTCGTACAACAACATCTGGGACCAGATGTTGTGGTACAAAATGTGTCTTTAGCGGAGCATACGTCCGTCGCTCAGGACGCTCCGTTGTATAAGCAGTCCGCAGAGACTGTTAAGGCTTCCTCTTCTCGCCGGCGCACACGACCGCACCTTGGCTGCGTGACCTCCGATATTTTGCCAGCTTCGCCGATGAAGGATTATTCGGCGACCAGGTCACACCATCCGGCAGCCAGGGATTCGAGACCGATGGACTCCGGACGTTCGCATAGGAAAAGTATGCGGGAGCCATCTGATGCGGAGCTGCCCTCGGCAAAGCAGCGAAAGACCGCTCCTCCGCAGGTCTCGACGTCGGACATTCTAGTGCAGATAGCACAGCTTATCGCAGCATCCCAGCAGCCGACAGAGACGGTGTCGGATCGAGAATTATCCGACGGCGCTGGGTCGGTACGCTCCGCCGAAGCATCGGGGGCGGACGACCGGGAACATCGGGAGGTCCGACCGGATGGTGAAAGGGATACGGATGAATTGGAGCTATCCCTTTCGGAACAACACAAAGCTGCCATAGACTTCATCCGGCACTTTCTTCCTCAAGTTGTTCCGTCGGGCCAGACTGCTGCGCTTCCGGACAGGAGAATTATAGCGTCATTGGACTCTGATTTTTTCGAGCGGTTCAGGGACATCGCTCCCGAGTTTCCGTCGCAGTCCAATAATGTTGCAAGAACATTTGAATTATTGAACGACGCTATTTTTTAAACTTGCTTCCAGGACAGGGAAAGCAGGCTTCTTGTCCGCAAATACTCTCAACCTGCCTTTCATTAATGCAAGGAATAAATTCGACACGGCAGGTCAGGGTATACCGAGAGTTCCTCTGCGTATGGACGACGAGGCGGAAGACTTAGAGCTTTCATTACCGTCGTCAGCTTCTATTCCAACCGCAGTGTTGGAAACAGCTATTGCGTCTAACAGAGCCAATTTAGATGCCTTATCTTACGCAGATCACCTTACGAAGGCGTTATCACTGCGTCTTCAAGGGGAAGAGTTTCAGGATATACAATCCTCCTTAAGACTTCTTTCAAGGGCAGTAGCTTATTCCACGTGTAACTCCGCCCTTTCAGTGGCAAATCTGGAGTTGGTTAGACGTGACGCAGCCCTGTCTACATCCACACTAGTGGATTCTAAGGTGAAGAACTCTCTTAGAGTCGCTTCGGTCTCAGGAGATCTTCTCTTTGACGGCAAGCTTTCCGCTATTTATGATAATATTAAAAAGAAAGCTAGTGATTCTCTGTTGTTTAGATCCGCTCCTAAAAGGTCGGATTCAGCAGACACGAATAAGGCGGGCACTTCTGGGTCTTATCCGCCCAAGAGAGGTTCCTATAGAGGTTCCGGTGCGTCCTCTAGCTCTTATTCGAGAGACCGTCAGGATAGCGACTCTCGTTCGGGACGTCCTTCAGGCCGGGACAATCGGTCGGACGCCCCGAGGTCGACGAGGCGAGGTGCGGGTCGTGGAAGACGTGGTTTCTCCTACCGCAGGCCTCGCAGATCCAGGAGGTGATGGCTCAAACCTCTATCGCGTTCCGGTTGGCGGAAGGTTGTCGAGTTTTTCTCAAGAGTGGGCGTCGATTACGGACGACCCGTGGGTGAGAGGAGTGACTTCGGAAGGTCTAAAGATATCCTTCAAACGAAAGCCTCCATTAACTCGAAGTCCAAAGTGGACTCATCTTCCGTCAAACCCTCAGAAAAGAGACGCTCTGCTATCAGAGGTGCAGTCTCTTTTAATGAAGAACGCGGTAGAGGTCGTAGAAAACCAGGAATCGCTGGGATTCTACAGCCATCTGTTTCTGGTTCCGAAACCAGACGGCTCGTTCCGTCCAGTCATAGATTTGAGCTGGATAAACAAGCTGATCGTCGCTCCGAAGTTTTATATGGAGACGATTCGATCGGTCAGAGCGAGTATTCGGGTGAACGATTATGCAACGAGCATAGATCTCAAAGATGCGTACTTTCACGTCATGGTACATCCGACATTCCGAAAGTATCTACGCTTCGCAGTCCTAGGAGTGGTGTATCAGTTCCGGGCCATGTGCTTCGGATTGAATCTAGCACCCTGGGCTTTCACTCGGGTAATGAACTCGGTAATGATCTACTTCCGAGCTCATTCGTCTGCGGTAACGTCGGCCTACCTGGACGACATTCTTCAGAGGTACGGCAACGAGTTAACGCTTCAGAACGATGTTCAGAATCTTCTTCTATTGCTCCGACGTCTCGGTTTCATAGTAAACGAGGAGAAGTCGGATCTGGTGCCGTCCAAGTCATTCACTCATCTGGGAATGAGCTTCGAGACGCACAACAATCTCGTTCGTCTGCCGTTAACCAGAGCGAAATTAGTCAGTTGTTACGCTCGCTATTGTCTAAATACAGACAAAGTCACAGCGAGAGAATTTATGAGACTGATAAGTCTGTGCGGAGCCGCCGCGGATCTCATTCCGATGGGACGGCTACGCACACGGCCTCTTCAAATTTTCCTGACTCAGAATTGGAGTGTGAAAATTCATTCGCTCGATGTAGACGTTCTCTTGTCAGATCAAGTGAAACAAGAGATTCAGACTTGGGCAAACATTCAGTGGTTAACTCAAGGAGTTCCGCTGCAGTTGCCGGATCCGAGTTTTACCATTATGACGGATGCCAGTCAAACAGGTTGGGGTGCATCATTAATCCCAACGGATTCGAGATGCCAGGGTCTTTGGGATCCGCAATTCCTGTGCAAGCACATAAACATCAAGGAAATGATGTCAATTTGGCTTGCGTTACGTCACTGGATGGACATTATTCACGATGCTCATGTCCAAATCCTATCCGACAATACGACAGTAGTGGCGTATATACGGAATCAGGGAGGCACTCATTCAGTTCCGTTGTTCAATCTAACGGAAAGAATCCTTCTGTTTGCGTTGGAACATCACGTTCTTCTTTCGGTCCGTCACATACCGGGTCGTCTGAATGTGCTAGCAGACTCCCTTTCACGAAAGGGTCGCTTGTTGCCGTCGGAGTGGACTCTCAACAAACAAGTATTCAATCAGATTTGCTACCAATGGGAACGGCCAATGATAGACTTATTTGCGACACATCTCAACAATCAGTTGCAGACGTATGTGTCCCCGTGTCCGGATCCAAGAGCATTTGCAGTAGACGCTCTATCGATCCCTTGGGACGGAATGATAGGATATGCGTATCCTCCAGCGCCGTTAATTCAACAAGTATTGCTAAAGATAAAACAATCTCAATGCAAGATTCTGTTGGTAGCATCTCTGTCGCCACAGAGACCGTGGATAAATCTACTCAGGTGTCTGTTGTGGGACCTACCGCGGAAGCTCCCTCCACGAGAGGATCTTCTTTGGCAGGGGATATCGCGCCAACTGCATCACAACCCGCAAGGTCTCAACCTTCACGTTTTTCCGTTGTGCGGTCCTTCTTGCATGGCAAGCACTTTACAGGACGAGCAGTGGACGCGATTTCTAACTGTAGGAGGACCTCCTCTTCGCTAAACTATGCGGCTAAGTGGAAGGTTTTCCGTCGTTGGTGTAGGGATCATTCTGTTGATATATTTGATCCCTCTATACCAGACATTGCTAACTTTCTAGTATACTTGTTTGACGAAATCAAACTGCAACCTGTTACTATAAAGGGTTATAGATCTATGTTATCTGATACCTATGCACATCATGATAGTTTACAAATTGGATCTAATGTCTCTTTATCGAAATTGGTTAGAAACTTTTCGATAAATAGACCCAGAACTCTTAGATTAATTCCTAAGTGGAATTTAGCTTGGGTTCTCCTTAAATTGAAGGAAAAGCCATTTGAACCTCTTGGGACAGTAGATTTCAAATTCTTATCTTATAAGACAGCTTTTCTCTTAGCTTTCTCTTCTGCCAGAAGAGTCAGTGAGCTTCATGCACTATCGGTGGATGATTCTCATTATCGTAGTGTTGGGAACACTATCACCTTCACTACTAATGTCGGTTTTTTAGCTAAGAATCAGGCTCCTAATAAATATCCGGAACCTATTGTTATTAAGGCTCTTCCGTCTTCAGACGGGCGTAGGCCTTTACTCTGTCCTGTTAGAGCACTACGTATCTATAAACAGAGATCTCAGTTCATCAGAAAGGGACGGAAACGTTTCTTTCTGTCTTTGATGCCTAATAGAAAGGACATTTCAGTCCATTCTATTGCTAGATGGATTCAGTTAACTATCCGTACTGCGTATGAAGATTTATCTTCTTCTCAGCAGTCTGTGCTTAAGATTTCTGCTCATGAAGTAAGAGCTCTTTCTACTTCCTGGGCTTATGCTAATAGTGTTGCTATTACAGATTTAATGAAGGCTGCTTATTGGTCTCAGCCATCCACATTTACGAATTTTTATCTCAGAAATATTGAGTCCATTTCTGGAGACCTGCATTGTTTAGGTCCGTTATCTGTTGCTCAGAATGTCGTCCACTAAACAGTTGCAACTATAGTTATGCAGGCTTTCTGTTCCGGCAGTGACTCCGTCCGGCTGCCCTCTTCGCTCTGGGCTATTTGACCCAGGGCAAGGGGAAGGGGGGGGGGGGGGCGGGTGTTCCCTTAGGTCACCTGCTTTATAGTGAAAAGCAAGGGAATGCCTCCTCCAAGACAGTATTTCTGAGTCGCTTCCGGGATGGTTTTAAAGTGTAATATTAATGTTTAATTTCATTCATGTCTTATTTTTAAAGTGTAGCTCGGTGTGAAGCATTTGTATATGTCAAGTGTCAAACGGGCTTTAATATACAATACTCGGACACTTTTAAATGATTATAAAGAGTCTCAATTCTCTGGACTACTTTATTTATTGGCTTGTTTTAAAAATAATTAGTATAAAGGTTATACTGGATGTTAATAGAGAACATGAATGTTATTGTGCTCAATTATTAAGGGTAGTGTATCTTTCTAATTTAAATATTAAATAAGAAAGATACATGTAAAGCCTAATACTCCTTTTCTCCTTAAGGGGTTACCTCTTTATTTTATAATTGAGCTTATTGGATTTTCCTCTATGTCCTAGGCCCTCCAGCCTGTTTACTATTCAGCTAAGTCTGGGTCATTGGTACAGTATAAAAATGTTAAAAAATTTATAGTAATTTATATATTTTTTATACTTACCAATGACCCAGACGGGGATGGCCCTCCCTGAGTTGGGAACTCTTGCCTCCCCGCTGAGTACATAGCGCTGACCAGGCACTGCCAGTAAGAATGATATTTGGCGCCAATTTCGGGACGACTGCGTCACTGCGCATGCGCAGTAGAGTCGTACTATGGAGGTCCTTTAGGACATGATTTCTTTTTGTTTTGGATGCAAATTTTGGGGATTGGGGGGCAAAATTTGTGTTTGGCCCTGGTTTTTGTGGAGTTAGCACCAGCTAAGTCTGGGTCATTGGTAAGTATAAAAAATATATAAATTACTATAAATTTTTTAACTTTTCGTGAGGGCTTCCGCGAGTGAAAATAATAATTTGTCTCGGTAACAAGTGAGATAATTCTCGGTATCCACTCAAAAACACTAGATTTTCTTTTTATTATATGCTTTTTATAAGAATCTGATAATTCCACTCTTTTCAGCCTTGAATTGACGCAAGAAAGTAAATGGCGCATTGAATCATTGATATTTGGAAGTTATTTGATCGATATTCAGAACAGATAGCATTTTGCAATCTGAATCAGCTGGCGAGTTTCTAGTCCAAACATGGCCTGAAAGTCCGCACTATAAGTTTTTGGTTTGGTACTTCCTATGAAAGCACGTACCAAACCAAAAACTTATATTATGGACTTTCAAGCCATGTTTGGACTAGCGGGTGTCATGCATCAATTCAAGGTGAATACATGTTGAATTATTGCGGGAAATGATCGGTATTCACTCAAAAACTCTAGAGTTTCTTTTCATTACACGTTTTTAGAACAAATTGATCATTTCCAGTGATAATTTGACTCGTATTCATCTTGAAGTGATGCTTTGAAAGCAGCTATTTTGATTGATACTGTGAAAGTGAAAATTTCTATATCTTCTCAGTGGGGGATACGATTTCTATCTTTCCACAATTTCTTTGATAATCTATCATTTGGTGTATAATAAAAATGATTTTCTAAACTTGTATTTTATTGTAGTCAAAATATAGCCACATATCCCAAAAGAGACAAACTTTTTGAATGCTTATTTCCGTCAAGGGCAGCAAATCTCTTGACACCATACCTAGTATAATTTGGGAACATTCACCCAAATTTTCTTGTGTGAAAATGAACTGGTTTTTTGACCAGTTTTGAGTTTACTGAATTATTCATCAAATCTAGTCATAGCTCTTTTACAGAAGCCAGGTCCAGATTTGCTGAAAACCATTAACTTACAGTTAAAACTAGAAGTCCTGTCATGAAATGCGCACAAATAGCATGTTGATATGCGCGTTAATGTACGCGTTAAGGCCCAAGTAAAGCTATCAAATTCTGTACATATGGCCTGTGCACAAGCAATGTTTCAGCCAATGGACCTCCTGGTAACCCGGAGGTCCATTGGCAGAAACATTGCATGTGTTTGCTATGAGTAACCAAGAGAACCAGCCATGCTTTGGATGCCATTCGATATGGCAATTGCGCGCAATTCCAACGCGCAATTAAGCCTAGATAAGCGCACTATTCGTGACAGGACTTCTAGTTTTAACTGTATTATACCCCCGCAACAAGTTTTTTTTTGGGGGGGGGGGAGGGGGGGCAATACTGAAATCGCCTTGTTCGTCTGTCCATCCATCTGTCCATAGACATAATTTTGTCCAGAGATTTCCTCAGACATTTTTGTGTCGATTCCTTTGATGAAACTTGGTATGGATGTTCACTACCATGGGCACCTATGCACCTGTGATTATAGTTTCGATCGGGCTTTTTTGCCAAAGTTATGCCCCTTTTCATCTTAGAATATGGTGGCGGGGCTGTCGAGGACAGGCACACCTCTAGTTATGGCAGTTATCCCTGCTCATGACAGGATGCCCCTTGCCACTGAAATAAGTATAATTTGGATACATTTAATCAATTTTTCAACTAAATTGATTTTTAGCTTAACTTGACAAAGTCAAGATAAGCTATTGCCATCACGCATGTGGAAGTGTGTTAATCTGTGAGTCTGTTCACACTTTCCTTTAGCACGGGCTACACCCCGCAGTTCTTGTCTGATCATCACGAAATTTCATATGCAGGTTTGGGGTCATGTCTAGATGAGAACCTCCCCTTTTGGTCGCGATCGGTCAACCGGTATGGCTGCCCAAGCCCAAAACCCGAAAACCATTAGCACAGTCTACAGGTTGTATTTATGAAGGGATTTCATTGTAACTTGGTAGGATGCCTCTGTATAATGCCTAGTTGAGAACGTCCCCTTTTGGGCATGATCTGTCAACCGTGATGGCTGCCCAAGCCCGAAATCCAAAAACAGTCTGCAGGTCATGTTTCATTGTAACTTGGTAGGATGATTCCTTATGATGTCTAGATGAGAATTTCCACATTTGGGTGTGATCTGCCAACCATGACGACTGCCCGAGCCCAAAACCCGAAAACCTTTAGCACAGTCTTCAGGTCATATTTATTGAGGAATTTCATTGTAACTTGGTGGGTTGACTTCATATAATGTCTAGATGAGAAAGTCCCCTTTTGGACGTGATTGGGCAACAGTGACGGCTACAGGTGCCCGAAGCCCAAAAATCTTTAGCACAGTCTACAGGTCACATTTATGAAGGGATTTCATTGTAACTTGGTAGGATGACTCCAAATAATGTCTGGATGAGAACGTCCCATTTTGATCGCGATCATTCAGTCTTGATGGGTGCCTGAGACCAAAAACCTTTAGCATAGACAAAAGGTCATATTTATGGAAGGATTTCATTGTAACCTGTTAGGTTGACTCCATATAATGCCTAGATGATGACATCACCTTTTGGTCGTGATTGGTCAACTGTGATGGCTACAGGTGCCCAAAGCCCGAAAACCTTGAGCACAGTCTACAGGTCATATTTATGAAGGGATTTCATTGCAACTTGGTAGGTTGACTTCATAATGTCTAGATGAGAATGTCCCCTTTTGGACACGATTGGGCAACTGTGACGGCTACAGGGGCCCGAAGCCCAAAAACCTTTAGAACAGTCTACAGGTCATAATTATGAAGGGATTTCATTGTAGATTGGTAGGATGACTCCAAAAAATGTCTTGATGAGAACATCCCCTTTTGGTCACGAGCCCAAAGACCTTTAGCATAGTCTCTAGGTCGTATTTATGGAAGGATTTTATTGTAACTTGTTAGGTTGACTCCATATAATGCCTAGATGATGGCATGCCCTTTCGGTCGTGATTGGTCAACTGTGATGGCTACAGGTGCCTGAAGCCCGAAAATCTTGCGCACAGTCTACAGGTCATATTCATGAAGGGATTTCATTGTAACATCGTAGGATCACTCCAGATGATGCCCAGATGAGAATGCCCCCTTTTGGTTGCGATCATTCAACCATTATGGCTGCCCCGAAGCCCGAATACCTTTAGTATTGTCTACAGGTCATATTTATGAAGGGATTTCATTGTAACTTGGTAGGTTTGACTTCATATAATGTCTAGATGAGAACATCCCCTTTTGGACACGATTGGGCAACTGTGACAACTACAGGGGCCCGAAGCCCAAAAACCTTTAGAACAATCTACAGGTCATAATTATGAAGGGATTTCATTGTAGCTGACTCCAAATAATGTCTAGATGAGAACGTTCTCTTTTGGTCATGATCATTCAGCCTTGATGGCTGCCCGAGCCCAAAAACCTTTAGCATAGTCTATAGGTCGTATTTATGGAAGGATTTCATTGTAACTTGTTAGGTTGACTCCATATAATGCCTAGATGATGACATCCCCTTTTGGTCGTGATTGATCAACTGTGATGGCTACAGGTGCCCGAAGCCCGAAAATCTTGAGCATATTCTACAGGTCATATTTATGAAGGGATTTCATTGTAACCTGGTAGGTTGACTTCATATAATGTCTAGATGAGAACATCCCCTGTGGATGCAATTGGGAAACTGATGGCTACAGGGGCCCAAAGCCCGAAAACCTGATAAGATGACTCGTTTTGGAATAATTTCACTGTAACTTGGTAACTTTAGTTGATATACGTTAACTGTGAGGGCCACATACATTAACTGTGCAGTCATATTAACCCACCCCTCAGCTCTTTAGTACAGTGTACACCTCATATTATTTTTATCAAAAACATAGCATACAGGGAACAGAAATGAACATATTCCCAATTATGACAATTCTTTACTTACATAAACATTGAACATTATCCTTTTCATCAAACACAACACACAAGTTAAGCTACAGTGTCATTGACACTTTCATTTCACTGATGCTTTCTTGAGTAGAAATTAGGCTGAATATTTCATCAAATCTGGTCATGGCTGCTTCTCTAGATTTAATGAAAAATATCTTGAAAATACTCAGCAGATTAAGTGTTAAAACATATGCCACAGGTTAAACACAGGTAAACAATAAGAAACTGCTTTTGTTGACTGCAAAACTGAAATCCCAGGAGACATATGCATTAGGGAATTAACCCTTGATCCAGTGAACACGATATCAGAATTTGGTTTGTATTTATTTTATTTTCAATTTTGTCAAAAAATTTCAACAAAACCATATCATGTGACTACTTCATTGGAATGATCTCATTCTAGTGAGGGGTTCACATGTTATGGAAAATAATTGTTTTTCAACTGCTCATTTTGTAAATTACAAATGCAAATAATATTTTGTTATTCCCCCGAAAAAAATTCAGGGGAATCTAGCCGTGACGTCATCCATCTGTCCATCTGTCCGTCCGGGCGTAGACGGAATTCGTGTCCGCTCCATAACTTTTTACAGCCTTCAAGGATATTAATGATACTTGGTATTATTATTGCCCACAACCAGAGGGTGTGTCGTGAATAAGGTTGGAATGGCTATCAAGGCTTTTTTCAGGGGAATCAGCCACCCTTTGGTGGCCATCCTCTAGTTTATACAAGTTGTTAGCTCACCTGACTGAAAGTCAGGGTGAGCTATTCTGATCACTTTTTGTCCGTCGTCTCTCGTCCATCGTGAAGGTGGTGTTTGGGTCTTTTTCTCCCAAACCACTAGCCACATTTTAATGAAATTTCACATGAATGGTGGTTATATAGGAGCATTTGGGTTTTTCTTCAAATTGGGTTTTTGCTCATATTGAGGAGGGGGTGGGGCCAAAGTGCTTCGAATTTTTTAGCTCACCTGACTTTCACTCGGGAAAGTTATAGTGATCACTCACTGTCCGTCATCCGTCGTTCGTGAACATGGTGTTTGCGTCTTCTCCTCCCAAACCGCTGAACCAATTTAATTGATATTTGAGATAATAGTTTGTTATGACATCGCAATTTGATTTTGTTCAAATTAAGTTGCCTTGCCCCTCGGTAGGGCCTCGCCCAAAAAGTGTGCTTAAATCTTAAAAATCTTCTCATGAACCAGCAGTAGCAGAGACTTGATATTTGGTGTGCAGCTTCTTTTTGAGGTGTAGACTCAGATTTGTTCAAGAGAAGTTCGAGGAGCTATATTTGCCTTCGTTATGGAAGGGGCAAGAATTTTCGCCCCGCCCAAAAGTTCTGTTTTCCAAACCAACAGGCAGATTTGAACCAAATTTAATATGAGGGCTTAATGGGTCATAAGTACTTAATTTATGCCCCAATTTTTTTTTTCCCATCGCCCCATGGGAACCGCTAAAAATAGAAAAAAATTAAAATGCCCATATCTCCAAAACTACACGGCACTGAGAATTCTTATTTGGTGTGAAGCTTCCTTAGGACCAACAGAATGGAATGGTAAAAAAATTGCTATCGGTTTATCAATGGGGTACTTTTTGGGGACTTTGAAAAAGTGCTGAGTCAGCATTTTTTAACACTGTGGGTAATGGGAAAAACAAATAAGACTACTTTTCTCCCAAACTCCTGCTTCAAAAGCTTTCAAATTTCACATATAACATCTTTGAAAGATTGTTTCACATGTTTATTGAAATCAAATCCCTGGTTCCATATTTGGGCTCTCTATGGGAGCCCAAATGTTTTAATTAGTGCAGTATGAGGAATATTCTTTAAAAATCGTCATCTTCAGATCTACCAATCAGAATCTTTCAAGCCGAGTCCCTGGGTTCATATTTGGGCTCACTGTGGGAGCCTGAATTATAACTTAGTTCAAAATGAGGAATTTTCTTTAAAAATCTACTTCTTCAGATCCAGCAGTCGGAATGTTTTGATATTTGGTGTGCAGCATCCTTAAGGGGGGGGGGGGGGGGGGGGGGGGGAGGGAGGGAGGGGGGGTGAGAGTCAAGTTTGTTAAAGCCAAGTCCCTGGGTTCATATTTGGGCTCCCTGTGCCCGAATTATAACTTAGTTCAATATGAGGAATTTTTCTTTAAAAATCTTCTTCAGATTCAGCAGTCTGAATGCTTTGATATTTGGCATGCAGCATCGTTAGGGGATGAGCTTCAAATTTGTTAAAGCCAAGTCCCTGGGTTCATATTTGGGCTTCCTGTGGGAGCCTGAATTATAACTTAGTTCAATATGAGGAATATTCTTTAAAAATCGTTTTTTTTAGATTCACTGGTCAGAATCTTTGGATATTTGGTATAAGCTTTTCTTAGGAGGGGCAGATGCAACTTGTTGAAATCAATTCCCTGGGTTGATATTTAGTCTACCTTGTCAGGTGAGTGCTCTCAGGCCCCCTGGGGCCCCTTGTTTAAAAATCTTCTTCTCATGAATCAGCTGTAGCAGGGACTTGATATTTGGTGTACAGTTTCCTTTTGAGGTGTAAACTCAAGTTTGTTCAAGAGAAGTTTGAGGGCAGTATTTGTCGTCGTTACGGGAGGGACAAGAATTTTTGCCCCACCCCAAATTTCTATTTTCACAGTTTTATCATGCTGAGTCAGCATTTTGTAACACTGTGGGTAATGAGGAAAACATTTAACACTACTTTTCTCTCAAACCACTGCTCCAAAAGCTTTCAAATTTCACATATAACATCTTTGGAAGATTGTTTCACATGTTTCTTGAAATCAAATCCCTGGGTCCATATTTGTGCTCTCTATGGGAGCCCAAATGTTTAAATTTGTGCAGTATCAGGAATGTTCTTTAAAAATCTTCTTCTTCAGATCCACCAATCAGAATCGTTTGATATTTGGTATGAAGCATCTTTAGGGGGTGAGATTCATGTTTGTTCAAGCCAAGTCTCTGGGTTCATATTTGGGCTTCCTGCGGGAGCCCAAATCATAACTTCTTTCAATATGAGGAATTTTCTTTAAAAATCTTCTTGTTCAGATCCAACAGTCAGAATGTTTTTATATCTGGTATACAGCATCCTTAGGGAGGTGTGATTCAAGTTTGTTCAAGTCAAGTCTCTGAGTCCATAATTGTAGCTTAGTTCAATGTGAGGAACATTCTTTAAAAATCTTCATCTACACATCCACCAGTAAGATCTTTTGATATTTGGTATACTGTATCATTAGAGAGGTGAGATTCAAATTTGTTAAAGCCAAGTCCCTGGGTCCATATTTGGGCTCCCTATGGGAGCCCAAATTATAACTTAGTTCAATATGAGGAATTTTTTTTTTTTTTAAATTTTCATATCCACCGGTTAGAATGTTTTGATATTTGGTATATGGTTTTCTTAATGAGGCAGATGCAAGTTTGTTCAAATCAGGACCCTCGGTTGATAGTTGCCAGTGTCATGTGGGCGCTCTCAATTGACAAATTTCGATAAACAATTACTGTGAATTCGACCGCACCTGTAAATAGTCTTGTCATACTATAGTGATACGGAATCGGATTCCACACTATGGGTTTTCCAGGTACCAGGAAAATACCGTCAAGCGGTAGTGATATTTAGCACTTAAATTATAGTCGTATAATAAAGTAACAAGAGGCCCTAGGGGGCCTGAGGGCACTCACCTGACATGGTAGTCTAAATATCAAACCAGGGACTTGATTTGAATAAGCTGCATGTGCCCACACAATACACAGGATTTTTCCTTCTATTTTCAGTTCCTGCACTTTTACGTACCAAAATTGAGATAAACGCATAAAAAACAGATTTTTTTTTATTTTTGTTCGGAAATTTTCGAAGTCCCAAACAAAATATTTTCAGCCTAAATTTTTTTTTTCTTCTTAAAATTGACCAAAACGCATAAAAAAACAAAAAACTAATTTCCAGATTTTGGTACAAAATTTTCGAAGCCCCCAAATTTTCAGTGTAAAAAAAAAAATTTGGTCTTAAAATTGACCGAAACGCATAAAAAACAACAACAAAAAAATTTCCAGATTTTGGTCCAAAATTTTCAAAATTTGTCTTAAAATTGACCGAAGCGCATAAAGAACAAAAAAAAAATTTCCGGCTTTTGGACCAAAATTTTCAAAGTCCCACCCAGCCCCCAACTTTTCAAAGTAAAAAAAAATAAATTTTTTCTGTCTTAAAATTGTCCAAAACAACTAAAAAACAAAAAAAAAAAATTTCCGGATTTTGGTCCAAAATATTCGAAGTCCCACCCGGCCCCCAAATTTTCAGTGTAAAAAAAAATATTTTTTTTGTCTTAAAATTGACCGAAACTCATAAAAAACAGAAAAACATTTATGGATTTTAGTCTAAAATTTTCGAAGTCCCACCCAGACCCCAAATTTTCAGTGTAAAAAAAAAAAATTTTGTCTTAAAATTGACCGAAACACATAAAAAACAACAAAAAAAATTCCAGATTTTGGTCCAAAATTTCAAAGTCCAGAACAGGACCCCAAATTTTCAGCCTAAATATGAACCCAGGGACTACTTGGCTTGAACAAACTTGAATCTCGCCCCCCTAAGGATGCTGCATACCAAATATCAAAAGATTCTTATTGGTAGATTTGAAGAAAAAGATTTTTAAAGAATATTCCTCATACTGCACTAATTTAAACGTTTGGGCTCCCATAGAGAGCCCAAATATGGACCCAGGGAATTGATTTCAATAAACCTGTGAAACAATCTTCCAAAGATGTTATATATGAAATTTGAAAGTTTTTGGAGCAGTGGTTTGGGAGAAAAGTAGTCTTACATGTTTTTCCCATTACCCACAGTGTTAAAAAATGCTGACTCAGCACTTTTTCAAAAGTCCCAGAAAAGTACCCCATGATAAAACTGATAGCAATTTTTTTTTATCATTCCATTCTGTTGGTCCTAAGGAAGCTTCATACCAAATAAGAATTCTCAATGCCATGTAGTTTTGGAGATATGGGCGTTTTAATTTTTTTCTATTTTTAGCTCCAGTGGTTCCAATGGGGCAAACAGGAAAAAAAGTTTTTGCATAAATTAAGTACTTATGACCCAATACGCCATCATTTCAAATTTGGTCCAAAATCTGCCTCGCGGTTTGGAAAATAGAAATTTTGGGAGGGGCAAATATTCTTGCCCCTCCCATAACGACAGCAAATATAGCCCCACAAACTTCTCTTGAACAAATCTGAGTCTACACCTCAAAAGGAAGCTGCACACCAAATATCAAGTCTCTGCTACTGCTGGTTCATGAGAAGAAGATTTTTTAAGATTTCAGCACACTTTTTGGTTGTGGCCCTACCAAGGGGCGAGGCAACTTGATTTGCACAAAATCAAATTGCGATGTCATAACAAACTATTATCTCAAATATCAATTAAATTGCTTCAGCGGTTTGGGAGGAGAAGACGCAAACACCATGTTCAAGGACGACGACGGACAGTGAGTGATCACTATAGCTCTCCTGACTGAAAGTCAGGTGAGCTGATAAACAATGATTTCTACTCATGTTTTAGAAACTTCAGACTGGTATCATAGTTTAATTAAAGGCAGTGGACAGTAGAGTGAAAACTGTTTCCAGACCGTAACTTTCATTTTATTTGACACATATCTGCCTAATTTATATAGTTGTTAACTGTTACAAAAAGTAGCACTGGGGTTTTAGGAGATAACTTTTGTTCTTCATGTGACAACAAAGTCAAACTTCCAGAAACAATTTGCATATGGCAAGTGAAGAACCCTGTTGATGTTGAAGTCTGTGGTCATGAGGTCAAAAGTCATAGACTGTTACTACAAATAGACCTTTGTCGAGAATTTAAAGGTTACTTGGGTAAGTCTCCTTTGGAAAAGGACTAGCACAGTTGTTTTTTAGTCAAAAGTCATTGGTCTGTCACAAGAACTCAGAATAGTTTCTCGACAGTAACTTTAGTTCTGTTTGACAGATGTCTACTGAACTTGGAGGACATGTCCCTCTATGGAAAGAGAGAAACCCCTTTAAAGGTTTTGCAAAAGCATTACAAAGCCTTGTTGCACTCTAGAGACAAGTTTCTCAATTTTATTAACTTGAGTAAAATAGCAGACATAAACCATTTAATTTTTATTTTTTTAAGTTTGCATGAGAGCATGCCATGCAGCAGCCTAAAAGACAATGCGGGAGGGCCTGAGAAACAGATTTTTAACTTTTGGGCCTTTAAGAATTTTTTTTTTTTGCAAGTATCATGTTCTAATAATCTTGGGTAAAAGGATATCCCTTTGTACATTGATATTGAAAAAAAGTGAAATTTCAAGTAGCAAATATTTCCCACAATGCACTTCAGCATTTAACCAATTCAATCTTGTTTGATAGTACATTGAAAGTTTTTAATTACACAGCAAAAAGTGCAAGTGATGTTCATGTGAAAGTCTGGCCATCGTGATCATGAACAGAACATTTCATAATGAAGACTAACCACTACATGCTAGTAGTTCTTGAGTGGCTGATAACCTTCCTGTTGCAGATGAAAATGAATCTGAATGGCATTGTTCTATTGTCTGCTGGGGTTGATTCAGTGGCTCAGTAGGTAGAGGTGCAGGCTGCAAGCCGAGAGGTCCTCGGTTCGAATCCCATCTGCGGCAATCGCGTTGTGTCCTTGGGCAAGACACTTCACCCCCATTGCCCACGTGGGGGCACGGTGACGCTGTGTACTAAGGCATACTGCACGTCGATGGTGCACCTGTCTTCAACCAATGCTAAGCCTGCTTGTGTGGAGTTAGTTTGTTGGGGAGCTGACAGTTGCTCATCGTTGCTTGGTGGTTCTCTCCGGGTACTCCGGCTTCCTCCACCTGTAAAACTGTCGAGGTCATGA